>JAEQBH010000717.1:0-623273 GCA_016808115.1 Tetrastigma voinierianum
TTCAAAAGTTACTGGTTATGTTAGATTCTACACTCTCTAGCTTTCAACGGTACAAAAACACCTAAACGGGTTGGGATATATAGAAAGATTATGGGCAAGCAGAATGAGTGTTCTGAGTTCTGGCAATTTGTAACCTGAGAGTATCTAGCATAGATTTTTAAAATTTTTTTAATTTTAACTTTTTTTGGAAAAAGAAAAATTCAAGACAAGAATTTGTATTTTTATTTTTTTAACATTACAAACTATTTTTTTAAATATTATATATATATATATATATATATATATATATATATATATATATATATATATATATATATATATCATAAAAGAGAAAAATGGAATAGTACTTTCTTTGCTTTAATTTGACAAAAAAAAAAAAAAAAAACAAAACAAAACAAAACAAACAAAAAAGTTGTAATAGTGCGAGTGATTTTCTAGCATCCTACGAAAATTCACGAGTTGCGAAAATTTGCAGCACATAAAAATTAAATAATTCATGAGAATTTTTGCAGGTTTTATACTACTGCTATAAGCCGACTAAAACACTGCAAAAATAAATAACTTGGAAGTATTTTTTAAAAAAACATAGAAAATTAAAATAAGCTAGAAACAGAAATATTTACTTAAAATTGAAAATCTACAAATAAAAATTATTAATTCAAAATAAAATAAAATAAAGTAGAAATGAAAACAAGTGGGGATGAGACCCCAAAAACTAGTTTCTCAAGCCTTTGGAGGCTGCTGAAAGAGGTGGAGCTTGTAGAAATGTTGAGGTTGAGGTGCTCCAAATTTGAACCAGCACCCGAACCATCCGATGTGCCATGCGGTATGGGTAGCTGCCAATTTATTTGATGTAGTGGCAAAAATCTAAAAATAGTAACTACTAACTTCCTAAGGATTACACCTTAAAGCGGTCTGGAGATGGGGTAAACCTTTGTGGTAGGTGTTTTAGGGTTCGAGTGTCTGCTAACGGTGTGAAAGCGGATATACTGCGAGTCGATGGGGATAAGGTAAAATTATATTGCTCTTACAGTTAGTGGGCTTTTGGGGCTCCTACCATAGCTATTCCATTTACGCCTCTGACAAGGGAAGGATTTATTCTTTTTCTCCATGTGATAGACCACACATAATTGTGGGGCATCCTGCGGAGTTCCTCGAGAGCCTGGCGGTTCCTCACTGATCACTTGCGAAATTGCGATTGAACTGTTTCACTAAAATCTTATCAAATGAAAACGCTCCCACTACGGATTTTCTTCCTCTTTATAGACATGTTGTTCACTAAGCTTTAAATTATTGTGCGAGTTGTAATTTGCTGTCAATTTTCCTTTGGAACCCGTCAATTCCTTGTTCGGGGAGCTCTCAGTATTTCAATTTCCTAGACCAACAGTTGTTCACGACCCTCTGCTCCTCATGAATGCCATCCACAGTTTTCTCAAGTCAATGTTGCTAAGCTCAGCAAAGAGCGTTAGCGTAATTGGTGCTGATAGCTGAGGAGTTGAAGCATAATGTGGAGAAGCGAGGTGCATATTGTGTGGGAGTCTTTGCGTTTGTGAGGAATTTGTGGTTCCCGACTAGGTTATAGTGCATGATGGTGCATTAGTTGAGGCTCACGGCAGGGAAAAGGGTGCACTCATGTCATGGAGGTTCTCTATTCCCTGTGGACTAGTTGGGTTTAGTTGTCTCCACAGGATTCAAGCGATTTTACCACATGGAAAGTGTATGTGACTGAAAATCCGATGGTTTATATATATATATATATATATACTATATATATATACTCTCATATATATATATATATATATATATATATATATCTCTTTCTACTATATATATATTTCCACAGTAACCTACAATAAGCTATATAATAGCCTTATTCACGCATACTAGAGTAACTCGATTATCGAAGCAATGACACATATGATTACCTCTCATTCAAGACTCCTTTAGCAATTAGTGCACTTAGAAGGTGTGCAATAGGTCTTATTTCATAAACTATATGTGGGCCCCGAATTCCATCCACAGGAATATGTGGTTAGATTCTAGACTCAGAGATCTTTCAATGAGTCGAGAAGATACTCAAAGCGGTTCAGTTGAGGAAGTTATGAATCGTCAGAAGTTGGCATTCTTGAGCTTATTGCTAGACGAAGTCAGATTCCATTAAAAGGAGGATCATTCGGCCAAAGAGGTCATCTCGGCCCATACTTTAGCACCAGAATTCCCATCCACAGGAATATGGTCAGATTCTACAGACTCAGAAGCTTTCCATAGGTCTAGAACACGAAACGGACTTGGACGAGAAGTTATGGTCATCGAAGTTGGCGCTTCACATGAGCGTGGCCGACCGCATCAGAACCGATAGGCCACCTCTGGGTGCTCGTCTTTCAAACCCAGTGAGCTGTGGATTATATTTATCTTTGTATAGATGGATTATAGACTTTAAAGGGCTTTCCATAGAGTCTATGAACATGTGGAAAACGGACTTGGGCAGAAGAGTTATGGTTGTCAGAAGTTGGCGCGACAAAGGCTTCATTCCTGGCAGATCATTTGAGAGCTATCAAGGAAGATGTTTCGGCCTCATGGCTCCATCCTTCTTTGAGGTTGTGTGCACACATCATCCTCTCTTGATTTCGACCATACATAACTCACCCTGTGGGCGCTGTTCCCTGCGACTCATCCCACTTGAGCTCGACGGAAGAGATCTGGCTCATCTGAAGGCTTGGGAAAAGTGATCGGCTGGCTCACACGATTCATCACTACAAGGGTTGGCTGCACTGGGTCATCATGGCGAGCTCGACCGCCTACCGACTCATCCCTCAGGCTCAGCCGCCTGTAAACTCATGCAGTGAGGGTACCGTGCAAGGGGCTTCGACCACACAGCTCATCCTCTCGGACCACTTCAGGTAAGAGTGTGCAGCTTGGGTGTAGAGGTTTGTTGGAGTGGTTTGAAATCCTATGTCAAATATCATGTGAATACGATTTCCTTGGCAGGTATTGGCTGTGGAATTCTGTTTTCAGAAAATGGCCTCAAGTGATCATGGGGTCAAATAAGTTCTATTCCCCACCTGTTTCCATATGACCAGTTCATTTTGACTCATTCAAAGGATGGAGACTGAATAGGTCAGCTCATCCCGAGGCTGGGGCTGAAGATCAACTCTGACCGAGAGTTGAGCTCAACCGGAAGGGTGAAATACAGACTGAAGAAAGAGCTGACACCATGAAATCACCTCTTTTGTTTGCTCAAGGCTAAAGGCTATCTTGGGTTGTGGGACCCCGGATTTGGGTGAATTCAAATCTAAATCAAATCTCACTAATTGGGCTACAATATGCAGAAGAAACATGGCCAAAATTCCTTGCTTGACAAAAATCAGTCTCAGATTATTTAATACATGGGATTGAAATGAGGGCACCTATGGTTCGAGACGCAACCAAACATCCCCTCGAGCAAGACACAACCCTTACCAAATTGTAGTAAACATATAATCTGGTTTAATTCTAAGTGCCCATCAAAAGTACAAAATTTTGACAACAGGTTGGAGTTTTAAAAACAAAAGCTGGGTTTTCTGCCCATAGATTTACAAAAAAGAACACAATAAGCCATCTTAAATCTTCCTCGACCAAACCTCATGAGAGTGCCTTCTCTTTGGTGTGTACCTGGTACCTAAAAATATTTTTTCCACAGCGGGGTGAGCTATGCCCGGTAAGAAAATCTCCCTGAACTACTCCCCCGCTTTATTTTATCGATGGCATAACCATAAAGTCATTCACTTTTATTCATAAATATGCATATCTCCCTATATGAATGCTCTTATGTCATGCCGATCTGTGACTCTCTCCTTATTATAAATTACTTTTATGTGTAGTGGAAACTGGTTTCAAAACAAAGATTTTGTTTTTGAAACCTTGAATAATCTCTGATATCGATGACCCTACGAATATTTTACACTTGGACAACTATAGAATAGTAAACCAGCGGATAGCCTCAGAGTGTCGAACCATTGGACCATCTCAGGGAGCCTTGTTGGGGCGACCTCCAGATAGAGTTCATTGGACATACCTCAAGATATAATTTATTGGACAACCCTCCAAATCCTTTATTCTTGCAGATGACCCTCGAATACCCATTTATTTATGCACTCTGATTACTTGTGACTAGCCAGTCTGTGTAATAATGTCCACTTTATAATATCTCATGTTACATGCAGCATTAAACACATGTACTCATAATACATGCTTCACACGAGCATCTGTGTTAATATATAACAGCAAGCATATTAACATCATTTCCTCTACCAAATATGCATGTTATTGATGAAGCGATATGTATGGCGGATTTCAATCTCGAGCTAAAAAAACAGCATGCACAGTACACAACCAAGATCATCCTGCTCAGATCCCAAACTACAGTACAACAATCAGTTCTAGGCTGCCGGTTAAAACTAAACAGACCGGAAAGCGGGTCGACCAACGATAATTTCTATCGAAATTACGTAAATAAACCTTGCACCGGGACCAGCCTGTGCGGCACTTTCATGGATCTTAGCCAGACAACAGTGTGGGAAACCTCTCGAGTAGAGATTAGTTCCAACTATTTTTAACTCCTCTGTTTGTTAATCAGACTGACTGATTCTCTTTCCATTTAGATTGTCTTTCTTCTTTCTTTCTTTTTTTCTTTTACATTTTCTTCTCCTCTTTTCTTTTACATTTTCTTCTTTCCTCTTTTCTTTCCTTTTTCTCTACTCTTCCCAGACAAATTGCTTTGGTGAAATACTTTTATCTAAGTGCAGAGGCACCTCTTCCCTTCTCTCCTCATGACCCTTAGCATTCCTGTGCTCTTTCATGCCCACTTTCCACCTATCTCTATCGAAGAGATAGGCTGTGACCTTGACTTACAATTTTCCAGTCCTCTCCTCATGTGCCACATGGCATTTATCTTCATGCCACGTGTCTCTCTCATTAAATAGTTTGTGAAGGCCTTTTAATTAGGCCTTCCTGGGATTAAGGCAGAGAACCGACTATGTGTAGATTTCAGGGCGAACTCAGCGGGGACATATCGTAGTCGTGTAGGATCAAAGGGATTCCCGGGTTTTCAACCCGTGTCTGTATCTGTTTACTTTTAGTCGAGGTCTCACAGTCTATAATCCCTCATAGACATATATGCACTATGGTTTCTCTCCACTTTGAGTGTGACGTATTTCTCTCACTCTTCCATTTGGTGATATTCAAAATTGATCCTGAGTTCTTGTGGAAAATTAGCTTCAATCAACTTTGCCTTGAAATTCCCACCACGGGGCATAGATTCATGCGGTAAAAATAGGGCAAACACCAAGCAGTAAAGTCAGTCCTACCTAAAGGGGTTAGAGGTTACCTAAAAAAAAAAAAAAAAAAAACTATCCAGCGAAGCCAGTAACAGGTAAAATATATCTGGGGGAAAAAAATGATAAAAAGTCATAGGACTTATGATGAGTATCTGATTATCATCGGTCATCATTGTAGTTAGGCACCATCCCTGGCAACGACATCATTTGATTCATGCCACGGTAAGGTGTGCTCAGGAATCAGCTCCATCGTATATCTATTCTCTCACAGTACTTATTCTTTATGATATAACTGGATTCTAGATTGACTTCGAGGGGATGAGTTTTTACTTTGAAATAATTTGTTGACTCAAAATGGTGAATTTTTTGTTAATTGTAAGTTTTAAAAAGGCAGTGGAGGTATAGTGGATTATCAATTGAAAATAAAATAAAAAATAATAAAAATAACTCATAGAGTGTTGGGCTAGGTTTGAGGTCTGGTGAATGAGAGGTCCTCTAGGTCCTTTCCCTAGCGTTGTGGAGGGTGACTGTGTGGCTCAGTCTAAAATAATCGGGTTTGCATTTACCCAGTGGTTTGACTTTTAGAGTTATAGATTTAGGTTAACTAAGAGCCACCATTTGCAGGCTTTGTCGATGGGAGTTCATAGGCGGAGCGAGCGTCACGATGAGCTTCCTGGACCAAAAGCGTTGTTATCAAAAGTTAACGATGTGCGCTGCCAGTTATCTGAGGTTGTCTGGTCTTACCGCGCGGCGACCGACCACTGCCACCAAGCGCAGTTTGGGATGCGAAATGGGCTAGCCCGGAACACTTTTGGCTCAAACTGGAAGCTCTCGAAGCAGGGTATAGAGTTGGGCTCTTTGGTGTTCTGGCCGTGATAGATCGGACAGGCAGGGCTGCCGGCGTGCCGGTGGCTAGCGCGGCGTAGAAGGTGCGCCATGTCTAGGCGATCCACTGCGGTGGAATTTCACGTGA
Source organism: Tetrastigma voinierianum (assembly GCA_016808115.1). Taxonomy (NCBI): domain Eukaryota; kingdom Viridiplantae; phylum Streptophyta; class Magnoliopsida; order Vitales; family Vitaceae; genus Tetrastigma; species Tetrastigma voinierianum. Next base: position 6,289 of record JAEQBH010000717.1, read on the forward strand.
CCGCGTGGGCCAGCCCGAATCGGGTGACCAGTGGCGAAAGAGCTGGCGACCAGTGAACCTGGAGGTCGTGATTCAAGAGCCGTGCAGCCATTCAGGCCACCCCTGCTCCTTTCCTGCATTTTTTTGGACCCCTGGGCTGGGCTTTCAGTTTGTCCTTTAGGTTCCTCTTAGTTTGGAGTACCCCCAAGCAAAAAACAAAATCGTGAAGGTTAGATCGATTTCATTACTCTGTTTGTTGGACCAAGATAATGAATTTTGATAGGTTCCTGGTCTCTTGGGATTTCAAATTTGATGTGGTTTGTAAGGAGATTTTGGACGTTGTTTAGTTAGTTTCCATTTTGAGATTGTTTAAGGAAGTGCAAAAATGAGCGAAAATATAATCATAATTGGTCAAAATTTGAAAAAATTAGTTATATTAGTGAAATGGGATGTTTTAGAAATTGAATGATTCGATTTCGAAAAGTGGCTTCACAGGTGAAAGCCTCAATTTGGTGTGAACTATGGGGCTGCTTGTGTAATTGGACTGTAGTTCAATGATTTCGGATGATCTCATCAGTTCTAAAGTTATTCTAAGGCCTTAGGGATATTCGATATGGGTTGGTTCAATTATTGGATCTAAGTGGTATTTTATTTATATTCAGGCATTCAGTAGATGAACTTGATCTGCGGAAGACGAGGCGGCGTCGTAATCACGTAGAGTAGTTTATGTTTTTAAATCTTTGGGGGTATTATATGATATATTTATAGTTGGATTATTTCATATATTATTTGATCAAATGGTTAGTTTTACCATGTGATTATGACACTACTAAAACAGGATTATCATTCATGTGTGAATTTTGTTAGCATTTCTTGTTTGGAAGTATATCTTGGTTTTAGGTGAGATGATTTGTGGTATTTAGATATTTTTAGAGCATTCATAGGTTGATTTAAACCTCCTTAGAGGGATGTGTTTACTTGAAATGGATTTTGAGCTATATGTGTTTATGAAGTGGTTGGGAATATATGATAACTGGGAGTGTTTTTTCAAAATTAGACATGAATTGAGAAACTAAAGATCTTCAGTATGTATGATTGGTTTGGGTTGTGGAAGTAAGTTCCTGAGAATTCTTAACTTTAGATACATTGGTGACGTTGGAAAAACTTGTGAGTAAGAGGGTTGCATTGAGTTGGAGAGGTTATAAGGTGATGTACCACATCGTGGGAGATTGGGTGATATTCTCAATATTATCATTGCGTGTTGTTATTGGTAAAGGTTGATTTTTCCAGCGGTCGCCATATTATTTCACGTGATGAGTCCGAGTTTGGCGGTTTAAGTATATTGAAGTTGCCACGCCAGTTCAGTGAGAGTCGGTTATTGAAGCCGGTTTATTAACGGGTTGATCGTGAGTTGGTTGGCGACGGGTTGCTGGTTTCCCGCGATGCCGTGAGTGGTTTGACCCGGCGGTTTTCATTGGTTCTGCGATCGCGTGAAGTGTTTTGTCAAGCGGTTTCGCGATTTCGTCGAGTGCCAGTGAAAGTCAGGTTTGACCGCGATTTATTAAGTTGCCTGATCGCAAATGAGTCGGTTTGACCGCGGTTTTAAGTATGGTTTTACGCCCGCTGCTGACGTGAGTTGGTTTTATAACGGTTACTGCTATGTTATTCGGCGCGTGAGATTAGTTTGCAAACGGTTTAGGATGGACACATGTGTTATGCCGATGTTAGATTGGATGTCACGGTGTTGTGAGGTGGGGCTTCACGAGTAAGTTTTAGGATAGATTTTATAATTATGAAACATCGTTAGTGTATAAGGTATGGTACATCGTTGGAGCATATGGTATAGTGCATAATTGATTTATATGGTATGGTACATTGTTGATTTCTGAGCAAGATATAACATTTTTAATAGTTACGATTATTGTATTTTTCATGATAGGGTAATAAAGGCGGCTGATGTTCATATGTTTTAAATCAATAACTATGTGATGAACTCCTGGTGTTAAGATTATAAGGTTCTTATTAATGAAGTGAGTTAACTTATTGACGTGGCTTTCATATTATTTGGGTTTGGTAAAGATACAGGTTTGTGAGAAATGTATTGCTAAGCGAGAACCTTACAAAGAGTGGACCGTGAGTCTTGAGGAAGGAATTTGAAGTATATACCCCATTTTCTTACAAATTGTGCCACTCTCAGATTTATTTCTCACGTTTATTGTTTCAAATACGTTCCCGCAGAGTTGAGGCGGGTTTAACAGGGGCTCTCCTCGCATGGTCGACACATCTACGACGGTGATGTACTCTATTCCACTGTCCTTGTTTATTTGGACCTATTTATTTTCATTTGTAACCACTAAATTTGCAAATACTCTTAGAATGCTATGATATTAGTATTAAACTCATATGGGTCCCTATTATGTATGTTGTGGTTATGACCTACATTTGGTTAGGTCGGTTGTGGATTTTTATTTATTATATAATTGAGAGATTGTGGTTTTGCATGTGGTTACTTCTCTTTTAGGTGGGGTCCCTTTGTGCAATTCCCTAAGGATTGTATAATGGAACTTCACTGAGAAGCTGGACCTACAGAGAGGAGCCCTTCCAGAGAAGGGTATCAGGATCGAGGTCTGTCATGACTATAGTCATTCCCAGGCAGGATCTTCATTGAAGCAAAGCTGAACCTTATAATTTTCCTTTCAAAATGGCATTTAATGAGCATACATGCTCCCAAACAATGAGAACACACCTCCTAAACCTACCCTACAGTAACTAATAGAGGAAACTAATGTCGGATATCAGTGGATCTAGCAATAAGCATCCTTGAACCTAAACTGCCAAAATATAGGTTGATCGGGGTATATTTAATGGAATTTAACCTAGAGTGAGTGATAAAACATAATTGATCATAAATGCTAGCATTAAAAACGTGAGAACAATCATTTTACCTGGCCCCATTGCAGTAGCCACCTCTTCTTGAGGATGGAGGGGTTTGGCTAACCATCCCTTGAGTTGTCATCCTCAGGGGTGTTTGTGGCGAGTGAGAAAGAAAGGGAGAGAAAATGAGAAAAAAGAGAAAAATGGGAAAAGCGGGACTCTTCGCTCTAAGTTTCTTACTGGGTGGGTGTCGCACAAGTGTATATAAGGGTTAATTTAAGGGCTTTCTTAAAAGTGACAAAGAAGAGTCAAAAAGGGCAAAGTGTAGGAAGTAATTGAGCAGGTGAAGGTGAACAGTGGCATCATGAGGCAGTTTTACAACCATGGAGGCCTCACTGAGGCTCAATTTCAATGCATTTACGCTGTTGATGTACTTGGTTCTGATCTGCTGATGCGAGTTCGGCTCGAATTCATGCAGCAGATCAGACTCAAGAATTTTATAATAGCTTGAAAAAAGGCTTCTAAAATTAGCCATAATCATGATCAGTAGAATAAGCAGGGACCTTAATGTGTCGGGTTAAATATGTTTGATTATTACACAAAAGTGCTCAAAACCTGCAATAAGCATGGTTCAAATAGCACTTTTTGAGCAACTAGTCACCTTTGATCACCATGGTGCGGCGGCCCAGGAGGATGTTTACGGACATCCTGTTGAAGATCTAATGACCACACCTGGCGGATTCACTCCAGATGGCTAGCCACAGTCAAACTAACGGTGTGAGACCGGAGGTGATCAAACTACATCTCTTTCCACTTTTCAGCACTAGGGAATGTTGCCTCCTACATGGTATGAATCATTGCCATATGAACAGTTCTTAATACATGGGAGAGGAGTTTGTGAGAAGCTTACCTAGGCATGGCCCACCTACATTCGCTCTATGAAAGAAGAAATCATTGAGTTCAAACTAAGGAAGATGAAAGCTTGTATATCACGTCCTTTGAAAGTTGTTAAAGAGGTGCCCTATGCATGGCATGAACTTGAAGACTCAAATGGATAGTATCACCATACTAAATGATACACTAGGTGTCATAGATGCGACTATATAGGGCAGCAAGAGAAGAGATCACGGAAGGAAGCAAGCGGCCCAATAGAAGACTGGCCAAATGCAACATGAAAGCTCCATCTGAATCTTCTGGGAGCAACAACAGAACAAGAGTGGGGTCATTAGGCTCGATAAAATAGCGCTATGAAGCAAACTTGATATGACAATCTAACCATAAGTTGGGAATCAAGAGAAAGAATGCACTATGCTCAGTAAATTGGAGCAATGGGAAGAGATAGTTGAAGGAAGTGGGGACGATTGAAGAAGTCTATCAAGTTGAGAGGCAAATTATTTGAATACTGAATGAAGCTACCAGTTCAACCTAACTTGACTTATGTTTGCAGCTCGCTGACACGAGGGCCGAGCGGAACTTCTCGTTGCTTATGGTGGTGGAGCATCAGGGCCCGACGGGGGCAAGGTTTTGATGGGATATAATCACGAGGTTCCAACGGCGGCAGCAGCAGTGAGAGACCATAAATGAATATCGAGGTCGAAAGAGGGGCTCAGGTCGCTGATGAACTAGAGTGCAGGTTCATGGGGACATGGTTGCTAAACCGCCCATGACGAAATTTGCTAAGTTGGAAACTTTTGATCCAACACCTGGAATTTTCAAGCAAACTACTAATGCTTCATCAGAACTTGGGGCTCACGGAGTTTGAAGCGGTAGCTTTCAGCATGCCAGAACAAGAACAGGATGCTTTCACCCAATGGCACTGAGAAGAATCCAGAATTTGCATGTGATTCAAAATTTACAGAAGGAAGTCAAATAAAAGAATTGTTTGTTTGAAATAAAGAAAGAAAAGACTAAGCAGAAGAAGATGAAGAAATTGAAGAAAAGAATAGAAAAATAATTTGAGTTAGCTGAGCGAGAATAAAGTGCAAGCGAGGCTTCACAAGGGAAAAGCTGTGAACAAGAAGATGGGTTCAACCTACATTTCAACACACAAAGACTTCAGAGGAACTGAAAGGAGGAACAATTTCTAAATTCTTGGAGATTTTCAAGAAGGTAGAAGTCGCATTCATACGGAATCGCATGCTTAAATGCCCAGGCTATGAAAAATTCCTCGAGGATATGCGACGAAAGTGATGAAGGAGTGGTGGGCTGCATAGCATCTGAGTCTGGGTTATTCGAGAGAAGAGAAGAGCCTTCTCCCAGAAGGTTTAAAGCTCAAAACAAAGTTTTGAGGCGCAAATTTTGGTCGATAAATTTTAAAAAGTAGCAAAGCTCTTTTACACAATCATGGTACATGCATACTTGTCAATAATAAAGGCAATTACACTCAAATCAAATTAAGGAGATTTTCGCAAATGGGGTTGACAACTCAAGATCTTTCTTCTCTGTTTTCCGATCTTCAGTGGGTCCCCACCAAAACTCCCATGGTACGTGTGGGTGTATAGATTACTCAAGGTTTTGTTTTAAAATCACAATATTCTGTATTACGTGAGATCGAGAGGGTTAGTCATGGATGCGAAAAGTGAAACTCTTTCTCTTTTTTTTTTTCTACAATTTTTATCACCCAGTGACGCCTCGGGTTTGCCTCTGTTTATAATATGCCTTGTAGATTGATCTCAACCATTGGATCGAGTGGCATATTTAAATATTAGTGCTTTGATAGTGAAATTAAGTGACAAAAAAGAAATAAATAAGTTAATTTCCCAAAATTAACACGTTCATCCATATAGTAATTACTATTAATTAATTAATTCAATAATTAATTAATAAACATTTAATTATCGATAATTACTACATGAATTGCTATGAAACAATTTACATTCTGCCAACTTGCCCTCGAGGATTTCTTTGTTAATTTAATCTATCTGGAGTGTTTCAGAAGAATTTGCTTACAAGGACTGCATAGTTTGTAATTCCCAAGCTCCAGTATTTAGTAATTAATTAAAATCTTTAATCCAATTAATCAATTTATTAGTTCGTGTGTTCCCTTAAAATACGGCCGAACTCTTATAATTAAGAATAATTCTGTGGTAATACTCAGCGATCCATTGATATGATGGAATTCGTGCAATTCAATCCTCGAGGTGGTCCGTCATTAGAGCTAGGTGAAATTATGGTTTTACCCCCCTCTACAGTGACTATCTCTTTATATAAGATATCTGATAATTCATTAAATGAATAATTTAATTTATAACATTATAAATTAGGCGCTCAGCTATTCGATTCAGAATTTAACAGCAAGAACTTGATTATCAAACTTATAGAAGGGTTTGGATTATATACGTAGGACATGTTCCCAACCATATCTCAATGAACCTCTAAGACATAAGTATTGGGCTGTCTTAGCATAATAAGTAACCAATTAATCAAAAAAAAGCCTTGTGAAATAGGTGAGAGTCCATGAGTACACTCGGATTAAGATCAATACGCATATAGTAGATATCTAAGTAACATGATTTAAACTCTTAAATTACATAAACGGTATATTATTTAAGTGTTTAATCCATGCGGTCTATCCATACAAATCAAGATTACATAAACACCTTCATTTTAAATATCCTTGCATCGATAATCGGATGAGGAATTAAATTTCTGTGTTTAGTGAGCCAGTACTAGTAGTAATATGGATCAAAGATCCCTACTTTGATTTACTCTGAGATGGAGTTTAGTTTGTATCATAATCTTGATCATTTCATATATAATTACATTTACATATACTTTAAGATTATGGTTCATTAACTTGGGATTTTAGTATTTTCAGTGCCACTATCATACATTTGTATAAAGGTAAATATAGAAAATTGTTTTCATGGCTTGATACAAATTACATGCTTTTAGGGCACCATGCGATAATCTGCCACTTACTAAGCGGGGGTGAGAACATGTTTCATGAGCCTAGTCCTCTAGTGACTCGTGAACCTCTTCCAGTGGGGAGTCTTGGTAAACGGATCTGCGAGTTACGTTCGAGACCATCTTCATAAACTACGTCCACACTCTATATATGATCTCTCAGTGTCGGATGATCACTCTTTCTATATCTTCCCTATAACATGACTCCTTGGTTCTTTGGGTTTTCCAAGCTCCCTTTGTTGTCACGTATAAAACAAATCAGTGTTTTCCATGTTTGGAACTACTTCGGATAGTGTGACTTTTATGTTAAGCGGGTTAGCTGACGGCATCACAAGTGGCTATCTGTTAAACTCATGGCTGAATCCGCAATACTAGATTGTTTGATACTTCTCCAGACTACGGCTCCACCACCATGAGTGAATATTGACCCAAATGTTGACTTTCGACTATCTTTGTAGATTGAAAATCGAGTGTCAGATTATATCTGATAGGGTTCGGTCTCCACACGAGTACCTGAAGCAAGTGATCTCTCTGTTCTCTAAGTCTGCTGAGAATATGCTTCACTACCATCTAGTGACCCATTCCAGGATTGGATTGGTAATGGCTAACTATCCCTACTGCATAACAGATATCAGACCTCGTACACAACATGGCATACATGAGGCTACCTACAGCTGAGGCATAGGGAATCCGTCTCATATCATCTTCCTCTTGGGGTATCTTGGAACCTTGCTCCTTGAAGGGTAATTCCATGTCGGGTCGATAATAGACATTTCTTGGAATCTTGCATGTGAAAATCAAGCTAGCACCTTATCAATATAAGATGTAAAGAGACGATACCAAAAGCTTGTTCTTACGATCTCATAATTTGGATCCCGAGAATATGGCTAGAAAACCTCTGACTATTTTCATTTGAAATTTCTTGGCTATGATTCTTTACGATGATAAATGTTTCACCAATGTTCCCAATGAGTAGAATATCATCTACGTAAGAACTAAGGAACCACTTTCTTTTCTTTGATATGTTATACACAAGGGTTTCATTTACATTTGCTCAAAACCATACTTTTGATAGTTTCATGAAAACTAGTTCGAGATCTTGAACCTTGCTTCAGTCCACGTAAATGGACCTAAAGCAACATGAACTTTCTGTTGTTGGTCTTTAGCCACAAAACTGGAGTTGCATCATGTAGATGCTTTCTAAGTGTATTGGAGAAAGCCATCTTGACCTCCATTTTCCATTTCTCATATGTCGAGGCAATGACTATGGATAAAGAATCTGATAGACTTAGGCATAGCTCTTAGCTGAAGGGTTCTTCATGGTCACTCCTGTTTTGGGTATAACCCTTTGTAACTGCTTGAGTCTCTCTAATTTTCCATCTATGCCTTTTTTTCTTTTGATCCATTTACATCTGATGGCGTGACATCTCATGTGGATCTCTGAGTTCCCAGACAGAGTTAGAATACATGAATCATTTCTTGGTTCATAGAATCTTGCCATTTGTCCTTTTTAAAGAGAGATCATCCATATCATTTGTGTATGGTGGATCATCTGATTAGTCATTTAACACTAGAAATTGTACTTCTCCTTCAAGTATGATGCAGGATGGTAGTCTACGCTCTTTCCCTCACGCTCTCACGATCGAGTGCAGGGATGATACGGAATAAGGAATAGTGGTCTCTCTTGGCTTTTCATTAAGTTAGTGAGAAAGTTTGATGGTGATTTTTCTAATCTAATCGAGCATTAGTTCCTCGATAAAACCTTCTTTTGTGAGGTTTGAGAAGTTTGTCATATAGTCTCATCATCGAAGAAGTTGAATTTTATCGATACAAATACTTTCTTATCAGAAGGGCTATAGAACAAACCTCCCCCTTTGTGCATTTTTGGATGGCACTAGGAAACATAACACTTTTGTCACAGAGGTTCAGCTTCCAGATCTTTCCTTTCAACACGTGTGTTGGACACCTCCATATGTGAAAGTGACGTAAACTAGGTTTGTCGTTTCCATACTTTCTAAGAACAAATGTCTTTGGATTGACAGGTGAGACACATTCAAAATGTGAAATGATGGATTTATAGTGAATATCCTCGAAGTAAGTTAGTAACAGAGGAGTAAACCGTCATTGATCTAGCCGGTGTGGTGCTTTCGAAAAGTGCTAGTTTGAACCATTTGTTGGACTGAGCACTTTTTGTGTACTAATCAGCGTAGTCTTTCATTTGCATATTAAGGTTGATCCACTGTTATTCTGGCGATCGCATTTGTGGCCTAATTTTGTAGTTTTTCACCTTGAAGCTATTTTTGAGAAAAATTGTTGGTCGATCGAAACACGAAAATTCGCGAGTTGAACTTCGGCATTGCGGATAGGAAGCGAGAAGAAGTAGAAAACGAGAAGAAAGACCCGCAGCGAAATTTTGCCTGATTGCAAAATTTGCTTCTGCTTTACCACTTATTCATACCTTTAACGCCACTATTCATCCCTTGACTTCTGTTTGCAGTTTTGGTTTTACTCTTTTTGGTTTTCTTCCTTTTGGCCAACAATAGATTTAAGTGTTATTTTTTTGTAATTTTGTAAAGGGGTTATCTATAAACCTCCCGAACTAGACCTTTGTTAAAGTACGCTCGATTAATAAAAGTTCTTGCTACAGTGTTTCTCCGGTTTTTCTTTTTCTCTCATTTTCTTTTTCCATTTTCACAAGCGACAGAGCACCTCAGAGGATATGTGACTCGAAGGATGGTAGGCTAAAACACTTCGTCTTTGAAGAGGAGAATTTGCCCAGGCTTTGGTAGTGAGGTAAATTTAGTTCCCACTGTTTTTTAATGCTAGAAAGTTATTAGAGATTTATGTTTACATCCTTTCAATCTAGGTTTAAATCCTCTTAGAGATGCCTTGATTGTGATGTTGAAGTATCTTCTTGGATTCTAAGTGGAAGCATTATTCAGATCCATTAAGATTCGACTAGTTAAAATCTTCTATTAGGAGCATACAGGGTAGATCGGGGGACATGTTTTCATTGTCAGGAACAGAATTTATCACTCAAATAAATCTTTTCAAAAGGAAAAATGTTAGGGTTCGATTTTGAAAGCGAATGAAGACTGGTTTGGGGGGCGTGACATAGATCATCCTCTCTGTGAGGAAAAGGACACGGGAACCTTTATTGTAGAGTTCTTTGCTATTATTTTTCTTCATTTATTTCAATGTCTGAGCAATCTGCAGCTCTCAGCATTTTTAACCTTTTAAATCGAACCAAATTCACCATTTTGACATTGCAAAATCTCATTTACGAAGAAAACCCGTCCATGTGTTGAATCCACAGAGCTATACTATAGTGATAAATGCTACACGGTAGGAGGAATTTTAGGTTATAAATTTTGTGAAGCAGGGAGAAGGACGCTCTTGAATGAGCGAATCGGTGAATTCTTACGGGCAGTACGGCAAAACCCTAGATCTTTCTTTAGACCTTGGATGACGAAACGGATCACACCATTAGAATCATCTCGCGAAATCTAGTTGAACGAATGTGACTGCGTCGAATTAAGTATCGATTTTGCGCGTATTTCGAGCGAGAGCGACCCGATCATGGGGTGCCATGTGGCACTTGCGTAGGGAGATACTTGGCGCATGGGTGGGCCAAGATATGTGCCGCCCAGTTATGGATGGGTGGGAGCCAAATGTCGAGCCACCCTCGTGCATGAGCGTAAAGTGTGGTTGAAGTTGGCGGAGAACGCGGTGGCGAGTTGACCAGAGTGTCAAAGCAAATGAATGTTAAGAGTGGGCTCCTAGGTCAAACCAACCGGTAGTTTGAGGAGAGATGGCAAACAATTCGTAGAGAAAGAGGAGAAAAGGAAAGAGAAAGAAAGAAAGAAAAGAAGGAAGAAAGAAAGAAAGAAAGAAAGAAAGGAAGAAAAGAAAACAAGAAGAAGAAAAGGAGAAAGGGAGGAGGAAGCTTTTTTTTCACTCATTATTTAAGTTGGTGGATCAAGAACTGATCCAACACACTTCAAGAGGAATGAGATCTGTTTCCTCACTGATTTATTTCCTTGTTTGGGGCCATGAAAATGGCATTTGGTTGAGATTTGGTATGTTATTGTTGAATAAGAAGAACATCGAAATTGGTATCTTCCTCGGTTACTTCTTATTTACAGTCTTAAAGTAATCAGCAGAAGAAAGTAGCCCTAGCAATGGTGATTCTGCATTCTCTGAATACTATTATTGGTAGGACTGTTTTAAGTTCATGTAGTCGAATAAGCGAGACACAGGTGGGTTGTAAGTTCTGTAGTTTTGGAGCGTCATTAAATATACATCTTGTCTGAGCCGGTTCTATAGAAGCACAGTGTTAGGACTGGTTTTTTTTTGTCCTTGTAAATCGTGAATTTTCTAGGAATCCAATATGCTACTTGCATAAAATATTGCATGTTGTTTTTTTTCGGGGTTTTAACATCGAAAATCAAAGTTGTCTTCATATTACTTGAATGCGTAAATTTCGGAACTAATATGCTTATTGTACGCCATTGCATGTATGTTTTTTCGTTTTAACACCGAAATCAAAGTTGGCTTGGCTATTACTTGAATGCAGAATTTTTGAACTAATATGCTTATTGCATGTCATTGCATGTGCTGTTTTTCCGGGTTTTAACGCTGAAAATCAGAGTCAGCTTGTTATTACTTGAATGCAGAAATTTCGAACTAATATGCTTATTGCATGTCATTGCATGTGTCGTTTTCTGGTTTTAACATCAAAAAATCAAAGTTGGCTTGTTATTACTTGGAATGCAGGATTTTCTTCGAACTAATATGCTTATTGCATGTCATCAGACAGGCCGCTTTTTCCTCGGGGTTTTAACACTCAAAATCAAAGTTGGCTTGTTATTACTTGAATGCACTTTTCTGGAACTAATATGATTTATCATGTTATCAGATGTGTGTCGCTTTTTTCCTGAAAAGTTTTAAGACTAAAATCAAAGTTGGCTTGTTATTACTTGGAATGAATGCCATGCGTAATTTCATGGAACCAATCGTTAGTGCATGCTTATGTGATGTACGGATTTGAATATGGAATATTAACATGACCGCATGTATGTTAAATATATGAAATGTTTGTGGTGCATTAGACATGAGTGTTCATAGCACACACATAGTGTACTGCAGAATGTCCATATAGAGGTTTTCATACATTGGTCGCGGGGTTTGAGTATAATAAAATTGCATTGTATTGGTGTGCAGAACACCACATTACATGAGAGAGTGTACCGTACCGATTTAGCACCGTGATTCGTGTTGAATCGTGTGGGCTTCGGGAATGGGACTAAGTCAAATTGAGTTCCATAAGTGTTAAACTAAAATGGAAAATGAAATGTGTTTCCGCGTAGCAAGTAGGGGATAGATACCTCAAAAAGAAAACCCGAAAAACCTGTTAGACAAATGATCCACCTGAAAGCCCTAAAAAAATGCCTGAGGGTGTAAGAGACCCGCGGTGAGACCCCGAAAAGTTCTGTTGCCCCAAAAGACACGAAACGATTAAATAAATATCATAGACTACGAGTTGTGAGATGGGAGCCTAATTGACTCAAGATCGATTTCCCATTGGCACTTGCGTTAGGTAATCCGAGGTTGACCTTAAGATTGGGCCATGTACGTTGTTGTCTCATACATACATGTAGATTTTTCCATGATAGGATAATGATGAGCTTAAAAGTCATCTATTTTTAGTCCATTTTTCTGCTTAAATTTCATATAAAAAGAGACAATTACCTTGCAGAAATATGGAGAAACTCACCAATTTGTTACCAGCAGGTAGAATGGAAGAAAGAAGAAAAAGCAGTAGAAAAATGCAAAAATAAGTGGAATAAAAGCGCAATAATTGGGCGTAGCGTAAATGAAAGCAAATCGATGAGTCATCGTGCGCTTGTGGGTTTACACACCCGCTGGCGGACGCGAACATCAAGGAAATTGAAGGGGAATTTGATGCGTCGCTGGCTGTGGATCACAAGATATGCGCTGAGGAAGGAGCAGAAATTAAAGGAAGAATGTCGCGACAGAAAGTCTGATGTCGCGACATCAAAAAAAACCAGTGCAATCTACATCAGCATAAGGTAATGTCGCGACAAGAAGACTGATGTCGAGACACCAAGAACAACCGATTGAAACGGGCAGAGGCTTAAGGCTGAGGTCATGACCTCAAGAGAAGATCAACTGAAGGCTTCGAAGCCAAAGGTTGATGTCACGACATTAGCAACAATTGAAGACTGCAAGGTACTAAAGCATATGTCGCGACAAGATCGTGATGTTGCGACATCATAAGCGATCAACTGAAACAGGTGAAGGCTCAGCTCAATGTCAGGACATCAAGAACGACAAGTTCACAGCTGCATTAACTTCAGGTTGATGTCGCGACATGAGAATCGATGTCGCAACATGGATGCTGTCGCGACAAGAAAACTGAGGTCACAACGTGAACAGTGACTTGGGCCTGGGTACTCTGAAATCCATAACCGATTACATTGGGATTAGGGCCCAACTGAAAAAACCTATAAATACGCCAGCCTACCCGTAATAGTAAAAAGCAGGCTGCGCGCGGTCGTAAAGGAAGATCTGCAGCCTGGCTTCCATTTTTTCTTTTCTTTTTCTTTTCTTTCTTTTTTTTTAATTTTTTTCTTTATTTCGTCGCCTTAGAGCATATTATTTTTCAGATTTCTATTTTCTTTTATTTTCCTGGATTCGATGTTATCGTTGAAATAAGCCAATACGTAATTCGATTTTCAACACACTGAATGCTTGAAGTTCCGATAAATTTCGGGAATTGATTGTTTCGCTTTCAAATTGTGCTTATTCTTATGATCAAGAATGTTGTATCATGTTATTCAAGCACTGAGGAACCTACTTCCATTAAGTGAACGTTATACGAATTGATTTTTCCCGTAGTCGCTCCTTAAAGCAGCCTTGTTAATTCTTGTGCTGATGAATTTTGTTTCGGTTTTGATGTTTATGGTCTTGAGATTGAATACGCTTATACCCTAAGATTTAAGGGCCATTGCTCGATTTCAAGGAGGTCCTCCGAGTGACATTGCAGCACATTCCCAGAGTAATGTGCAATTCTTTGAAGGTATACTAACCTGCTATTAGGGATCTCTTGTCCTTTGTAATTTCACTTAGATAAATCCTCTTCTCACTTGAAACCAAGAATGAGTTGAACGACTTATCTAATTAAACAAGCAAAGAGTTCAATTCGATCTGGAGAGCAGCTAACTCGTTACGAGATCTAATCAAGGAAAGGGTGATCTATTCCACTTTGAGGAGGAGCAACTGAAGTTGTAAATCCTGCTCGACCGATAACTCGGGAGCTAAGGTTTACAAATTCATAAATGGGTATGGAAGTGCATTGTAAAGAAAATAACAGATTATAGCCCTTTAAAAAAAAAAAAGAAGTTATCTCTGCTCCTCGTAATTCGAGAGAATCAAAGAAGAATTAGATAATGAAATGGAGGTGGAGAGATCCACTCGCACCTACAATAGCCTTGGACAGATTTTGAAACTTGAGATATTCAAGAATTTTTATCAATGGCACCTGTGAATTGATCGCTCACTATAACCTGCTTTCTCGATGTGTTTTCCCCGAGGATAACCATCCAAGATTCATTTCATTTAATTTTTAGAAATTCATTTTTCTTATTTCTTTATATTCCAAATTTAGTCAAGAGATGTTCATTTTTTCATAGAATTAGTCTATTTTCTCCAAATTTTCTAAGCCGATACCACTAATAGTTTGATGGTCCAAATAGTATGAAGCCTCGATTAGTCGCTGGTAGTTGATTAACTAAATTTCGAGATCTCGTGGGATCGAGACCGGACATAACCATTTTATTACTTTGCCTAATTGCACTTCTGCGTATTATCATACTCGTGAATCCAAAATTTTTAAATGGGATTCACTTAGAGATTTTTGGTTGTAAAGTATAATGTCGCGAAGTTTTATAATATCAAGGTTCGGGATTCAGCTAATAGTCCCGTGTGATAGTGTTAAAAACTGGTGTATATGTAATTTGGTCTAAATCAACAAGTTGATGGAGCCGTTGCTGGGGATTAGACAATAGTCCCTTGGTAGCAGTTGAAGTAAGCTTGTACACGCGGTATTAGACAAAAGGATCATCATGCCTATGCCGGCGGAGCAAGTGTAAGAGTGCTGAGGAGGCAAGAGATCTGATCGAGGACCTGGCCAAATGCAATATGAAAACTCCTTCTGAGTTTTCAAGGGGAAACAACAGAGGAAAGGGAATTCTGGAGCCGAGCAAGATGACAACTATGGAGGCCAAGTTGGACGCCATTATGCAACGGATGGATAAGCAGGAGAAGAAGACATACACTGCCCATGAGATAGGAGCAGTCGAAAGAGAATTATTGAAGGGGAGTGCTGATAGAGCTGTTGATGAACAATTTTATGATACTGAAGAGGCTAAGTATTTGGGTGAGCCGAGAAACTACCATTTCAAACCCAATACCAACCTACCAACACACTATCACCCGAAGATCGAGGAATCACGAATCTTCAGATGCTGAGGGGTTTCACAAGGCCCAAGGCAAGTAATAACCTCCACAGTTATCAGTAGCCACCAAGATTCCAAAGAAGAACAAAGCAGCTAAGGGAATGAACATAAAAATGAATACCGTGGTCGAGGAGGGCCCTAACTTTGAAGAATGTGATGCTCGCAGCTCATGGGATAATAAAAAGTTGTTGCACCTCCATGAACAGACGTTCACAGAATTGGGAGCAATTGCTACCAATTTTCAAGTTTTTCAGAACATCACCAATGCAACCTTGAAGAACCTGGAGACTCAAGTAGGGCAGCTGGCCCTAACCCTGCAAAGCCAGAAGAAAGATGCCTTCCCAAGCGACACAAAGAAAAATCCTAAAGACTGCATGGATGTGCAGCTGAGGAGTGGGAAAGAGTTAGAGATGATGAAATAAAAAAATGACAGCAGCACGGAAAAAGAAAGCCCAGAAAAGGAAGAAGAACTGGAAAGAAAGAAAGAAAGAGGGACCTAAGGGGATACCCACTGGCCAGACTGCAAAGGCCATTTCCAATGTAACGACCGCAGTAAATCAAAGATAGAGGAAAGGGGCCAGGTTTTGAAAACCTTTCAGAAGCTAGAGATCAAGATGTCTCTTTAACAAGTAGTGACTCAGATGCCACTCTACGCCAAATTCCTGAAGGACATTCTGAGTAAGAAAAGAAAGATTGTAGAAGAAGGAATTGTGAATCTCACTGCTACTTGCAGTGCTTTGATGAAGAAAGAGCTGCCAAAAAAGATGAAGGATCCAGGGAGTTTTACAATCCCCTGCATCATAGATGGAGTTGAACTGCAAAGCCTCCGTGACTCCAGAGCCAGTATCACTTGATGCCTCTCTCAAGGCTACACCAAGTTTGGGTGAGCTTAATTCCCACCCACTATTACTCTTCAAATGGCGTATGATCGATGGTGAAACCCGTATGAGTCTTGGATGATGGTCCCGCCATCGTTTGGGAAGTTTGTTTTCCCAATAGAATTCATCATTCTGGACATGGAAGCAGATTCACAAGTACCTTTGCTATTGGGAAGACCATTCCTAGCTACTGGAGCTGCCCTGATAGACATGCAAAAAGGAGTCCTTACCTTGAGGGTTGGAGAAGAAGCTGCTGCTTTCAATTTAATCAAAGGAATGCAGAACATAGACATAGACAGAGAAAGTTTCAATGTAGTTGAAGATGTCTATACCCACAACTCTGATGTTCACAATGATTGTAATGCTCGATTTTTTATCAATGAAAAAGAGATGAATTTCCAGTATATCGAAGATGATTACTCTGATTGTCTATACAACAGTTCTCACTCTAGAGAAACTGTGATGAGCATGACGCAAGGCAGAGTTGAACAAGAGGAAAATAATGAAAAAGGGGAAATTCAATAAGAAACCAGTGAGGAAGGGCTAGTGTTGAAAGAGCTGCCAAGTCATTTAAAGTATGTTTACTTAGAACCACCCCAGAGAAAACCGGTGATTATCTCTGCTAGACTTAGTGATGAGCAGAAATGCAATTGGCCGCAGATTCAAGAAACATAAAGAGTCTATAGCGGTCCATTGAAGAATTAAAGGGTATCACCCATCAATTTGCATGCACAAAACTCAAGCAGAAGAAACTTCAAAGCCAATCAGAACACCAAAGGAGACCGAATCCATCAAAGAAGTAGCTGCTAAGGAGGTACTGAAACTATTGAATGCTGGTTTCATCTATGCAATCTCGGATAGTCCTTGGGTGAGTCCAGTCCATGTGGTTCCAAAGAAGGGTGGATTTACTGTGATTCGCAATGAGAAAAATGAGTTGATTCCAACGAGAACAGTGACAGGTTGGAGGGTATGCATTGATTACAGGAAGCTGAACACAGCAACCAGAAAAGATCATTTTCCTTTACCCTTCATTGATCAGATGTTGGACAAAGCAAAGGGTGACACCTCATTTTTGTTTCTTGGATGGGTACTCAAGTTACAATCAGATTGCTATTGCACCGGAGGACCAAGAAAAGACCACATTCACATGTCCCTATGGCACCTTTGCCTTCAGAAGGATGCCATTTGGGCTTTGTAATGCTCCTGCTACATTCCAAAGGTGTATGATGTCAATATTCTCAGACCTGGTTGAAGAGGTCATGGAAATTTTTATGGATGACTCACTGCAGTATGGGTCCGGGCTTTGATCGTTTGAAGAACTTGGAAACAAAGGTTTCAAAGATGCCAAGACAAACAATTAGCATCGAATTGGGAAAATGCCATTTTATGGTAAATGTATGTATCGTTTTGGGCATAAGATTTCATGCATCGGACTTGAGGTAGACCAATAAGGTATCCATCATCAAAACTCTCGCACCACCTACCACAAAGAAAAGGAGTAAGAAGCTTCTGGGGCATGCCGGATTTTACAGTAGATCACCGCGACTTTTTCAAAATAGCTGTAATTAATTATGCGTATTGGCCGGAGAAGGATACAAGATTTAATTTTTGATGACTCTTGCATGGTCATGAAGAAATCAAGATCAAATTGGTTCAAGCACCTATAATGGCTGCACCAGATTGGGATCAGGGATTTGAAATAATGTGCGATGCCATGATTTTGCAATGGAGCGCTTCTCGCAGAGAAAGGAGAAATATTCGTGGATCATATACTATGCTAGCTCCCAATGAGGCACAAGAAAACTACTCGCTAAAACCGAAGAAAATGTTAGCCATAGTTTTTTCTCAGAAAATTCAGCAATACATTTAGGATCCCATGTGGTTATACATATCGACACGAAGAATCGGGCAATTATGTCAAAGAAAGAAGGTTACATTGATAAGGTGGGTACCAAGCATCGCAAGAGTTTGACTTGGAGACTGGCTATGTGTGGGTGACAATGTGATAGCCGATCACTTGTCAAGAGTAGAAAGAAGTACGAGGAAGAAGAGAAAGTAATAACAGAGAATTTCCTGTGATGAGCAACTGCTTAAGGTTTCAATAACTCCATGGTATGTCAGATATTGTGAACTACTTAGCTTGTGTAGTAGTTCCTTCGCACCACTTCCAACGTAAGAGGAAACTCAGAATCGACAAAGCAGTATTATATTTGGGATGATCCACTTTTATTAAAAGAGGTGCCGATATGATAATAAGAAGATGTGTGCCGAAAATGAACAAGGAAAATTTCGATGAATGCCATGTATCACCTATGGGGGTAATTTTTTCTAGAGAAAGAATGATCTCACAAGATACTCCAACGGATTTTATCGCCCACTTTTTCGTTAGATCACATTAATGCTTAACTATGCGACAGATGCCAAAAGATTGGAAAACATCAGTGTTAAAATGAATGTCTTTGGTGAGGTATAATAGTAAATCTTTGATGTATGGGGAATAGATTTCATGGGACTATCTCTACCATCATTTGGGAACTCCGTACATACCGCGCACTGATTATGTTTCAAATGGGTGAGGCAAAGGGCTTGTTCTAGGAAATGATGCTAATACAGCTAGAGTTTCGCAAAAAGAATATCTTGAGCAGATTTGGAACACCTGTGACTACTTTCGCTAGTGATGGGGGAAGCCATTTTGAAACATACTTTAAAAACTCATGAGCAGGTAAGGATCAAACATGTATCGAGTCTAGCTTATCATCCTGCATCTAATGGACAAGCGTAAATTTCCAACAGGAGATTAAAAGAATACGAAAAGGTCATGGAGCTCAAGCAAGAAGGACTCGGGTCTTCCAAACTTGATGATGTAATCGTGGGCTTACAGATCGCATACAAAACTCCCATTGAATGTCCCTATACAGAATTGCTTTCAAGAAACCATGTCACTTACCTGAATTGGAATACAAGGCAATGTGGGCCATTAATAGTTGAACTTAGATTTAAAATCGCAAAGGCAGAGATTGTCTAACCGTCAATTGGAAGAATTGAGAAATGAAGCCTATGATAATGCTACCATCTATATGATAAGACAAAGAAATCAGATGATCAAAGTATCCCGAGGAAACAGTCGCAGCAGGAAAGTTCTACCGCTTAATTCTAGACCGAAATTGTTTCGTAGTTAAAATCCAATGGGGTGGACCACACGCTGGTGTCAAGCAATACATTTGGAGCAAAGGATGATTTAAGGACCGATATATGGCAAGAAATTCAGAGTAAATGGACAAAGACTGAAGCACTATCTAAGCAGGGAAGAAGGAATGGAAGAGCTCCAAAGCAGGTTATCTGGAAGGAAGAGGAATCGTAACAAGTCCAAATTTATGACTCAAATCGAGTACCGATGGGAGGCAACCATAGAAACTTTGGATTTCGATTTTAGACTTTGTATTTTAATTAGAATTAGTTTTGATTAAGAAATTAATTGAAATTTACTTGTTTAATTAAATCCTTCCCATAAATGATGCAGAATGCTTGTGCAAAAATGGAAGGAAAGGAGGGAAGAGACAATTCGGAAACAACTTCAGCAATTCACAAGAAGGAGTTTAAGGAAAAAGGGAAGCATTCTTTTCCCTACATAAATTCTATGAAAAGTGAATTGAGTGCATGTATGAATTGCTGCTTGAATTTGATTTAATTGATGCTGAAGATTTTAGAGTTGCTAAGGAACGAAAAGATCTCTGAAAATTGAATTTTAAGGCTGAAGTCGCGACATAAAATTTCTTGTCGCGACATCTTAACACATAGAGGAAATATTTGCTTTCACAATCAAGGGATGGCTTGTCCCACCGAGGGTTGAAAATGTCGCGACAAGAAATTTTATGTCGTGACAAACTAAGAATTTTTGCCATCTGGCAATTTTAAAGTTGCCCTAATTTTAAGCGACAGCATATAGTTTCAACTTGACATGGAAGTCGCGACATGTGAAATTTAATGAAATAATCATTAGACCTCATAAATTTTGATTGAATTGCAACGGTTGGAGAACTTTCTCCCATTTCCACTTCAAATTCTAGAACCCGTTCATTCTCTCTCCCCTCTGATTCAAAAGTTCTTGAAAACCCTAGATCCCAAAATCTTCAGAAACTTTCCATTCTTCACAAATGGTCGAACCCTCAGACCTCACCCCTAACCAAGAGGAAGTCATGGAAGAGAACGTGCAAACTTAAGAAGATGAATCGATTGTGAAGAAACGACCGAAGGGAACGCCCCGCTGCCACCGTAGAGACCAACAAAGCCTCGAAAGCAACCATCAAGGGCAAGGAAAGGTAACAAGAAGAAGTCGAGGATTTTGTGTCGAGGAGGCCCACTCAAACATGAGGAAGCATTATGCTAACAAGGGGTTCGTGGCAGAAAGAAGATTCAAAACCCTTATCACTCCTTTCAAGGAAATGATTGAAAAAAGAGGTTGGGGAACCCTTTGTGCACATCGAAGGTCAGGATATGCAGCAGTGGTGAGGGAATTCTACTCTAATCTGGTATGCAGGAAGGACAATACAGTATACGTTAGAGGAGTGTGGGTATCTTATGGAGCGCAGGCCATTAACCAAGTTTATGGGATGGCAGGACACAAGCATGGGTCCAAGTTCAAAAGTCTCCTTGAAAACCCAGATTTAAGGAAGATTTCCGAAAAGCTCACTGACGGGAAGGCACAATGGAGACAAGAGAAAGGAGGACCAAAGCTCGAACAAGCCTCATCGAGGAGGCTAAGGTATGGTTTTATTTTCTACCTGCTGGGCTCCAACAAGACATCCGATACCAAAATGAGAGAGCAAGAAGATTATGTTATATGCTATTCAAGGGGTACAAGGATCAATATAGGGACAATAATCGAAAATCTGATAATGCTGCATCATCGGCTGAAATAAGAGGGGGTGATCTCACCAAAGAACGATAACGATCTTACGCTCGGGTTGGGCCGGAGTAAAGGAGATTGGGGAACAAGAAAAGTTCCTTCGACATCACCACCTATCGATTGTGAGTGACCAAGGGACCCTGAAATCAGAAGAAAAAGGGGGTGTTGATTAAAATAGGAGAAGAAGCCCCAACTGCAGGACAGGAAAAAGAGAACTCAGAAAATCCTATGGGAGCAAACACTTTCACAAGAGCTGACAATGAAGAGCAGGATGAAGGAAGTCCCATGGACTTCTCCTTCCCTTTAGCTAGTTCTTCCCCCATGGAAGGTAGAACATTCAGAGAGCAGGGAGAAAGCTCAAGGGGAACACAAGGGAACAATGCAATCATTCAAATGCTCCTCTCCATGCAAAGAAAGATGGAAGAAAGAGAGCAGAGGTGGAATGTCCAACAGCGCCAGGATACCATAACGGTTGAGTAAAAGAGAAGAGATCAGCAATGGGAGGAAGAATTGCAGAGAAGAGAGGAAAGGTTCGAAATCGAATTGAAAATAAAGGAACAGAAATTCGAGAAAGAACTACAGAGAAGAGAAAACAGGTTTAAATCAGAGTCTAAAAGAAGGGAGCAGGAATGGGAAGAGAAACTGAAAAGAAAGGAAGAACAGATGAAAGGGGTACTTAAGCAGTAAGGGGAAGACTTCAAAAAGGAAATGAAAGAAAGAGATCGCGATCTTCTGCAGAAACTCAAGCTGAGTCATGAGGCTTTCTATAACACCGCCTTGAACGATTCGCAACTCTTAACCTCCTCATAGCGAGAGAGAGAAATGCATCAGAAACTGGGGATGGGGAGAAAAACAATTTCAATGGAATCAAGGTATATATAAGTTCTTTACAAAAGGATTTCGAAGAAGCTGATGATGGTAATAAAAATCAAAGGGATACCGCTTCCAGATAGAATGGCTCGAAAATTCGATCCGATACCAATAATCTCTTTCAAAATTTCGGAAGTAATGATCGAAATGGAGAGCAAATGAATAAATCGGGAAGACAAGATCAACTGAATGAGAAGGTTGACCTCTTGATGAGCTTAAAAGTCATCTCTTTTTAGTCCATTTTTCTGTTTGATTTTTAGTTAAAATTTAATATTTAATATACGTAATTATGAAGAAATCCCCACCAATTTGTCATTAGCAGAAGGAAGCAAGAAAGATGGAAAATGCATCAATAAGTGAATAAAAGTGCAAAGGAATTGACAAGAGCGTAAATGACAAAACTCAAGTGAGTCACCGATGCGCATTTTAGATTTACATGTACCCAGCTTCAAGTCGACTCGTGAAGACGGAAGAGAAATCGAAAGCATGTCGTGACAGTGGAACACAAGATAGGCAAATGGAAGAAGGTGATGTCACACAATAAGACCGACCGCTGATATCAAGAACAACTAGTTGTCACAGCAGAACTTTAATGTCAAGTCGCGGACATCAAGAGGAGATCAATCGGCGGCTTCGAAACTATGAGGTTGAAGTCAATGGCACACCGCGCACATCCGCCCAGGCCGCGACGCAGCTCGGCCGCCGCGACGTTAACCGGAGGTCGCGGCCCGGCAACAAGAACGCGGAGACTTGAGCTCAGCGTCGAAGCATCAAAGAATCCATTGAAGACGCGCGGTCGCTCAACGCGTCGCGGACATCAAGAATGTAATCGCGGAGACTGGCGGTCAATGGCTAATCAAAAGTCGCTAAATGAAGATCGCGAACAAGATAATGATGTCGCGACATAAGGTCGGTCGCGACATAGACCTCGCTCATTGAAGGAGGAAGTTTCATAAAGTGATGTCGCTGACAAGATAGCGATGTCGGACATCGCGAACGCATAGATTAAAGCTACGTAGTCATAAAGCAAGGTCGCGACTTCAACTGATGTCGCGACATCAAGAGCAACCATCAAAGCCCTGCAGAAGTAAATTGATGTCGCTACTACCAGACTCGCTTCGCTTGAAAGTGTAAAGCTTCATGAAGTAAGGTCACGACAATGCCCGATGTCGCCATAAGACCAAGTCGCTACACCGAAAACAACGGTGAGTGAGTCTCAAAGGACGGTTGATGTCGCTACATGAGACCGAAGTCGCGACATCAGGAACGACCAGATCAAAGATGCAGAGCCATAAGGGGATGTCGCGACAACATGAGCGACCAGTTGAAGCCTACAGTTCCATAAGATGATGTCACGACATGAGATCGAAGTCGCGACATCCGAAGACATCAGTTGAAGACTGCAAAGGCCTTAAGCCGGGTCGCGGATAAGATATCGACGCCGCTGACATCGTGAGAGAACAATTGAAACCTCGCTAAGACATGGGAAGATGTCGCGACAAGATGATGATGTCGCTGACATCAAGAACGACTAAATCGTTAAGCATATAGTGTACGCCGGTCGCGCGATGCGGGATCGAGGTCGCGATTCGATGATGTCACGACAAGGAACCGGGTCGCGACGCAGGAATGCGAATCAGCCTGATAATTTACAAATTACGCTTATTACATTAAAGGATTAGGGCCCAAATTTAGAAACCCTATAAATACACAATTTCATTCAAATTTCAAGAGGTTGATGCGCTACAGACGAGGTCTGATAGTCAAAGTCATTTTCTTTCTTTATTTTTTTCTTTTTTCTTTTCTTTTCTTTTCTTTTCTTTTTTTTAATTTTTCATTTCCACTGCTTAGAGCGCATTATGCTCTATTTTTATTTTTCGCTGTATTTTCTTAATCGATGTTATCGCTTGAGCTGAAGCCGAATGCGTAATCTATTTGCCAATTACTACCAAATGTTTGGTAGTTCAGATAAATTTCGAATTCATTGTTTCGCTTTCAATTTGCTATTCTTATGATCGAGGAATGTCAGACAGGTAATTCAAGAATCGAGAATCCACCTTCCATTATGAACATGATAGTTTAATTTATCTTTCTCAGAATGTTTACAAGAGCCTTGTTAGCTCTCGGGCTAATGAATTTACTGCTTTGGTTTATTTGCCTCGGGATTCGAATATCGCTTTTTTATACCCTAAGATTTAATAGTCACCCGATTTCAAGGAGGTCCTCTGAGACACAGAAGACATTCCCGAGAGTAATCGACATTTCTTTTGAAGGTATACTAACCTCGTTATTAGGATCTTTGAGCTTTGTAAGTTCACTTGGTATACATCCTCTTCTCACTTGAAATCAAGAACGAGTTGAATGAGTTATCTATTTAAACAAGCAAAGAGTTCACCTCAATTCGGATAGTGAGACTAATCCCGTGTTAGCTGTGATCTAATCAAGGAAAGGTTTATCTATTCTAATTTCGAGGAGGAGCAATCTGGAAGTTGTATATCCTTGCTTGACCGATAACTTGGGAGCTAAGGTTTACAGTCCATAAAATGGGTATGAAGTATTGCAAAAGAAAAATACCCAGATTAAGGAAGTCCCTTTTTAAAAAAGTAGTTATTTAATTCCCTGTATTCGAAAGAATCAGGTCAGAAATTAGATAATGAAATGTGAAGTGTGGAGAGATCCAGCTGCACTACAACGCCTTGGACAGATTTTGAAACCGGAGTTAATCAAGAAATTTTATCAGAGTAATCTACAGGAATCGACATAGTTCACTATCATCAAGCTTCTATTGATGTGTCCTCTGAGGATAAACTATTCAAGATTCGGCTTTTTTATTAGAAATTTTTATTCTTTATTCTTACCTTCCATGTTGGATAGTTCGCTTAATTTCCTCTTGTTCGCTTAACTTTCCAGCACCTTAATGCTGATCCTACTATCATTTTCAGGTCCAAATAATATTGAAATCGAGTAGTCGTGGTAGTTGATTTAAAATTCTGAGATCTCTCGTGATCTATATCCGACTTAAATCCATTTTATTACTTTGTCTAATTCGCACTTGCGTATCGCACCAAACCAACTTTGAAAAAAAGGATTTACTTAAGAGATTGGTGGTTTATATAGTATAATATCACCAAAAAGCCTATGACATTGTTGCCGGGATTAGACAGTCCTTGCGATAACGTCATAATCTTCGCATGCATAACTAATGCATAAAATGTGCAATATGTTTTGGTCACAAATAAGTTTTATGGCGCATTGCCGATCGAAGAATTTAATAAATCAATATTCGGGACAAAAGAAGGAAATATTAATTTGACATTTTTGAAAAGAAAAAGAACAAAGAGTTTTATAAAGGACTCATTTAGCCACGAACTTTAACAAACCATATTGAAATGTTTGTTGATTTGACTAACTTATTAATAAAGCGTGTTTTGCTTTAAAAACTTTGATGCATAGGAAAGCCAGAACACCTATCCGATTCCACCGACACGCAATGTAAAGGATCATTGCTTGAGAAAAGACCAAGAAGGTAAAACCCAACCATGGAAGAAGAAAGGCAGATCGAAAGAAACACACACAGGAAGAAGGCCTCCAAATGACAATGGAGGATTTCCGACATCAATTATACAGAAGAATACTACCATCACGTACCGCGCGCTTGATGCCAATAATTTCAATTGAAGCCAGCACTGACATATCGGTCCAAAGAAGATCGGCTACCCGTCATCCTGACTAAGATCCAAACGAAAGCACCGAAGATTCCTCGTGATGGCCACATCGTTAAGTCAATAAAGTGAGACCGTAAGTCATAAAACTCCAAAAGACCTATTCCCATTCTCCCTAGGCAGATGTTAACATATGGTATGAATTCACATTACTTCATATGGTTCTCGTTTGATACTTGGGAGGAGTTGTTGAGGCCTACTAGGGGTAGATTCTTTCCCCACTTAAATACCGTAAAGAAGGAGAGAAACTCATTGTGTTCTGAAATAGGGAAGATGAAAGCCTATATGTAGTCAGAAAGATTCAAACGGCCACGAGAAGATGTCCAATGGCTGGGATGATCCGAAGACTCGATGGACATTGTATATCATGCCATGAATGATATATCAAAAGGGATCATTGATGCTTCATGCTGTGGAGCATTCAAGAGAAAAGGCCGAAGAGGCAAAGGAGTCGATTGAAGATTCAAGAATGTAACATGAAAATTCCTTTCCGAGCCAAGAGGAACAATGAGGGAAGTGGAATCTCATGGAGCCGAAGCAAGATGACAGCCATGGAGGCTGTTGATGCCATTATGCACAAAGTTAGACAAGCAAGAAAGAAGACACACATCGTCATGAAATAGGAGCAATAGAAAGGAGTTAATGAAGGGAAGTGTTTAGAGGAACTGAAGAATTCATGCAGGTCAAGTAGAGGTTAATTATTTCAAGAGCCAAGAGCTATTTATCGGGCCCAATCCTAACCTTCCAGCACATTATCACCCAGCACTCAGGAACCATGAGAACTTCTCGTATGGTGGAGGGGCTTCTCAAGGCCAAAGGTAAGGGCAGTGATTTAACCTCATCAAGGGTACAAAGAAACACCTAGGTTCCAGTGAAGCAGCTACAGCCATGTGAATGAGCACAGAATGAACACAGCACGAGAGGTCCCAACTTTCGAGGAACGTATGCCGCAGTTTATGGGGACAATAAAAGTCAGTTGGAACCTCCAAAGAGCAAAGATTTGGAGAATTGAAGCAAACAAGGCTCAATTCTAAAATTTTTCTAACACGCTCAATGCAATCCCTGGAAGAACCCTGAGACACAAGTAGGGTAGCTGGCCTTAACCCTGCAAAGCCAGAGGAAAGATGCCTTCCTTATGATACAAGGAAGAACCCGAAAGACTCCGCATATTGCAGCTAGAGTGGGAAGGAGTTAGAAGAGAGAAAGGAAATGATGACAAAGAACAAAGAAGTAGCAATACTAGAAGGAGTAAGAGACAACTGAGAAATGCATAAAGAAGGAGTAGAAAGGAAGAACATCCAAGAATCAAAGCTCATGAATCCCATTTCCACAAAGATCATAAAATCAAAGATGGAGGAGCGCTTGCGTTCTTGAGAACTTTCCAGGCTAGAGATCAAGAGATGCCTTTATCGAAGTGGTGACGATGCCACTTTAGCGCAAAATTTCAAGGACATAATCGAAAGCAAGAAAAAGAAAAATAGTAGAGGAAGGAATAGTGAATCTCACCGCCACTTCGCGCGCGCGAATTCAAGAAAAGAACTACCGCGGCATGAAGGACCCGTGAGTTTCACACCTGCATTGGCCGAGGATCTAATTCCGTGAAGCTCTTCGTGACTCAGAGCTAAGATATCTCGGGAGCGCCGTTGCCAAGAACAAGCTTAGGGGAGCTTACTCCACAAATCGCACTCTACAAATGGCAGATGTGATCGATGCAGAAACCGTAGCGATCATTGAAGATGTGTTGGTCATCGTTGGGAAATTTGTATTCCCAAGATCATCATTCTGACACGGGAAGAAGATCTACAAGCACTCTATTATTGGGGAAGACCATTCCTAGCCACTCGGAGCTGCTCGATTGACATGCGTATGAGTTCTATCCCGAGGGTCGAGAAGAAGTCGCTACATTTAACTGGATCAAAAGTATGACAAATATAGATAGGACAATGAAGGATGCAATATAGCCGATTCTCGTTCTTATCAACTCGATGTTATCAATGTTTGTAACACTCCGGGCTTTTATCAATGAAAAGAGATGAATTTCCAAAGATAATCGAAGATGTCTATTCCGACTTCCATACGTAGCTTTTTCATTCTATAGAAACTGCTGAACTTGAAGCACAAATGTAAAAGATAATGGGGAAAATAGAAAAAGAGAAAACCAAATTTGCAGACCAAGATGGTATGGGCTAGTTTTGAAAAGAGTTGCTTGTGGTCATTTAAAGTATGTTTACTAGGAATTACCAAGAAAAGACCAGTGATAATTTCAAACTGCACTGGATGCCGAGAACAAAGATTGCCGGAAATATTAAGGAAGCATAAGGAATCTTTAGCTCGTCCATCAAGAACCGGCGTATCACCACGCTTTGCATGCATAAGATTCGCTGAAGAAACTTCAAAACCATCTGTAGAACACGAGAAGATCGA
Organism: Tetrastigma voinierianum; assembly: GCA_016808115.1. NCBI lineage: Eukaryota > Viridiplantae > Streptophyta > Magnoliopsida > Vitales > Vitaceae > Tetrastigma > Tetrastigma voinierianum. The sequence goes on from JAEQBH010000717.1 coordinate 34,388, forward strand.
ATCCAAGACGGCGAAGAATAAAAAGAGGTACTCAAATCGTTGAACGTCGGGCTTTATCTACGCTATTCGTATAAATTCCTGGGTGAGCCCACCATGTGGTTCCTAAGAAAGGAGGGTTTACTGTGATCAGAAATGAAAAAAATGAATTGATTCCAACAAGAACAGTGACAGGATGGAGGGTATGTATTGATTACAGGAAGTTGAATACAGCAACCAGAAAAGATCATTTTCCTTTACCTTCATTGATCGCTGTTGATAAAGTTAGCGTGCCACCCTCACTTTTGTTTTCCGGATGGGTACTGAGGTACAATCAGATTGCTATTGCACCAGAGGATCAAGAGAAGACCACATTCACATGCCCTTATGGTACCTTGCCTTCATGACGCCACTGGGGTTATGTAATGCCCACCACATTCCGCAGGCATGATGTCTATTTTTTCAGATTTGGTTGAATGGCGATGAGATTTTCATGGATGATTTTATTCTGTATGGGTCCAAATTTTTGATCAATGTCTCGAACAATCCGAAACAAGATTTCCAAAGATGCCAAGACAAACAAATAGCACGACCGGGAAAATGCCATTTTATGGTAATCGAAGGTATAGTTCTCGGGCATAAATTCTCGCTATCGGACTAGAAGTTGACTACCCAAAGTATCCATTATCCGCACTTCCTTGCACCACCTACCACGTAAAAGGAGAGTAAGAAGTTTCTGGGGCATGCTGGATTTTTTACAGAGATTCATCAAAGACTAAAAATAGCTAGACCACTATGCGTGTTCGGAAAAGGATACCAAAGTTCAATTTTGATGACTCTCAAGAAGGATGCTTTCGATGAAATCAAGATCGATTGGTACAGCACCTGGTAATGGTCGCACTGCACGGAATCGTGATTTGAAATAATGTGTGATGCCGTTGATTTTGCTAAGGGAGCCGTGGTCGGGGCAAAGAAAGGAGAAAGTATTCAGTATTATACTATGCTAAAGACCTTCAATGAAGCACAAGAGAACTACTCAAACAACCTAAAGGAGATGCTGGTTATAGTATTTGCTTGTGAAAAATTTAGGCAATACATTTTGGGATCCCATGTGGTAATCTACACATCATGCAAAGAATCAAATACTGATGTCGAAAAATGAGGCTGCCAAGATCGATAAGATGGGTGCTGCTGCAAGAGTTTGATTTTGGAAATAAAAGATAAAAAGTGGATGACAATGTGATTGCCACCACTTATCAAGAGAAAAAAGCGTTGATGAAGAAGACAATGCGCTAATGAGAACTTCCTGCATTTAGCAATCGGTTGTTGTTTCCTTCCAACTTCCATGGTATGTCGATATTGTGAATTATCCGGGCTTCAGGGAGAGTAATGCCTTCGTAACTCGGGGCCTACCAACAGAAGAGGAAACTCGTAATCGGATAGCGCATATTATATTTGGGATGACCCATTATTATTCAAAAGAGGTGTCGATATGATAATAAGAAGATGGTGCCAGAAGCGTGAACAAGGCAACATTCAAATGAATGCCATGCATCACCATACGTATACTTTCAGAGAAAGAATGTACCACAAGATACCCAATCAGGGAAGCTCTTATTGGCCCAATTATCTTCAGAGAGTCAGTGCACGGGTGAAATCCATGTGATCGTATGCCAAAGGATTGGAAATATCAGCAAGAGAATGAAATGCCCCTAAAAGGTATTATTATGGTGATACAAATTTCGATGTTCGGGGGAATAGATTTTAGGACTTTCTTCCCACCTTCATTTGGAAACATTTATATACTGCTAGCAGTAGATTATGTCTCCAAATGGGTGGAAGCAGTGGCTTGTCCGAGGAATGATGCTAACACAGTTGTGAGTTTCTTGCAAAGGAATATTTTGAGCAGGTTTGGAACCCCAGACTATTATTAGCGATTGGGAACCCATTTTAAGTGTAACAAAATATTTGCAAACTCATGAGCAGATATGGGATCAAGCATATAATGAGTTTAGCTTATCATCCCTGCACCAATGGACAAGCAGTAAATTTCCAACAGGAGATCAAAAAGAATGCTTGAAAAGACTGGGTGAGCTCAAGCAGAAGCATTGGTCTTCCAAACTCGACGACGCACTCGCCTGGCAGGATCGCATACAAAACTCCCATCAATGAATGTCCCTTAAGGCAGAGCTGTTTTCTTTTTGCAAACCATGTTATCTACTCACTAGGAATATAAGGCAATGTGGGCTATCAAGAAGTTAAACTTTGATTTTAAGGTCGAGAAGGAAGAAAGGATCAACAGAACTGTCAATTTTGGAAGAACTGAGAAATGAAGCTTATGACAATGCTCGAATATACAAGGATAAGACAAAGAAATGGCATGATCAAAAGAATCTTGGAGAAAAGAGTTCGCATCAGGATCAAAGTTCTGCTGTTTAACCTCCGCATCGAAATTACCAGAAAATTAAAATCCAATTGAGCGGGCCATACACAAGTGGGTGTCAAGTACTACATTTGGAGCGTGGATATCAAGACTCATCGGTGAAGAATTCATGTCATCGACAAAGGTCAAGCATTACCTCAACAGGAGGAAGAAGTTGAAGAACTCCAATCGGTTCTGGCGAAAGAAGAAGTACAACAACAAAGAAGTCTCAAATTAAGGACTCAACCGAAAGGTTTAACGGAGGCAAACTCCATGAGGATTTCAATGCCGATGTTAAATTTCAATTATTTCTTTTCTTTTAGTTACCGATGCTTTAAGTCGAATTTGTTTTTCTAGAAGGATAGATTTAATATTTTTTTTTTTTTTTTTTTATTTATTATTATTAGAATTTGATTGTGTTTTAACCAGAATCTTCTGTATTATTGCAGTGATCTTCTGCAAGGGTTCAAGACATGAATAGCAGTGCAATTATAGGAAAGATTCCAGTAAATTGCAGGAAACAACACAGAAACGCGTGATAACTTTCTGTAAAGTCCAAATCTCAAAGACAAAGAGATTGAACTGAATGTTAATCAGTTATTTAATAATTTAACTGAGATGAAATGTGTCAGCAATAGAAATGTACAACAACAAAGGAAATCATTGAATTAAAGCGTTTCTGATTGTTACCGCATATCACGTCGACATTACTGGTCGTCCACAGCGGCGTCACTGATGTTCTTTATCCAAGCTCTTGTTAACTTATATAATATAAGAGTGAAGAGATTCCATGCCATCAATGAACATTCCACAGATACCATGTTATCTGAAAAGTCACCTGAAGCTTTAATTCTTCTTCATCCGACAGATCTCAAAAAACCGCGAATATACCATGATCCGTTGCATCGTTATTATAAACTGATTAATATCATCGATCTAAGTCTGTTCCTGCGATCCAAAACAATAGATGCTGACTTGTGCGTCTACGAACAACATATTGGTTCCACTCAGACAACATTGATTTAACAACCGCGAAACGACTCCTGATTCTGATTTTTAACCATTTAACAACTTCTTCCCTGAATCTGACCTCAAAACTGGTGCCCAATCCTGGTGCTTTTCTTCTGTGTCATTTAACACTAATATCAACCCAACTCATAGACTGGCACTGAGGAATGTAATAAGCTGCAAGCAGGGCAAGAAACTACCTAAGAGGAATGGGCTGATGAGAGAGTCGTCAGGAAGAACAAGTAGAAGAAACGCCATCGGAAGCACCCGAAGCTCCGGGGACTTCTCAAGAAAGGGCAGAAATGGGAAAGGGAAAAAGGAGAGAAGAAGAAGTAGAAGATTTCGTCTCTGATGAAGCTTATTCTCAGTGGAAGAAGTATTACGCTAACAAGGGTTTTGTTACAGAGAGGAGATTCAAAAACCCTGTGACTCCTTTCAAGGAGATGATAGAACGTAGAGGATGGGGAGAGACTCAAGGCTATCAAAAGGTGATATAATAAAGATCGTGAGAGAGTTTTATTCCAACATGGTAGGATGGCGACGGAAATAAGTTATAGAGTGGTCCTGTCTCATACGGCTTAAGGCTATCAACGGTTTATGGCTTGACAATGCACAAACATGGCTCAAAAATTCAATAAAATTTTAGAAAAGCCGAATCTCGTAAAGATCAGCGAGAAGCTCACTGATGGAAGGGCGCAGTTAGAACAGAAAGAAGGAAAGCCAAGAACTCTGAACAGGGGGAGCCTCACTGAGGAAGCAAAGGTATGGTTTTACTTCCTCGCGTCTGTTTTGGTTCCAACAAGACATTTATGCACACGAGAACAGAAGTCGACATCATGCCACTCAAGGGGTACAAGATCAATATAGAGCACATAGAGAATCCCCATCACGAGGTATCGCGATGAACAAAGAGGTTCGCTTCTCATCCAGCAACAATCACGCTTTATGCTTGAAGGCCGAGTAAAAGGAACCGGGAGTCAAGAAGAAGTCCTCAGAGCTTCACCACTCCTTATGACGTGAGCGCTAAGGTCAAGAAACCAGAGGAAAAAGGGAGTGCTGGTAGAAAACAGAGGTGAAGCCCAAGCTGAAGGAACAGAAAAGGAGACCCAGAGGAGCACTGATCAAGGAGCAGAGCACCCATTGAACTCACCTGACAACAACGATTACATGTTTGCAGATAATGAAGGGCAGGACGAGTGCACTTCTATAGACTTTCCATTCCTCGTCGCCTCCTCCGTAAGAAATGTAAATTAACAAGTGGAAAGTCTAGAGGAGCAATCTATGAGAACAACTGATACTGAGACTTTAAATGCTATGCAGAAGAAAATAGAAGAAAGAGAGAAGGAGTGGAATTTAAAACAAGAATTCAGAGAAGCCATGTATGAAAGAGAACTGAAAAGAAGAGACCAACAGTGGGAAGAAGAACTAGACAGAAAAGAAAGGGAGCATGAGTTGGAGATGAAAAGAAGAGACCAACAGTGGAAAGAAGAACTGAACAGAAAAGAGGAACAGATTGGAAATATGTTAAAGCAAAAAGTGAGAAGAGCTCAAGAAAAGAAATGAAGGAAAGAGATCATGATCTCGTCAAACTCAAATTTAGTCATGAAGCTTATAACAAGCGCTTGATCGGCACTTCAACCTCTAGCATTGAAAGAAAAAAGAGATAAAGAACATGACACTAAATTTGTGGAGCAAATCAAAGGTTTCAAGTTACTTTACAAATCTCTACAGAAGGAGCTCGAAAACAAATTGAACGACAGAGACAAGAAGCAATGGGAGACTGAATCCTACAGGCTGAAGGAATGGCTTGAAAATTTAGATTTGATTAACAATAATCTTCTAAATTCTTAGAAGTCATGACCTGAAATGGAAAAGACTATGAATGATCTTTGGGAGAGACAGATGTGCTTAATACAGCCAATTTAATGAGATCGGGCTATCAAGAACGATTGAGAGAGAGAAACTAAGAAGAGAGAAAAGAAAGAAAGGAAATGAAATTTCCTTCATTCCCAACCCATTCGAACACTTCTTGGGGACTGATCCTCCCGATATTTTTGCTACCTCTTCCAAAAGAAGAAAAAAATGTAATCTTCTCTCACTTACCCTTCAAGAATATCCTTATCCTTTTAATTGTATCCAACAGCTTGCAAAGAAAAATCGTAAATAAAATGAGAAATTTAAAATTGAATTGTTTTTGTATACTTTGCATTCGAGATGTTTCAATGCTATTTTGTTTGTGGTCGCATGATCGGGAAATCAAGGTGATATAGTTCCGTAATAAAACTCATCAGAGGTCATGTATGTTAATTGAAATGAAGTGCTTAGGAGTAGAGGTCGAAATGAGTAAAATTGTAGAATAAGGACAAGACATGTATTAAATTACAACATTAAAGGTACAAAAATTACTTATATTTAACTAATAAGTCCGTAATAGATGTTGTAATACAACGTAAGGAACGTAACATATTTTTGAATTTCTGTAGTATGAACAGTAAGTCATGGAACCCGTTGAATATCAAGAGCTTAACTATTCATCGCAAAAACCAGTCAATATACTTTATAGTTAGTCACAAATGCTCAACTGCATTCTAGAATTTGCTAGATTATCGATCGAGATAATCCTAGGTGATACAAATTCAAGAAATGATAATGTGCCATTTCGATAGTTTGAGCCATTCTAGCCATCCTTATTAATATGTCGGGTGCATATACCTTAGTTCCGACTGAGCTAAATCGCATCGATTTTTCAAAAATAAGCTAATGGAAACCCTAACCCATCCGTGTAAAATTCAATTCTTCAAGAAAAGAACCAATGATTACCCATGAATTCAAGAAGGAAGAAGAAAAGGTTTGGGAGTGGAAGGAGGAACTCCAAAAGAAAAAAAAAAAAAAAAAAAAAAAAAAAGGCAAAGAGCATAAAATGCAATGCGTTAGCTTGTGGATAAGTTTTATCTCGTGGCCTATCCTCGAACAATTAAGTTCTTAGGGTGTTTCAAATTTAGTACCGCCCTTAATGCCATCCGGTATGGGAGCTACCAACCCAAAGTTCGCTAAAAGAGTTAGGAAAGCCTAAAAAGTTAAACATAGCACTATTCCCGAAAGTGGTAATAAAACTAAGGAAATTCCTGTTGAAATTACAAGTGAAATAGGGGCATACAGTCAATCAAGAAATCATGAGATGTCCCAAACATGAAGTTTAGGGAGTTTATAAGAGGAATTATAAGAAAGAAAGGGTAGAAGAGAAGAGAAAATGTTCGTGGTAAATTTTAATCAAAATTCTTCCATCCTACCCATTACCCAAGCCTAACAATATAAGCCCCTAAAGACTGATCGATCTTGAAGGTCGAAATCATCTACATTAGTGGAGATCAATATGAAAAACAAGCCTATGGAATTGGAAGAATGAAACAATCAAAATTGTGAAGTTGGAGTTAAATGATTCAAGCATAAAAATGAGAAAGAAAACAATTCATTATTCAATTAATCCAATGAGTCTATCACTGTGAAACAATTTCAACATTTTAGTTTTGTATAGCGTGTAAAGAGTGTAAACCAACTCGAACTCGACTCAAGTTAGATGTACAGAAAATTTTGCATACCTTGCACAGGTAATTAAATTGAATGCTTCAGAACAAATGTCTCTTGTTCGAGGACAAACAAATCTTTTCTTTTCCTTTGCTTCGAGGACAAGCAAAATTTTAAGTTTAGGGAGTTTGACAGAGCTTGGGTGTCATCTCTTTACCCATTTTTCCTCGTTTGATTTTAGTTAAAATTTAATATTTAATATACAGAATTATGAAGAAACTCACCAATTTGTCATTAGCAGGAAGGAAGCAAGAAAGATGGAAAATGCATCAATAAGTGGAATAAAAGTGCAGTGAATTGACAGAGCAGAAATGACAAAATCGCGGAGTCACCGACAAGCAGATTTTAGATTTACATTACTCAGCTCAAGTCGTGACCTCGTGAAGATTGAAGAGAAATTGAGGCATGTCGTGACAGGAACACAAAGAGAATACTGAAGAAGGTGATGCCGCGACAATAAGACCGACCATGACATCAAGAACAACTAGTTGTCACAAAGTAGAAACTTAATGTCAAGTCGCGATGATCAAGAGGAGACTTCAATCAAGGCTTCAAACTATGAGGTCGGGGTCACTTACATCGGGACACCCGCTCAAGGAACAAGAGCTGGGGAGCTGATGTCGCTGACAAGAAAAACTGAGGTCGCGACATCGGCAACAACAGCAAGGGTGCAGGAGACCGAAGCTCGCGTCGCGACATCGTGAACAACCATCAAGATCGGTGAAGTGGGGTCGCCACGTCGCGACATCAAGAACGTAATCGCGGGAGATTGTAAGTCACGACATCAAAAGTCGCCAATGAAGATCAGAACAAGAAGGTTGATGTCGCTGACATAAGGTCGGCGTCGCCGGCATAGACCTGCTCGCTTGAAGGAGTGAAGTTTTCATAAAGTGATGTCGCTGACAAGATAGCGATGTCGCGGACATCGCGAACGCATGACAAAGTCAGCAGAGTCATAAAGCAAGGTCGCTACCTCAACTGGCGTCGCAACATCAAGAGCAACCAGTTGAAAGCCCTGGTAGGCAAATTACGTCGCTGACACCAGACCTCGCCGCTTGAAAGGTAAAGCTTCATGAAGTAAGGTCACGACAAATGCCTGATGTCGCCAGCAGAAGACCTAAGTCGATAATCGAAAACAACGAGAGGAGTCTCAAAGGATCTAAGTTGATGTCGCTACATGAGACCGAAGTCGCGACATCAGGAACGACCAGATCAAAGATGCAGAGCCATAAGGGGATGTCGCGACAACATGAGCGACCAGTTGAAGCCTACAGTTCCATAAGATGATGTCGCGACATGAGATCAAGTCGCCATATCCGCATTACCGCTTGAAGACCGCAAAGGCCTTAAGTCAAGTCGCGGATAAGATATCACGTCGCGACATCGTGAGAGAACAATCAAAACCTCGCTTACATACGGGAAGATGTCGCGACAAGATGATGATGTCGCGACATCAAGAATGACTAAATCAAGGCTATATAGTGTACGCTGAAGTCGCGACGTGGGATCGAGGTCGCGACCTCGATGATGTCAAGACAAGGAAACTGAAGTAGCGACGTGAATGCAATCAAATCTCGATACTCTACAACACAGTGTTAGGTTACATCGATTAGGGCCCAATTTAGAAACCCTATAAATAATAATGTGCCTATCCAAATTTCGCAGAGTAGTCACGCTACTGCATCGAGGTCCGGGATAAATAAAGCTCATTTTCTTTCTTTATTTTTTTCTTTCTTTTCTTTTCTTTTCTTAATTTTTCATTTCCACAAGCTGTGAGCATTATGCTCTCGCATTTTTATTTTTCGTTGTATTTTCCGAACTGATTGTTATCGTTGAGTCAAGCCGAATGCAGACTCATTTTATTTTCAAATTAATACCAAATGTTCAGTTCGCATAAAATTTCTCGAAATTCGATTGTTTAGCTTCAATTCCCAGGCCATTCTTATGATCGAGGAATGCCGTATTGTAATTCAAGAATTGAGGAATCCAGCCTCCATTAAGTGAACATGATAGCCGAATTTATCTTTCCCTCGTGAATGTTTACAGCAATTGTTAATTTCGCTTAACGCACTTACTCGCTTTGGGTTTATTGTCTGGGACCACACGCTTCTTATACCCTAAGATTCATGTCATTGCTGGATTTCAAGGAGGTCCTCTCGAGTATATTGTAAAGACATTCCCGAGAGTAATGCAATACTTTGAAGGTATACTAACCTGTTATTAGGGATCTTTTGAGCTTTGTAAGTTCACTTAGATACATCCTCTTCTCACTTGAAATCAAGAACGAGTTGAATGAGTTATCTATTTAAACAAGCAAAGAGTTCACCTCAATTCGATATATATCAATCCCGTGTTAGCCGTGGATCTAATCAAGGAAAGGTTTATCTATTCTAATGGTGAGAGCAAACTGGAAGCGTATATCCTCATCGACCGATAACTGGAGCTAAGGTTTACAGTACCATAAACGGGTATGAAGTAATGCGAAAAAAGAAAAAATACCAGATTAAGGAAGTCCTTTAAAAAGTAGTTATTTAATTCTCGTATTCGAAAGAATCAGTCGAAATTAGATAATGAAATGTGAAGTGTGGAGAGATCCAAATTTCGCACTACAACGCCGACATTTTGAAACTCGGAGTTAATCAAGAAATTTTATCGAGTAATCTGGCAGGAATGATAGTTCACTATCAACGCTTTCTATTGATGTGTCCTCCTCGAGGATAACTATTCAAGATTCCAGTTCTTATTAGAAATTCTTATTCTTTTATTCTTTATTTTCCAAGATGTCGATAGCTTCGCTTAATTTCCCTCTTGTTCGCTTAACTTTCCAAGACCTAATGTCGGATCCTACTATCATTGCGGTCCAAATAATATTGGAAATTGAGTAGTCGTGTGGTAGTTGATTTAAAATTCTTGAGATCTCGTGGGATCGATATCTCGGATTCTAAATCCATTTTATTACTTGTTTAATTCGTGCACTCGGCAGTAATATCGACTAAAACCAACTTTGAAAAAGATTTCTACTCTAAGAGATCGGGTGGTTTATATAAGATAATATCAACAAGTTTTATGACATTGTTGCCGGGGATTAGACAATAGTCCTTTGGTGATAACGTCATAATCTTGCATGCATAACTAATGCATAAATGTGCAACATGTTTTGGTCACAACACCTCTCCAATCAAATCTTCATTGAAGAACAAGCCGAGAAGGAAAGCAAGAAGAGAAAAGAAAGAATGGAAATGAAATTCCCTCCATTCCCAGCTTATTTGGATACCTTTGACCTGGATCCCCCAAATGTCTACTTAAAGAAACAAAAGAGAAGAAAATAGACCCCTTCATTAAGTTGCCAACACCCATTCTTCCCTTCCTTTTCCTATACCGCTGTTCTAAACCGTTGCAACACATCATTAATAAAATCAGAAAATTGTTGTTATTGCTTGAGTTCAATTTGTGTGTTTTCTTTTGTCTTTGCTGATAGAATATCCTGCATTAGAATTGCTTTGAACAAAAAATGCCAAATGTCATTTGTGATTTGGTAAGGTTGTTAATACTAATAGTAGATTGAATAAAATGTGAAATGGCCGAATAAGTACGTATGGAAAACAACCGTGAATTTAATCAGATACAAATATTGCGTAAATCGACCGAAATTTTGTCGATGGGTTCGTAATTAGTTGTTTATACACTGATGTGAACAAAACAATTATTTTGAATTTGTAGTATGAACAAAGGAGTTAAGAAACCCACCGGAAATAAAAATCTGAGTTCCCTGGGCGTGATCTGGTGTGAGTCAAGAAGTCTTTAGGGAGAATAACAGTTAATCAACTCAACTTCTAGAACTTTTTTGAGTATTGATCAAGGCGAAATCCTAGGTAAGACAACTGACAAGAGATGATGCAGGCCGTTCTTGGACAGTTTGAACCATTTCAGCCATCCCTATACATATGCTGATGCATATACCTTAGTTCTAGAAATTGAGCCCAAAACAAGCCTTATTCTCAAAAATAAACCAACAAGTTTACAAACCCATCCCAAAGAATCAACCCTCTAATAGAACTCCGGATTACCGAGATTTCAAAAAGAGAGGAAGAAATGAAATTTGGAGGAGTTAAAATTTTGAGGAGCTCAAGGAGAAATAAAGAAAGGGGACTGAAAAGAAAGGAGTTTGAATCGGAAAAATATAGCAGAAAAGAAGGCTCAGGGGAAAAGTTTTTGTCTTATGGCCTAATTCTCTTGAACAATTAAGTTCTTAGGGGTGTCTCAACACCTAGTACCCTAATACCATCTGGTATGGGAGCTACTAACCCAAAGTTCGCTAAGAGTGTTAGAAAGCCTAAAAAGACAAAAACATAGCACTATTCCTGACTGGTGAAGAGAAGGAAAACCCCTCGTTGGAATTACAGTTTAGAATTGGGAACATACAAATTTGAACAGAAGAAAATCAAGTGGTGTCCAAAATATGAAGTTTGGGGGAGTTGTTTAAGGAAATTACAAGGAGAAAAGGGCAGTATTTGAGTACAAAGGAAAAAGGAATAATGGTAATCTTAGCCTAAAAATTCCATTCACCCTACCATTTACCCAAGCCTCACATTACAAGCCCAAAAGACCTGACTGATCTTGAAGGTTGGAATTACTTACATTAGTGGAGATCAATATGAACAACAAGCTTATGGAGTTTGAAAATCGTACAAAGATAAAGCCGAAAAACTCAGAATGGCTAATCGAATTAAGGCCAGATACCAAAGAAGAAAGACTTAAAATTCAGTGTGATCGGGCTCATTACACCGCTTTGTGAAACAAGTTCAACATTTCGGTTTTGCAAACTGAAGAAAGTAGAAATTAACTTTTATTTGAACTTTGAGGCTAGATGTACAGAAAACTATGCAATCATTGTATTTTAATTGAATTGTATCCTACTGCAAAACAAATCAGAAACATGTCCTTTTTGTTTGAGGACAAACAATTCTTTCTTTTCCTTTGCTTGAGGACAAGCAAAATTTTAAGTTTGGGGGAGTTTGATGAGCTTAAAAGTCATCTATTTTTAGTCCATTTTTCTCGCTTAAATTTCATATAAAAGACACAATTACTCGCGTAAATACGGAGAAACTTCACCAATTTGTTACCAGCGTAATGGAAGAAAGAAGAAAAGCAAAGAGAAAATGCAAAATAAGTGGAATAAAAGTGCGCCAATTGGCAGAGCGTAATGAAAGCAATCGGATGAGCTACCGTGCGCTGTGGGTTTACACACCCAGCTTCAGGACGCAACATCAAGGAAATTAAGGGAATTCTGATGTGTCGCGATGTGGATCACAAAGATATGCAAAGCTGAGGAAGGAGCAGAAATTAAAGGAAGAATGTCGCGATAGAAAGTCTGATGTCGCGACATCAAAAACAACCAGTTGAAACGGGCAGAGGATCCGACCAAAATGTGTACAAAAGCTTACTTCACTGCTACCAAGGGACTATTGTCTAATCCCCAGCAACGGCTCCATCAACTTGTTGATTTAGACCAAATTACATATACACCAGTTTTAAACACTATCACACCAGGACTATTAATTAATCCTAGGCAACAGTATTATAAAACTTGTTGACATTATACTTTACAGCCAAAAATCTCCTAGAGTGAATCATTTCAAAAATTTTGGTTCTGGTCTGATATTCTGCAAGTGCACAGGTCGACAAGTAATAAAATGGATTAAAGTCCAGATATCGATCCCACAGAGATCTCAAGAATTTAGTTAATCAACTACACTGACTAATCGAGCTTCATACTATTTGGACCATCAAATGATAGTGGTATCCAGCTTAAGAAGCTGGGAAAATAGACTAATTCTATGAAAAAATGAACATGCGACTAAACTGGAATATAAAGAAATAAGAAAAATGAATTTCTAAGAAATTAAATGAAATGAATACTGGATAGTTATCCTCAAAAAACACATCAAGAGAAACAAATATAAGGAAATCCATCAATTCCCCTGAGTTAACATTGATAAAAATTCTTGAATATCTCAAGTTTCAAAATCACCAAGGCAATTGTAGTACCGATCTCCACACTCCACATTTCATTATCTAATTCTTCCTGATTCTCTCGAATTACAGGGAACGAGATAACTACTTTTTTAAAAAGGGCTTCCTTAATCTGGGTATTTTTCTTTTACAATACTTCATACCCATTTATGGACTGTAAACCTTAGCTCCTAAGTTATCGGTCAAGCAAGGATTTACAACTTCCAGATTGCTCCTCCTCAAAATTAGAATAGATCACCCTTTCCTTGATTAGTTCTCAGCTAACACGGGATTGGCCTCACTATCCGAATCGAGGTGAAATCTTTGCTTGTTTAATTAGATAAGTCGTTCAACTCATTCTTGGTTTCAAGTGAGAAGAGGATTTATCTAAGTGAACTTACAAAGCACAAGAGATCCCTAATAGCAGGTTAGTATACCTTCAAAGAATTGCACATTACCTCGTGGAATGTCTTCCGGTGGTCACCAGAGGACCTCCTTGAAATCGTATAATGACAAATCTTAATCCAAGCAGTATAAGAAACTCATATTCGATCTCAAGACCATAAACATCAAAACCGTAAATAAATTCATCAACTCCGAAATTAACAAAGCTGTCGGGAACGACTACAGAAAAATCAATTTAATTATAACGCTCACTTAATGGAAGCCGGGTTCCCACCATCGAATAACACGATACAAAGATTCTTCCGATCATAAGAATAACTCCGTAATTTGAAACTCGAAACAATCGAATTCCAGAAAATTTGTCCTAACTTCAAGCATTCCGTAGTAATTTGAAAATAAATCGACTCTCAGATCTCGCCTTACCAAACGATAACATCCAAATCCAGAAAATAAAAAGAAAATAGAAATACGAGAAAAATAATCTGCTCTAAAACGACGAAATAAAAGAAAAAAAATAATAAAAAAATAAAAGAAAAGAAAAGAAAAAAAATGAAGCCCAAGCTACCCAGATCTTCCTTTCGCCACGCAACCCTTTACTATTCCGGTAACGATATTTATGTTTTTAGTCGGGCCCTAATCCCAATGTAATCTGCAGGGATTTCGTGAGTACCCGTGCCCAATTCATCGCTCACGCCGCTACCCGCTTTCTTTGTCGCTGACAGCATCCATGTCATGCATATCAACCTCGTTAATGCACCGTGGAACTCCGGTCGCTCTTGATGTCCTAACATCGAGTCGAGCTTCACCTGCTTCGCTGATCGCTTATGATGTCGCGTTATCACGGCCTTGTCGCGAACATATGCTTTAGTACCTCGCAGCCTTCAATTGTTGCCTCGATGTCGTGACATCAACCTTGGCTTCAAGCCTTCGCTGATCTTCTCGAGGTCATGACCTCAAAAAATGCTTCCGCCTGCTTTCAACTTGGCTGTTTTGTCGACAGATAACATGTACGCACGATTGTCAGGTTTGACTGTGAAATGATCATTTGTATGTGCACCTAGGGTAGGAAATAGCCCTTATAGGATTTATCTCATCGGGCGTTAGCTCACCCCGTCGTGGGACCCCTTCTTTCGTGCAATGCAATGTACAAAGTGCATCGACGCCTCCCGGGAGGCCTGGATTATGAAGCCGGCCTGACCGTGGCCTCGATTCTTGTTTTGTATATATTAGAACGACATAGTTTTAATATATGTTTTGTATTAGAGTGATGTAATAACCTTTAGATATATAGAAATGTATGGTCTTGTAACCGTGATGGGATTTAGTACGAGCGGACGGTCGCGGTCATTTTGACATTTCATGTAATGGGTCTCATGATATGAGACAATGTGTTTTCGCAGGTTGATTCGTAGTCAACGGACCCCTGCTCAAGTGTCACAAATTTTGTTGATTCTAACACTTTACTATGGTACTAATCACTAACCACATATGTTTCTCCTTCGTAACACTATTCGCTACGGTGTTCCATGTGCCGTGAGTCGATGTGATCTCCATGCCCAAAGAATGATCCTCGAACTCGACAAGGTATTCACCTCCTCGATCTGATCGAAGAGTTTTTATTGATTTACCTAACTGCTTTTTAGCTTCTACCATGAATTATTTAAACTTTCCAAAAGTCTCAAATTTCTTGTGCATTAGGTAGACATAACCGTATCTTGAATAATCGTCAATGAAGGTGACGAAATATTCATAACCACCTCTAGCTCATTAATTTAGTGGACCATAAATCTACACTATGTACAAGTTGAAGAGGTTCTTCGAACTCTCGCCTTGTCGAAAGGTCTCTTAGTCATTTTACCTTCTAAACAGGATTCACAAACAGAAAGAGTGCCAACATTTAGCTTTCTTAAAGGACCATCCTTTACTAACTAGTTTATTCTGTCAAGGTTAATGTTGCCTAACCTAAGATGCCAAAGATACGTGTTATCACTATGGGAAATTTTTTTATGTTTGTTAGATTTAGGATGTTCTACTTTGAATAATTCTGAATTATTTAATGATCGCTCAGTTAGCCTTAAGATGTACAACCCATTTTCAGGTTTTGCATGACAAATATCTAAACCATTTCTTGAAATAACAATCTCATTATTAATAAAAGAAATACTAAATAATTGTTCATGCAACATAGAAACATAAATCAAATTACTCCTCAAACCAGGAATAAAAAATACATTATTCAAAACAAGAAATTTATTCCTTAAATTTAAATGGGAGACTCCCACTACCTTTTCTGAGACAACCTCCTCACTGCCAACTCTCATAGTAACGTCCCTATTAGAAATTTCTCTCGATGAACTAAGCATCTGCAAAGAAGAACAAACAAGGTTAGTGGTTCCCGAATCAACTATCCAGGGTGACAAATCATCTTCCACTAAGTAGGCTTCTAAAACCAGTAAATCATATTTACCTTTCTTTTTGTCCTTCAATTTGGAGAGATACTTGTACAGTTTCTCTTCCAGTGACCTTCAACCCCACAATTGAAAAACTTTCCAAAGCCGTCTCCTCGGGTCAGTTTCTTTCTTTCCTGCCTCTTGGTTCCTTTCGGGTTATGCTTCAGACCCACCTTGTGTGTTCTTTTTCTTTTTATTCTTGCTACCAAAAGAGGAAGATGGCTTATGCTCAGCAACATTTGCTTCGCCCTCTTTGGGCCTAGTCTTACTTATGGCCTCAAAAGTCTGTAGTTCATTCAAGAGTATAGTCATGTTGTACTGCATCTTGTTCATAACATAGTTGGTAATGAACTGTGAGAAAGTCGGTGTGAGGGACTCAAGGATAATACTAGCTTGAGTACGCTCATCAATGGTGGCCCCATGTATCTCCACCTCGTGCATCAGGTTTATCATGTTCAAAACATGTTCCTTGACTGAAACGCCTTTCTTCATCTTAGCGTTCATGTAGCTACGAGTAGCTTCATGACGGCAATGGTCAGATTGTTGCCCAAACATGTCCTGAAGATTCCCATATCTCATATGCAATCTCCATGTCCTCCTGCTTCTTCCTAAGAACATTGTTCATGCTAGAAAGCATGTAACAGCGGGCTTTATTGTTGGAATGAATCCAACTATCATATCTTTCTCATACAGTACGAGAAGCATTAGCAGGGGGCTCTGGAGGACATTCCTCAGTGAGAACGAACTTTTGGTTCTCACAAATTAGCACAATATTAATGTTTGACTCCATTTAACGAAGTTATCACCACTCAATTTTTCATTAGCGAGTAAAGTGTTTGATGACATGATTGCTGGAATTAAATAACTCAAACAATTACTATAAATGAAAATAAATATCACAAGCTTTAGAAAAGTAAACGTGATGCATGAATGCAGCAATTAAAACACATAAAACCTTATACTAATCCATGATAAATTGATTCAACAATTAATATGGGCCGTAGGTGTAACGCCCCAAAAATACCCTAGAATTTTTATAATAATTTTATTATATATTCCAGGTATGAATTGAGTCAAACTTGGGTTTTTCCACGAAATTTGATAAATTGATAAATTGTTAAATGTAAATTGAAAGTGTGAGCATATGATTGAATATTGTATGCTAAATTGAGAAAGTGATTGAACCCGGAAATAACCTAAGTTAAAAAAAAAGGCAAATGTGGAAATTTGTACAATGGGGACCTAAGGGTCAATTGTTATAAAGAATAAATGTCTAAGAGAATTTTATGATAAATGAATGGCCAAAGTGGAACAATATGAGACTTAAATGAAAAATGGGTTAAAGGCCAAACAAGGTCTTATGGAAATAAAGAATTAAAGACCAAAAAGGAGAAAAATGAGAAATGAGAATAGGGTGGAAGGCCAAACATGACCTTACACTTAAGTGGGATTTTAAAAGACCAAAAGTGGTCTTTGGGAGCTCATTTTATGAGCAAACCGGTTCTTGAGGGAAGGAGAGGAGAAATGGGGGAGAAAGGCTAGGGTTTGCAAGAAGGAGTGGTTTTGGTTGGGTTTGCTTCCCATTTCTTCCTCCTAAGGGATCAAGCAACCTACAAGAGGAGCTTTGAAGATATAAGGTAAGAAAAATCAAACCCTAACTTCCTCTTTTATGATCTTGATTTTGGGGAAAAGCCCTAACTTAAGAGAAAAGGGTTTTTATTGATTCTAAACCACCTGTGGAGTTGTTTTGGGTAGATTCCATGGTGGATTTTTTATATGGGATGAATTAAATAAGGTTTATTGAAGAAAAATGGGTAAAAATGCCAAAACCCGATATTTTTTGGGCAAAATCGTGTATTGGTACCGATACCAAAAAGTGGTACCGGTACCCATGATGCAGTGGGCAAGTGGTACCGGTACCACTCAAACTGGTACCGGTACCCACTAGCAGTGAGGGACTGGTGCCTGTACCACTTTGACTAGTACCGGTACCACTGCTTCCAACAACCTTCATTTGACATATTTTTGCACCGTTAAGTCCCGTATTCATGCACAGATTATTTAGGGACCTTAAGAAATGATTAATGAGGGTTCAGATAAGGATGGAACTAAGTGAAAAATGTACCATACCTCGCCGCCGAGGCGAAGCGAAGTCGTTGGGCAAACTTAGTGTCTTAACCCAAAACCATTAACAAAGATAAACCGTCATTCACAAAAAATATGATAATTGTGTATCCACTAAGAGTGGCGTGATTGTTGTTGACAAGGGACGGGTGATGATCGCCTAACCTAGGACTGAGATCGAAGAGAAGGAAACTAGATCTAGCAGCTTCGGTTTTTTCTCTAA
The DNA here is from genome assembly GCA_016808115.1 of Tetrastigma voinierianum. NCBI lineage: Eukaryota > Viridiplantae > Streptophyta > Magnoliopsida > Vitales > Vitaceae > Tetrastigma > Tetrastigma voinierianum. Next base: position 52,593 of record JAEQBH010000717.1, read on the forward strand.
CTCTATTCTTATTTCAAGTGTTTTGATAAATTACCAAATAAATCTGAAATGATTATATGAATTGAGCATACCTTTGAAATGATATTACGAAAGTGAATATGGAATTGAAACATTTGAAATCGAATGAATATGAATGATAAATCGAATTGTAAACGAATCGGTCAATTCTTGACATCTTGAACTGAATTGATATACCGAATGAACCTCGATGGGATGTACCCACCAGCATCCCGGCTGCGATGAAGGATGGCATTATAAAGAAAGTCGTCCCACTTGGCGGATGCACCAATTGACATCCGGCCATGATTAAGGACAGATGGCAGATAAGCTTCACATGCCTGGTGTACCAAACGCATCCGTCATGACGGGAGACCTAATTGTTAAACGCAAACACATTAATGAATGATAATAAGGCTCTGGATTCATCAAACGAAATCCATCATGTTCGTGGAACAATAATAGTCAAAGTGAAATAACCAACATTGACTAGTGTAAAAGGGATTTTATGTATATGCTTAAATTTACAAATTTAATTACGAAATGAATCACAGATTGAAAATACATGTTGCGGATATAATAAATGATTTGAAAATGAAATATATAAAATGAATAGCATGAGTATATGTTGGATATAATAGGCAAGGGTTTGAATGCAAATATATGCCAAGTTAAATTGAATATTGAATAGAACTGTATAGAACCCCCTACATAAAAATGCTTAGCGTGTAGTTTTTTATCTACTGTGCTCTAATAGACAGAGAAGACAAGACTGACAGCAGAGTCATAGAGCAAGTTGCGGCGTATAAGTATATAACCCACCATATGCATATCATTTCTGTTTTGAACATGGGATATTTTGTGAACAAAATAGTTGAACTTCGAATTAATGTTTTGTTTTGTCTATCGTTTGAAAAGGCATAGAATGCCTTCATTGTAATTGCATTTTGTGAAATGTAAATGTTTATGAGCCTCCCATTTGAAAATGCTTCTGCACAATCGAAAACCTAAAATGATATAACATAAATAAATGTTTGATAAGATAAATGAAAATTATTGAAATCAATTCTACTGATCTCGCCATTTAATAAGCCAGAGATTCAGTCATGACACTTTTGAATAAGAAAACGTGAATAAAATGTGAATAAAGAATTAAACGAAGGTCCCTGTGGTTTCGCCGATCCGCCTAACTAGGTCGACCGGCTCTGGGTCGCACAAAGATCCTTGTAAAGTCAGTAAGACAAACAGTCCATTTCCTCGCATAATAAGTTAACTAAACCGAGGATTGTCTAAATAAATATATATATATAGATATGGTATATGGTAAATATATATATATATATATATGGTATGGTATGTTATATATATGTATGTTTCGCAAATATGAACATTTTGATCTAGTATGGTAAGCATGTGTTTGTTGAAGTACATTTGTTACATTTGAGTTTGGCGCAAGCGTGGCCTGGGGTCAAGGAACCTATGTAGGTTTGTTGGATGTTACAAGATTGAAACCCAATGTCTGACACGTACTTCTGATATTTGATGCCCTAGGCACCTCCACTATTACTGCTAATGCGCGATCTACTAGTCTCAACCGATGTCGCATTAGGTAGACGTGAGGCAAATGTTGTGACATAGATGTGCAAGATGCCTAATGTCGCTACTTTTCGATAGAAGTGAGTGATGTCGAATACTGTCGGATCAACAAAATACCACTCAGCCCGATAATGACAACAAGGGACTCGATGTTGCTACATTGTCAAACATCGCATGCATGTAGGAGGACTGATGTCACGGCATTGTACCGGCTACTTCGATAGTAGTATTTCGTAGAGTCGGGGGAGGCTTCGTTACCGGCCAACCACCGCTACCATCACTCGGCGTCGCGACGCCGACAGCTCGGGACTCGAAAGGAGTGGGATGATGTCGCTGATAATTTATGATGTCGCGCCATAGCCCAGGGCAAGATACGGTGTCGCAATTCGGTGCCAATGTCGCGGACATTGTCACGCACATCGACAAGGAGGTTCAATGTCACGACATCGATGCTAGAGGTTTGCAACAAAGGTAGTGTATGTCGCAACATAGAAGTCATGTCGCGACATTGGACTACTAGTGCCCATGTGTTATTTTGAGGCTTCCTTCGCCAGTCGAGAAGTCTTTAGCCCAGGTGATGAGTCAAAACTCATTGTATTTTTAGTCCATTTTTCTGATTTTATTTACAATGTAATGGATTGTTTTTCTGCAGAAAAATGTACAATTTACCAAATTTATATTTTAGAGAAATGAAAATTCTAGCAAGAATCAAAAGTGAAAACAAATCAATGGCCCAGGTCAAGTTGCGATAGAGAATCGAGGTCGCGACCAGCAGTCATAGTATACTGAATGAAAAGCTGTTGGATAAAAGAGACGTTGTTGAGACAGAAAAATGGCTTCAAGGAAGAATTCTATGTTGCGACACCATTCTAAGGTCGCGACACCGAAAGAAGACAATTATGGTTGCAACAGATTTTTGAGGTCGCGACAAGTAATTCAATAGCATAGTAGTTTTAAAGTCACGACAAAGAATTTAGGTTACGACTAGAAGAGATAACAAGCCCAAAAAAGGCTGTTGCGACAATTGAAAACTTGTTGAGACCAAGATAGAAGGAACTTCAAGGAGGATCATGTCGCGACATCGTTTTGACGTCGCGACATGAAAAGAAGACATTGTTGATCGAAACGGATAATGGATGTCGCGACCAGGAAGGAATGCTAAATGGACTTGCAAGGTCTCTACCATGTAGCTTGAGGTTGCGACAAAAGTATAAGTTGAAAACTCTAATCAAGGTCGCTACTAGGAATTCATGTCGTGATATAAAACATAGCTGAACAGTTAACACATGTTATGACTAAGTTTGGGACACTGCAATAAAAACAAAGTAAGAAGGGCCAATGATCACGCGACACACTTCTAGCATAGGCTCAATAAGAAGCCGAATTGAGAAGAAACCGCTGGGTCTAGTAACAGGAAGTGAAGGCGACAGATGGGGGAGAAATGATGTTGCGACATGCTTTTGAGGTCGCGACATAAATTTCAGCAAGGAAAAGAAACGATTAAGTCGCGACCTAAATCCTATGTCGCGACAAGACAATGAAAAGACAAACAATTTCAAGTCACAACATGAAAAAGAGAGTTGTGACCAAGAATCAGTTGCTGACAACAGAGAGTGAGGTTGCAACATCGAATTGAGGTCACTTACACGTAATGGTGGACAGCCATGACAAAACTAAAAAATGACATGGAATCGAGGTCACACAGCAGAATTCAGTGCCTAAAAACATGGTCGCAACAAAGATCAGTTATAGTTGGAAACATAGTCGATGTCGCGATATTAATTTTGAGGTCATACATATATTTCAAAAGAAAAGGAAGAATGTGGCTTAGGTCGCGACATACTTTTGAGGTCGCGACAAGAATTGCACTGATTAAAGAAACTACTTGGTCACAACCTAATGACCACGCCGCAAGAAAATAAAGCATCGAAGAAAGCTTCGAAGGTAATTCCGCTCAAGGCTCAAGATAACTTAATGACGTCGCAACATGGAAAGAGGAGCAGTGACCAAGAAGCAAAGAGGCTGACAACATAAATGAGGTCACGACATCGAATCGAGGTCGTGACACAGAAATATAGTAAAGGCAGAGAGAGTGAGGTCGCAACATCGAATTGAGGTCGCGACACCAATTCCTAGAAACAAGAAAAATGAGGTCGCAACCATAGTTCTCATTGCTAACAACTAACACAGTCACGAAAAATAATTCATGTCGCGACCACTAATCAAATACAACTGAAGAAACAAGTCGCAACAGAAAACATCATATCGCAACTCAACAATTGTAAGTATAAAGTAAGAAGGTACTCAGCTTCCTCAGTCACTAATCGACCCTGACAAAACCGTAATGTGATTTTACGTTGCAACAAGGTTCTGAGGTCACGACCTAAAAAAATGAGCTGGGCCATTGAATTTAGGGAAATCCACTTGGAGCCTTGGAATCAGGCCCAATTTTTGAAGGTTATAAATAAGCGTATACAGTTTTAGTAAAGGAGGTTCCGTTTTTTTTTTTTTTTTTCTGAAACCCATTGTCTGGGAGGAGGAGGAGGAAGACTCACTGTATATTTTAGGATAGATTTTTTTTTTCTTTCTTTACTTTCCTTTTTCTTGATATGAACCAGTAATCTGTTATAATGTAAAAGCTGGATTTAATTTTTATTCTATTTTCCAATTATGGCCTAGAATCACGTGAATTTTATAATTTTAACTAGTTTCTTTCCAGAATATAACACGCGTGATGTTTGATCACACCTAATGTAGAGATTGTGACTCGTAATTAAAAGCATAACTTCACTTGATTGGATTTATTGTTAGCTACAATGTTTTGATAAATTAGAGAGATAATCATTTGATTTGGAATTTATTCTGTCGATGTGTTATCGAATGGATATGTTCTCAATCAGAGTATCGGCACCCTTCCAAAGTTTTGTATCTTGCTCTTGATTTTCTGTGGAGACCTGAAAGGGACATAGATGGAGGATTCCTGAGAGTTGGGAACATTCAATTTATGGGTATGTTAGACTACCATTGAAGAACTATTGAGCTCTGAGAGTTCACTTAGATAAATCTCAGCCTACCCATAATTGCTTTATGAATATATATCAATTTAAATAATAAGAAATTTCCTCTTAACTGCTGAAGCCCTGAACTGGTGTTAGCCGAGATCCACATGTGGAACAAACACATCCACATTAGATTTAAAGGATGAGTCATCAATCAAGTTGTGAATTTGCAACAACCTTTACTCGGGAAGCAAGAATCCAGTCCTTAATGGTATGAAGTATCGAGAAAGAAAATACCTGCATTCGATAAGATTGTGCAAAGCACAAGTAACTGGTTAGACCCTTGTCTTCGATCAGGACCTCTAGTCAATGAATTATGGAGAACTAACCGCATTGTCAAGTATCTCGACAATTTCAACCAGCATTAAAAATAGAGAATAAATGCATATAAAGTGAATTATTATTCTATACTGATTTCTCCAGATACTGCCTATTTCGCGAACCATCTGCCCAGTATATTTTGTTTTGTTATTTGTCTATATCATAAATTCAACTTTCTTTTACTTTTAGATGTATTCTAGAAAAAAATTATTTTTCTACTTAAGTCGAAATCGCCACATGTAGATCCGTATATATGGATCTTGAGTAGCTGGGTGACGAGTTTGCTAAACTAATTATGTTTTGAGTCTACATCATATGCTATTTGTATGATTTTCCAACTATATTGTAAACCTATAAAATTTCTAAAACTTTAAGTTTATGGTCGGAATATTAAGAAAGTACGATTTGGTAAGAAATGGAGCAACATATTTCCAAAAGAAGAGTCAACCGGGAGTCTCCCAGCGTGCCATTGGGAAGATAAATTTTTCTGCACCATCTGGAACATAAAATGGTTCAAATTCCCTCATAATTGCATTCTACATTCAAATAGATTTCCAATGAGTACTCACACGCCCAAACTGGAAGTTAAAACTAGAATAAGTTAAGTGACTCGACAATTGAGAAGAAAATAAGTCATTGGCCCGTAAACCGGCCGCAACCAAGCAAGTCAGTCACAAACAAAAATCGTGTCGCAACCAGGAAACATGTTCCTGGTCGCGACCAAAAACGCAAGAGAAAACTAAAAAAGGCCAAAAATTGATATTTCGACCTATTTTCAAGCCCATTTCACCCTAGGACCATGTAAATACTGTTATAAACAGTGGCAAAGCAAGTGAAGATTGAGAACTTTCATGGGGCTTTCTCTCTAAATCAACATTTTTCTTAGTTTTTCTATAGATTTTGATTTTTTCAGAGATCTAGAGCAATTTTTTAGCATATTTTCTTTGTAATAGTTAGATTGCCGTATAATGCGTAGACTGATTTCACTAATGTTCAGACAAAGATCGGTTAAAACCGATCTTTTCATATTTTTCTAATCTAATGCCATAGTTTTGCAAATTTTTTATTTTTTAATAGATCTTAAAGTAGTTTTAGAGCATATTTTTTTATTTCTATTAGTTGATTTATGTTAAATGATATTCAATTTATTTATCGGGCTGAGGTGAAGATTTAAGCTCAAATCTAGATTTTTCTCTTCTTGTCTCTTGATTTATTTCTTCATTTTCTTACTTTTTGTTTGATTGGTGATGATTGGAATCCAGTAATGAAACATTAAACACCCTCTAGAGGTGGGGATTAATTGTTGAACATTCAGATGTGTAGTTTTTTAGTTATTTTGTGGGTTTGAAAATGAATTATATATATTTTATTGTCTATATAATACTATTATTCAAAATATTAGTAGCTTGGTACCCAGGTAAAAGTCAGATCTTTTCAGATGCTGTGAGACCCTCTCGAGTGACATAGAGATGGAGATTCCCTCGAGAGTAAAAGTTAAGTAACTTCAGGCATGTTAGACTATTATGGAACTAATGAACTCTAAAAGATTACTTTGATAGATCACTAATTTACTCATGGTGTGAGGATTAATTAGATGATATCAATTTTAATGTTTAGAGTCTCACCCTCAGTTCTATATACACTCTGACCATGTTAGCAAATATCTAATCATGAGCATAGAAAATTTTAATAGATTTGAAGGATCTAGATACCAATAGATCGAGAAGGCTCATATAGTCCTGTCTACGGGGGCCGTAATTCTTCACCCTAAGAAATAGTTGTGAAGTGTTGAAAAAGAAAACAATCAAATCTTAAAGAGTGCCAAATTTTACAAGTAGCTATTTAGACCCATTTATCCTAAAAAGGAATATGGGTGTGTTAGATAGTGAAATGTATAGTGCCAGGAGAAATCCAAGCTAAACTCCATTGCTCTTGGACAAATCTAACATTCAACTCATAATTATTGCGCTTTCAAGGAAATGCAAACTATTTTGTGAATAATTATCCCCATCCCTAGTGACTCTCTTCATACCTTTTAGAATTAAGTAGTTGTTTATTTGGTAGATTTTTAGGATTAGTTTTAAATCAGTTTTTCTTTCAAAGTATGTCCCAACACAATTCAAGAGCAAGCTTAGAGAACAGGTCGCAACAGAATACAAGGAGCTACGACAAATGCAGCGACAAAGATTGAAAGCTATGTTGCGACATAAATTTTTTATATCGCGACAAGGAGACCAATTTAGGCAAGAATTTTGGGATCCACAATGCAATTAATGAAGTGAGGCCCAATAGTGGAAAGCCTATAAATACATGATTCTAGGTCAATGTGCCCAGCTTTGGCATTCCAAGATTAGGTATGAAGACTTTGCATTTTTATTTTTTATTTTATTTTCAATTTTAGTATTTAAATTAGTATAGCTTTATTCCCGTTAGTTTTTCTTTTAATTCTTTCTGATTTGGGTATTAAAATTATGCACTTTCGAGCTAGTATTTCTTTATAAATTCTTCTATTCATTAATTGTTTGATTTAAATGGATGTTGGAAAGTTACTGGAGTTCATTTATTTCACTTTGTTTATAATGTGAATTTTCTCAACATTAGTCATCGATATGAGTAAACCAGCTTTGAGAAGTCGAGCTCACTGATACGGGTCTGATGATAGTCATTTGTCGCATAAGGAGGAAGGAAGCTTTAATTAGAATTCTTGAATTTATTTAATTAGTATTGTTTATAGCTCTACTTGTTCTCAAGATTAGTACCTGTATCTAATGCAAAGCATCGTGGTCTCACTCGATTTCCATAAGTTCTCCAGTGACACAGATGATAATCCCAGAGCGAGAACAGTTCCTGTTGGTATGGTAGACTAATACTATGGAACTACTGAACTTCGAAAGATTACTCATATAGATCATCAACTTACTTATAAGTTGAGATAGGTTGAATGAATTATCTGTCTAATCACTAAGAGGTTTCTCCTCTGTCTAATGAATTGATTTTGATCCCGTGTTAGCTGAGATCTAATCAAGAAGAGGCAAAGAGATTTTATTAAATGGAAGAAAGATGATCAAATTGGAGAAGGCTTGCAAGATCCTGTATATGGGGGCAAGAATCTTTAAATTTCTAAGATCTCAGATGGAAGTCCAAAAAAGGAAAAAATACTTGGATTCTTAAAAAGCAGGTTTATATTACAAGTAATCGATTAGAATCATGTCTCGTAAATGAATATAAACCTTAATCAAGAAAGTATTATTAAGGAGAAATCCAAACCATAATACCTTAAATATTTGACAAACTCGCTTCCATCTGATGGCATGTTAAAAATTGAATGATGCAAAATTCGATTATTATTAATCACTAGATCCAGCTATTTTACTCAAAGGAATCCTCAACCCTAATTTTATTAACCTTACACTTGTAGTATTCAAGTTTCCCCGTCTAGGACTACATTTAAGTCCTCTAATTATCATATCAAGGGAGTTCAAACAGAATATTTTATGTTGGGAACAGTCTTTTTGATTTATCATCCGGTCCCGTCGGGAATGATATCTGCACTTTTGAATATCCACTTTTATTACTTATACGACCTGTGCACTTTCAGTGATTGAGACCACAAACACAAATTTTAAATGAGTTTACAAGAGAAAACAATTCCATCTTTTCATACATATGAAAAATGGTCTCAACAAGTTTTATGAAAAATGTCTCAACAAGTTTACGATTGTCGCTTAGGATTAGATAATACTCCTTTTTTAGTAATAAAAGGTCATGGTATATATCATTTGGTCTTATCATTTATGTGCACTAGTGAATTATTTATAATATTCTATTTGTTTCTTTAATCATTCCACATTGGAAACATAAATAGTATGATCTTGAGAATGGGTAGCTGATTTTACGATTCATACCAATCCCTGAACGATATTATCTCGAACTTAATGAAAATCCACTTATTACGTAAAATTATCCAGCATAGTTCTAGAGAGATTATGACCAAACCCAAATTTTAATGAAATCTAGGTTGAGAAACAAAGTATGATACAAACATATATTTTTCATCACAGATTTGGTCAACAAGTTGCGCCGTTTCAGAGCAAATAATCATTTGGAAAAATTCCGTCTATACAAAAATCCACAATAAGATTCATGATGAACTTCTAAAGTGAAGGTAGTTCTTATAATTCTACCATGCTAGGGAAGGAAAGGCATGGGGAGCAAACAATTAGATGACTCAGTGGTCATAAAGATAAATCCAGGAGTGTTTGTACTGCATACATGGATTGGTGGGTGGAGCAACACATGAAATGACTCATCGGGAAAAAGATCACAATTTTGAAACTCAAAGGAATTGACAAGGACTAACAAGTGGTGGGACATGTAATTTAATTTGATATAATACAAAATTTTACTAGCCCGACATATTGATTACCGCTTAAAATAACATTTTTGACAGTTCTAATTCATATACTTTGGATCCTTTTGAGTGGTAATCATGCCTACTTTTCCACTTATGTGAGTTGTTGGTCTTGAACTCTTTTTCGACTCTTGTAGCATGGAGTGAAGCAATGAGATGTCAAGGAGCTTCTCTCTCTAGTTTTGAAGCTTTGTAGATCTCTTACATGAGCTTAAGGCTTAATCGAATGCTTAGGAGAGGAAAAGAAGTAAAGAGGAGGAAGAAAAGTGATGATAGCTCAAAAGTAGACATTTTTCCTACCTAAAACCTCTTGAAACACTTTTGACGCAATTACTCACTACCACCACTTTAAGCTGAAAGAATCCCAAACTTAAAACATATGTTTTTCTAGGGAGGAAGATTTTGTGCCTTAACATTCTTCACGCTTTGGATGTATGACGATCACAAGTAGGAGAGCACCTCAGATCTTATGTTCAAAGATTTTAAAGCTAGATGAAGATTTGACTCAGATCAGTTTTGAAGACATGATGATGGAATGTGTGAGGTTAAAGTAGGTTTTGGGTGAGCTCTTGGTTGTGTTAGAACAAGCGTGGAGCAAATTACCACATCCCTCTCGATGAATATGTTTTTATGCATTCTCACCTGATCGTGGCGGAGATGGCAAAATTTTGCATCGACAAACCTTGTGAGTTATGTTTTTAGTGTTCACTCCCATAGAGTGAGGGAGCGAAATTTCACTCCCTCAACTTCGTGAGTGCACAGTGAATTGATTTTATCTGGACATTTTCTTTCCTAGCTTCTATCTAACACGTCTGTATTTGGAAAGGTTGTGATTGGAGATCAACAGACTCATTTACTCACTAAATGAGCCTCTAAACATGTAAAAACATCCTATATATACAGGGTAATTGATAAAAAATAATAGTAAGAGAATTTGGAGAGAGAATTTAGAGTGTTTTATTACAATAAAATTAGTTTATTTTCTTTACTCTATTTTCTCTTTATTTTATGAACAATTTTCTTTGTTTTCCTTCACCCATGGATGCCATCTAACTAGCCATGAATGAGTAGTCATCTTAATTTCATTGGGTGTATCCAAGCCCTACCATGATGGATCCTAAGGGGTGTGTATTGAATTCTAAGGAGAAGAATGAAACTAAAGGTGTACCCGCGTAGAAGCAGAGGTAAAAGTCCAAGGAGCTCTCAGGTTGAGGGTGACACTAACTCGGTTAGATGACCTGAGGGCATAGTCGTGAAGGAGTTTTTTCATCACTAAGGAAGCATTGCCTTTTGATTTGCAAGTCAAAAGATCCTCTTCCTCCAATATGCACAACTGAGATTGTCTCTGTCCGACTCTAAAAGAACCAATATGAAAGCCTACCCGATGCCATATCAGGTATCACTACTTTTTCTTACTCGTAGAACTTGTTATTAATTATAAATCTAATTAGAGGACACCTTGAGCACTCGTCGGAACCATCATGTGTGTTTTCTTAGAGAGGCCAAGCCCCTGAAAACTTAATAAACTCTGAATTCACCAACCAAAGCAACCAACTTTTCTCTAAAAATCCAAACATTACATTGAAAAGAAAGATTTCACGAGAAATTCATCTAAGATTACTGATAGCCACTCAAAAAGTGCATTTCAAGCACATAACTTTCAATAAGTATAACTTTTTTTATGGTGGAAACTCATATTTAACCAACTTTGATCTGTTAGACTCGAATAACACTACTTGTTTTATTGTGCACATGTATGCTTTTAAACATTTTTAGGCACTTTTAAGGATCTTAGAACCATGAGGTCAAGAAATGAGGATGTGTCGGGATCTTCTATGCGAACTTGGAAGCCCTTGGAAGCAATTCAAACAAATTTGGACCATAAAGGAATGATCACGTGGTTCGTTGTACGTGGGGTGGTTGTTTTAATGACAAAGGAAAGCGCAAAAAATTATAATAACCTAAAACCAACCCCGAGTATCCCAAAACTAATGTAGGTATAGTGATTATGTGGTCACTAACTAGGATGGTTTTTCTCTTTCCTTTTTCAGCATTTCTATATCCTAATCTAAGTTTTTTAATTACTTTAAAATAGAAAGTGAAGCAAAATAAATTAAAGTTCTGATTTTTATGGATTTGGAAGATGTACGATTGCTGATTTTTAGAGAAAATTAAATGACTAAGGTCTTGGGCTTTAGTTTCACTAAATCCAACCTCACCATGGGATGTAAAAAAAGGGTTTGTTTGTCCCATTCATCTACCTAAAAGCACAGCCTATAGCTGGACCCTTGAAACTCCGCATCAGTGCCTCTTTTATGATTTTTATGAAGTACATATTCTAGGTGCATGATGGAGTAGATCTAACTGACGTTAAGAGGTTTCTGACAGGTTCTCGACTCAACCCTTTGGTGGTTTTTGTAGCAGACAACTTTCTCTGCATGATGGGTCAAAGGTGCGTGGTCTAAGCACCTAACATACCATTCAAACTTGCAAAGTGTCAAGAAGACTAGTTAAAGAGAATAGAGACTCTTATATGAATAGTAGGGGAACCAGGACTGCTGCCACCCAATACGGGCCAATACAGGGTGTCCCCAACTTATGTACACCCGACCTTTAGGTCTTTAAATAGTATTCATGTTCTCTACCTTTGATATGAAGTATTGTCATCCCCTTTCGTTACCATGGGGGGTGGATCGGATCTACCTCATCCCTAGAAAGTGAACTACTCACTCATGGTGAGTAGGAACAAGCCATAAATGAAAAGAAAGCAAGAATACATAAGAGAATTGAAGAAAATAAGACTAAAAGCTTATATTAACTTAAAAGAAAGAAACTATGATAAAAATCCCCTCTTATTCGTGTTCATTGTAATTTGATCTCCTTACCCCTATTTACTAGACATCTAAGTGAGGATCCAAATGAGCATTAGGGAAGGTTCTTGAGGATAGAAAACATAGTGAAGCTAAATGGGGTCAATCCAAATGTTATTAAGTTATAGTTGTTCCCATTTTCACTAAGGGACACAATAGCTAGGTGGTTTGAGTCCTTTCCATATGGATCAATCAACACATGGGAGGAACAAATAGAGGCATATCTGAGTAGATTCTTCCCTCTTGATCTCACTTCAGAAAGGAGAGGAGAAATCATTTCCTTCAAGCAGAAAGAAGATGAGTCTTTATTCAATGCTTAGAGAGACATGTTAAGCTACTCGGTAAGATTCCTAATGCATGGCATAAAGCAAATGACACGTATATATCTTTTATCATGCTATGGTTACACTTCAAAAGGTATCGTTGATGCAATTCTATTATGGTGCATTCAGATAGTATGCTGGTTATATCATAAGACGGCTAAGAGTAACTATAGAGCTCTATCTGAAGCTTGAGGGAGCAATAGCAGACTGAGAGGAGGTGGTGTAATTAAGCTGAACAAGATGTCAGCAATAGAAGCAAAGTCGGATGCATTGATGAGCAAGATGAATAATCAGGAAAGAAGAATCCATTCAGAAAACGAAGTGGGAATTGTGGAATGAACTATGCAGAAGCAAACTGACCAAGGACCAGCTCATGAAGGTCCTTACCAAGTAGAAAAAGCTCAATATATTAAATGAAATAGGGGCTATAACTGTAAGCCCAACAAAAACCTCTTAGCCCATTACACACCAGCCCTTAGAAACCATGAAAATCTATCTTATGGGAGTGGAGTGCAGTAGGGTCCATGACTAGTGCAAAACTATTAGCAGATATATGCGCCACAGGGTTTGCAGAGACAATAATATCAGGGCAGTCACAGAGTAGACAATCCAAGCTAGAGGAGAAAAAAAAAGACTGTTGAACATATATGAGCAGAAGTTTGCCAGCCTAGCAACATTCCAGGAAAACACAACTGTGTTTCAAGCCAGCACTAATGCTTGTATGAAGAATCTAGAGACTCAAGTAGGGCAGTTGGCCCTATCTATGTAAAATCATTTTAGGGATTCTTTCATTAGTGACACAAAGAAGAATCCCAAGGATTGCATGTTAGTTACACTTAACAGTGGCGAAGAATTGCAGAAAAGAGAAGAAGATTAGATAAGACTGACTGAGAAGGAAGAGCAAGCAGAAACTAGCAAAGAGAAAAAGTTGAACATAATATAATCATCAGATGGCAAAGAGAAATCAAAGGTGCAACAAGAGTAGCAGACTGAAGAGGGAGAACTGAAAAAGAATGAGGAAGTGACATGCTATCAACCTTCTCTTCCATTTCCTCAAAGAACTTAGAAATCAAAATTGGATGATTAGATTGCTAAATTCTTGAACATGTTCAAGAAATTAGAGATAAACGTTCCTTTTGCTGAGGCATTAGCTCAGATGCCTCATTATGCCATGTTCTTAAAGGACATCCTCAATAAGAAAAGAAATTTTGATGAAGATGGAGTGGTAAACTTATCAGCAACATGCAGTGCAGTAATCCAAAAGAACCTACCACTGAAAATGCAGGATCTTGGCAGCTTCACCATTCCCTGCACCATAGGGAACTATGAGTTTGGGAGAGCTTTATGTGACTTAGAAGCAAGCATCAATCTGATGCCATTGTCTATGGTTAAAAGACTCGACTTAGGGGAGTTAGCTCTTACAACTATGACTCTACAGATGGCAGAGAGGTCTATGGCTCAACCTGAAGGAATCCTAGAAGATTTACTGATCAAGGTGGGAAAGTTTATTTTCCCAATGGCTTTTGTTGTGATGAACATTGAAGAAGACAAGCAAGCTCCACTGCTACTGGGTAGGCCATTTCTTGCCACCGGAGCAGCCTTGATAGATGTCAAGAAAGGAGATCTCATTCTCACGGTGTGAGAATAAAAAGTACACTTAAACCTTAATCAAAGCTTGAAACAACCTAATTTTGAAAAAGCTGGATATAAGAATGTTGAAAAATATGTTCCTAGCAGTTCTGAACTGATTGATGATTGTAAGAATCAAGATTCAATGAATGAAAATATAATGATTTTCCATTATATTGAAGATCTTGATACTAAATATCTGAATGCCAGTTGTGAATTAAAAGAAACTATATTAAGTCTGAATGAAGACAATGCAGAAAAATCAAGTAGCAGTGAAGAGAAGGCATAAGAAATAGAAAAACATTTTGATGGGTTGATTATGAAGCGAAACTGGCCCAAACATCCCAAATATGCCTCCCAGGGCTGGAAATATCAAAACTTTAATTATAGCAAATTTACTCTGACGTAAGATAAAGAGTCAAAACTAATAGGAAATTCTTGGAACAACATAAATGCTTCTGGCAGCCTGGTTAGTGGAAGATTTGAAAGGGATCAGTCCAACAATCAGCATACATAAAATCCTCCTAGAGGAAAATGTAAAATCATCAGTTTCACATTAGAGAAGGCTAAATCCAGTTATGAAAGAAGTTCTTAGAAAAGAAGTACTAAAATGGATGAATGTAAGATTTATTTATGCAATCTCAGATAGCCCTTGGGAGAGCCTAATTCATGTGGTTCCTAAGAAGGGTAGATTCATAGTCATTAGAAATGAGAAGAATGAGCTAATTCCAACAAGAACTGTAACATGATGGAGGGTATGCATTGATTACAGGAAATTGAACACTACCACCAGAAAGGATCATTATCCTTTTCCTTTTATTGATCAAATGCTGGACAAGTTGGCAGGCCACCTTCATTTATGTTTTCTTGATGGATATTCTGGATATAATCATATTGCCATAGCCCCTATGGGCTAAGAGAAGAATACCTTTACATGTCCTTATGGAAGCTTTGCTTTTAGAAGGATGCCATTTGGATTGTGTAATTCTTTTGCCACCTTTAAAAGGTGGATGATGTCCATTTTCTCAGATTTGGTGGAGGAGGATATGGAAATTTTCATGGATGACCCGCCTATGGATCCAGCTTGAGAATTGTCTCGTAAAATTCTAGGAACCCGCACTTTGAGGTGCCAAGACAAAAACTTAGCTCTAAATTGGGAAAAATGTCATTTTATGGTAACTAAAGGCATTGTCTTGGGCATAAAATTTCTACAGCTGGACTTGAGTTTGACCAAGCAAAGGTTTTTGTTATTGAAACTCTGATGCCACCTACTACGCCGAAGGCATTAGTTTCTCGACATGCTAGATTTTATAGAAGATTCATAAAGGACTTCTTCAAAATATCAAGGTCATTATGCAGACTGCTTGAAAACGAAGCAAAATTTGAATGTGATGAACAGTGTAAATGTGCATTTGAAGAGATCAAGAGTTTATCGCATCTATACATCAACCCTCAACTCCGAGATGCTTAAATGAGTAAAACTCTAATTTCCACACTCGGAATCGAGAGATCTCTACTCTCCGATTGACCAAGTTTCACTCTACCCAGATCCTTAAGAACCTTTATCTCTCGATCTTAGATTCCCGGCAAAAGCATGTTGGTGTTAGCCAAATACCACCATGTAGATAATTAATAGTAAAATATATGTAAGCTCATATCAAACTATGATATAATTAAATAAACTAAATCAAAAACTAATCCATATGAATGTAACAAGAGTACAACAAAACCCTAGAAAAAAAACTAGAACATTATCTTGGTCATTACAATCATTGGGTTTTTAATCAATAGAAGTTCGAGAAAGAAAATACAAAATATGCATTACAATGACTCGAGTCACTGCATAGTCAGTTCTCCGCCTCGCCTTCTTTTCATTCTTTTGTTTTATCTAATCTCATTACTGAGTCCTCGACGACGCCAGACGTTGGAACGTCAGGATGTTGATGATGGCTGGCCACATCGTCAGACGACCAACTTCACAAGACGCTAGCTGGGTCATCTAATATCCCTTTTCATATCTCTACACAGCCTTTAAATGTCGCCGTCCAAAATGCACAAGAAGCTGAGTATCAGATATACGATAATAAGCACACTTATTACTAGATAAAGAGAGCCGAAAGCGTGATAAAACGCGGGTATATGATGAGTGTTTTAGGCACTCATCAGTCTCTCATCTTCATTTGAAAAACCCTAAATCCCAAACCAGCCACCAACCATGTCAGAACCACAAAATATGGTTCTGAACCTAAAGAAGATAATAGAAGAATACGTAGAGATTGAGAAGAAGCCATTTAGGAGGTTCAGTCAAGGGCTGTGCAGGAAGAAGAAACAAGAACAAAGACTGAGAAAGAAGCTAAAGAAACAAGGAAAAGGAAGAGGGGAGCTGAGGAAGCTGAAATAGAGTAGAGAAAAGAAAAGGTAAGTGATTTGAGAGATAAGTTGCAGAACAAAGATTTCATTAGATAAAGGGGGTTTAGCAAGTTAATTTCACCCGTCATAGAAACAATTGAGAAGATAGGATGGCACTTATTTTGTGAGCACAAGGCTCCTGGTTAAGGAATTTTACTCGAACATGGTAGGACTGATAGAAAAGACTTGCTTCGTCAAAGGGCAAGGATATCTTTCAAATAAGAGAAGATATATGAAACTTAACTGGAAAAGAGAAAAATGGTTCAAGTTTAAGAGATTGCAAAGAGCTAGACACAGAAGATAGTAGATTTGTTGACGGACGAAAATGGGAAATGGAGTTATACAAGGAAGAATCCGCGTGAGTCTATTTTTAGAGGCTCATTGACTGAAGAGGCTAAGGTTTGGTTCTACTTTATTTGCTCAGTCTTTTTACCATCCAAACACCTCAGTACATTAAGAAAGAAGGAGACTATACTCTTGTATGCTATCTTGAAGGGATACAACTTTAGTTTGGGGAAAATAATAGAGAACTCTATTTTGAGCTACTTTAGAAGCATCAATAGAGGATTAGTACCCCATCCAACAACAATCATCAGACTCTACATCCTGGGAGGCGTGGAAGGAGATTGGAAAGAAGAAGAAATATGCCCCAAAGCTTCTCCTTTGACATTGACTAAAATAACCAAGGGGCCAAAGAACAAAGGCAAGGAGATGGATGTAGAAACTAAAGAAGAACAAGGAGAGGATAGAGAAAATGAGCAAGTACAGTTGCAAAGCTCAGCTCAAGTGCAGTAAGAGAGGCAGGGGAACTTGAGCCCCATTTGGAATGTATCTCCAGATGTAAGAGAAATCCATCAAGAGCTAACTGAGAGCTCAGGGCAATAGAGCAACAATGCAAAATTGATAGAGATATTGAGAGTTATGAGGCAAGAGATGTAGAAGAGGGACAAACAACTGAAAGCCCAACTTCAAATGAGAGATGAGTACATGGATGTAGAGATGAGAATAAGATATCAAAATTTGAGAATGCACTTAATTGTGAGAGATGAAGAGGAGGAGGGATAAGATAGATAGAAGAGAAAATAATTGAAGGAAGAAATCGTGGCAAAGGAAAAGGCATTCATTTCCCTGCATCACCTCGAAGAGAGAAAAGGAGTTACTAAAGATAATGAAAGAAAGAGAGGATGCAATGGAGCAAAATATGTTGCAAAAGGAAAATGCCTTTAGATACTTATATAAGGAACATTGAAAGGAAATAAAGCTCCTCATAGAAAAAATTGATAAGGAGATAGAAGCAACCCTCAACTATAGAGAAATGTTTTTGACAGAGAGCTTAGACATGGTCAATAATAATTTGATCAAGATGCACTCTGCCCAGGGAGAGTTTGAGGGAGTTTTAAACTCCATTAGGTAGAGATAGAATGATATTATTGGCAGAAATGGCTCTCTCAATAGATGGTTCACTTTCAAACATCTAGAAAGGTAACAAGGCTAGACGACCACCAGTCTAAATCCCTGAATTCTCTCCCTTTTCTACTGGTTATAAGTTTGAACCAGTAAATCTGAACCTTCCCCCATAAGTATGATAGGAAAAAGAAATGACCTCCCTTGTTGTCTCTTCCTTCTTTTATCATTGGAACTAAATCCCTTGTAAAGGAAAACATAAATGAAAAGGAAATCAGTTGCAAAAAACTGTGTCCATTTTTCTCTTGCATTTTTCTTTTGTTTATTTTCTTTTTCATTGCTTGATAGTAAATAAATAAAGAATGATGACTTTTTAGTTTATGTATCTTTGCTGAGTAATGGAGAAATCAGTTTTCCAAAATTTATTTGTTAATATGAGTTGTGAATTGTTTGGTGGAAATTTAATGATGATTAAAATGAGTTTCTTGTGCTATGTTAGATTTTTCTGAATTGAATGGCTTTATTTATATAAGATTTTGAGTTGTGAAACAACATAGTAACATGTCCAGAAATCAAACAAGAAAGTGATGAATCAAACGGGGGTAAGATGAGATGAATTGAAAGAGGAAGTTGTAAAGTTATCATTGAATAAGTTGAACTTCAAGAATTAGGAAGATTTAAACAAATGGTGGAACAAATAAGACTTATAACTTTGTTTTTGTAAATAGTTTAGGTATTGTGAATCCTGAAAAACAATGCACATGGTCAAAAGTACCTCTGAATCAAATTGTGCTAAGATTAGGAACATCTCCTGAGATACATCGCAGTTTAACCTCCCCAAAGTCCTAGAACTTGTTAGATTATTAGTTAAGGCAAAATCATAGGCAACACCACTAGCAGTAAATGATATAGGCCATTCTTGGAAGTTTGAACCTTTCAAAGCCTACCCCTGTAATATGCATATGCATATACGTTAGTTCCTTATTTGAGCCAAGAGCTATTTTCATCATCAACTAGAAAATGAAAAGCCTAAATCCTTTCTTAATCTAATCCTACAGTAAAGAATCCTTGTTTGCCCAGATTGCATGACAAGTACATCAACAATAGAAGAGGATAAGTTTGGGGGAATATTATTTTTAAAATGTAAAATATGTGTTTTGTTTTTCTTACTCCAATTTTATCATCTTTGTTACACGAATGACAAATAATATCCTTTTTTATGTTTTG
Source organism: Tetrastigma voinierianum (assembly GCA_016808115.1). NCBI lineage: Eukaryota > Viridiplantae > Streptophyta > Magnoliopsida > Vitales > Vitaceae > Tetrastigma > Tetrastigma voinierianum. The sequence continues at coordinate 71,839 of JAEQBH010000717.1, forward strand.
GTAAATAACCCTTCTTCCTCGAAGACAATTTTGTCCAAATGGTAATTCTTCAGTCGAATAAAATCAATATGATCATTTCATGAATGCAAATAAAATCAATAACATCATTTCATAAATAGAAATAAAATCAATATATATCAAGTAATCAATGGACTAATTTAGAAAAAAGGGGGTATTATAGATTTCTTTAAACACCAAAACATTTTCTCTTTCAAATAGCCCATCATATGATTTGGCCTGTTCATTGCCAACATATGAACAGTCCACAAATGAAAACAATCTCCAATATTCCAACTTCAATGACCAAACGGATGCAAAGGGGCATATTCTTTTTAGGAGCGTGGAAGTCACACATGGTGACTTTGAGTGTGGGATGAAAGAGTTGTTGGTGAGATATATATATATATATATATATATTGTAAAACATAATCTTGACTTGGAGCTGTTGGTGTATGTTTCCATGGAAGCTTGTCATGTAATCTAAAAAAAAGGTTGATATCTGCTTTCTTGCTATAACCTCATAATGAAAGCCAATCTAGTCATTTGGTATCATTTTCACCTGTACTCATTTTAGTTTTAGGTTTTAACTTGCATTTTTAAGTCAAAAAATTATTATCCTCACAGTTATTTTTGTTTTCTAAGATGTTGAGCATGAGTTGTTTGATATGGATGGTGTTTCTTTTTTGGTGATTTTTCTTATTTAATTTAACATGGTTCATTTATAAAATTCTATATTATATTTTCATATTTTGTTCTTTTATTTTTGTGTTGAGTTAGAGAATGTTTAGTTCTAATGGCATTTGAGTGTGTCAAATTTATTTTCGTTGTCCTGTTAGTAACTTTGTGCTTCTTTTAGGTTTGTATACACAAAACTCTTACCAGTTCTTGGAAAGGCAAAAAGGCCCCATGAATTAGCTCTTTACATTTTCAATTTGATGCGTGTAATGTCCAAATATTTTCCCCCTCCTTTTACTTTCTAACAAGGCTCCTCGTTTATAATTTGTGGTATTTTTTATGGACTTTTAACTCCAAGTTGTTCAAGGTGACTGCCATATATACCAGATATAGCCGCACACCATAGTATTGGTGTTACACTTGGTCAAGCTGGTTTTTTGAAGGAATTGCTGAACATTATTGAATGCATGAGGCATAAACCTCCAAAAAGAATAAAAAATATGTACAAAAAGAACTGGAACACACTCCTTGAACCTGGTTATATTTTATGTTGTAAGAAAGCACTACTATCTTTTGCAGTCCACTCAAAATTCGCTGCATATATTGATAAGCATATTGATGAAATTAACCACTCTCTCACATTAGTACTGGGTACTGAATGCTTGTGTTCTAACCCAACAATGGAAGGGTGTGTCTTGGGTCCTTGAGCAATTGAGAAAGTATGGTCTGAGCCTAATGGAGCAACTTATGGACTTGCAATGGAGGTAACAACTAGATCATGACATCTATTGCCACACTATATATTGAGCATGAGTCTGTTTTTCTCTACAGGTGAGTATGTGTCTTGTTTTTGTCAAATCTAGGTTTGAAGTAATTTAATATCATTTGGGGCCTAAAAGCAGTATAAATATAATAGATATTTTTGGTATTATCACATGTTCCTGACTTGCCTCCTGTTCTACCAGTTTTGCTATATGTATTGCCAGTAGTATAATGTTGTTCTTGAAACTCTAGAATTCATATTTTTTAAGAGGTTTCTTAAGATATTTTTTTCTGAAAAATGGGTGTTATTGTTGGTTGTCTTGGGGTCATTTTAGAGATCGATGTTGTTGATATGACACTCATTATCTTCAAAGGTTTGTGATGAGTCCCAGGGGCAGAGTACTTTATCAAGGAGCCATGCATCCAAATGTTTACAGTTTGGTTGGAGAGATCTTAGGATCTATGGGGACAAGATGAGTGCCACCTGAGTCTTGATGGCTAATCAATTGGCAAACAAAAGGGCATTGTTGCAGGAGGCATTTGTTGTACACTTTCTCTGCCGTTAAGAATTTACAATCTTTAGTTTTCTTGCTGGTATTCATGGTGTTTTATATTCATATTCCAATGCCGCATATACGGTTAGCCGCATTTGAATAATTGCTTGCAATTGTCGCAAACTGTATATGCGGCATTCCAATTGCCGCTAATCATAGTTGCGGCTTTTAGCAAATTATGATTCAATTGTCGTTGTCCATGACAACGGCATTACGATCTACTTTGATCATTACTTTAACTTCCAAACTAATTTAATAATTTTTTTTTCATACACATTATTTCTGTCAAAAACTCCATATTCATGTACTTGTTTTAGTATTTATGTTTATCATTATCTTTCATAGAATAAATTAAATTTCGAATAATTGTCTAATGATTATTTCCTTATTTATCATTTATAAAAATTTTTATTACAACATATTATCTATCCTCAATAGGAATTGAACCTATTTAAATGCTCTATCCATAGAGCTCTAACTAATAGTATTATCAAATAAAGTCCAAAATGATGGAACAAAAAAAAACTAACAAAAGAAAAGTCTTTAGGGGTATCGAGTGAATTCTTTGATGGTAGAAGGTAGCGCTCACAAAATTTGACAAAATACGAACCCAACATGGTTTTTACGAGTTTGGATTGAGTATAATAATGTTTATGTCATATTCGTATTGACCCACTTAACACATTTAATAAATAGGTCATATCCGTGCTGACCTACCTAACATGATTTGATCTTAATTGACATGTTTAATTATTATATTAATTAATTAACTTATTTAATAAAGTTATTTGCGGTTAAATATGGATTATTAATTGCAATCTTATTATTTTAAATAATAAAATTAATAAACATGTTAAATTTAATAGGTTATTTGTTAAACATTGATGATTAATTATAATTCTTATTATTTTAAATAATCAAACTAATAAACGAGTTACACTTGTTGACAAGAGTAATAAATGGGTTGAGTTTAGGTTAACAACATTCACGTTTATTATTCAAGCATTTTGGCTGGATTGACGAATCGCCGATACGATCCGTATATTGACACGACACGAACACAAACCATAGACCCGAATTGCCCACCCCTAGTATAAGGTGCATAAATGTCATTGATATTTGGCTGGAAGTTCAATTTAGCATTTTTTTATCCAAAAATATTTCCACATTTAATACCTTAGCTCAATCATATATATATATCCGAATTTCCAAATTAATTATGACTTTTTTTAATAGAGTTAGTATGGATAAGTTACGATAGTAAACATTGAGAATATACTATAGTAAACATCAATGGTATCTTTGTACTCAATGCCAAATTTGCGGATGTTTGTAATCAAAACGTCTTTTTTTCTTTTGTTAATTATTCCTCATTAACTGCACTCCAATTCTCGTCTCGATTTATATGTGTTCACATTACAAAACGATACCTAAAGTTTAAGGCCTGAAGCCCTCATCGGGCTTAGCCCAGCCTGAGCCCGTTGTTGGACGGACCAAGCCATGGGCTCCATCTTAGGCCCTGCTCGTGGGCTTTTCGGCCCGCTCGAAAGCTCCGCTACTAGCCCTGCCTTTAGTTTAATTTAGAATTTATATTGTATTTAAGTTTAAATAAAAGAAAAGTAAGCTTTAGAAAATAAATTCAAAATAAAATATATCTTCTAAAAATACTTACTTAATTAATCATATATGATTACATTTTTAAAACGGAGAAAAGTTTACATCACTATAAAATAAGCAGGCTGGTTAGAGTCGAATGTGGGTTGAACCCAACGGGCTGACCCGCTTTTTGGAGGATTGGATCATAAAAATGGTGGCCCGAATAGAATTCGAGCCTATTGGCTGCCCTAGCCCACTTTGGCCCCCACGACCCATGCATGCTAGGGCCTGCCAGCCTCTTGGCCCCTTTTTATTTTTAATTAATATTATTTGTTGTTAAAAATATTTGTTTTTCTTATTATGAAAAATGTAAAAATGTTTTTATAATGAAAAAATCTAATGATTTCAAATATTATTTTAATAAATTAAAATAATACTAATATAAAAATTAATTTAAGATAAATAAAAGTTTAAAATTATAACAAGAACAATTCATTTTATATAAGTTTTAAAAACATAAATATAAACGCTAAGTATTTCAAAATAAAACTTTATTTTTCAAAAATAAAAAGTATAAAATCATTTATTATTTATTATTTTTAAATTTTTAGCCTGAAGCCCATTTGGAGTTGGGCTAGGTTGGTGAAAACGAGCGATCCAAAAGAATGCGGGCTGAATAGCGGCCATTTGTTCCGGTGACCCGAATGGGTTTGCTTCATTGGGACCGGGCGACCCGTTTGCCGCATAATATCGGTTGATCTTATTTATTTGTCGATTATACATGCCCAGAAAATAAAGTACAATATATATTTAAAAAAATAAAACTACAATATTCATTAATCATAGGTGTAGGAGAAGTTGGCCTTGGGTGGGGGTTTTAAAATTATTTTTCTATATTTGAATATCGAGAGAATTCTAAAATTAAATTTTTTTTCTTTAACATTTGAAATATTGAATGCTTATATAAAAGTAAATGTTTTCGTAAATGATGGCACATGGGTTTGTAAAATGCAGTAATTTTATCAATGAGATTGGCGGTTCAATTCCCCACATAACTAATTTATTTGAATTTTTGTTACGAGGCCCACGAAGTCCGGCCCGTTGGCCTTATGGGGTTGATGAAGCTCGGCCTGATCCTTCCATTGACCAATTAATGGGCTTTTAAGCCCAAACCGAATAGGACCACGGCCCTCATTGCCTTGGACCGGGCCGTGCCGGCCCGCCCGTTGACGATGACCAGCCAATACCCCACCTCAATAGTTATTAACTCCACCTTTGAAGCTTTTCCTTTACCTTTCTACGTTTTTCTTTTACAACCAGCACTTATGAAGCCAATATCAAGTCACAAGCAATGCATTGTTTTTGCTTTTACAATTTTTAGGGTTATTTTTATGCTCTTTTCGCCTTTTAGTTGTTTTTTCCCAATTGGTATGTCACGACTTAAGTATAGAAAATAAACCATACTTCTAATTCAGTTTTAAATTGCTAGGATAAACCCAGGTATTAAATTGATGTCGTTCATTTGATTTTAATCATTTTATTATAAGGAATGTTACAATAAATAAAAATTGTCAGGAAATTTGATATGTTAAGCTATAAAATTATATAAAATTATGTTGGTAATGATGTGTTAACATAATCTTAGACAAACAATTATGGAAACCAATCGGAATATTTGAATAGATAATTATGAAATTATAATAAAATATTCAAAGGGTTAGGCAATATATAATGAAGCACGCGCGGGGATAAATATGAGGTAAAAGAGGTTCAATGTGTCTCTCACAGTCACCCAAGTTGAGATTGAGGTTAAGAAGTTTAAGTAGGTGTTATTAAAGGAGGGAGCTCAATGCTTGTGAGGATGTTACATATACCTTGGCTTAAATATCTCTTCCTTTCATTCTTAAATGGCAAAATATCTTTTCTTGGCACGAATTCGAATCTTTATTTTAGAACGTCTGCTCAGCATACCTATATCCAAAAGCCTTAGTTTTATGTTTATGTATTAGTTGTTAGAGCTTTAATGTTTAAAATAGGAATTTGATTAATTTTTATTGTATTATATTAGTTGTTAGATTAATTTACTAAAATATATTTAAATTTTCAAGTATTAAAATAATTTATATAATATAGTTAAATTTTAAAGTATTAAAATAATTTATAAAATATACTTAAATTTTCAGAAATATTAAAATAATTTATATAATATGGTTAAAATTTTATAAGTATTAAAATAATTTATATAATATATAAATTTTATAATTAATAAAATAATTTATATAATATACTTAAATTTATAATTAATAAAATAATTTATATAATATACTTAAATTTTATAATTAATAAAATAATTTATATAATATACTTAAATTTTATAATTAATAAAATAATTTATATAATATACTTACATTTATAATTTATATAATATACTTAAACAAATTTTAGAAAATTTTAAAAAAATTTTGAAAAATGAAAAATGAATTCAGTTGTAAATCGGAATGTTTGGTTATATCAGGATATTAAAATGGGAATTTACCGTGATCAGAAAATTTAAATGCAGGAAAGTTTCTTTCTGCAGAATCTCAATCGAGAAAATGTTCGAATAATCGGTTCAAAATCGAGGAAAACTCATGATACGTTCGGTTCAAAATCCTGGTATTTTACATTAATTTTTTTATTTAATTTAAATTAAATATAAATAAAATGACGTTGTTATGAAAAATTAAATTACATCATTAAAAGTAATTAATTTAAATTAAATTAAATAAAATACATATCAATTACAATATAAATCATTTAAAGTTGTAGATACATCATGTTTCATCATATCAATTACTACTAAATGCATCACTGCAATCAACTAATTGATGTAAAGAGAGGCGAAATCATTACTCGGCTATTTACTAATGATTATTAAATGGTCTATTTATTTTTCAAACGAAACCACTTTGGAGGAAGAAGGGAGTTGGAGTGCCCAGAGAGATAAAGAAGAAGAAGAAAGAAATAAAAAAAAATAGGTTTAAGGGTAAATTTGTCTATAGGTATTTTTATGGGTATTTTTAATGGGGTGTATAGAGAAATAAATGGAGTGTAAATAGAATTTCTCTATTCTTATGCATACATGAGTTTTATGGGAAGAAATTGAGTAGTTTGTCTAGATGTTGTTTGTTATTGAGGAAATGATAGAATCTCATTTTAAACTTCAACTATAGTAATTAGGTGAAGGAAGGTGTTTTTTTTTTTTGATAAAAGGTGAAGGAAGGTGTTGGAGAAAGGGGATCAAGTCTTGTATCAAATAAGTTCAATGTAACATAATGCAATATAGTGAAATCTTTTACATTAGAACTAGCATAATCTCACAAATATAGGCTTGGCAGAACTATTGTAAAAAACTTATTTGTGCTTTCTTGTTCCATGTATTAATACTTGTACCATAACAATGCATTGCTCGTGACTTCATATTGAGAAATTTAATTGTAAAATTTTATCTTACATTTCTGAAGAGAAAATAATTTATAAATTTCTCAGAATGTATCATAGAGAGAAAAAAAGGAAGCAGTAAAATTCATACTTCAGCCAAATAGATTTATCATATAATTAAGTAATTTAAGAACCATGTCGTAACTATATAAAAGAAAATTTCAAATAAAATTTGTTGCCACAAAATGAATAGCAATAGTTTTATGTCATAGGATACTCGCCTTTGGTTGATATGTGTATGTTTTTTTTCTTTTTTTTCTTTTTTGTTAAGGTATATATAGATAAGAATAATAAAAACATTAAAAAGAAAAAAAATGAGGTCATTCAAATGACTTTAGCATATCCAATACCACGTTCAATTTCACAAACATTTAACGATCAGTCTGGAACATTAATATTATGTTTTTTATTGGCACAATCTTGGACAAAAATATCCATCTCATTCCAGCTGTCAAATCCTGAAAAAAGAAAGTGTTTTTGCTAAATAGTGCACGATGTTGCACCAAATATATGACCAAGTTTGTGACCAGAAGCACTCAAGTCCAATATGTCCAGATTCATTGAGAATCTCAAAGAGATATTTTGAAATATTCCCAGAAGATATTGTGTGAAATTAAAATTCAAAAATATGACCAGATCCTCTATTAATCGCATTTTGAAAGTAAAGAGAAACTATTTAAGGTGAAGAAGATATTGTTGAAGATCTTCTTGAGATCTGATTTTATCATCTAGAAGTAAATTGTTTGAATTAGTGTGATGAAATTCAGCGATCCGTCCGAAATTAGGGTGGGCGGGGCCATTAAATTCACAACCCGAAAAACCGGAGCCAAATTTGGCCGAAAAGCTGGGCCAAATTTGGCGGCCGTTATATTGACCGGTATGGCGTGTGTGCGATTTTTGTGACAGAAAGACAATTTGGCCCGACCGGCCCGGTTTTTAGGGTGTTTGGGAACATTAGGTAATGGCCAGCTTAGGGCCAATTTTGGCGGCGGTTTAGCCGGCCTTGTTAGCGGGAGCCAGCCCGTTGACCAGTCCGATTGCCACCTCTATCTAGAAGGCAATAATGTAGAGAACGAAATTCCTTTATGATTTAATTTGTTTCGGATCTCGAGTTTTGGACGTGAATAGTATTTTGAAATAAAAAAGTAAACTTTATTATAGGTTTCAAAAAAATTATTAAATTAGTATGTTTGGTGCTAGGATGACATTGGTCGTCATTGTGAACGTCGGCCTTTGGGTTTGAGAAAGTTCAATGATCGTCGTTCACAACGGCGGTCATTGATCCAAGACAGCCCCTTCCCCTACTCCCCATCGGTTGTAAAATAAAAATTGGACAAAAAAGATCACGTTCAAAACTCAGCGTTTTGCTCCCTCATTTTCTTTTTTTTTTATACTTTCCATTTTGTTTTCCAAGGCAATACAAAACTCCTGAAATTAACAAAAATAAATCTTGGGAATAGCATAAAACTGGACCATTAGATAAAATAAAATAATAAAAATGAAAGAGAGAGAGAGTGTTTCACCTTTCAAGTCTAAAGCTGCTCAGAAAAACGAGTCATAGGCAGAGGCTCGAATCTTGAGAGTTTTGGACGAAAAACAATCAAGGGGATAGGCCCCCCCCAGCCACTCTCCAGTTTTTTCTCCATAGAATCCGGATGATCTTTTTTATCCATTTTTTATTTTACAACCGGTGGGGAGTGGGGAGTGGGATAGTTCAATGACCGACGTTGTGAACGATGGCCATTGAACTTTGCCAAACCCAAAGACCGTCGTTAACAACGACGGCCAATGCCACTATTTAAAGGTCATTGTTCAACGACGACCAATGTCATCCTAACACCATGCGTACTAGTTTAGTCATTTTTTTAAAACTTATAATAAAGTTTGTATTTTTTATTCTAAAAATACTATTCATATCCAAAACTCCCTGATCTCAATCATTTAAGGAATGAAAGATATTCTTGTGAATCTCCTCGGGACCAAGATCTTGTCCTCCAAAAGGGAAGTGTGGATATGATTCTCCTCTGATCCGTACCAGATTATTTAAATATGAGAACCCCATTGTTACTTGATAAGAGCTTCAACACGTAAGAGAAGAGAAAGTTGTTAAAGAGGGCATGTATATCTTTAGAGCTTATTCAAGTTTTCATTATTAGAGAATTAGGTAAAAAAGGTATTGAAGAAAGAGCGAGATTTGTCCCATTTAAATCCATGTGTAACATATTTTGAAATAGTGAAATCCTTTGCATCTGGACATGATCCCATGAATATAGGTTTGGTCGAAGTCCGTAACCAATCTCTTGTGTTGACTCGTCATTTTTATTTTTATTTTTTTATTTCGTTTTAATAATCTGCATTGTTCTAGTAAGTGGTTGTGACTTGCTCCACTAGTTGTTACACCGTTAGCTGTAACGTTCCTCCTATCAAACAGTTAAACTTTTCAATTAACATCAAAGAGTGCAGGCAAACATTATCTTACATAGATCATCTTCATCGTCACCATCCGAAGAAACTTGATGGAAGAGTAAAACAAATTCCAAGAAGTTGTCATCTTCGTACCAATTCCTTGGAAGCTTCTTATCTCACGGCCCGTACTCTGAAAAACGAATACATCCAAACAAAAAAAAAAGGAAAAAAACCTATAAGACTAGATCGAATTAGACACGATATTAAATAAAACTTCGACCCATAAAATGAGAAAATAAAAGATTAGCAACGACAAACATGAAAACCTTCCTTTCTTAAAATCAAACAATAGTAGCCCATTAAAAAAAAAAATTCAAATAATAGTATTTAATCATATTATCTTTCTTTCGATTTTCCCAAACCATTCCCTGCAATCAGCCTCTTTTAGTTACCTTATTCCATGAGTTAATAAAGAAAAAAAAAAAAAAACATCTCGTATAACCTAACCTTTCTTGTTTATAAACCCCTCAACTCATCCATCAAACAAGAAGGGCCAGAGAGCTGCTACCTTCCTTATTTATAAACCCCTCATTCTTATCCACCAAACAAGCAAGGGTCAAGCTCAATGAGGATAAACTCAAGTAAAATAAATAATCACGATTCAATGATTAAATACTTTTATATTTCGGTCGGGGTAGAAGTATCCGGACCTGATTCAAAATCACCCCTACAAATTAAGTGCAGCCCTTGATACAAGTCTTCTCTTTCATGTGCCCTTACACTTGCAGTCGATGGAAAAAGGAAAAACAAACAACCACTCTAATGAGAGTCTACGCGTACCTTATTGGAGGCCAACCAACATGTCTGCTTTGGTGTGAATTCTATTCATATACAATAATTTCTTATTCTATTATAATGATCAAATAAAACAAAAAGTATGAGAAGTATAGTAGTTAAATCTTTGGAATGATAATTTACGAGAAGACAAAAATGTATAGTTATAAAGCTCGAGAATTTTTTGCCTGGGGAAGCATAGAAATATGTATTACATTAAACGTACATAAAATTCATTAGAAAAATAAAATAATTATTAATACTAGTTATGAAAGCAAAACATCACAATGTACCACATTTAACCTTGAACCCGCGCTCCTCCCTATATCCGTGCACGTTTTCATGATGAATCCTCCCTACTAATTAATTGAGTTAGGTATGTTGGACTAATAAAATCATTTTAGTATTTATAACTTTCTCTCAAATCCGTAAGTCTAAACTCCACATTCTCCCAAATATATAACCATATTTATATGTAGTAAATAGAAAAATGAAGAAGTCATACCTTGGTGGAGAGAAGAGAAAACTAAATATGTCTTGATCTTAATTTTGTGGTGTTATGTTTTTGGTGACCCGAATTCCCATTAGGATTTTATGTGAAGATATTATGAGGATATTTTATGAAGATATTATGGAGATTTTATCCTCAATATTCTCCTCTATTTCCTTTGGATTAAGAGATTTCTTCATAATAATATTATGTATGGGGGTTCTGAATAACTAAGGCGGGATGATTTTTTTGTCTTCGTTTTTTAGAGCACTTTATTTTGGGAGATTATTTTTATGTCATTTGTAAATCTCTTCGTCTCTCTCTATTTTATCTCCCCTTCCCTTTTCCCATTGTACCATCTATTCTATTATAGTGGATTTATAGTGTTCCTAGTGTTCCTAATTTAGGTTTTCCACGTAATTCCTAGTGTTCCTTCTTTGCGATATATTTTCTTTCGTATTTTTTGTTTATTATTTTATAACAAGTGGTATCAGAGCTCTAGATTTTTACCTACTTTGTTTTTGCTCCAATTAATAGCGCATTTGAAATATGAACTTATGCTGAATCACTTTGTTTGTGAGGTTATTGCTTGTGGTAACATTGTTCGCACTCATGTTAATTCTACTAGTATGGTGACCAAGACACTTCCAGTTCCCAAGTCTCAGGATTCCTTGAATTTGGTTGATACTCATTGTTGAGTTTAAGCCATTTGTGGCTTTTTGGCAGAGGAAGGCTATTTCTTATGGGAGATTGATTTTTTTGTGTTTTTAGTTCCATATGGGGGAATTCGTGTCAAGGTGGAGTTTGCTATGTTTTTGGTGACCCGAATTCCCATTAGGATTTTATGGGATTTTATATGAAGATATTATAAGGATATTTTATGAAGATATTATGGAGATTTTATGAAGGATCCGAGCCGGTTATACTCGTAGGCAGGGGACCTCCGTTTTCCAATGGATATAGAAACTTTTTCTTAAAACAGTCAAAAAAAAAAAAAAATCCATGGAGTGAACCCCTTTACAATCCTTAACATATCTTTAGAAAATAATGCGTAGCAGTGATAAATTTTTTTTTCTTTTCTTTTCTTTGTTTTGAACACTTGGATTTTTCGAGAAAAATTGGCCGAGTTTTCCTCGTTTTTCGGACTCCCAAATTTACAAAACTGATAAAAGCATTTAAAAACACTTATAAACTTCAATTTTATACTTCCATATTAGGGACTTAACCGTCGCGGCCAATCAGCGCAATATACATGCATTATCGTTTGTTTTACTTCAAATCGTCAAAACATTCAAACCCTCTTAAAATTCCATGCACATTTTATCAAAACATTTTGGGCTTGAGCGGGACTTAAGTCGGCAGCCTACGTACCTCATCCGAGGATCAAAGCCCACGTAGTTCCTTTTCAACTTATACATATACATATATGCATAACAAAATATTCAACATGAACAATATGCGAATTATATATACAATGAAATCCACGATCGTCGTCTCATCAATGGCTTTCGACTCAGCACTGGGGAGGGTCCTCTATCGGCCTTTGTCTCGGGTCTAATGTTTTGAAAACACATGGAAATAATGAGCTAAAGGAACCCGGTGAGTGTACATTTTCATTAAAATAACATTTTCGGTATATACCCAATAATACATACTTATACAATTAAAATCCATTTATACCTTAAGCTTATTTATGCCTTAAACTTTCTTTCAATAAATACTTATATACCATTAAAATCAATTTATGCTTTGAAACATTTATGCCTTAAACTTTCTTTCAATAAATACTTATACATTTAAAATCCATTTATGCTTTGAAACATTTATACCTTAAACTTTATTTCTTTCCTTCTAATACATACTTATACAATTAAAATTCATTTATGCCTTAAACTTTCTTTCTTTCTTTCTTTCCTTCTGATGGAACCAAGGAAAATAAACACACGAGAGAGCAGTTTCGGTCTCACCGGCGGTGAGGCGATCACATTCAGTCCATAACCACTATCTTTGGAGAAACTCACGCTTTGCATAGGGTTCGATCCTGCACCTTATCACGTGTAAGGATATTACTCTAGACACCTAATTCCCTCCACCAGTTATTAACCTATAACTACCCTCTAAATCTTACACGCTTAGGTACCTCGGCGATACTCCAGTCATAACATTCGCTATAGGGTTAGGGTAACCCATCGGTAAAAGCATTTATCAAATACATTTATAAATCCATTTAAATCCTTTACTTTATCATGAAAACTCATATATATATGCAAATATACATATGCATTCTTTACACGTTTTTAAACTTTCATAATGCCTTAACATATGCATACATATATAATTTAATATAAATATATATATATATATTGATGCAAGATAAACATGTACATTAAATTTTTCATTTACATCAAAACTTTTCATTTAGGCAATATAAACATTTACATTAAACTTTTCATTTTAACATCAAAATCATTCACTTTTTAAAACTCAATTTTCAAAACATCATTTTACACTCCTTTGTTCACCGCTTTCAATCCAGCTTGCTTCCCGTTGAGTTCCGTTCCTGATCCGATAGTCCTTTTCGCGCTTTTCGAAAATCACAATTACACATTAACCATAATTTCCATTTAATCCACCATAAACACTCCCATTCCTATATTCTTATTCCTCTGGAATCTATTTTACTTAGGAATTGGAATCAATCAATCGGATCATCCAAACTAAAGTTATGGCATTTCATGCCAGCTAGTCATTTGGAATTTTTCTAGTGACAGTTTGTATTACTCATTTTTCTGGTCTTGACTTCATATTTTGACACTATGTCCTTATACTCATTTAAAGCTAAGGTGCTAAGGGGTTCTATTCCAATTGGAATCACCCAATTCGGGCACGAAACTCACTTACGTCGAATAACCGGGCTAATCTATGTTCAGCTGAATAAAATTTAGCTTGCACATGGTCTACTGGTGAATATTTAGGCCATAGGATCAGAATTTAGATACCTTCTTCTTAAGTTTTGTTCTCCCTTCAAGTATATTTTACGTAGCCACTTAAATCCACTCAAATCGGATCAAAATTAGGCAAGTTATGGCCAAAAATACCAAAACTGGTCAAAAGCAGAAAACAGGACATTTCTGGCCTGCCGAGACTCTTGCCCAAAAATTTGACCAAAATGTGTTTCTCTTCCATTTTTTCTTTCACTCTAAACATAAATACGATGCATTATACCCATTTCAACACCAACACACACAATTCACTATCAAACCTAACCCTTACTCACTTGATTTTGTCAAAACCACTAACTAAACCATGGCTTTCTCAATTGATATTAAATTGACACCATTAAACCTTAATACCATCAATTTAACATCCATACCAGAATTTAAGACATTAAACATGGAAAACATCAAACCCTAACTTTCCCACCATGAAAACTTACTTGTTTCTTGAGTTTCTTTGGCTCCTCTCCTTGATTACCCTTGAAGATCGGCAGAGGCTTGAATGAGGAGAAAAAAATCACATCTCATACCTTGGCCCTTCACTTTTTCTTCTTGCTTCTCCTTTCTCTCCTTTCTTTTCTCTCTTTTCTTCCCTCTCCTTTCTCTCCTACGGGTTCTCCTCCTTTTTGAGCCAACTTAATCTCTTAAATTTAGATTTTGCTTCACACTTGACAAAATTGCCCTTTCACACTTGCCAAAATTACCCTTGAATCAAAGAACCTCATTGGTTCAAATTCTGATAGTCGCAAATCCATTAACCTATTATTTTATTCATAACTTAGTCATTAAGAAAGGTTTTAATTGGCTCTCACAAGAAAATATCTCCCTTATAGCAGATTTTATCTCAGTTTCACCTTATACTGCTTTTATACCGATTAAATGTCAAAAATATTCTATGGTCGTCTAAACTTCAAATTGACCATGAAATATTTTAATTAAATCCTTCACATTGGATTCCAGGCTCTGAAATCATCGAAATCGGATTTAAAATCATTAAAATCGGAAATCCGGACAATAACGTATTATTATCCGAATTACGTTCGGATCGCCTGGAAACTATCCAAACGGACTCCGTTTCACTCCGTTTCAGTTTCGTTAGACTCTATGATTATTTCCGGACATTTTCGTATTTTCGGCCCAATTTCCGAAAAATATCGGCGCGAGGCTCAAATTCGGTCAGAAAATATTTATTCGCCCAAATGCCAATTCTCTTCCTAAATATCGGTTCAAAGTCATAAGGCTGAAATTTCTTACAAATTCCTTTACCAAACCCCCTCCATTCGGATATAATAGAAAACTCATTATTCCTTAGGGCATTCGGTTCTGATTTTGAAAATTCGCTTCATGTCGAGGAATGACGTCAGGGCGTTCTAAATTCTAATCTACCCACTACGTTTCTATCATTGGACCTCTAATCAGTTCAAAAACTACTATTATAACATTCAATCGAGGTTGGGGTTTACAATCACCTCTGCTTATAAAAGAGCCGTCATCGAAATTAAAACATTCGTACTGCATCGAAAGAGATGGGAATAATGCCTCTTCATACGCTCCTCGTACTCGGTATGACTCCTCCACAATACCTTCACCGGCGGAATAGTCTTGTTCACGCGAGAACTTGCTCTCGGCAGTTGAAGAGATCTGCCCTTGGTTCCTCTTCGTATGTCAAATTCTCTGTATTTCCAGCAGTTTGCTCTGTGATACATGTGAAGGGTCTAGTATATAAAGTGCAGTATCTTGTGGAGCATAGAAACATGGAAAATATCGTGAATACGTCGAGATTAGATGAAACTCCAATCGATATACCCTCTCCAATCCTCTCAACAATCGTGGCTGATATATCGTGGACTCGACCACGTTTCCCAGTCTTAGTACGCCGCTTCCATGGGAAATCCTCGAAAATACCATATCCTACCTCGAACTCTAGGTCCCTCGATTATTCGCGCTTTTACATACGTCTTGTGAAATTTTAGTCTATCCTTCTATGACCTTATCACAAGTCACTTGGACAATTTTCCGGACCTACATAATTTCCTTTCACCTACCTCATCGACTATCTTTGAGTTCGACATTTCCGTCCATAAGAGCCTCGTAAGGAGCCGTACCAATGCGCGGGATAAGCGTTATTATATGCGAACTTCATTAGTAGTGTTCCTTTAAATTTATGATACATCTTTGTACTTCCGGATGCATAGCATAAGCGAAGGGAATGGGCTTCCTCATAATCTCTCTCCTCACATCACCTACATCCGGTACACATAACCTCTGCCCCATGACCACGGTACCATCCTCTCTCAATGATAAATCTCCTCGTTGCCCAGACTCTACTTCACCTCTCAACTTCACTATCTGTGGATCCTAAATCTAAAATTCTCTAATCCTGTTTATCAATACAGGACGTACATGAAATGTGGCTAACAATGCTCCCCGAATGCAATGGTTCAGGTCTCACACCCGGGACCTCGATTCTATGAGTCGAGGAAGATGCACGGCCTCAGTGCGATAGGAACTCATGGGTCTTACACTAAGAGCATACGCTACCACGTTAAACTCGGGGATAATATTCAATGGGTACATTCATAATCCCTTGATCGATTCAATCCATCTCCCTCTGTCTCATGTTGGTTCCTTACTGCGTAAATAAATCATAGCTCTTATGATCGAAGTAAAAAATCCTACAAAGAGCACTGCATATAGTAATGCCTCCATATCCATAAAGGCAAATACTAATTTGCTAGCTTCCAGTCGTGTGTGGGATAATTACATTCATGCTTCTTCCAATTGCCTAGAAGCATATGTAATCACCCTTGTCGTGCATTAATACACAACCTAAAGCCTTGTCTAGAGGCATCCTGTTAACTATGAAAACCATCACCTTGCGATGGAAGAGTAAATCACGGCGAGGTCAATCTCCTTTTCAGTTCATCGAAACTCTTCTGACAAGCCTCTGACCATAAAAATGGTTCCTCTTTCTTTGTCAGTCTAGTCAAAGGTGTGGCTATTTTAGAAAAACCCTCAACGAACTTACGATAATACCACGCGAACGAAAAACTCCTTATCTGTAACACTCGTAGGAGGTTTCCAATTCGAGTATAACCGACCTTTGCGGATCCACTTCAGGACCCCCTCTGCCGAAACTATGTGTCCCCAAAAGCGACCTTTGTCGGCCAAAGCGACACTTACTAAGTTTAGCATATAACCCGATGTTCCATGATGTTTGCGAATTATCCTTAAGTGCTCTGCATGTTCTTCTCCCTTTGCCCGAATATATAGATGTTATATAGTCAATAAACACGATCACAAACTGATCTAAGTAAGGCCTGAAAATCCTGTTCATGAGATCCATAAAAGCGGTAGGGGCATTCGTAAGTCCAAATGGCATGACTAGAAACTCAAAATGCTCGTACCGTGTTCGAATCTTTGTCTTAGGAACATCCCATCATCATGAACTCTCAAGCGTGATAGCGACCTCAAATCAATCTTGGAGAATGCCTTAGCTCCACATGGCCCGATCAAAGAGATCATCAATCCTCGGAAGAGGATACTAATTACGTATTGTTACCTTATTCAACTCTACATGAAAATCAATACATAATCGCATGCTCGAGTCCTTCTTCTTCTAAATAAAACCGGTGCTCCCGAGGAGATGTGCTTTCGATCTGTGAACCCCTTGTTGACCATTTCTTCCATCTGCACCTTAAGTTCTTTCAATTCTGCAGGGGCCATCCTATATGGCGCTCTCGAAATCGGTTCTGTCCCAGGGGCTAACTCGATCTGAAAATCAATCTCTCTATCTGGGGGTAATCCTGGAAGATCATCTGGAAACACATCCGGAAATTCTTTGACTACCGGAATGTCTTCCAATCTCATATCATCATCTCTCACCTCAACTGCATAGGCTAGATACCCCGGATATGATTTTCGGAGCATCTTCCCAGCCATCATCACAGACATCATACTTTCGAGACCAATATCTTTCTTACCCCACAAAAGTAATCTACGGTTCCCCGTCTGCAAACTTAACTTCTTTCTGAAACAATCCATGGTGGCGTGATGTCGAGACAACCGGTCCATCCACCCAGTATCACATCGAAGTCTGGATGTCCAACAATACCAAATTGGCCAAACTCATGGCCCTCGTAATCACTCTACAACCCATTATACTCTATACGCTATAAGTGAATCTCTGTAGGAAGGGAGACTGCCATACTACGATCTATGAAGTTTGTATCTACGTGTTCACTTGTGCAATAAATTTCACAGAAATAAACGAGTGAGTAGCACCGGATCTATCAAGACATAAGCATCACTCTCAAAAACTTGGATAGTACATGTCATGACCTACGGTGCTACATACGCCTCTATTTGAGTATTTGCCAAACACCTAGTTGTGTTTGAGGTCGTCCCATCTGCAATCCTACGGATGGCGACCTCTACTGGCCCGGTCCTCGGATCTAGTAAATATGAGTGGGGCCTGCATGCGAAACCCCCTCGACTCGACCACGACCTCTACCCGATCTTGAGCTTGCCTACGTCACGATTTGTCCCACTCTGATCCAGCGCGAAACTATGCGTGGGCACTCTCGCGAGTGTCAGCCCAATCCCACACCCAAAACAACCGTCTGTCCCAAATGCACTCACCCATATGGTTCTTCCCACCATAGCACACTCGGCTTTGGACCTGGTTACATATTTCATGGCCTCAGCGATTTAACGTTAGTACCGGTAGATCTATACCGATCACTGTAATACCTCCTCTTGACCACCGGAGCCTCCACTGCCGTCCGTTCTCCGTTTACCGTCGATGCTGATGGTAGCCGTTTCCTTTATGCTCTCCTCATTGCTGATCTCTCATTTGCCGTGCGTTGATGACGTGGGCGTGCTATAGTTACAATCTACGGCGAGTTCGACAAATCTGCCAGTCTGCCCGAAACCGTCATCCACGATAAATGGGACATGTACGGCGAGCTGAAAAACTCCGCTCTGTCACGTCCTGGTGTCACAACTCTGACCTAAAGAACTCCTCGACCTTTGCATCTTCATTAACTAGTGGAACAAATTTATCGTAAACTCTTCCTTAAATTGTGCGGGACACTCCCTACGGGCATCTCCTGAACTACCTCCACCACTCCCGATGCCTTTCTGTCCGTAGGAGAAGGCGAAAAAGTGACCATCTGCTCATCATTACATTGCATCACCTGGTAGACCCGTTCATTTCCCTCTAACCATGATGAAGCCTTTTCTGGGTCTCCCGATCCATCGCCAGTTCGTGCTAACTCTCCCCTCTCTATAGAAACTCTTGGCTCTCGAGTGTCGTAATCACGTGGCTAAGGCCCGAGCCACTCCTGGCTGCTTGGTATCGTCACTCCCGACCTCAGGAAGCGGTGGCGGCCCTGTCTATGGTGGCATAGGGTCACTCTGTACTGTCGGTGGAGGAACATAGCGGAATTCATCAACATATTCCTGGTGGTGGTACTCTTGCCTCGGGAGCTCTCACGGGTGAAGTCGAGCCTCAATGACTAGCATTTACGTGGTCAATTTAATGTCATGTAATGCATATATAATTTTAAATCACATAAATAATTTATGCAATTTTAAAATAAAACATTAAAACAATCATATGAAAAAAATATTTCTAAATCTTTATAACATTTTCAAAACCGTGGCTCTGATACCACGTTGAAGGATCCCAGGCGGATTAACCTCGTGAACCGGGACCTCTGGCACTCAATGGATATAGAAACTTTTCATGATCAAAAAAAAAAATCCATGGAGCGAACCCCTTTACAATCCTTAACATATCTTTAGAAAATAATGCGGAAGCGAAGTGATAAATTTTTTTTTTTTCTTTTCTTTTCTTTTGTTTTCAGCGCTGGATTTTTCGAAAAATTGGCGAGTTTCCTACATTTCGGACTTTCCCAAATTTACAAAACCTGATAAAAGCATTTAAAAACACTTATAAACTTCAATTTTGTACTTCCATATTAGGACTTCTCGTCCACAACCCAATCAACACAATATACATACATATACATTTGTTTACTTCAAATCATCAAAACATTCAAACCCTCTTAAATTCCATGCACATTTTTATCAAAACATTTTGGGCTTGAGCCGGACTTAAGTCGGCTTAGCCTACGTGCCTCATCCAGCGAGGATCAAAGCCCACGTAGTTCCTTTTCCAACTTTTATACATATACATATATGCATAACAAAATATTCAACATGAACAATATCTTTGAAATTATATATACAATGGAAATCACGATGTGTCGTCTCATCAATGACTCGACTCTTTGCCTGAGAGAGGGTCCTCTATCGGCCCCTTTTGTCTCGGGTCAAATGTTTGAAAACACATGGAAAATAATAATAGCTAAAGGAGCCCGAGTGAGTGTACATTTTCATTAAAATAACATTTTCGGTATATCATAAAATAATACATCTTATACAAAATCCATTTATACCTTAAGCATTTATGCCTTAAACTTTCTTTGATAAATACTTATACCATTAAAATGTCCAATTTATGCTTTGAAACATTTATGCCTTAAACTTTCTTTTAATAAATACTTATACATTTTAAAATCCATTTTATGCTTTGAAACATTTATACCTTAAACTTTATTTCTTTCCTTCTAATACATACTTATACAATTAAAATTCATTTATGCCTTAAACTTTTCTTTCTTTCTTTCTTTCCTTCGTGGAACCGAGGAAATAAACACACCCGAGCAGTTTCGAATGCGGCGGTGAGGGACAGTCTATTCGATCATAACCACTATCTTTGCGGAGAAACTCATAGCTTTGCATAGGGTTCAGTCATAACACCTTATCACGTGTAAGGATATTACTCTAGACACCTAATTCCCTCCTCGATTGGTAACCTGGCTTTACCCTCTAAATCCTTACACGCTTAAGGTACCTCGGCCGATGCTCCAGTCCTGCGGAGTCATATGGGGTTAGGGTAACCATCAGTAAAACATTTATCAAAATACATTTATAAATCATTTAAATCCTTTACTTTATCATGAAAACTCATATATATATGCAAATATACATATGCATTCTTTACACGTTTTTAAACTTTCATAATGCCTTAACATATGCATACATATATAATTTAATATAAATATATATATATATATATATATATTGATGCGGACATAAACATGTACATTAAATTTTTCATTTACATCAAAACTTTTCATTTAGGCGATATAAGCATTTTACATTAAACTTTTCATTTAACATCAAAATCATTCCTTTTAAACTCGATTTTCAAACATCATTTTTACACTCGCGTTCACGCTCAATCCCGCTTGCTTCCGTTGAGTTCCGTTCGAATCCGATAGTCCTTTTCACCTTTTCCCGAAAATCACGATTACACATTAACCATAATTCATTACAATCCACCATAAACACTCATTCCTATATTCTTATTCCTCTAGGTCCTATTTTGCCAAGGTGGAATCAATCCAATCGGATCATCAAACTAAAGTTATGGCATTTTCATGCCAACTAGTCATTCTGGAATTTTTCTAGTGACAGTTTGTATTACTCATTTTTCTGAGGTCTTGACTTCATATTTTGACACTATGTCCTTATACTCATTTAAAGCTAAGGTGCTAAGGTTCTATTCCAATTGGAATCACCCAATTGAACACGAAACTCATACGTCCAAATAACCCGGGCTAATCTATGTTCAAAAACTGAACCAGAATTTAGCTTGAACATAGCCCTACTTTGAGTGAATATTTAGGCCATAGGATCAGAATTGGGAGATACCTTCTTCATAAGTTTTGTTCTCCTTCAAGTATATTTCACGTAGCCATACTTAAATCACTCAAATCGGATCAAAAATTGAGCAAGTTATGGCCAAAATACCAAGAAACTGGTCGAGCAAGAAAACAGGACATTTCCTGTGTACCGAGAGCACTGCCCCGAAAAAATTGGCCGAAAATGTGTTTACCTTGCATTTTTTCTTTCCTCTAGCTTACTTAAATCTGATGCATTATACCCATTTCAACATAACACACACAATTCCACTATCAAACCCTAACCCGCCTCCTTGATTTTACAACCAAACCTAACCTAAATAGTGGCTTTACTCAATTGATATTAAATTATTGTCATTAAACCTTAAATCTGCATCAATTTAACATCCATACCAGAATTTAAGACATTAAACATGGAAAACATCAAACCTAACTTTCCCACCATGAAACTTACTTGTTTCTTGAGTTTCTTTTGGCTCCTCTCGTGATTGCAGAGCAAGAGATCGAGCAGAGCTTGAATGAGGAGAAAAATCACATCATACCTTGGCCCTTCACTTTTTCTTCTTCTTTCTCCTTTCTCTCCTTTCTTTTCTCTCCTTTTCTTCCCTCTCCTTTCTCTCCTACGGGTTCTCCCTCCTTTTAGACCCAGCAATCTCTTAAATTTAGATTTTGCTTCACACTTGACAAGTGCCCTTTCACACTGCCAAAATTACCCTTGAATCAAGAACCTCATTGGTTCATTCTAATGAATCACAAATCCATTAACCTGTATTTTATTCACTAACTTAGTCATTAAGAAAGGTTTTAATTGGCTCTCCTGAGAAAAATATCTCCCTTATAGCTGATTTTATCTAGTTTCACCTTATCTTTGCTTTTATACCCGATTAAATGTCAAAAATATTCCTATGGTCGTCTAAACTTCAAATTGACCATGAAATATTTTAATTAAATCCCCTTCACATTGGATTCAGGCTCACGAAATCATCGAAATCGGATTTAAAATCATTGTTAAAATCAGAATCGGGACAATAACGTATTATTATCAGATTACGTTCGGATCGCTGGAAACTAAAAGCGGACCCGTTCACTCCGTTTCAGTTTCGTTAGACTCTATGATTATTTCCGGACATTTTCGTATTTTCGGCCCAATTTCCGAAAAATATCAGCGCAGGCTCCGAATTTCAGTCCGAAAATCACTATTCACTTAAATCTCATATTCTCTTCTAAATATCAGTTCAAAGTCATAGGAACTGAAATTTCTTAAAAATTCCTTGCAAACCCCTCCATTCGGATATAATAAGAAAACTCATTATTCCTTAGGGCATTCGGTTACAATTTTCGAAAATTCCACTTCATGTCCAAATGACGTCCGGAGCATTCTAAATTCTAATCTACCCTCGTTTCTATCATTGGACCTCTAATCAGTTCAAAAACTACTATTATAACATTCCAATCGGGTTGGGTTTACATTTTATCCTCAATATTCTCCTCTATTTCCTTTTAGGATTGAGATTTCTTCATATAAATACTATGTATGGGGTTACAGAATAACTAAGCGAGATGATTTTTTGTCTTAGATTTTTGATAGAGCTCTTTATTTTGGGAGATTATTTTATGTCCTTTGTAATCTCTTCGTCTCTCTCTATTTTATCTCCCCTTTCTTCTTCTCCTTCTACCATCTATTTTATTATAGTGATTTTTTAGCCTCTCTTTGTGGTTTTTCCTGATTTAGGTTTTCCGCGTAATTTCCTGGTGTTCCTTCTTTGCAATCTATTTTCTTTTGTATTTTTTGTTTATTATTTTATAACATGTGGTGTGAGTCTTCCTCTTTTTATACCCATATGATGGTTTCTTGATATTTTTTATGGTTATCATTTCTTGATCTTTTGATCGGATGAACATGTTGGTCTCGGGTTTGGGAATATATAAGATGTATCCCAGAACTTCTCACTTTATAGGCTTTGCCATCACAACATATATAACAGCTACCACGAGAGCAAGCCTTGAACTTGTTCCACTTTTTGGATCGACACTCATTCGGAATGCCAGTTTGAAGGAAAAAGGACATCATCGATGTTGTATACGTTATCTTCTGACATACGGGTGATCATAGATTATACATATGGAATCCGATATAAATGATTCAACAGAAAAGATTGATCACCGCGGGATATGCTCAATTCACATTTATGATTATAATATCTTGCCTCACGTTGATCATCAAGAGGAATAAGATGGAAGAATAAAACCAAATCCCAAGAAGTTGTCATCTTCATACCATTTCTCTGGGGACATTATACTTACTTAATCACTTCCCTTGACTTTGACCCACTATGGTGTTCCACTACTTTCTCTTGGTGTGGATTTTATGATCCTGCATAAAAGTATAGCCATCGAGTAGCATGCAAATTAATATGATGTTAAATTACCAACTCTCCTAAAAGCTCAAACGTGTAGAATTTGGATTTAATATGAATATCATGTCATTAACACCCTCCCTCACGTGCGACCTATACCCTCATGTGGAGATTCAAACAAATCAAATATGGTCCTCCATGGACTTCCAAATCAACAAATGTAGAATAAATTGTAGAGAAGTGACTCAAACCTAGGACCTCGACATACTAGGCTCGATACTATGTTAAATGACTAACTCTCTAAAAGCAAGCATGGGATTTGGATTTAATGTTAATATTATGCCTTTAACAATAGAAATGTAAATTAAATTTTAAGGGTCAGGAGTAGCTAGAATTCATTACATTTATATACCTAGGTTTCTAATTTGAAGAGGTCGAGGAAAGAAGACCAGAGAGGTGTCGACAACCATGTACTTGTATTTCTCTTAGACTTGATGGAAGCTCTGGAGTTTCTTAGAGCATTGGGCAATGGTTGATGACAAGGTGGCTTAGGTTAGAAAGTTGAATGATGCTAGTTATGATACCCCAAAAAATCTGGGGATCCGTTGATCACCCATCAACCTGAGGAAGCCCTGTGGATATCGTGTAACCCAATACCACATCATTGTGTCCCATTCACTGAGATCCATGATTTTACCAAACCCTACAAAGTTCCCTTCACATGGAGAGCTCCACCCAAAACTTAAGCTTGTCCTGACATACAATACGACGAGCGCTTGGCGGGAGGTCCTCGGTCGCCTGGGCGAGGCAAAACCCGATCTCCAGGCTGCCTTAGGCTCGCCCAGGCGAACTTACCTTTGCCTAGGTGAGGTAGAGCCTACGTTTTTAGGACAATTTTATATAAAACATTCATTTTTTTTTAGTTTAGTTTTACTCCTTTACACTAAAAATGCCTCGATTCCCGATTGATCTTTAACATATTAATACATGCTAAAAGTGAACTTACTCCAAACATTTAAAAAAAACGATCACAAAGCCACAAACCGGCTTTCTTCACTCTCGCGGCTCTGGATGAGAACCGGCCATCGGCGCATTTCCCGTACCTGAAATGTTATCCCATATAGGGTGAGCCACGCCCAGTAGAGGAATTCCTACAAAGGCTACTCCCCACCTAAGTGTACATGCAATGTTCACTTTAACAAACCACCTTCACATCACAATTCCAATAAGAAGATGCAATCATAGGTTGGAATTCTACATGCCATGCCATGGAATGAGATGAGACCCACTCATGCACTAGACTCGAGTCTTTACCGACTCCATCATACCCGAGTCTTTACTGACTCCCATGTTGGGTTCTTACTGGCGATTAAGCATACATACACAGCGGAAAGATTTGAAATTTCTCCTTTTTCCTAGCTTGGAGCCGGGGATCCATGTGATCCGATCAGATGATTCAGGGATAGAAGAATACCTTATTCTCATTGGAAGATCCTTGTTCTACAGCGTTGTGTGTGCGTCAAACCCTCATTGTCGAACTGAAAGGTGTATCGATCGCTCCACCCTCTACAACTATCCACCGCAGAGCGAGCCTTCTTGGCAAGGAAAGCGAGTGTGCGTGCTAGGCTTGGCTCACGAAAACTCCCACAGCCAGCCTCTCTCAATTATGAAAAACAAATGAAAATCAATCCGCATTGTGATCCCTTGGGTTTAAATACCAATTTTAGGCCAAAGGGTTAGTTTCCTGCCCATTCTAAGTGTGTGACCCTGTAGGTCCACATAATGTTGGCAATGGGCTCAAAAACCCATTTCGAGCCCATGGATCATAAGCGGCCTCTAGCAAGGCATTATGACCATCCAAATTATGTGGATGTCAATAGCCCTACATAACCTATTCCATAATAAATGTTGTAGTCCCTTTGTCTCACGATATCCTAATTGAACACAAGTCATGGACTATGTCTCCCTTGTAAAGTTCAATCATGCAATTTTCTCGACCTCCATGTAAACTGATAATATAAATGACATTAATAACCCTTATTAATTCATTTGAGCATGGCCATGCAATTTCCAGTCTCACATGTCGAGGGGCTTACGGATATCTCTTTAAAATGAGGGACAAATCCCTTTCATCCACTCACGTCCATTTACATGATTTATTCTATGTCCAACTATAGTTTGTATTACCACCCTATTACAGATGATGTTGAACTGTGTCAAAACATAAAGCTCCTCATGTAGGGACCAATGGTGGTATTAGGTCGAAGGACAAAAAAAAGACATTATTATGATGAGAAGTACTTGTGACTTATAATCCATGTAGTATTCTTATGATGGGTCGATCCAATACAATGTTCACCAACACGTACTTATGAGCTGACTTAATATTATATATGCATGATCAGTAGAACATGATCATCAGTCAAACTCCATACTAGTCTTAATTCACTATTTCTCCACCAATAATGAACGACCAGGGACAATTTAGAATAGTATTCCATTTGAAGTCCAAGGTTCTACTATCAAGTCACACACTTGATGACCATAAGTGGAATCAACTATTCATGGAGTAAATCACCAAATTAGAAATGTAAGATGATAATGAAAATGCCTCTTTATTATTGAAATATGAAAGTAATAAAAATTACACTATTGCCCTAGGGCACATCACTAACATCCCATACCCGAGTCTTTACTGACTCCCACCTCATAATGCGATGCCCGTTTGTGATAAAAACCGTCATTGATGGATTACATCCAATGCTCATTTTCAAAA
Organism: Tetrastigma voinierianum; assembly: GCA_016808115.1. Taxonomy (NCBI): domain Eukaryota; kingdom Viridiplantae; phylum Streptophyta; class Magnoliopsida; order Vitales; family Vitaceae; genus Tetrastigma; species Tetrastigma voinierianum. The sequence continues at coordinate 98,540 of JAEQBH010000717.1, forward strand.
CAAAGTCTCATGTTTTATAAACCAATACTTTTTGGATGTCATTCCTTGAATGATCATTTCATTTAGTAAAACCATTGTGTCTTTTGTGGGCAGCGGATTTGGAATCTCCTTTGTCGACCGCACACTTGTCTTACACTTTTTGGACTTTCATCTTGGGTGTAGTAAAGCCACTTGGTCTCTCACCCGAGAGTGTCTAACCCTTCTTGCTATTACCCGACACAATTTTTCTTTTCCTTTTTATGCAACCGTGCGACTCTATTGGACTTCGTCCAAAGGTACCAAGCCCACTCATCAAATCACCAATTGCGGTGTTTGATCCTAACCATGCACCCACACCCATGAAATGCGATGTTCCGGTGCATATGCAATGCAATATGTCATTGCATGTTAATGCCATGTCCCACATGTAATGGATGCCATATGGACAATATAAACCATACAATTTACCTTGTATCATGGACAATTATATTACATGCATATAATTCCCAATTAAGCATTCACAATAATGTTAATACATTTAGAATACATATATTAACATTTCACTAAACCATAACAACAAGCATGCTATCACATATCAAGCAACAACACACTTAATTTTCAAGGCAAAAGTGGCATATAGAGTGCCTAACAATGCCTAAACGACCCCCTTAACTCGAATCAAAACCATTCACGAGGCCCATACGTTCGAATTATTCTTAATCCCAAATAGTCCCTAAACACTTTTTTTGGATTGTTCGATTATTTGTATATATATAAATTTTGGCATAAAACAATGACAAATATGCAAGTGTACAGGATCCGCAGTAATATGAGTGGCTTTTAATTAAAAACCCAAAGTATGTCGAACCCATAGGGAAAGTTGGTTTTAAATATGGGACTAAGTACCAGGCTACTAAAAACCTTTCCTTATCAGCGATAAAACTGATTTTGATGATGATCAACTAGAATTTAAACTAAAAGCAAACTAGTATAACACTTGAAAATTAACAAATAAGTGAAGCGAATTGGAAGAAAAACTCTAATGATTAATACTAGGGCCAGTTGCATCCATTGGTGGGTTTGCCTTAGCTTAAAAGCGTAAGATCTTAGATTAACATGGCGATCCTTGTACTTACCCGAAAGGAACATGTCTGAGTTTACACTTTTGTGTCTCCCCTCGTTCTCATACTCCATTCCTATTCTCTGTTCGGTCCTTCTAGGTTCGAAAATGTGATACTAGTTCTATGGAGAATCAGTCCTTGGGAGTTCTATTGGTCTCCTTTCAGTCCTTGCAATAGAACATTTCAGGTTATGTTCCAATTGATCTCCTTTCGGTCCTTACGATCTTCACATAAGATTGCATGTTGTCCATCTTAATAAAATCCACCTAGTACTAGGCATTCATAGTTCCCTAGATTTCTTTGATTAAGTTAATTAGGTTTTAGCAATTGTAGGATACTAAAGGTGGAAATTAATCCCTAAGGGATACCTCCAACTGTCACTCTGGAGCCCCTTGAGCTCTAGGTTTTAATTTCAGCCTCCAACATACAACAATTAGGAAAAACCCTGAATAATCAAACATACAACCTCAACACAAATATGGATGCATACAAATTGGTCAATAAAAACCCTAAGTCTACCACCAATTTAGGGAGATGTTAGCCACTCATAGCAGCCTCAAAACCTAATATTACCATATTTGCACCAAATAAAGTACTGAAAGATTAAGAAATGAAATAGAGTTAAGGAATACAAAACAATTTGTAATCAATCCCGTCTAAAACTCAAATCCACTGCTACAAGATGTCCCCCAGCAGTTGAATCCTCCAACACCTCTCCACAAATGAGTTCAAAATCAAGTAAAAAGTAAAAACCCTAGAAAAATCTATGTCTAGAGAGAGGAACCCTCAAACTGGTAGTGTAGTCGCCTCCTCTTTTGTCTCTCTCCATCTAGGTCAAAAAATAAGTGTAGTATATATACCCCTTGGGAAATGGGCTAATCATTAGGCTGAAAATGGGAATATTCGTATTCTAGCCCGACATTCTTCGGCAAACGACCGAGTTTCGCTTAGGCGGCCCGGGCTCAGCGTGAGCGGAGCAACGTGTCTTTGTCTGTTGATGGTGGTCCTTTGCCTAGGAGAAGGGAAGCTACGCCTAGGCGAACCCGAGAGCTATCTTCAGGAGTCTTCATGTTAATCACTGGCTCGCCTAGGCGATCCATTTCTAGGCTTAGGCGAACCTCCACACCTAGGTGAGAGTTGCCTATGCTTAGGCAAGAATTTCCAACGCCTAGGCGAACCCAAGAGATTTTCTTGTAGGTCTTGCCTCCTTGCTATGGTTCTTCCTTCATTTCAATTAGCTCTTCTTTTGCTTGATTTTCAATCATATTCTGCAAAACATTGCATAATGGGGGATTAGTGTAATATGGCTGAATAAGAATGTGAATTAAGCATTTAAGTTATGTAAATACATGAAAAATACACTCAAAATGCATATATAATTCACACCGAACAACACCCCTAAAATTAGGGTCCATAGAGATATAAGCATTGCAATGTTTTGCCCCAGGAATTATGCATTCTAACATTTGAATAATATTTCAAGATGGTGTTCTTTAAAACTAATGAGCTGACCATAAGCTGAATACACCTAGATCAAGGTTTTATTTTGAGTGTGTGTAGTCTCCCCCTTATTACTCTAAATGCGGTTTAGATGAAGCAGGAGAATTCAAGCGGTAAAGGGTGTCTCACTCCTAAGGAATTTCCATGAATGCAGAGTGACTAAGACTTCATAGGCTTACTTGGCATACCATTCTCCTCTAATGTAGGTGATACACACTATTGGGATCAAATAGGGCCTTTCAAGCTTGTAATGTGTGTGGCTAAGGTGATGGGGGTAATTAAGTAGGTAATTTAAGTTCGGTTTTTTTTTTTTACCCAAAACACTCAAGCACATTTTCCTTTTTGTTCTTGTCCTTCATCCCTTCAAATTTCACTATATCTCAAATTGAGTCATGTAAACTCAACCCCATTAGCATCATTGTGCTTTCCATATTGCTTCGCTGAGCTTGATTGTTTCTATCTCTTATCAATAGTCACCAAGAATTTATGTTTTTTCTGAACATCAAGGTAGGAGCAGTGCAATATTCAACCCCATTAAGCTTTCTACCTACCCCGTGTTGGTCTTGGGGTATTAGGTGTTAAAGCACCCCTACAGACTTAGTAGCTCAAGGTAAGAAGGCTACAAGGTTCAATTTTGCTCCTTCTTGAGTTCTTTTCTTCTTTGCATTTTTGTCTTTTCAAACAACCCTTCCTTGGCATTTTGGACAGCCTCTATTCATTCAATCATTCCCACTCAACTACATGTCTTCCTCCTAATGTATGCTTTATACATGACATGTTGAGGATAAAATAGGTTCTTGACTGAAGGGTAAAATGAAAGGATCCGGGTGTTCGTTCTTGGTTTTCAAGATAGAACATGGCTATTACGACTCAAACAGGTGACTATGGACTAATGCGTAACCAAGTAGAATAAGAAGACTCAACCGATTCCAAGGATGGCCTATATCATTTCCCCAAAATGTGATACCTAGGATTTCGCTTCAAATGGTAATTAAAAAAATTTTAAATTCTTATGAGATCTAAACATTATGATTTTCTAATTTTTCTCTAAAGAGCATGATTGGTAAATAAAGGAGTCTGAAGACTTGTGCTTAGTTTTGTGCGAGCCTATAGCTAAGTGTACAAGCGCTATGGTCAACCAATTCGATTTTAGATCAACTATCTCGACATTATTCAAATATAGAGAATAACACAAAATATTTATCATCATAGGCATGCCAACTATCTCGAAACAAAAAACAAAACCATTTAGAGTTTTTAGAAAAAAATTTCAAAAATTTTGAAATTTTTGCACTATGGCATTTGGATGAAACACTGATTGGACACATTGAAGCTCAACAATTCAACACAAGAAATATATTCAATACGATCAAATAGTCTTCAAACATAAAAAATGATCAATCAATGAATCAAATTATTCCACAATGCAATTAAGAACTAACTAACAAACACACCAAAGTTAACTAACAACTAAGTAAAGCAAAGATAATCCAAAAATTGATAATCAGATCATCCAGAAGCAATAAAAATAAAATATCCAAAAGTAGTAATAAGTATAGTCAAAGCGTTTTCAGGTGCAACCGTATGCACCAAAAGAAAGTCATCTGCAGGGAAAAACACACCCAAACTTAAAGCAAGCACTGTCCCCAGTGCAAAATATAGTCATGGTGAAAAGAGACTCCCCTCATGAAGTCGACGAGGAATGGTTTTCTATAGGTGACGTTTGTGGTGTTGGAGTGGTTGGTGGCCATGTTGGAAGCTATAATGCTGGTGGCAGCTGTGGTGGTGCAGTTGAAGACGATGCCACTCCGTGATAGAACTGCATCATGCTGACCATGTATGCTGTGTTTTGCTCCAAATGGTTCACCTGCATTTGCTGTCTACGTGCCAGCTCATCCTGGAGAGCCGAGAGTCTATAAAATGCACTTCGAAATGCTTTTGGAAGATCAACCTCAGAATCCTCGTCCTCGGAATCCTCATCACTTTGCTCTACTGCATCTTCCTCTTCTTCATCCTCCACATTTTCCGGGGCGCCGTCCTTTGCTTTGGGCAGTGACAATGGGAGTCGATGGTGCACTTTCTCCTCAGATTCTAGCATTGATACTTCCGCATTTCAACAAAGCTAGGTGATGAGAGAGGGGTGGATCAAGGCTCCAGTGCAACGTCCATAGGTGGACTCAATGATTCCCCTCTCTATAACATGCCCTGTGACACCTGACTCGGGGTCAGTTAATATTCGTCGGCCGCGAAATATTAATTCAGGGCGAATGATCCGATGTCCACGCTAGTCAATCCCATTCATAGGGACTCATTTCTTTATGTTTTGCTTGCAAACATACAACTTCCCATATTATTATACAAGAGTTTGGTATTCAACTATTTTACAAACCAAAATATATCAAAACAAATTGTCCCAATATATTTTACAAACATAGTGTTCAAGGTATAACAGACCCTCTTAGGTACTCACGGCCTTGAAGGAGAGAAAGTCATCCTCTCATGTACTGAAAAGGTGATCCCCTGACGGGATGAGCAAACCCCGATAAGATATATCTCCCTCTGAGAGACTCTCCGTAAGTGCGCATGCGATTCCGGTTACGATCCACACACACGAATGCCCTACGTGTCATGAATAAGATGCAACCCGATCATGACTGTCCGGAGTCCTCGATTCCCTCACATATGCATATGACAAGTGAAAACCGTCATGGGCGTTAAGATCCCATGACCCTTTTTCAAAAACAAAATCTTTTATTTTTTTATTTTTATTGGGCCAGTCTCAGAGATATAGTGTGGACAATCTCGGAGTAGGTACCTTGGTTGGAACTTGAAGTGCGTGATGTAGCGCCCTAAAATACCCTAACAGTTTCAGAACATGTTTAGGGTATAAAATAAAGTAAATGAATTTTTTTAGAATTTAAATCTTAGAACAAAAAAAATATACAACCCGGAAAATTTATAGGGAAACCCGATAAATTTAGTAAAAATGTCAAGTGGGACGAAGTGCTTAAATGAGAGGATTGTAGTGTTAAAAATATGAATGAAATGAAAATGAATGTGAAATGAAGCTTTAAAATGAGAATAATGAGAAATGGGAATTAGTGTGTAGGCCAAACAAGGCCTTATGAAGGATTTTAACTTAAGACCAAATTTGGTCTTGTAAAAGGGCATAACTCTCATTTTTGCATTTTGGGTTTGGAGAGAAAGAGAGACACGGATTGAGAGAGAAGAAGGAGAAGCCATTGTTGGTGATTTCTTCTCCATGTAAACAAGAGATGAAGTGATCAAGAAGAAGGAAGAAGAAAGAAAGGAGAAGAAGAGCTTAAAGGTAAGAAAAACTAAACCTTAACCTTTTTTTCTTGTGTTTGGATTTGGGGAAAAACCCTAACCTTATGTAAAGGTGATTTTTATTGGTTGTAGATAAGTTTTAGGGTTGTGTTGGGTTGAGTTTTGAAGTGTATTGTTGATTGGTATTAGTTTAGTTGGTTTTTTGAGGAAAATGTTTGTAAGGGAAATGTTGGGTTTCAAAGGAAATCTTTGTCAAAAAAATTTGTTAAACTCTATTCTTGTTTTGACTATAGGTTAAGTTATAATAATCAAAATGAAGTGATTCCAATTGGTAAAGAACCATAGGAGATAGGGATACAAATTTATAGAAGGGACCAGGAGAAAATTGTAGCATTAAGGCTCCTGAATATGGGCTTAAAGGTGAGTTCGGGTAGCTCATGGGTATGCTCTATTTTGGGTGTAGTTGTGGTGTTTTGGCCATAGGTTGAGTTTCACTCATCCAAATTAAGTGATTCAAAATTATGGGTAAAATATACTTCTAGGGGAATAATTTACTTGAATGAAGTGTAATTAAATTGTAACCCTTAAATTCCCATAAATCTGTCAAAGTGAAGCTATGTGCAGATTCTGTTTTGCAAATTAGAGTAGTCTAGATGTAAAATGCAATAACTTGAGTTTTGGTGATCAAGTGGATGATTCTAATTGGAGAAGAAAAATTAGAACCATAGATTCAAATGGGTGAAGGAACCATTACCAATTTATGGAGTTAAGACCCCAGAAATTGAAAAAAAAAACAGTGGGTGATCCAAATTAGATGATTTGTCACACCCCCAACCCCCGCCTAGGCGGATGAAGGGGGCGCGAAACTATGTTGGGACTCTTTACTTGCTTTTTCAGACATTGGTGGGCCCAAATCTTATAACTGAATCAAAATATCATATACAAAGATACAAAATAAAACTACCACCGTAGTGGTGTTTACTGTGTCAATACATTCAGTCCTGAGTCCCATTTACATATACATATACAAAACTGTACATTTACATTTACATAATCAGAGTGCAAAACCTATTGTGATGGACTCCTACTAGTTTGTTGGCCCAGCAGTATGCGGAAGATCACAGACGTCCTCCTCTGTACCTACACGGATTAAAACCCCATGTTAAGCTTAACGCTTAGTGGGAAATATATGACTTATACGTATACACATGCATTAATACTCTTTTACAGTAAGCATATAACAGTAACATATATACAGTAGTAGATATCATAATTTTTCATGAATTCATATAACAAACTTATACACATACTTGTACTTATAGCACACTTATACTTGTTCAGATCTCCCGTAGGAGTTACGGGCTTATGCGGAATTACGGAGGTGCCGTAGGTACTATAAAGCTTATACTTAATACCCAGAGGTACGTAGGTGCTATAGAGCTTCTACTTTGTCTGAGAGGTACTGTGGAGTACATTCGGGGTAGAATGATGTACATTACTTTACTCTTATTAAGTCATTGGATTCTTATCATATAAGCGTTTGACTACACAGACTAGTAATAAATGAGTAGGACACACCACAATAAGTGCCGGAAGTGCGATTTTAATCTTGAGGTGTCGTGGCACAAGCGAGATCTTAGAAGCAGCCGACGAGAGAGTGTCGATCGCACTAATAAGAGAGTGATGAGTACCAAAATGTGTCGAAGCACGGTCGGAGTCTTTGTCGCGCTAATTAGAGAGTGCGAGTCGCACTAATCGAGGAAATCTTAGAAATGCTAAATGTGTCGAAGCACGGTCGAGGAGAGTGTGTCGTCGCACTAATAAAGAGAGTACAGTACTATCGTGTACGCCCACACTGCTTGAGATGTGTCGTGTCATTGATATCAGGTCTGGCGGAGTCCTATAATTATATGTGTTCGGGAACTTACTATCTTATCATAGGGCATTAGAAGTTTCTGGCGGCGCGAGTGCGATCCTAATTTTCCTTTACCTTACAAACATGAATAGACCCTTTCTTACACTTATAGGGTCCTCATTAGTCCAATAGTTAAGTCCTGGAATAATGGAATGGCAAAACATGACAAAGCATGTCGGTGAACGATTGCTGCGCCACGATGTAGCGACTTCCTACGTGGCAGTGTGGGATCCTATCTTCTGCGTGGGACATCGAAATTGCCCAAATTTGCAGATTTTGTCCTTTTTTCCAAAAATCCAACCAAAATAAAAAGAAAACTCATATACTCTCTTGAAAAACATCTCCCAAGTGTGTTCTAACCGAACCAAAACCAAACATAGAGATTAATTAGGGTTTTTTTCCAAACCCAAACTCAAATACTTGTAAGTTAGGTTAACTACAACACCCTAACGAGGTATCCATACATCATAAACCAAGAATCCATACTCAAGGGAGGATTCCATACTCATCTTATCTGAGCTAGGGTTTCTGAAATACGGCTAGTAATCTAGGGTTAGGATGGTCTGGCAAGCTACTAAATTGGAACAAACTAATATCCATACAAATCCATACAAAACCATAACAATCCATACAAATCCATACTTTTCCATACCTAAAATCCTCTTCTCCTTCTTCTTCTTCTTCCTCTTCTTCTTCTCTTCTTGCAAAACCCTAGCTTTTCTCCCACACTTGCTCTCAAAAACATTTTTGGCACAATGTGCCTTTCCAAGACCAAATGTGGTCTTAAGTCACTTATTCTCTTAAGGCCATGTTTGGCTCAAAACCCATTTTTGGGTTAAGTTCTCCCAAATGGCTATATAGCCCATACTTATTTCTATTTGCACTTAAATCCCCATATTTACACTTAGACATATAAACTTATTTACAATTGACCCTTAGGTCCTCATTTTACAAATTTCCATTTTTGCCCTTTTTTCACTTGGGTTATTTCCGGGTTCAATCATTTAATCACTTAGTAAAATAATAATTGCGAAAAATTTCAAAATGCACTTATAATATTCCCTAATTATGTTTAAAAACGACTAGGGTGTATTTCGAGGTGTTACATGATTCCAATTGGAGAAGAAACCTTAGAACCATATCTTCAAATGAGTGAAGGAACCATTACCAATTTATGGAGTTAAGACCCCATAAATCGAAAAAAACAGTGGGTGATCTAGTGAGTTGGACATATCGACTAGTTTGGCATTAAAATGCTACAACTTGAGTTTGGGTTATCCAAATGAGATGATTCCAATTCCTACTGAAAATAGAACTCCTAGAATAACCAACTAATATGTGATTGTCATTGTGTTTGAATAGGGGTTGACGAGGAGGAAAGCCCGCATTAAAGTTGAGATTCCGAAGATTGGAATCAAAGCGACGATTTTTGGTTTGTTATCAAACTCTCTCTATTTCTAAAATATTTGAATAATTCTGAAATGATTTAAATTTTGGAAATGATTGAAAAAGAAGTGAATGTGATTTGTGTTTGAAATGATTTGTTTAAGTGATTTGAGACAATTGCTTGTGAAGCGAATTTGCATCTGAAAATTATGAATGTGAAAATGTTATTTGCATCTGAATGTATATATATACTATTGTAAATTGCATTGAATGATTTTAATGCCCTTAAAAGAATGTTACCCATTAGAATTTGAGTTAAGGATAAATTGGTATACCATTAAGAGTCGAACAAACATACTATTGTGACATACCAATCCATAGCCCAACGGGGCCGGTATCGATGGTGTACGCGGCCGAGTATATTTTATATATATATATATATATATATTGGCCTACATCAGGACCATGCGTGATTCATTTCTTGTGCCGCCAAGAGCATAGGATAAATTCGATAAGGGTAAGCGATAATGAAAGATTGAAAAGTGATTTGTGCTTTGAATGATTTTTTTTCTTTCTTTACGCCCTATGAAAATCGTAGCTTGAGATGACCCGATGAATTGTAATTGATTCATTGAATAAATATAGAGATACATATTATGCTTGCATTGGTCATTGAAAGTGTACAAGCATTGTTTTATAAATATAGCATGTTTCGATTTAAAATGAAATGAAGACAGAATAGAACTATATAGAACCACTAAGCATGAAAATGCTTAGCGTGTTGTTTTTATCAACGAGCAGGTACCGTGTGAATAGGTAGAAGAGTGAAGACCACCGCAGAGCGAGTGGCTGATCAAAGCCATTCGGAGGAGAAGTAAAACTCCGCGCACGCATGCATGAAATTGAATTGACTCTTTTTATATAAAGTATCTTGTGAAAGTTAAACTCTGATTCTATTTTGTAAATGTTTTTTGATATTGAAAACTCTGATAAATTTTGTAAATGATGAGTACAATGTGGGAGTTATCGAAATGATGGGCCTTAGCCAAAATGTTTAGTTTCGTAAAAATGTTTAATGTATCATTTTTACGTATACCCCGAAAAGTATTTGAAATACGTTTGGTATTGAAAATGTATTCACATTGGTATTGAATTTTTTTTTTTTTTGTATTTGGATTGAAATGAAAGTGAGGACCGCGTTTCCCTAAATCTGGTTCGGATCTGCCAATCGGATCGGGTCGGGTCGGGTATTAGGCGGTGATCGGATTCTTACACTTAAGTGGTATCAGAGCCATGGTTTATGTGGTTCTGCAAATGATTTTTGAAAATGGTTAAAAAAAATGATTTTGAAATTGTTTGTAAATGATTTTGAAAATTGTTTATGACATGCATTGCATTTGCATATAAAGGATAACGTGACTCTAATGCAGATCTTGTCGGTCTTAATAGGTAAGCAATTGATAGTTCAGGACCTAATAGGGTCGGAGGTGACTTAGGAAGTCGCCCAAATAGTCCTGCTAGTGTGGATGTTGGGCAAGCATCCCATTCTCCACCGATGAACGACCAAGGTCAAGCGACAGGAGGTGCTATGGATATCCTCTAGTAGATGGATTCGAGCCTTTGCAAGAGTAAGCGTCTTAGAACATTATTTGTTCCTCACATTGAATTACGACCATAGAGAGAATGGAAAAATATCGACCCATAGATTTCCTTGGGAAGAAAGATGATGAGCCTTCCATGGCAGAAAATTAGCTCGAAAAGAGCGAAGAATGTTGTAGCCAAATGCATTGCACAACAGAGGAGAACAGTGTGTGACTTCTTTGCACTACGGGATGAGGCTTATCGATGGTGACTTTCCATGACTAGGACCGCACTGGGAGGGTATTACATGGGAGTTCTTCTGACGAGGTCGGGAAGCCAATATGTGGGTCACATTTATCTGAGCAATATGAGACGAGAGTTTCATAATTTGAAGCAAAGACAGATGAGTGTGATAGAATATCAGATGGAATTCACCCGGTTGAGCAAGTATGCTCCCAAAATGCTAGTTGTTGAAGAAGATAAGTGTTGTAAGTTTGAAGATGGCCTCAATGATTATATTCGGGCCCATGTCACAGGATTTTTCCATGTTTTCTAAGATTGTGACATATGCCTTGAATGTAGAAAGAGTGAAGAAGGAAGAGTATGAAAGAAAAGAAAGAAGACATGGTAAGAAAAACCACTGAAACGATCGAGTTTTATAACACTAGAGTAGAAATTAGGGACCACGGGGTTCTAATCACCTACAACTCAAGGATGGAAGCAGGCTCTGGTAGTAAGACTATTCTGCTTGTACCCAGTCAGTGCTAGTGCACGGGGTTCTTCGATCAGCTCAGGCTACGGTGAGTGAGACTATTCTGCGACGCAGAGTCGATTGCTAGTGCACCAAGAGGTTCTTCGAGGGGACTAGTTTCTCCTTTTTGCACACATTGTGAGAGGAGACATAAAGGAGAGCATTGGAGACTAATAGGTGCTTGTTTGGCTTGTGGATCTAATGAGCACAAGATAAAAGATTGTCCTAGAGCTCGTTCGCCACATCACACCGGGACTAGAATCTGATTTCTTGATGCGAAGAAGCAGCCAGGGACCGCTGAGTGTTTGCATCAGATTCTTGGCCAGAATAAGCGACCACGGACTATAGGCGGACAAGATGCGCATTCTTTCGGTAGGGCATGTCTGATGAAAGCGATGGAAGACAAAGATGCACTTAGGATATGATAGTTGGTAAAATTTTCTATCTTTGAGACTAATGTAGCCATTGATTGGTCGAGTTAGCCCGTTCTTATGTTTGCACTTCATTCCAAGTTTGGGGTAGTCTGGAGGTGGGCGAGTATGATATTTTAGTGACAAATCCACATGGGCATAGTGTCATTGTGAATAGAGTTTATAGAGATTGCCCCATCAAAATACGAGAGTATGAATATCTTGGAGATTTGATCGAGTTGTCATTTAGAGTGTCTGATGTGATATTGGGGATGGATTAGTTGTCCTGACACCAAGTGGTAGTTGATTGTAGAATGAAGAGAGTGACCTTGAGGACACCGAGTGGAGATGAAGTGACTTTTATTGGCGAGAGGTTAAACCCCCTCTCTAATGTGATATCGCCACTCTTGCTAAAACAATGGTTGAAAGGAGGCGTGAAGCTACTTCGTGTGTGATGAATCACAAGGGGCGATCTAGCCTATTAGACATCCCTACAATTTGTGATTATCTAGATGTGTTTCCAGAGGAGTTGCCAGGATTTCCTCCATAGAGAGAGATTGAGTTTGCAATCAGCGTTGTTCGATTTTCCACTCGGCCTCCATTACATAATATAGAATGGCTCCACTGGAGTTAAAAGAATTAAAGCTTCAGTTGCAAGAATTGTTAGAGAAAGGATTTATTCGTCAGAGTGTATCACCATGGGGAGCACCAGTGCTCTTTGTTAAGAAGAAAGATGGTACACTTCGGTTGTGTGTTAATTATAGGCAACTGAATAAGATGAAAGTGAAGAACAAATATCCGTTACCTAGGATTGATAACTTGTTCGACCAATTGAAAGGTGCAAGTGTCTTTTCTAAGGTTGACTTGCGATCTGGGTATCATCAATTGAGGATTAAGGATATGGATGTGCATAAGACGGCGTTTAGAACGCGGTATGGACATTATGAGTTCCTTGTAATGTCGTTTGGGTTGACAAATGCTCCAACGGCTTTCATGGACTTAATGAACCGTGTTTTCCGATCGTATGTAGATTAGTTTGTCGTGGTGTTTATAGACGACATCCTTGTGTATTCAAAGGATCGAGAAAATCAGGATATGCACCTTTGGGTAGTGCTAGAAACCTTGAGAAAGGAAAGGTTATATGAAAAATTGAGCAAATGCGAATTTTGGTTGAGAGAAGTGTCTTTCCTTGGACACATTGTATCAAAAGAAGGAATTCTAGTGGATTCAAAGAAGGTAAAGGTGATTAGTGAATGGAAACCACCGAGAAATGTCACAGAGGTGTGTAGTTTCTTGGGTTGGCGGATTACCTCTGGAGGTTCATTAAGGGGTTTTCGATGGTTGTGGCCCCCCTATGACGGTGCTCTAAAGAATGTGAATTTTGGATAGGTGAAAGTGTCAGGTGATTTTGAAAAGTTGAAAGCATTTCTTAGCTAGGAGCCTTGCGGTTCTTACTCAAGCAAACCTCGGTGGAATATGTGATTTTTAGCGATGCATCGTTAAATGGACTTGGATGCGTCCTTATGCAAGAGGGTAAAGTAGTAGCTTATGCTTCAAGGCAGTTGAAGCCACATGAAAAGAATCACCCTACGCGTGATATGGAATTGGTCGCTATTGTATTTGCATTGAAAATATGGAGACATTATCTGTATGGGGAAAAGTGTTTCATCTACACCAATCACAAGAGTCTTAAGTATTTGCTCACGAAACTTAATACGAGACAACGTAGATGGATGGAATTGATTAAAGATTATGATTGCATGATTTGTATCACCTCGGAAAGGCCCAGTGTGTTGGCGGATGCGTTAGTAGAGCTTAGTGCAAGCGCTGAAGCATTAAATGCTCCTTGACATGTGACGATGGTGAAATAGTAGCGAGTTAATAGCTAGACCCGGTTGTTGAATCGAAGTGTAGAGCCTGAGAATAATGATGAGAAAATTTCTGCCAGTGAGTCAGATTGGAGAAGGGAAATGAATCGAGTTTTCTATGAAGGAAGATGGATCCTTGTATTATAAAGATCGGGTTTGTGTAACTAATGATAGTGAATTGAAGAAATCCATTCTAGAAGAGGCACACAATGGATCTTTTGCTATGCATCCAGGTAGCACAAAGATGCTCAAGATTCTGAGGTTTAAATGCGGTGAATTAGGAATGAAAAATGTCGGAGTGTGACGAGTGTATGGTGTGTCAAAATGTGAAGGTAGAGCATCAAGTTCCTTCGGGATTATTGCAGCCTATTAGAATACCTGAGTGGAAATGGGATCGAATCACCATGGATTTTGTGGTTAGGTTACCATTGTCAGAAAGAAAGCATGACTCAGTTTGGGTCGTGGTAGACTGATTGACTAAGTCAGCTCACTTCCTACCAATGAGAATCGACTATTCACTTGACAAGCTGGCAGAGCTGTTTATAAGTGAAATAGTTCGGTTACATGGGATTCCAATATCCATCATTTTAGATAGAGATCCGAGGTTCACCTTGAGATTTTGGGGAAAATTGTAAGAAGATTTAGGCACTCGACTGAATTTCAACACAGCATTCCACCCATAGACGGATGGACAATCGGAAAGAGTAATCCAAGTGTTGGAAGATATGCTGAGAAGTCATGTGATCGACTATGAGGGTAGTTGGGATAGACACATTCCTCTAGTTGAATTTGTGTATAATAATAGCTTCCAGTCGAGTATTGGAATGGTGCCTTTTGAGGCTCTCTACGGAAGGAAATGTAGAACACCATTGTGTTGGACCGAGTTAAGCGAGAATAAGATAATTGGCCCTGATTTGATTCAAAGAAGCCAGGGAAAAGTGAAAGTGATTGAGAAGAAAGATTGAAGTGGCCACGGATAGACAAAGTCTTATCTTGGAGCATGAAAGAAAGGATGTTTATTATTATATTGGTGAGAAGGTGTTTTTAAAAGTATCGCCTTGGAAGAAGGTAATGAGATTCGGGAGAAAGGGCAAGGTAAGCCCTAGGTTCATTGGGCCATATGAAGTGATTGAAAAAGTGGGTCCAGTGGTATATAGATTGGCCTTACCACCAGAGTTGGAAAAGATCAATAATGTTTTTCATTTGTCAATGTTAAGGAGGTGCGGGTGGATACATCTCATGTACTCTCTTGAGGCTTGATTGAGCTTAGACTAAGATTTGGCCAGTATGGAGAAACTAGCAGTAGAGATCTTGGCTCGAAAAGTGAAAGAATTGAACAAGCGAATCCCACTAATTAAAGTCTTTGTGGAGAAATGATTAGTGCTTTCGAAAGTGCTACTTTGAGCCATGTTTGTGCGAGGTTTAAGCACTTTTTATTGTACTAATCGGTATCAATTAGCAATTAGTACGTTAAGGTCCGGGCTATACTACTAATCGTGTATTGTGGCTATTTTCGTAGTTTTTTGCTAGATAATCAAGCCAAAATTATCGAGTCAATCCCGACCGAAGAATCGGCCAGAACTTGAAGCTCCGACAAAGTCGAAAGGAATTTGAAGCCTCAGGCGAAGAAAAGTGGACCAGCTACTTGAAATTTCGCGACCTCTGAAATTTCGCAAATTGAGTTGTAATTTACGCAGCACTCTCTCACTGTTCCATTTGACCACCTTTTTGTGGCTTTTTTAGAAACTGCCTCATATGTATTGTTGGTAGTTCAGATATTTTCGTAATTTCCCTTGACTCTGAGCAGTATATAAGCCTCAGTCAAGCTCTGTACTAAGGCGATCACTTTTTGCAATAAAATTGGCGCGAAAGCTTTCAGCTTTCTCGCTTTTCTTCTTTTCTCTCATTTTCTCTCCCTTTCTCTCACTTTCTCCTGACGAGCACTCCTTGAGGATGACGACTCAAGTCATGCTTGGCTAAATCCCTCATCCTTGAAGAGGAAGGCCCTTTGGGCGAGGTTTTGAGATATCTTTTTGTTGTCCTCTCTGTTTCAAACGCATGTAGTTAGTATCATTTATGTCTGCATTTCTCACACAGGTTTAAATCCTTTTGATGTACCCTGATTGGCCAGTACTTGGCAAGCTTTAAGGGCTCAATGGATGCTTACTACTAGATCCACTGAGGCTCACTTAGTTGCCCTTAATTTGCCTCTACAGGTTAGGTCAAAGAATTAGTTTCTACTGCTTTGAGACATGAATGATCAATAAATGTTGTATCTTAAGAGAAAAACTTTTAGGGTTCAATTTTCATAGGTAAATGAAGATCCGGTTCGGGAAATGACTATAGGTCATCCTCCCCAACTTGAGGAAAAGGACTTGAGGACCCGGTAGCCACAGAACCTCGAAGCCCGAGTGGCTGAGACAGGAGTTCTTTATTCCTATTTCATTTCGTTTGTAGTTTTCAAATACTTGATCACATTGTTTTTACAAAACCCCAAATCAGTGAAATCACCATTTTACATCAGCGTAAATCATTTGCATGAAGAAAACCCATCCTACACGAGTTGATACAAAGCCAGCATCTTTGTAGTAGCTTTGCTCTGATGTATGTAAAATTTAGGTTATAATGTGTTGATTAGGAGCACCCTCTTGTGGCACGAATCAAATGGCGCCGTTGCCGGGGATGGTGCCTTAAAGCAAGTGAGAAACTATTGAACTTGTGATCCTCATCACAAGTGTTGGTGAATTCTAATTCCTTTTTGTCTTTATTTTTATTTCCCCTAGTAGCTCACTACTAGGTGGAATTAATTTTTATATTGTCCATACAAAGAATTTTTTTTTTTTTTATATTTCAACTAACCTTAACCTTTTTTGATACCTTTCTTATTGTTTGTCTTATGCGTGTTTGCTTGCTAGCAACTTATGCACCGTTAGAGGCGGGAACCTCTGAGGAAGATTGGAAGGGAGTCGGTCTCCCTTGAACGGGGATTTTGAAGTGAGCACAGGCAGCTAACGGATGGACCCTCCACTTGAAGACAGTAGAGCTGACGGGGGTTGAAAGACCGAGATGCATATAGAGCGATGAGGACCATATACACCCACGAGGGTGGAGTGCACCATCATATCGTACCTCTGCGGGGATGTGAATGTCAGGCCTTATCTGGTGCCCCTGCTCCCCTGACCATGGTATAAAATGAAAATCCATACCACACACATCAGGGAGTTTGAGGAAGTTTGCATGACTTTCGGAGGTGTAACTGATATGGAATTATTTGAAATTGAAAGCCTTCCACTTAACCTGAAAGATAAGGCGAATTTAAGCTCAACTCTCTGAAGTCGAGAACTAAGGAATTAGGGAGATCTGTGAATTTTGAAGAAATTCTTCGTGACCACAAAATAACTTGATCCCGAGGAGGAAATTTACACTTTCTGACCCTAGAAAATGAGAAATTCTACCGGTCTTTGGGAAAGGCACACAGAGATCATCGATTACTGCCCTCACCATGGCTTTGATACTTGGATCTTGGTTAATCCGCCATATGAATGTCCCTGCTATGAAGCGGTTATTTGGAAACTAATAATGCGGAGGGACTTCATGAGTAAACATCGAGAGAGCCATGGACTTCTTAAACTATGTCATTTGAGACATCAAAAGCATGGGATAGACCCTGACCCAGGAGAAGCGGAGAGGGATGAGACGTAACCAATTTAAGGGGAGGCGCCTGCTCCAATCCACGAGGACATGGAGATGAAGGCAAAGCTATCCACGGACTACAGAAGGTTGGAGGAGCTTGAAATGCGAAATAACCATGAAGTGCGGTATTGAGGCATCTATGCCTATGATCATATTCAGCACTGATCGATGAGCACCAAGGGAGGAACATTGCCTAACCGCTTAGATTAAGGGATATGATGGGTGAGCATGCGATGTTGTGGGTCGTACAAGCCACCAACCAATACCCCCATGGTAACACCTATAACCCTAGTTGGAGAGACCATCCTAACCTCTCACCGGAAAGACAAAGCCTCATATATGTGCCCCTATTTGTGCGTATCAGTGTATTTCATCCTGACCATTATACCATATCTCATCCTAGTTGAACAAGCTATCATGAATTTGAGCAAAGTGGTAGGCAATTTTGTGGAGGAATAGAGGAGTGAATGCCGAACTGTCGATGGAAAGCACGCTCGACAAAAGATGGATAACTCTGGTGAGATCTCCCCCAATATGATAACACTGCGATTATTCCGTGCAGGGTTTGACCCTGACCCAGTGACGGAGTGCGAAAGGGAAATTCCATCTCGGACTTTCCCAATCTAGGAAATTGAATGAAGTGTAACTACCCCGAAATATACCCTAACGGTTCGGACTTGTTTAGGGTATATTAAAGCTAAATGGAAATTTTTCGAAATAAAATTAGAGAGACCGAGATTAATAATAAAGCCAAAAATTAAATAATTTACCACTTGAGGACTTAAGTCATGGGTTAAAGATGGGATGCCAAAATAGAAATTTAATAAGTTATAAGTTAAGGCAAATATAGAAAAGATGGAATAGAAATAGAAGATAATGAGACCCAGTAGCAAAAATGAAAAGAGGTTTAAAAAATACAATGGCGAACATGGCCTTAACAAAAATATGGGGATAAAAACAAGTGGTCTCATTTTTGAGAGACCAAACAAATAGAAAGAGAAAGAGGAAAAGAAGAAAGAAGAGAGGAAGAGGAAGGAAGGAATCAATGACCAAGAGATAAAGAGGTATGGAACTTTGGATTTTGTATAGGATCATAGAATTTTAAGGCTTTGTATGGTGAATATATTATCTCAAAAATTTAGGGTTTTGATAAAATTATGTCAAACCTTGGATTCTTGTCGGAGTTGATAAAACCCCATATGGTACAAGATAATCATAGAATCCTCTCTTTTAGGATGGATTCATAGTTAGTGAGAGTCTTTGAGTTAGAGTTTAAGATAAACCCTAACTATAAACATCATGTTTGGTTTGTATGGGTCTTTAACCCATATTAGAATGGTTTGAGAGTGATTCATGAATTTGGAAGAAAGATATCCACCGTGAAAGAGGAATTGATCTCAATAGAGATTATAAGATGAATTTGGAATGATTTTGATGTGTGTGGGAAGTATAAGAGTGATCCATGGATGAAAGGGCATGAAAAAGGGGAGAAAAGACACATTCTGGGCATTCCCGGGTGATGTGTCTGGGGTACGCTTTGAACTATCTTAGGTACACTTTGTGTTACGGTCATTTTTGGCCAATGTGTGGGTACACGATAGAAAGATATCTTAGAGTACACGCATTACAGTTCTCGTTTTCGTATTTTGTATAACTTGCTCTCTCATTTCTTATCCGATTTGAGTGATTCAGTGGCCAATTAAAATATACTTCAAGGAGAACCAAACATAAAGAAATAGGCATCGTCAAATTCTGGCTCTAAGTGGTAAAATTCACTCAAAGTGGGGCCATGTACCGTGATCAGTTAGTTTTGATCATAGAGTAGTCCAAGGTTGTTTCGGACGTAACCCAGTCTAGTGCTCAAATTGGGTGATTCGATTGGAATAGAACCCTTAACCTTAGATTTAAAAGAGTATAAAGAGATAGTATCAAATGGAAGTTAAGACCCCGGAAAATAAGTAATACAAACTGTCCCTAATAAAATCGGTAAAATGATGTTCAGTAAATGCCAAAATTTTATTTTGGATGATTGATTTGGATTAATTCGATTCTAGTAAAATGAATTTATAGAGGGGACTGGGAATACATATGAATGAGGTGTGATTTCACCAGAATATCATACTTACAAGTATATGAAGTGTCATATGTAATAGGCATGAAACATATGAATAGGATATGAATATAGGATTATATGATTGATATATTTAAATGAATAGATAGAACATGCTAGGAACAAATGATAGGAATAAATAGAAATGATATGAGTATATGATAGACATTCATAAAGGAATGAATAGACGATGCTAGGAACACATGATAGGAAGACATAAGTAAAATGTATGATAGAGATAGACAAAAGATGACAAAGCACTATAGGAATGAGAACATTGACATAATGAAGTAAGTACATATATGAAAATGTGAATGAGTGAAAATAGACATGATAGGAATATAGAATCAAAATAAATAAATCATGGTAAAAATGTATAAATGATATAAAGAGATATGAATATAGAAAACTATATGAATATATGAATACAAAGTGTAGATGCATTCACTAATATATGATAGACAAAGCTAAATAATAGAAAAGATATGACCATATGTAATATATAAATTTATGAGAACCGTGTATCAAACTGAGATATGAACTAATGCAATTAAAAGTAATGATAGTATATATGCATAGCGATTATGATAACAATAATTATTCATGCTTATGAGATATGTACAAAATGTAATAAATTTGATTATTATAGAACACAGTAGAGGGATAGATAGGCATGCTATAGGGAAGATCGATTCTTCTGACATATTCATAGACGGATATCCGGTAGTTTAGGTCGATGACGCCAGATCCGTTTGGATCGAGGAGTAGCCCATAAAGTCACACGATAGATGAAATCCAGCGCAAATGCGGTGATAGTACCTTGGTGCGGATAACATATGACGCCAGGTCGTTGTCTCGTGCAGTGATGATACCTTGGTGTGCGGAAATCAGCATCTCGTGCGGTGATAGTACCTCTGAGGTACACCCAGTTATTTCTGCAGATAAAAGCTGGGTATTTGCGGACACTTCTGAGCGAAAGTATATATGAAAGTATATAATATGATATGATGTGATAGTGCACTATCACGATGAAAGTATAGACGGTCACAAGAATAAAAGTACAAATATGGCAGTATGAAAATAGTATATAAACCTGAAAAGAGTAGGAAAGTATACAAAGAAGCACGAAGTATAAGGATGAGATAGAATAGAGCATTACAAATGTATATAAAGTATGAATGTAGTATGGGATAGCAGGAAAGTATACAATGATGCAGTAATAAAGAGAGTGAATACGTAAATCATAGAGCTAGAAGATGAAAAAAGACTTAGGCTAGAGACATGTATGTAACTTTGACAAAGAATAGGAACATTGAAAAGACATATAACAAGCGTGAAAGATGAACACATGACAAGTATAGGAATATAACAAAGTACTGAAGCGGAACCACGAAAAAAGTAGCAAATAAAAGGAGATGCCAAAGACATAGAACATGTAACAGAAAAAGATTGACATGCAATAGGAAAATAAGATGATAAGGAATTAAAGTTATAGAAATATGTTTAGATTTATATAATGCATATGTATAAGCTTGTGACAGTCGCCATTGGTGGTTGTCCATGCTTATGTTCCCACTAAGCGTAAAGCTTAGCACGGGTGTTCAATCCGTGTAGGTGGGAAGAGGAAACCCCGGAATGCGAGTGGAGTCCATCATCGGCCGTTTGAGGTCAACACATCAATAGGGGTCCATTGGAGATTTTAGTATAATGTATAAGTCTTTTTGTTTCTTTTTGCAAACAATGTAAATGTTGAAAATTATTAAATATGTACTTGTATAAGTAATGGGACTCTGTATATGTGTATAGATCGTGATGGACACTACTCCGGTGGTCATGCTGCTTTTGTATACAAATGATTTTTTTTGTTATTACAGAAATTGTTTGTACCAATAGGCGTGCAGTGTGTTTCGACGAAGAACAAGTCGATAGGAGTCCTGATATAGAGTATAGATAGTATCGCGCCCCGGACTTCGGTTCGGATCATGTTGGTCGGAGAGTGGGGATCAGTGTGACAAAATGGCTCTTCCAGTGCAGGCGAAATCGGGATGGATGAAGTTAAAGCAATTATCACATTGAGAAGTGGTAAGAGCGAAGCAACCGATGCCCAGACCAACGGAAGAGAGGTGAGGAGGTTAAGAGGTGAACCCGGAATGGGGTGGTGACTAAAGAGCCTGCAGCGAAAAATAGCACACCCCCACCGTTTCCGCAAGCACTGAAAGCTAAGAAAAAGGCCGTCAAGCAGGCTGAAATACTAGAGTGCTAAGGCAAGTGAAAGTCGGCTTATCCCCACCTTGATATGATTAAACAAGTCCCCACTTATGCCAAATTTTTGAAGGACTTGTGCATAGTGAAAGAGGGCTAAATGTTGACAAGAAGGCCTTCTGGCCCGAACAAGTCGATGCTCTATATCAGTGTAAAACTCCAGTGAAGTACAAAGATCTGGGTTGTCCTACCATCTCAGTTAATAGAACCTTCCATGAAAACAACACTGGGCACACGGTGCGGTGTAGCACATCTCCCTTATTGAGTGTATAAGGCTGGTTGGAGGAATTCAAGCCCACTTCTATCATTGTCTCTTGAAGATAAATCCATAAAAGATACCAAAGGAGACCAGGTGGAAGATGTTCTAATAGAGTGGAAAATTCTGCACTCTAGTAGATTTTGTTGTACTTGATACAAAACCGGTACACGATGGGAATGTATGTACCCATCTGTCCTAGGGAGACCATTCTTGGTCACTTCTAATACTATTATCAATACTCCAGAAATTGGGTTATACAACTCACATTGGAAACATGACCTTAGAACTCGCATCTTCACTTAAGTAAAAGCACATACAGCTTTGTGGAAGATGTCAGACGAAAGTGCATAATTGATACAATCCTGGAAGAACAGGTTGTCCAGTAGCAAATGCAAGATGTGTTAACTGAGGAACTAGTTGATTGTCACGAAGACGGCGGGGCGAGACATGAATCTTTGTGTGGGCACTAGAGAAAAAAACAAGAAATTTGCTCTGTAGGGAAGGAACTAGTGAATCACAAGTAGGACCTTAAGCGCACTGCAGGTGAAATATGTCTACTTAGAAAAACGGAAGCGATTGCCCGATCAGGTGTCATATCCTCCTTGCTCCAATGCTTCCTTAGGAAGATAGCACTTTAGGCATCCTTAAAAGAACAAAATTTGGCTATTGGGTGGAAAATCACTTTGATCTAAAGTATTGTGCCGGTTTGCACCATCATCTACTTGGAGGAGGAGGCAAAACCAGTAAGGTAGCCACAGTGGAGACTAAATCCTCATATGCAGGAGTGGTTCGAGTAGAAGTCCTAAAGTTGCTACAAGCTGGTATCATTTACCCTATATCCAATAGCACTTGGGTGAGTCCAACCTAGGTTGTGCCTAAGAAATCAGGGGTAACCACCTTGCATAATGAAAAGGGA
The DNA here is from genome assembly GCA_016808115.1 of Tetrastigma voinierianum. Classification (NCBI taxonomy): domain Eukaryota; kingdom Viridiplantae; phylum Streptophyta; class Magnoliopsida; order Vitales; family Vitaceae; genus Tetrastigma; species Tetrastigma voinierianum. The sequence continues at coordinate 121,579 of JAEQBH010000717.1, forward strand.
GAGGAGATGCCCACTCGTCTTACCACGGGTTGGAGGGTGTGTATTGACTCTGAGAAGATGCAAATGAGGTGACAAGAAAGGATCCACTTCCCCTCTTTTGCCCTTCATGGACTAAGCTTCTTGAAAGAATTTTAAACCCACCACTTTCTCTTGCTTTACCTAGATGGTTATTAGTCTATATTCAAATTAGGGGAAATTCTTGTAGAAGACTGAGGAGAGGCTTACCTTCCTTGCCCTTTTACAGCCTTACAAGAGGATGCCCTTTGGCTGTGTAATTCCCGCGCACATTCAGCGTGCTGATATCTTGTGATGTGTTGGGCGCGATATGGAGGTGTACATGGATGATGTTCCACATTTATGGAGGAGCTTTGAAAGAATGTGATCAGCTTAGAAAGCCCATCTGCATAGGTGCATAGAGAGAACTTGATGCGAATGGGAAAAGTGCCATTTGTGGTCAACCGGGGATAAAATCTTGGACATAATGGCCCTAATGGGAATTGAAGTTAATGAGAGCAAAAATTAGTATGATTTCAAAGCGCCCTCCCCACATGTGAGGCGTGAGGCAGAGATTCTTAAGTCATCTTGGGCTTTTTACGGGGGTTCATCATGGACTTCTCCAAAAATTGCTAAGCCTCTGTAAGATATTGAAAGATGCAAAATTTTGTGGGAAGAAAGAGCCCCATGAAGAGTTTTGAGAAGCCCGATGCTCACGACCCTTGCACCAATAGTGAGGCCCCGATTGGTAGTTACCTTTTGAGAAATTGTGTGCGATAAGTGACCTCGCCATTGGAGCAGTTCTCGGGCAGAGGAAAGGGAAAACCCTATGTGGTCTATTACCTGGCTTAAGACATTGAATGAAGCCCAGAGAAATTACACTACCATAGAGAAGGAGCTGCTGGCAGTGATCTATGCTTTGGACAAGATTCGAGCTTATTTTGTTAGGTCGGACATAATCATATTCACAGATCATTCAGCTTTGAAGTACCTACTCACCAAGCGGAATGCGAGGCGAAACATTAGATGGGTTCTCTTGGCTGAGTTATTTATAAATCAAGGGCCAAAGGAGTGTTGAGAATGTTGTTGCGGATCATCTCTCGAGACTAACCATAGCACTATACGGCTGATCGATGATGAGTTTCCTGAGGAATCCTACTACTAGTTGAAAACACACCCTGGTATGCCCGCATTGCCAATTACTTGGCAACAGGTAAAGTACCAGCAGATTGGAAGGCACAAGACAGGAAGTTTTCCTTTGTAAAAATTCACTCATATTATTGGGAAGAACCCTTCTTGTACAAATACTATGTTGATCAGATAATCAAAAAATGTGTGCCTGAAGCAGAATAGTTGGGGATATTCAACCACTGCCATGAGAATGCATGTGGAGGCCATTTTGCCTCCCAGAAAACTGCCAGGAAGGTACTACAGTATGGATTTTATTGGCCTTCCCTTTTCAAGGATGCTTATACCATGTGCAGAGAATGCGACAAATGCCAAAGATTAGGGAAAATCTCTCATCGTCACATGATTCCTTTTAACCTGATTTTGGTAGTTGACCTATTCGATGTTTGGGGCATCGATTTCATGAGACCATTCCCTTCCTCCTTTATATACATCTACATTTTGGTGGGAGTTGACTATGTGTGTGAAATGCGGGTTGAAAGCGTTGATTCCCTTGATGAGTGATCGAAATTAACGAATTGTATCCTAGAATTCCTCCCTGCTGCTAGTAGCAAAACTACTGCCGATATTGTCAGTCTAGGGTCGAACACGGGGATGGGTTTCTTGGTACAATGATTTCAATTGAAGTAAAAAATAGTGAATTTTGTTTGGATTTTAAGGTGGTGATAAAAACTGAAGTCGGTGGTTTGAAAACTGAAAATAAGGCGAAATAAAATATACAAGAAACTCCTTGAAGCATTGGAGCCTTTGGGTTTAAAGGTCCCCAAATTTGCAAAGAGGTCCTCGAGGTTCATTTCCTCACGTTGGGGAGGATGACATATGATGTCTCCCGAGCAGAATCTTCATTTAACTTTAAAAACTAAACCACAATATTTTCTTTTGATAGAAAGCATTTATTTAGCACATTTATGGTTCCTTCGGTGAAAATCTATCACCTTAACTCATCCTCTGATTCGTAAAGGGCAACTAATGAATGTAATGGATCTAATAATAAGCATCCACTGAGATCACAAAGATTACCAGAGTATTGATCAAGAGGATGCATCCACAGTCTGAAAATATAACCCTTAACCTACCTCCAGTGGCTGCGTAAATGGCAACTAATGGATATGGTGATGTATCTAAAGCTAAGAATCCACTTTGAACCCTAAAAGCTTGCAAGTATTAGCCAAAGTACATCAGCTTTAAACCTAGAGTTGAAAATTTGAGGCCAAAATGTCAAAAACTGTTTGCATGAAAAGCAGGGACGAGTTTACCTTAAAGCGGGTTGCCCAGTAGCCCTCCTCTTGAGGAGGAAGAGTTCTGACCATCCTCTGAGTTGTCATCTTAGAAGTGTTTGGCGATCGAGAAAGGGAAAGAAAGAGGAGAGAGAAGAGAAAATGAGGGCGAAAACGAGGGCGAATGCTTCTTCTTCAAAAAACAAAACTTAGGTCAACGATTAATATTCTGGTAGCCTCTGTGTAAATCAAAGTGAACTACCAAACTACCTAACGAAAACCATTACAATGACGAGGTAGAAAGGAGAAAAACCCATGAAGTCGTTTATATAAAAAGCTTGACAAAACGAAAATTTAACTACAAATAAAATTTTCGCTACATAGAAGTATTGTGATATGAAAGTCGCTATATCATGAAATTTCATTGGCTCATTCTTGCTTTTAGTTCATCAACTGTTCCATTGCTCCTATTTGCTTTACCAATTCCGTTACACTATTCCATTTCTTCTTGCTTTGATATTCTTCATTCTGGCTTCTTTGAGGTGGTAGAAAACCATAGAAATTAGTGGAAATCGGCCCGACTTTGTTATGATTAGTTAACCGGCAGATTTGCTTCCAATTCTACTTGAAGACTACAAAACAACCCCGAGTCGTCGAGTACAATAGGGACCCGAACATGTCAATTGGGTTAATTACTGTAATTAATTTAAAAAAGCGCTCAAAACACATAAAAAATAGGGTTCAAAATAACACTTTTTGGGCACTGTGTTGAGTGCCTTGTAAAGTAGCAGGACCATAGAGATTGGTTGGGGAATTCTAAAGGAGAACATCTTCTCTAGGTGCAGGATCTGACCATAGTGTTAGTGATGGGGCTCGCATTTGTAAACAAGCCTTTTGAGAACCTACAACTAGAGTATGGTGTCAGAGTATCAAAGTGGCACCCCATGCCATCCTCGGACCGATTAGTCGAGTTGGAGTTAACCCAGCCCAGAAATCAAGACCATCTTGATGAAGTGAACTCTGCAGAAAGTTAGTCTCTCGAAGCTACTAGGCTCCTTATGGGCATACAAAGCAGCATACAAAACCATCAGCAGCGCGCCCGCCAGGCATGGTGGGCAATGAAGAAGCTAAACCTGGATATGGCGGAGGCGCGCAAAGACTCCTTGATATCGATAATTTGGAAGAGCTAAGGAATGATTTTTCATGACTCTGAAGATGCAAAATATAAGTTAAAGAAGTGGCATGATCGGTTATTAGCTCGTAAGAATTTTAAACAAGGAGACCAAAATCTTTGCTAGAGCTCAAGGTTCACCTTTTTCCGAGCAACCCAGTCCAGATGGAATTGCGGCCATTACCATCGGAGGTCTATCGATGGATTAGTAGACTTACTCAGCTCCCGAAGACAATAGGGTGTTGAGGTCGGTGGAAAGGTTGAAACCTATGCAGCCTATTTCAGTGAGGCAAGGAGATTCCCCTCCTTGACCCCTATGGTCGAAAAGACTGCACAGTGGGAGTGGCTTATGCGTATCTCGAAGTCAGCTAAAATTTTTATTCCCAAGGAACTTTGTGTGCTTTATTTTAAGTTTTAGTTGTGATTTTCTTAATTTCTTTGTTTTTCGTTTGTTTTCCTTTTCATTTTAACCATTTACAGTTGTGTTTTTCCTCATAATTTTTTGGTTCTCTCTATTTTTGCGAGGTGTGGTGTGGGGAGTTTTGAGACGGTGTGAAATTTCGGGTTTGTGAATTTCGCGGGTTGCGAAATTCGCATCGTCGCCTTTGATTCATCTTCATTGCCGCACTTTCACTTCCTGTAACCCTTTGAACTTTCTTGCGCTCAGTGAATTTTTCAGTTTTACGGGTGCAACCACTAACCACCTATAATTTATGGATATTAATTGGGCAACTCTTGTTGCCCTTAACCGTCTTAAAGGCTACTTCTCATTTCCATTAAATCACTTAAAAACCTCTCACTCCTCCCTCTCTCACATCTCTTCTCCTTCTCGACTGACCATGGTGAGCCCAGTGGAACCACGACTTCGGAGCCCGAGTGCGTAATCTTCTCCTCCCCCTGTCGGCGGCTCCAACCTTGGCCTACTCCGTAGTCGCTCTCCTGAAGCCCTTCGCTGATGCAGCGGGTGCTTGCTTCTACTCCCACAGCCCACACCCGGCTGCATGCCGGCTTCTTCCGCCGCTGGGGCATCATACCATGGGCCACATGCGTAGTTGCCTTGCCTTGAGGAGGTACCATACCCGGGTTGGCCCCATTCCTCGCTCTCCACCACATCTGAGGCCATCTCGGAGGGCCTGCCAGATCGAGTGCGAGACCTCACATGGGAGTCTCAGTTCAGGCCCCCAAAGCTGGGTTAGCCATCTCACTCGGGCCTGCCCGGAAGATGCACTCCCGGATCGTCCTACATCGATCATCGGTGACCTACTTCCCTTTGCATTTTTATTCGGGAATCTTGTCGCGGTGAGAGAGATTTGCGGTATTTATTATGATCTCCGGCCTTCACGGAAGATCTAGAGTTCAAAGGTCGATCGACTAGTGCCGTATTTACTCCTTAAACGATTTATGAAGCCTCGTGGGTTTCTATCGGTGGTCATTGAGTTCACTACATGATGACCTCCCCAGCGGGGAAAGACCCAATCCAGTTAGCCATTCATTTCACTATCGATGGCCGGCGGGGATGCTTCGGGCCATGATATAGCAGTGCGTTCAATGCGGTGGTTCTGCTTCTTACTCGGCGGAGTTATGAGCTGATGGCCCATCCTCGACCCGAGGATATGGTTCGTTTTCTATACGGAATACTTGGTAGACACTATTTCCCTGTTCGAGGCGACTTCACTCTTGGCATGCTCCTCATAAGACCATATCACAGTCCTAATCTTTTCCCGCTCTAGCACATAGTATAGAGGAGAGGAACCATTCTCGAGGCTCTTTCTTAGTGTTCGGAGGTTGGATTCCCGACCGGTTGAGCTTATCATGACATCAGTTCGACTTTGAGGATAATGTCCGCCAGCGAAGTCGAGCCGGTGAGTCACTCCCCCTCACGTTCGAGACATGTGCCAAGTATTAGGCATTAAGGATTCCCCTCACGAGCCTAGGTTAGACGCCCGTCATGATCGAGAGCTATCCTTATAGTTGGCCGATTGGCGAACTAGGCCCGTACTTTCACCTCCCACGCCCCGGAGCCGATGAGGACCCGATGACGGTGACCATCCTGCGGAAGGGACGGCTACCTCTCAATGAGCATCTTAGGAGCATCGGGTTCCGAGCATCTCAGTTCAGCTCAGGCTACCACTGCTCCATTGCCCACGGCTGCGCTCCTCTGCCTCCGGAGCCCTCAACCCCAAGTGACCATAGCTCCTGCGCGGATGTTGTAGGGGCCCAGGCACTTGTCACCTCCGCGGCATATCTGTTTCTACTGGGACTTCTGGCCATCATGGATGCAGTCGCGCCTTCTCTGTCATGACATCGCTGCGGCTGCCAATACGATACAGGTGAGATGATGTAGCGCCGCGGGGCCCGCTCGCTTGCAATTAGGCTGCCGTGCGCGGATCAGTCACTGGGCCTACCCCAGGTTTCTGCATCGGTGCTTGCCCAGCCTCTTGGTTCATCCTCCTACGAGTTCAGGCGCCTTTTGCGGCCATTTGTAAATTTATGCCGGACGTCTTTAGCGGCAGTCTGTGACCACTCCACGGCCAACACCTCGGCACACCAGGATGGGGATGACCATCCACCACATTGAGAGGTAGCACTTTCTTCTCTAACTTGTCAAGTCCCCATTGTGGAAAATGTGATATTTGGTTGAAGGGGTGTAAGGGAAGAGTGTGAAGTGACATTTATACTTTTATTTATTTCTTTTTAAGCGAGCATATTTTGGCGTTTAGTGGCTTAACATTTGTTTCGTTTAAGAGTTTATTTGTTTGTTTTTGTAAAAGGCGAAAACATAGTGATACATATTCTTATACATACCATACGACTTATTTACTGGGTGACGGACCGGCAGCGGTGTATAAAATAGATACTGAAGTGCCTTGGTGCACCGTAGTGAGTAATATAATTGTACTTAAAGTACGGTCTTCGATCCACGGGGAAGGTAAATTGACTACGGGGTTACGCTTTTTTCGAATGATATGCGAATAAAGATTCTAGGGTAAAAAATTAAGTAAGAAGCGCAACTAAGCTATTGATTCTAGTGAATTAATGGTGTTGGCGCCTAGGGTTAAATCGCCCCCTATCACGTTCAATGGATTACTTTTCTAAAGATAGTGTTATTCAATATATTTGTAATATGTCAATTGGCGAGGTGATCTTGCCTACGAGATATCCTCTCTCGAGGTATATCGCCTATCTCGTGAATAGAATCGGGTATATCTCAATACCGACTGGTGTTAGAGATGGCAAATGTTCTAACCCCGAATACCACCTTCGGGTTCGAGATATCTCTATTAACCGAATGGGCCAAGGCTTCTCTGCCCGGATCACACGAGATACCCTCATCTCTCGAATCCTGGATCGGTGAATTATGCTAACATTGGCCCAGGGCGTTGTCATATAATTGAAATACGGGTATAGATTAGATATGACAAATTAATAACAACTGAATAACATGAAAGATCAAACTTTAATCCATTGTATGTGACAGGGTTTGATGTAACCCTAGAAAGAGATCTAGAACATAATGAAAGAAAAGATGACAAGGTTTAATAAAGAAAACATCGTTCTAATATCCGAAAATATCCAAAACAATGAAAAGCGGTACAATTCCTGGGCACTTCCTCGAAGCTAGTGTCACTCTGCTCTGGAAACCCAGGTGCCTCAGTTAAATGCAGCCTCAGTGCTAATTTACTGAGCCATTCGTACTTTAAATGATGAGGTGCGGATTTTCGGGGCGCGTCGCGGCGTGTTGAAGCGTCGCGGCGTGTGTCGCGCGTGGTGACGTCGTGAAATTGTGTCAGCGACATGGTGGCGTGGCGGCGTGGTGGCGGTGCAGCGTGGCGATCACTTCCTTACTGCTCCTCATTGTTCCATTTGCTTCCAAAACGTTCTTTACGTTCAATGAACACGTAACCACCAAACACAAAATCAACGATCTAGCCACAAAAACTATAAATTATTATAAAATAAATGTGAAAATAATGACGAAGCGATGCAAGATGAGTGTTTTAGGCACTCATCACGCCCCGAAACTTAGTTTCTTGCTTGTCTCAAGCAGAAACTGGAGTCTGGAAACGAGGGACACACACACACCCGACATAATGTGACTAACGCTAAGACAGTGATGCACATGCTGAAAAATATGGGATCAAATTGGACTGACTCACATACACCTTTGTTTCTTTCGATCATTCGGTGAGGCATCTGAGGATGTTTGACTTCCGGTAAATTCGATTGAGATAGGTGAGGCGACTAGTGCCTCAAATCCCATGGTGTTAAATGGCCTTTCCCAAAACCCCTATGTGCTTATAATTGAGTGACCTCCCGAGAATATGCTTAGGTTCAGATACCCCGAACTTAAGCTCGGCTTCGCCTATTAGGAAGAAGGTAACTAGAAAGGATAAGACACTGCCCATTTATTCATGTTCTCATACTTAGAAATTTCCCTCACGTACACAAAACAAAATGGAAGAAGACCTAGTGCGAAGTTTTAAGTAGAGTGTTCTGTGTGAGGGATCCATTGGTGACTCCACCGGTTAGTTAAAGGGCACCATGCATTCAATTCCTTCAAACTTCACCCCCAGAACACTCCAACCAAACTCAAAGGCCCTAGGGTGTGTGAATGATCCATCTTAAATCCCGTATAGCAGGCCGTGAAGTCAATGACTCCGACCGGAGTTGGCTTTCGGGACAGGCACTGACTGATAGGCCTCGGTGTGCGGGATTGGGTTGGATGATCCAGCTTATTCTTATTCATATACCTATTTTGTCATATTTCTTTTCTTTTCTCTTTTTCTATTGTTTTGTATTTTCTCTTTTGGTTGGGGCTCGATGGCAATCCTCTTTTGATTAGGTGTCCCTCGCTCAAATGGATTAGAATCTCACTAGGTTGATCGAGACTTTAGTAGTTAGTTCGGCACCTATACGCCTCTGAAAGTCAGCAGTGTGTGAGTGTGATAGGGTTTGGCTTGGTTTCTTGACTACGGGGATGAAGTTCTCACTGGCCTTTCACCTATTCAACCTCATTCTACCAGGGCATCAAGCAAATGTATGCAATTGAACACGTCTATAGTGAACTCAATCCAAAAAAATGATCCTCAATTTTCAACATGGCACACATGTATGCAAGTACTACATGCAAGAATGTCCTAAAATATAATCAAACAACTAACACATGACTCATGAACATGAAAGTCTACGTGTAAAATAAAGCGAAAACAAAACACACACTAATATGCGAGAACCACACGAAAAATACTACCTTTGCTAAAACCAAAACGATAAACAAAACCTGAAACAGTACTAGATCACGAATCCCTCCCCCCAGACAAAATATCCGGTGTCCCACATGTGAAGGAAAAACATAGGGAATTAAGGGAACTCCACTGAATATCATGCGGTGGGGTGGTGGTGGGCGGTGCAAAACGATGGGCGAGCGAGATGGGCTGCATAGGCTGCTGTTCTTTGTAGAATGATGCTTTGATTGGCTGGGAAGCTGTCGCATGTCGGCCTGTGGCCGCCTCCATATCCTGGTGAGGACTCGGTGCTCCTGGGTCTCATTCGAATGTCCCAGCATTTCCGGTGAGGAGAAGAGGCAGGTCCTCTGTGAATCTGGTGAAGGAGGAGGAGCTTGTTGTCCCGAGAATTTCTTTGGGAGTGGTGGTGGAGGTGGGTGGGGCGGGGATGGTGGAGGTGGGTGGGGCGGGGCCCAGCCTAGCCGTCTGGGTGTCGCTAGGAATCCTAGCGAGCACGATGTCCAGAGCTTTCGTCCTCGTCTGGGCTCGTGGCGAGTCATGGAACTCCCTCGGGTTGCGGGACACCGGAGTGTGTCGAGCAGCCCGATATGGACTTTGTCGGATGAAGCCGAGGCCTCATTGTCGTCAAGAAGGCACCCGACTGTTTGCCTGAAGCAAAGGTGAAAGGGGTGCCCACAGGGTTCATTTCGTCCGGTTATGGGGATGGCATCCCTCGATAGCACGCGGCGCGACATCGAATGGGATATCTGGATGATGACAAAGTTGGCGAGGGATGTTTGAACGTCACCTCACACACGTGCATTCGTCGGGATAAGGCGAGAAGTGATGAAGTGATGCCGTGCCAGAATGTAGGCGAATGTTGCCTTGAAATTGACCGCATGGCCCGCCTTCATTGATCCTCCGGCTCCACCCCGATAGCTGGTCAATACTCGAATGACTTCAGGGTAGTCGGGGTGCTCGCGGAGCTGATCAAAGGGTCCCGGTGGGACATGCTCTAGGCCATAGAAACTATTGATCGACTCCGCACTGAAGTCGACCAATACACCTCGCACCCTGACCCTTTTGAGGACATGGGAAGCGAGGTTGGCGTAAAATTCTCGAACTACGCTCATTTTCGCCTCTGGACGAGGGGGTTGGCATAAAGCACGCCACCCACTAGTCGGTGTCTTTCTAAAGAAATCATCGGGGTGATAAAACCCCTTCTCCTTAATGAAGGATCGGTTTTTTGCAAATTGTGCTAAGCCGATCCGCGACCTCAGCGTTTATAAAGCGTGAGGCGCTCGGAACGTGGGGTCGGGTCTCGTAGGCCGACTCAGCAGCGAGCAACACGCCTCTTGCCGAACATACTAACCTAGACAAAACTCAGACACACAATGTGCACCCGCAAAAAATTCAACTAAATAACCTAATGCCTCAAACAAAACCTAAATGGGACTCAAAGACCTAAGGAACCTAGCTAACCCGAAATGAATTCCTAAAGACCTCACAGACTACAAGCACAAATGAACCTAGACTATTGTACCCAAGCTAGACTCGGGCACACGGTGATTGGAAATGCCACTTATGACTAAAAAGCGGCCGCGAGGGTGACTTACGAGTGGTCGGCGGCGGGTGGTCTCGGAGCCGGGGCCGAAGCCAGACTCAGGCAGGTTGAGCCGCGGACGGTGCGTGAGGAAGCGAGGTTTGGAGGAAGGGTGTACGGTGAAGGTGTAAAATGAACCATTCTTGGGCTAAAAACAGGGTCACGTCGCGATGTGCGGGATGACGTCGCGACGTGACAGAGAGCTTCACTAGGCAACGTCGCGACGTGGAGGATGACGTCGCGACGTGACAGAGGCTTGTGCAAATCCACGAGGTGTACAAATTGACGTCGCGACGTGAAAACACACGTCGCGACGTGACAGAGGAATATTAAATTGACGTCGCGACGTGGAAACTCCGCATTCGCGGCGTGGCGGAAAGTATTAATTTGGCGTCGCGGCGTCGAAAGCTGCGTCATGACGTAATGAACTTCAAAAATGGCGTCGCGGCGTGAGAAATCCGCGTCAGCGGCGTAGAGCGGATGTGAAATTTTGGCGTGGCGGTAGGATCTCCATGTCGCGGCGTGGCGAAGTGTCACCGCGAAATTTTGAACACACTACTCAGCCCACTTTTTAGAGCTTTCCACGTGTAAACTTCGGGCATTGAACATTGTAAGACACGCACCTATGCTTGGGTCCTGCACAACTTAAGGGTCCTCGATTAAACCCAGAAAACACTGATCTTGAACCCCTGGCCCCAGAAACCAAAAATTCTTTGAAAATAACCAATAGAACTTGAAACTACAAAATTTAGGAACACTTGGGTTACCTCCCAAGAAGCGCTATGTTTAATGTCGATTAGCTCGGCGATACGAAGCATAATGTGATCGGGCTCAAACTCCTGTGTTCGTTATTCTTCTTACGTAGGTACATCGAAGGAATGACTTGCTTGTCTGCGAAACTCGCCTCCATAAATGCGGCTTCAAGCGTTGGGTGCGTATGAATGTGCCTTTCTCAGATGTAAAACTACGCCCCACCACATGTAGAAAAGACTTTTATTCTTGTGGGGGCGGGACCATCGAGACTTGATTTCCGGAAAAAGCTGTCGGGAATTGAATGAAGGACTTGTTGTCCGTAGTGAACTCTTTTCTAGTGATATGTTTATCGATACTTAAACTGATCTTTCCTTATAGATCTCAAGGCGTTTTCACTATGCTACATTTGAACTCATCTAGTCCCTTTGAGTTGGAGTAGTCGTTTCACCAGTGATATCCCCATCCCGTGTTTAGTTCAGTGGTCCAATCGGCTCGATACTCAATTCAACTGGGAAGATGACAAGCACACCATGCAGTACGAGCGAGGAGACATGCCCAAAGGAGTTTGCATCTTGGTCGCGGTATGCCGGCGCATCGTCTATCTTTTAGACCAGGCCCCTTCACAGGTTGTGGCCCTCTTCTAGAGATATTGTTCGGTTGGATACCTCTGCTTGCCCGTTTGATTGTGGGTGGTATGCAAGAGATGTACGATAACGTACCCCATACTTTTGCAAAACCTTGTCTATTACCTTATTGCAGAAATGCGTACCATTATCTGTGATTAAAGCTCGAGGAGTTCCAAGCGTGAGAATATTCTTTGCGAGGGTGAGCTACAATCTTGGCATTATTGGTTCGTGTTAGGTCCGCTTCTACCCACTTTGAGACATAGTCTACAGCCAACAAGATGTATAAATTGTTGTATGATGCAGGAAATGGTCCCATGAAATCGATCCTATAAGTCGAACAATTCTACCTCGAGATAGGATGCATGGGTGAGCTCGTCCTTTCTAGAGATGTTTCCCGTTCGTTGACATTTTATCCGCAGTGGAAATGAATTGATGAGCATCTTTAAATAGGAAGAGCCAATAAAAACCCGATTATGTAACTCTACCATATTACCACCAAATGCCTCCTGCTGCAAAGGTATGCATAAGATCTCTATTTCCATCACCCAGTCACTGCTCATATCACTGATCTGACACGATTAATACGTAAAGGGTGGCTCTCCCAATAGTAGTGTTTAAGGTGTCGAAAAACCTCTTCCTCTTCTGATAGTTAAACTCCGGGGGGATCACTTTGGCCACCAAATAGTTCACATAATCTGTGAGCCAGAGCTTGCCTTCTTGTCCTCGATAGCAAAAGTTTCTCGATGCGGAAATTCGTCATTCAGGACATCATCTGGCCTGCTCGGTCCTTGCGAAAGATGGTCGACTACTAGATTTTCAGTGCCCTTCTTGTCCTTGATTTCTATGTCGAATTCTTGCAACAGCAGGACCCACCGAATCAATCGGGGTTTGCATCTTTCTTGGTCATCAAATTATGTGGATGTCGGTATACCCTGAAACTTTATTTACTTGATCAAATATGGCCTAAATTTGTCGAAACTAAAACATGTAATAGTTCTTTCTGTGTGGCATAGTGAGATTTGAGCATCATTCGGGGTTCTCTGCCTGTGGGTCACTTGAAAAAATTTTCCACGCTAGAGCGCGTCGAAGTCAGCGGCGTCACACATAAGTTCAAATGGAGTGCGACCCAATGCGGCGCCTGACAATAGGAAGCGGTCAACGTCGCTTCGCAGCGAGAGGCATGCAAACGTGGGGATCGAGCTGATAGAGTTCCTTGGACTAGAAGGTTAGATAACGGTTTGCAATGCGTGAAATCCTTGATGGGCACTTTGTAAAACCAGCTCTAGAAAGCTGCGAATCCACTAGGAAAGTGGAGGCAGCTTTTCAATTGCTTCAACCGCCTTATCTACCTCTATTTTCTTTGAGATCCAGATGTCCCGGAATGATACCCTCTTTGTACCATGAAATGGCACTTTTCCCAGTGAGTACTAAATTGGTCTCTTCACATCTTGTGGCCTGGCTCTCAAATTTTTTAGACAATTGTCAAATGAATTTCCATTGCGAGAAATCGTCCATGAAGATTTCAATGCGTCTTCTCCACCATGTGGGAATATGGCCATCGTGCGTCGTGAAAGGTGCGGTGCATTACACGAGTCAAAAGGGCATCCGTAGGAATGCGAATGTACCACTGGGACAAGTAGATGTTGTCTTCTCTGATCTTCGGGGCTATGTGATTGTACTTTCGGAGTATCCGTCTAAGGAAGCAATGATATTCATAACCCGGCTAATCAGTGACATCTGATCCCCAGAAGCGATGGAAAGTGATCTTTTCGCGTGGCCTTGTTCAGCTCCAGATGTCAGTACAAATTCTCCACCGGTAACTAATCTAGGCAGCAGTAGATGTTGTTTTCAGTCGATGTGATTCCTCCTTCGTATACGAGCTGGGGTGATCCGTACCAATACGAAATGGGGTAAATCACCCAGGTGTCTAACCATTTTAAAACCTCTTTAGGACTACTTCCTTCATTCTCGGGTTTAACCTCACGTGCGCTTCCACTTGAAGGTTTATGTCCATGCTTCTAGTAAATCTGACATGCACATGAAGGGCCAGTCCCTTTTAGATCGGTGAGACCATCCCAGGAGTGCATGTTTGTGATCGCGAAGGACCCTCGATAGCTACTCTTCCTCTAGTGCGGAGTCAAAGATCTTTGGGACAAAATCTGGTAGATTCTACCCCAAGTGCATACTTCAAATGACTAGGTAGGGTTTTGTTAATCTTGGGTGGTTGCTTTCGATTTATGGGACGTTTTAACTCCTTCGCCAGAGGTTGAGAGTATTCCGTATTGTGTCAGAAAGAGTCCATCCATTTAACATATTCTTGCCTCGTCCTTTCGGGTTCTGATTCATTCTCTAGGTGATGTCTCAAGGTTCTGGTGATTGAATTTGGCTAGACCTTATAGCCTCACTATGTTGGCCGTGAAGTAGAGTATCACTTTATTTGGGTGTCTACATTGCCGAATCGTTAGACTTTACTTCCTCTTCTTGTACTCTCGATCTCGATTCGCCTACGTACATCAATCATTGCCACGGTTGCTAGAAAAGTCTTGAATTATCGAGGGTATTTCTTTATCTTCCTCCATGTCTAAAACAATGAAATCTGCTGGAAAGATAAACTTGTCGACCTTAACTAGGACATCTTATATTATCCCTCTCGGATGTTTTCAACGATCTGTCATGGTAGAAGTGAAGCGTAGTTGAGTGACTTCTCCCTATTTGAGCAGCTTAAAAATGGATAAGGGCATAAGATTAATGCGGCACCTGAATCGCATAAATCCTCTCTCAAATAAATTTCCAATTGTGCACGGGATAGTGAAACTGCCTGGATCCTTGAGCTTCTACGGTAGCTTCCTCTGAAGGATGGCACTGCACTCCTCGGTTAAGTTCACTGTCTCGAAGTCAGCTAATCTTCTCTTCTGAGACAAGATGTCTTTCATGAATTTTACATAACTAGGCATTTGCTCTAGGGCGTCAGCAAATGGGATGTTTATGTGCAGCTTTTTGAAAACATCCATGAATTTAGTGAATTGCTTATCAGTTTATGTTTCTTGAGGCGTTGTGGGTAAAGGCTGGTATCTTTGGCCTTGCTTCCAATAGAAGTCTCGATATTTATTTCTCTAAAAATTTGTTCATATTTGTATCACTCGGCTGTGTTGGATTACATTTACGCCTCACCTCTTACGTAGTTGAGGTTTCTCTTTGGTCTCCAAGTCTTTACCACTTCTCAGCGTAACTGCTTTGACATGTTCATTTCCGTCTCGTCTTGGGTTTACTTCTGAGTTGCTCGACAAGGATCCTGGTTGTCTTTCTGTCAGCAAGTTTGCCATTTGGCCCATTTGTGTCTCTAAACTTCGGGTTTGTCTTTACTCAGTTGTTCAAGCCCGGAGTTGCTTGTTGTTAAATGTTTACTTTAGTCTCATTCGTAAACGGAATGAAGTTAACATCTGTCTGAGCTTTCTAAATCCAGCTTCTTCGAGTGTGTTTCATTAGTTCGGTTAGTTGCGTATTGTCTTTGATTGTTCGCCATCCATACCCCCTTGATTGTTTTGATTATTGCAGTTTACGATTATTTACGCCACACCCTTGTCCTTGGTCCCAGTTAAATGTTTATTGCCCATCGGTCCTTAACTCTTTGTGATTGATTACGATTAAACCTAGACACGTCTTTGGGCTTGCTCTCTTTGTAGGGTTTCTTGGCCGACATTCCGGCCCATTTATTTGTCTTTGTCCTCCCACCATTCCACACAACTCCCATGGATTAGTTTGTATGGCGTTCGCGGTTCCTTGCTGTCTATTCAACTACTTAGTTAGTTGTGCCACATGATTCACCAGGTTGTTAAGGACCTCATTATCTATGCCACTTACCGCACTCACTAGTGTAGCCTTCTCTCTAGGCCACTGATTTGTGTTGGTTGCAGCGTCTTCTAAGATCTCATAGGCTTGAGTACATGGGTTTTCTTCATCGGTGCTCCTCGTGGAACATCTATCATTGTTCGGGTTGCATTTCTCAGACCATTGTAGAAGGTGTGGACTTGCATCCATCTGGTTAGTCGGTGATGAGGACACTTCCGCAATAATTCATGAAACCTGTCCCATGCCTCTGCCAGGTTCTCCCCTTCTAATTGTCCAAACGTGTTGATCTCTTGCACCAGTTGTGCAATTTTGAGTGGAAAAGAACTTGGTGAAAACTTTATGCAATCGTTCCATGTAGTAATGGAATCTGGTGTTGGCCCAGTCGACCGATATTTAAGCTCTATCCCAGAATTGAAGTGGGAACAATAGTAATCTTAGTGCTTCTTGATAACAGTTGTACTTGATGGTATCATGAAACTTCGAGGAAGTTAGTCGGATATGTTGGATTCCTCATGGGGTAGTCCGTGGAGACAGATGTTACGGAAGCATACATCTGTAGTAGGCTTCAATTCGAAATTATTTGCTTGAATCGGTGAAGCCGTCGATCGTTGTCACGAACAAGCGTTGGTGGTAAAGCGAACTCATCTAATGGCATGTAAGGATCGTCACGGGTACGTATAAATAGTGCAGGCGGCAGTTCTTCCTTGATTCCATTTCGGCTTCTACGTAGTTCGGTTTGTTCAAACGCTGAAAATCTTGTTCTTCAGTGTTTTCCATGACTATTGGAATTCCCTGTCACGATGCATTCTCTGTTCTCGGCACAATGCGTGCGAAGTCTCTGGCTCGGGATGTGGTGTTGATTGATTCGATTTCTTTGTCGCATGTACTCAGAGCACGTGCTATGATAACACCAGTAAGGCAATTACCGACCCTTGTAAAATAACAAAAATGTGAAAAATTCGAATGCTATCTATGTGCTCACTTCTCTATCAATTTAAACCGCTTCCCGACATGGCCTTAAAAGCAACGGTGAAAGCGCGGTGTATAAAATGAATGCCTAAGTGCGCCGAAGTACGCGTAGCTAGTAATATAGTGTACTTAAAGTACGGATATCGATCCACAGGGAAAGGTAAATTGACTACAGAGGTTCTGCTTTTCAGACAATATCTGAATAAAGGGTTCTAGGGTAAAAATTAAGTAAGGAAACTGCAACTAAGCTATTGATTCTAGTGAATTAATGGTGTTGGCGCTAGGAGTTCATCCTTTATCCACGTTCGATGGATTACTTTTCTAAAGATAGTGTTATTGATATATTTGTAATATGTCAATTGGCGAGGTGATCTTGCCTCCCGAGATATCCTCGAGGTATATCGCCTATCTCGTGAATAAGTCAGTATATCTCTATCTCGACTGGTATTGAGATGCTTAAATGTTCCTAACCCCGAATACCACGCCCGGGTTCGGAATATCTCTATTAACCCGAATGCTAAAGGCTACTCTACCCGAGATCTGAATACCCTCATCTCTCGAATCTCGGATCTCCGGTGTGATTATGCTAACATTGGCGAGGAGCGTTATCATATAATTGAAATGCGGTATAAGAGTAGATATGACAAATTAATAACAAGCGAATAACATGAAGATCAAACTTTAATCCGTTGTATGTAGCGGGGTTTGATGTAACCTAGAAAGAGATCTAGAACATAATGAAAGAAAAGATGACAAGGTTTAATAAAGAAAACATCGTTCTAATATCCGAAAATATCCAAAACAATGAAAAGCGGTACAATTCCTGGGCACTTCCTCGAAGCTAGTGTCACTCTGCTCTGGAAACCCGTGCCTCCGTTCGTACGCCTCCCGATGCCCTAATTTATGAGCCATTCGTACTTTAAATGATGAGGTCGCGATTTTGGCGGCGTTGCGGCGTGTTGGCGTCGCGATGAGTGGCGTTCTGCGGCGTGGTGACGTCATTAAGTGGCGTGGCGACGTGGTGGCGATGGTGGCGATGTCAGCGGCGTGTGATCACTTCCTTGCCTGCTCCTCATTGTTCCAAAAATGCTTCCAAAAGCTGTTCTTTACGTTCCAATGAACCTGTAACCACACCAAACACAAAATCAACGATCTAGCCACAAAAACTATAGAATTATTATAAAATAAATGTGAAAATATGTGGCTTAGACGAGTGTAAGATGAGTATTTAGGCACTCCATCACTCGGCCTAAAATTGTGCCCATTTTGCTGAATTTTTATGGTTTGCCTTTCCTACAAGTGAAAATTTGTGACCTTTGCTCAAATGCTATTTATGTTAGATTAGTTCCATGCACGATTAAGTCGATGATCGATTGAAGTCGCTAGTTTTATTATGTACTTCCACTTTTAGCTAACCACACAATGCACATCGGTTTTCTTGATAAGCTGAGAAAGCGCCTAGCCTCCCACTGCGCCCTTAAAGCCTACCCTAGTTTAGTTGACTACTGTAATAGGTTGAGGACCCCCAATAGAAGAAGGCCAATGAAGTCTTCAAAAGAAAAAGAAAAAGAAAAAGAAAAGGCTGTGACCGCTTCACTATTGAAACCAGAGCATGGTCAGGGGTTTCTGAAGGAAGTGACTTTTATACTTTTATTTATTGTCTTTTAATGGCTTTATTTTTGTATGTTTAGTGGCTTCTTTGTTTGTTTCGTTTTGAGAAAATTGTTGTTTGTTTTTTAAAAATTTGAAAACATAGTGATACATATTCTTATACATACCATACGACATTATAATTAAGAAATTGTGCCATTTTGCACCAATTTTTTTTATGGTTTTGCCTTTCCTACAAAGTGAAAATTTGAAACAACGCTGTTATGTGATCATTAGATTAGTTCCGTACACGATTAAGTAGTGATCGGTTAAGTCTCATGGTTTCGGCCTTATTCTTCCGCTTTTGTAACCACAATGCACTCAGTTTTCTTGATAAGCTAAGAAGCGCCTAGCCTCCTTACTTCGCAAAACCTACCTAGTTTGATTGACTACAGCAGCAGGTTGAGGACCCCGAGAAGAAGGCGATAAGTCTTCCCGAAAGAAAAAGAAAAGAAAAGAAAAGGCTGCGACGCTTAGCAGGCTTGAGGCATGGTCAGGGTTTCTGACGAAAGTCTTTAAAACTGGTGCCCTATTGCGCCCGGCTGGGAGCACACCTCATAGTGCTCGCTACGCATGGGTGGATGGGTGAGGTTTAGCCGAGTTGTAGGTGCTAGGTTTGAAATCATTCGAATTAGGGAAAACCTAAAGAGTTAGTGGTGAAGATCCACTTTACTTGAGCTTAGTGCTCGCCTTAGGTGGTTGGGTCATCGGTGGTTAGATTATGGACTTTGGTGAGGTCGATTCCTCAGCATTGCACCCTATAACACAAAATGAAGTGTGGAATAAGAGTGAGACCAGATTTATTTAAGATGGTCAATGTTCTAGGTCTTGGCGGTAGCTTGGTTGGGGGGAGAGTGTAGTTTGGCAGTTTATTGTTAAAAACTGATCATATAAACACTTGGGTGCAGTGGAAGCTTAAGGTCAATTCCTTGACCAGATCTCTTACGAAACTTGATTACGTATGGCATTCATTCTCCCAGGAATAGTTGATAGGCGAGGGTTTCGAGTGATTCTCATGAGGGTTTGGCATTATTCATTTCACAACTTTTTTTTTAAATATCATTTTGTGTAGACATAATTTTGATTTTTTTCTTATATTATTGCTCTCTCTTTCTTTCATTTGCTAGGGACTAGCAATGTGTAGGTTAAGGGGTGTGATTAGTGCTTTCAAGTGCTATTTTTTGAGCCATGTTTATTGCGGGTTTAAGTGCTTTTGTGTCTTTGGTAGTCGTAATTAACCCGATTGGCACATCAAGGTCGACTATACTACTAATCGTGTTTTATGGCTATTTTTTAGTTTTGCTAGATAATCATGTGCCAAAATTATCAGTCAATCCAACCACGAAGAATCAATGAACTTGGAAATCACGGCCAGTGGATGGAATTTGAAGCCTGAGCGAAGAAAGTGGACCCTTTGTAGAAATTCGTAACTTCTTGATTTCGCAGCCTACTCGCCTCCGCGTTGACTTCCATTTGACCACATTTTGTGGCATTACAGCGCATATGTATTGTTGGTAGTTCGGATATTTTTAGCCAATTTTCCTTAACTCTGAGCGGTATATAAGCCTTAGTCAGAAGCTGCATGCCGGGGCGATCTTTCTGATAAATTAGTGCGAAAGCACTGAGTTTTCACCTTTTCTTCTTTTCTCTCATTTTCTCTCCCTTTCTCTCACTTTCTCACTAGCCAAACACTCCTTGAGGATGACAACTCAAGGCATTCTTGGCTAAATCCCCTCATCCTTGAAGAGGAAGGCCACTGGGCCAAGGTTTTGAGGTATACTGTTGTCCTCTCTGTTTCCAACACAGGCAGTTATTATCATTTATGTCTCTGTTTCTCACCTAAGGTTTAAATCCTTTTTATGTACCCTGATTGGCCAATACTTGGCAAGCTTTAAGGGCTCAGTGGATGCATACTGCTAGATCCAGAGCTCCTTGGATTGCCATTTATTTGCCTACGGAATAGGTTAAAGAATATGTTTTCTTTTGCTTTGAGACATGAATGATCAATAAATGTTAATATCTCGAAGAAAAAACTTTTAGGGTTCGGTTTTCCCTTAAACAAGCGAGAAGATCCGGTTGGGAAATGACTATAGGTCATCCTCCCCAACGCGAGGAAAAGGACTTGAGGACTTCCTAGTCGCCTTAGAACCTCAAGCCCAGTGGCCTGAGACTTCAAGGAGTTCTTTTTACATTCTATTTCATTTCGTTTGTAGTTTTCAAACCAACAATCATACTATTTTTACAAAAACCCCAAATCCAAAGTGAAATCATCATTTAAATTAGCATATAAGTGTTTTACGAAGAAAACCCATCCACAAATTAGACCTTAGCTACTATCTTCATAGTGGCTTTGCTTTCTGATAGAAAGATTTAAGTTATAAATATTATTGATTAGAGACACTCTTGTGTACCAGATCAGAAAGCAATGATAAGGCAGAAGCCACGTGGGAAAATTTAGAAGTTATGTATCAATATCAAACTATTCAATGAAGGTAATTTAGAGAATGAAATTTTCTTAAGGGAGGAGGAGTTGTAATGCCACAAAATACCTAATAGTTTGAACATTTTAGGGTATAAAAATAAAGTAAATAAGAAATTTTTGAATTTCAATCCTAAAACGAAAAAAATATACAATCAGGAAAATTTATAGGAAACGAAATAAAATTTGTAAAATGTCAAATGGGGACAAAGGGTCTAAATGAGGAGTGTAGTGTTAAAATGGAATGAAGTAAATGAAATGAAAATGAATGTGAAATAGAGGCTTTAAATGAGAATAATGAAATGGGAATTAGTGTAGACGAGCGAGGCCTTATGAGATTTTGACTTAAGACCAAAATTTGGTCTTGTAAAAGAGAGCATAACTCATTTGTGCATTTTGGGTTTGGATAGAAGAGAGACACAGTTGAGAGAAGGAGAAGCCATTGTTGGTGATTTCTTCTCCATGTAAACAAGAGATGAAGTGATCAAGAATGAGGAAGAAGAAAGAAAAGAGAAGAAGAGCTTAAAGGTAAGAAAAACTAAACCCTAACCTCTTTTTCTTGTGTTTAGATTTAGGGAAAAACCCTAACCTTATGTAAAAATGATTTTGATTGGTTGTAGATCAGTTTTGGGGTTGTGTTTGGTTGAGTTTTGAAGTGTGTTGTTGATTGGTTTTGAGGAGTGTTTGTAAAAGGGAAATGTTGGGTTTTTCAAAATCTTTGTCAAAATTTGTTAAAACCCACATTCTTGTTTGGCTATAGATTAACTTATAATCATCCAAGTGGAGTGATTACAATTGGTGAAGAACCATAAGAGATAGGGCTACAGATTTATAGAAGGGACTAGGAGCAAATTGTAGCACTAAGGCTCCCGAATATGGGCTTAAAGGTGAGTTCGGGTAGCTCATGGGTATGCTATGTTTTAGGTGGTTATTGTTTGGCCATAAGTTGAGTTTCACTCATCCAAATTTAGTGATTCAAAATTTTGGATAAACTATACTTCTAGGGGAATAATTTACTTGAAGGAAGTGTAATTACATTGTAACCCCAAAGTGCCCAGAAATCTGTCAAAGTGGAGCGATTATGTTTTGCAAATTAGAGTAGTCTAGATGTAAAATGCAATAACTTGAGTTTTGGTGATCCAAATTGGATGATTCCAATTGTAGAAAGCAGAACCATAGATTTAAATGGGTGAAGGAACCATTGGCAATTTATGGAGTTAGGCCCTAGAAATCGAAAAAAATAGTGGGTGATCCAATGAGCTGGGCATATCGACTAGTTTGGCATTAAAATGTAATAACTTGAGTTTGGGTGATCCAAATTGGATGATTCCAATTTGAGAAGAAACCTTATAACCATAGCTTCAAATGAGTGAAGGAAATATTACCAATTTAAGGAGTTAAGACCCCGGAAATAAATAAATAAATAAACAGTTGGTGATTCGATAAGGCTGGGCATATCGACTAAGTTTGGCATTAAAATGCTATAACTTGAGTTTGGTTATCAAATAGAGATGATTCCAATTCGACGAAAATAGAACTCCTAGAATAACCCAGAGCTAATATATGATTGTCATTGTATTTGAATAGGAGCTGTGAAAAGAAGCCCGCATTGAGTCGAGATTAAGAGGTGGAATCAAAGTGCGATTTTTGTTTGTTCTCAAACTCTCTCTCTCTTTCTAAAATATTTGAATAATTACAATGATTTGAATTTGGAAATGATTGAAAAGAAAGTGCATATTTATTTGCGTTTGGAAATGATTTTTAACTTAGCGATTTGAGACAATTGCTTGTGAAGCGAATTTGCATAAGAAAATTGCATGAATGTGAAAATGTTCTGTTGCATGCAAATGTATATATATATTATTGTAAATTGTATTGGACAGTTTTAATGCCCTTAAAAGAATAATTGCTTAGTTAGAATTCGAGTTAAGGATAAATTGGCATACCATTAAGAATCGAACAAACATCTTTGTTGTGGCATCTGGAGTCATAGCCCGGTAGGCAGTGTCGGTAGTGTACACCAACCCAGTGCAGTATATATATCTGGAAATTTGTAGCCAGTGGAGATGTGCTGGTGATTAAGTTTATCCTATGCACTTAGGAGCATAGGTTAAATTCAATAAGGGCAAAATGATAATGAGATTGAAAAGTGCACGATTTGTGCTTTGAATGATTTTTTTTTCTTTCTGCCTATGAAAATGCGTAGCTTGAGATGACCAATGAATTGTAATTGATTCATTGAATAAATATATAGATACTTATTGTACTTCATTGGTCATTGAAAATTTTACAAAAACATTGTTTTATAAATATTGCATGTTTCGATTTAAAATGAAATGAAGACAGAATATAATTGTATAGAACCACTAAGCATGAAAATGCTTAGCGTGTTGTTTTTATCAACACGCAAGTACCGAGTGAATAGGTACAAGAGTGAAGACCATGAAGCAGCGAGACGATGTCAAAGCCATTCGGAAGAAGTAAGACTCGCGCGCATGCATGAAATATAAGTGAAGCTCATTTTGTATAAAGTATCTTGTAGAAAGTTAAACCACAGGTCTATTTTGTAAATGTTTTGATATTGAAAACTCTGATAATTTCGTAAATGATGGTATAAATGTAGGGTTATCCCGAATGATGGGCCTTGGCAAAATGTTTGGTTTTACTTGCAAAAATGTTTAATGTATATTTTTCGTATACCCGATGAGTATTTGAAATGTGTTTGGTATTGAAAGCGTATTCACATTTGTGTTGAATTTTTTTTTTTTTTTGTATTTGGATTGGAAATGAAAGCGCGGTTTCCACATATACAGTTTGGATCCCATTCAATCGGGTGGGTTGGGTGCGGGACGCGATTGGGTTCTTCTTATGTGGACGAGTCTACGTCACGTACTTTGGTTAGTCTCAGAAGTCTTGTGGACAATCTTTGATCGTACTTTAGTCGATCTACGAGGAAATCTTGTGGACAATCTCCGAAAATCATTTGCATTCTTGATGTACCATCGAACCCTAAACACAGGGTCGATAATTTCCATGCACTCACACACATGTCATGCGATGTCCCGTGCATAAATGCGATGCCCCATGTACACTACGTGTCACATGCAACATATAAATTACACATTACATGTTAAGTGTCATGGATAAATTATGTTTAATGCATATAATTATTTTCATTTTTATCCACATATATCCACATAAATTTCACATATTAATATATTATTCCAGTTGATAATACACATATTAGCCATTCCCGACCATAAATCCAATCATACTTGGCCTCGAAAAAATCTAGACTTAGTCAAGAATTCCGGCTTTACCGATATCACACAAAAATTCAACATGCAATTTCTTGCTTAGGCCATCCTGTGACCTCCCGAGCATTCGAGGTCTGGCCGGTTGAGGCAGTTTCGAAAATCGGAACAAACCATTCCTCATTTATGTCGTGACCATTACCACTACTCATTACGATTTGGTAAGACACTTCATCTTCATTAGATTCTAAACTAACAGGGCTTTTTATGGGTCACAGACGCGTAAATCGGATTCGGATGGAAAAGTTATGTGTCCAAAGGGTTAGCCTTTGCCCGGTCGCAAGGGTGGTGCGGAAATTCAGGCATACCCCCGTTTTCTAGTTTGCCCAGATTTACTCAGTTCTGGGACGCCATGCTCGGCCTCGATGGTCTCGGGAACTCATATACTCGGTCCACGACTGTCCCACAACCAAAAACAGAATACACAATGGGAGTGGTCGCCCCGGAGTGGGGTGGAAATCGTGCGCTTAGGTGGGAGTAACCCGTATGGGAGATTATCACTGCGGGGCATTGCTCACCTGTCGAGAGATCGGTATTTGGTCACGAGGGAGTGTTGAGAGAAGGGCAGCTCACTAGAGGCCTTTTGAGAAGAAAGCTAGACATGTGGCTTTACAGTGAATACTTTTGTATAACATGTATTATAATTTTAAATTTTAATATATGTTTTGTAAATAAGTGATGTATTAACTCTTGAACTATGGTACTATAGTTGGTTGGATATATTTTTAGTGAGTATGGATGTATGGGCCAATGTGGCCATTTTACTCATGTATGAGTCTCATGATATGAGACACAGGTATTCCGCAGGTTGACGGTGGTCAACGGGACACCCTGGGATTTGGGGCGTCACATGATGAAATATAGTCATTGAGAGGTGATTAGCCACCAAGCCAGTATTTTGCAGCCTCTCATTCTCTCTGGGTGCCAAATATGTCACCCAAAAACCACGGATGGCATTTTGCCCTGCTCGATCACCGCCTCAGTTGGAACCTAATTTTTTGTCGTTGAGGTGCCATTTTAGCGGTTATGAGGATGACACCCTTGATAGCAAACAATGTTTTTGCTCCAATAGTAGGTCCCAAAATGGGGTGCAATTTTAATAATTCAATGTTTTTTATTAAAAAAATATAATTAAACTTGCCAAATATGGGATGAAATATAGCCGTTGAGAGGAACAGTAGCCACCAATCGCTATTTTGCAACCTCTCATTTCTCTCTCAAAAGTTGCCAAATATGCCACCCCAAAACCCTGGATGGCATTTTGCCACCTATGATGCCACCTCCGTTGGAACCTGATTTTTTGTCGTTGAGGTTCCATTTTAGCGGTTATGAGGATGGCACCCCTGATAGCAACTCCCGTTGGAGTTTCTCTAAGTTTCTTTGTTTTTTTTAGCAAAGAGATAAGTTTTTCTTAGCATTTATATCATGTTAAAATTGTATATAAATATAACCTAAAATCCTCCTTATACTAATTGAATATTATATTAATGATTTTAAAAAAATTTTTATTATACTCCAACCAGATTTTTAAGGTTATTTTTCCTTTTATTAGTGTGGGTGCATGCATGATAAGTCAATATTAGGTTCTTTATGATTATGAAAAGCTTTTTTTTTATTATTATTCTTTTTTTACATTTATTCACTTTACATTCGTAGTTTCGTGCTTTGTTCTTATAATGGCTCGAACTTAAGGCGTCAACGTACACACTCCCTTGTTTATCACTTGGAGTCGAGTGTCAAGGATGACTACTATTCACCCTTATTAAAACCTAATTACAATATTATAGTTAGGGTTGTGCACGATTTATTCGATTCAATTTTTAATATAAAAATGTAATTGTATAATGATCGATTTTAATTTATTAAAACCAAAATCGATAATTTGAAACATAAAACCGATAAAATCAATTTGATTCGGTTTATAAATATCTTGATTAAAAATAATTTAAATATATTTACCAATCAGTTTAAAGCTCCCAAAGGAATAAAAATTAAAATTAAAATATACTATTTTAAAATTAATATTAAAAAATATAAGAAATAAAACTCCTGCTCTTTAATTTTATCTAAAAAAATCCATAATTTTCTCCAAATTTTTATTAATAAATTTAAAAATAATATTATCAAAATAATTATCTATAAATTTAAAATTAAAATTAAATGAATTAATTTTATTCTTAAGTAAATAATTTTATAGAAAATAAAAAAAGATAAATATAAATAAAAGTATATTGGAGAAAATTATTTTGATAATTTATCAATAAGTCATTTTGTAAGAGTTTTCAAATATTTAAAATAATATAAAAGTTTAAAAGAGCCCATTACATGTCCCCATGGGATACGTTTAGGGTTCCAAAAAAAAAAAAAATTTTAAGATAACATTGGTAGCTCCGTTTATTATATATATATATATATATATATATATATATATATATATATATATATATATATATATATATATATATATATATATATATATATATATATTTTTTTGAAATTAAAGCAGGCGATTAAACCCGCAAATTTCACGATGATTTTAAAATTTTAAAATCGAATTTTAAAAAATAAATTAAAATATTTCAAAATTGGGTCAACTCGGTTTAATTTGATCGATTTTTTTTGTTTAATCGATTTTATGCAGACCCCTAATTGTAGTATTCTTTTCACTTTGATTATATGCAATGTTTTAAAAAGCAGTTGAATGAAGCCGGTCCGTATTCGTCGGCCGAAACGGTCAGGTTCAATGCAAAAAACGTTTTAATCCCGAGCCAAGCCGGTCGAGCCGTGAAGCCGGCCAGTTGAACCGGTCGGTTCCATAATTTTTTTTCAAGTTAAAGCGATGTCGATTTATGGATTCGAACATGGTAAGGAAGTTACAAATGAACTACTCTACTTTGTTGTCATTGTGATTATTTTAAATATTAACAAGTATATATTTATATAAATATATTTTATTCCATTCTTAATATGTTTTCATATTTAAACATTATACATATTTTTAAAATAAATTTTAAAATAATTTATTTATATAAAAAATAAAAAATAATATATTAAATATTATTAATTATATATTTTTAAATATAAATAATATATTTATTACGTCACCCAGGTTGACCGCGGTTCGACCATGATCGAACCCGATGGCAAATGAACCAATAACTTTTCGGTTCGATCGAGTCGAGTTTTAAAGAGCATTGATTATATGATTATGGTATTCTTTTCTCTTTTTTTGTTTATGAAAAGTAATAAATAAAGAAAAAATATTAAGAAAAAATATTTTTGTATATGTAATTATCATACTAAAAATGTGTAAAAAAAATAAAAAATAATTAAAATTATCAAAAACTTTTATATTTTAATTATTTAATTTTACATTGAAAGAATTAAAAAATTAGAGATAATAAATCAAAATCATTGTATTCTTTTCACTTTGATTACATTAGTGTAGTGATTTTTTGTTTATGAAAGTAATAAAAAAAATAAATAAAAAATATTAAGAAAAACTATTTTTGTATATGTAATTTTGTGTTAAAAAATCAAATATAATTAAAATTAGTCAAATACTTTTAAATTTTTAATTATTTAATTTTTATTGAAGAATTGAAAAATTAGATATAATAAATGAAAATCATTTATCTTTAATTTTAATTTAAAATTTTTTATCACTTTTTTTCTCTTTATTTTCTTTTTTATTGTATTATCTCTTAATGTTTTTAAAAATCAAACATAAGCTTGAATATTTATGGTAAGAAAGCAAGTTGACCCTTGACCCCTCGGCATTGAATAAAGGCTTCCTATAAAGATTCAGTGATTTGATTTGATTTATTGAATTTTTATCTGTAATGAGCCTGTTGCAGATTAGAATTCACGA
The DNA here is from genome assembly GCA_016808115.1 of Tetrastigma voinierianum. Taxonomy (NCBI): domain Eukaryota; kingdom Viridiplantae; phylum Streptophyta; class Magnoliopsida; order Vitales; family Vitaceae; genus Tetrastigma; species Tetrastigma voinierianum. Next base: position 149,488 of record JAEQBH010000717.1, read on the forward strand.
TATTGGATTTCTTTGATATGGATGAATTTATTTAGTATATAATACTTCTCAATATCATACACTTAAAAAAACATTCTGTTTAATTTATTTAAGCAGTTCAACTATACTCATTCTTTTTGTTTTCTAAAATTCATGCTATAGTTCTAAAAATAAAAATATTTCATCATTGAATTGATTTTAATTCTTTTATTTATTACCATATATATATTGAAAAAAAAAAGATTCTTTTTTTACTAATTGAAAAAAATAGATTCTTTTGTGACTAATTGAAAAGAAAAAAATTCTTTAAAGGCAAAATCGGAAATAACGTATATGATAAGAAAGTTTATCCATTAAAGAACACACCTTCCTTTTCTTTTTCAAGAAAACTCATCATATATAGAAAATATAAAGAAATAAGTATAAAAGGCTGAAACAAGCAAATAAAGAAAATAAGCAGGGAAAAATATTATATGAAGAAGCCATAATTATCGTTAGTTACAAATTCAGTTTTTTCAAATCCCAGCGAAATATGATAACCGAAAGTTGAATGGACATTTAAACCCGGATACTAATGGCATGTTGAAAGCTAAAAACCAATGTTTTGTGGGATCGGACCGTCCGGTCATGGGTTGAAACCGTCGGCCGATCCACAAAAGTCGGTTCGTCAAAAATATTTTGCGGTGGATAAAGCTTTAGGCAAATCGAGCCGCGTCGGGCGATGAAGCGGATAGGCAAGTGGTTCGCCATTAATCCGTGGGTTCATCCACCTGAAATTTTTTTTAAAGTTAAGCGATATCGTTTTGATGTTTTTACATGTCGAGTGCGTCGTTTTTGCTTAGGATTAACGGGTTAAAGGCTTTATATTCAAAAACTCAATTAAATAATTTAGGCTCATGGATTTGAATATGAGAATGAGAAGTTACAAAGGAACCACTCTACCAGCTGTCATTATGATTATTTTATATATTAACAAAATTATATATTACTACTAATTAAGTATATATTTATATAAATAAGTTTCTTCCATTTTTAATATGTTTTCATATATAAACATTATACATATTTTTAAAATAAATTTTAAAATACTTTATTTATATAAAGTAGCAAAATATCTTAAATATTATACTATTACATATATTTTAAAATTTAAATAAAATATAAATAATATATTTATTAAAGTCAGGTTCAAAACCGGTTCGACCCTTGGAATTAAAGCTAGTGAGCGTGAACACCGTAACTTTTAAGAGTTCGATCCGCGGTGGTTTTAAACATTGCTAGCCATGAAAGGTCAGTCTTTTGGTAATTTAACAAGAGAAACATCACAACGCATCCTATCTTTGCCAAATTTTATTCTGCTAATTTTCCATTACCTTTTCTTCGTCTCCTTGATTTCTATATATTCAACAATTCTTTCTCCTTTAATTACTCCTCCAATCCCTTATTTGTCGTCGTTTTAATGATAAGGGTTTGACAATTTGTCAAGTTTCTTCGATTTGTAGGAAACAAAATGGGATTGGTGATGAGAAGCGGGAGAAGGATGCTAGAGAGAAGGTCATTGTGATTGGCCAGATAGCGTCATCCCACTGCTTGGCAGAGAATGGTGGTACTCTGCGCGTTCCTGAATGTATCGCATGGTTGAGTGCGAAAGTCCTTAGTCTCCCTTACGCCATGGCTGGACTAGGATGGTAGGCTTTTATTGTCCTCAAACTGGGTCATGATTCGGTTTACAACTGTTTGTTTGTGTTTTTAGGATTGATATCTTTCTCGACCTTCTAATGCTCGATAAAAAAAATATTTTTTTCTTGGAAACACAGGGGTCCTGGGGTGGTGATTCTTCACTACAAGAAAATTGGGATATGGTAGCACATTTTTAGTAGGGGGTTAAAATTTATGAAGCTAAGTATAGCGCTGAACTGGGTTATCTAATTCGCTTGGTGAAGAATTTCTTGCCAGCTGTGAAATTAATAAATTCGCGACTATACTGGCGCCCCTTTAGTTTTGAAATAATGCAAAGCCATTTGCTATATTTTGACCGATGAGCGCGTGATGGTGCTGTTATCTGAGACCAGCAACCAGCGGCGAGCAGTGCGCTGCGAAACCCAGCCAAACACTTTCGATTTTGTAATTGGCCGTTTTTCCAGCCCTACGCTTTGGAAGCAGCTCGTTTTGAGCAGCGATTTCTTTGCGCCATGCAGTTCGGTGTTCTATCGTAGTCGCCGGCGAAAAGGGTAATAATGAGGGGTTAAGATCATCTAAGCCCACCGCGACTTCAGTAAAGTACTCGAAGTGCCCACGAGGGCTGCCTCTGGCGTAGGGCTTGAAATCTTCAATTAGTAAATTGTGCTTTTTGGTTTCATGACAAAGTTCCATGAATTTATGATTTTTGATATAAGTTTTTTATTAATTTCTTTCTTTTAACATATACTTAGCTCTCTTTTGGGATCTGAAGTATTATATAATTAGAGAGTTTTACACTTTTCAGTGATTTCTTGTTCTTCTTGATTTTAGCTCACGGCTGGATCCTAATCTCCTGTACTTGACCCAATCTCTCACTTTAAATCATAATTCCGGAGTAATATCATTTTCCTTCCATCCAACTCCATTATTTCTTAGATTGTATGAAATCGAAACATTATTTGTGAATTAGGGCTTTGCTTCATACCGCCCTAATGGCCAAACCATAATTGATTCTGGATTTCGAAATGTTGTAATGCAGATTCAAAATATTTAATTATGTTCGTTTTTTGTTTTTCAAATCCTATTGGATGTTTTGTATGTATGTGAAGTGATATATTGTGAAATTGCATATTGCTATAGGCGGGTGTGATGACTCCATGTTTGCCAAGTTCATACTCTCTGTGTTTCGAATGGAAGAATAAGGGTGTTTACGAGATATGTGATTCATTGCCTCAAGCGGTGGCTTCAGTTCATAAACTGATGGGAACAGTGCGTTTAGTGGGTTAATTCGATGAGTAAAGTATTCAATTCTTAATTTCCCATAACGTGTAAAGAATTTTCATTGCTCCTTGTTAAATAAGACTTTAGGAGAGAGAGAGGATATAGATCGAGGATCTGAGATTTCTTAGATTAAATATCTTGAAGAGCATGTCTGCATACAGGAGACTTAGTGAAGATATTGGAATTTAGAGAAGGAGGAATATGTAAGGTATTAGAATAATTGTCTGAGTGTTTATAAATCTGAGTTTAATACTTCTTTGAAAGCGAGTTCCATGTTGGCGAGAAATCCACCAGATTCCCTGCGAAAAGTAGAAACCAAGGATTTGTTGGTCTTGTTTTTGTATTTTGAGAACAATTTTGAAACCACAGTACACCAAAATATGTTCTCTGAAAACTCTTCTTTTTGTTCTATAAATTTAGGATTAAGATGATGCTGCCGAGCTTCAGATTTGAAAACTTTGTTTATAGATTAGGAGAACAATTAAAATCGAAGGTACATGTGCATCTCACGCATTAAGGCGACCTACGAGGAAAAATAGCAATTGCTCTCATGCTCCATTTTCTTGATGAGAGAAAAAGTAGACAACCGCCGAACATTTGGTTTTTTGTTTAAGGCCCAGAAAGTAAAAAAAAAAAAAAAAAAGACAAGCTACGTGGCCTCGACGAAACCTTTTCCACGGCCATTATGAGAACTTTTCGAGAAAACTATTAGCTTTCCATATGTAAAAATATTGAGGTACGTCATGTATATATATGTTAGAATAGGAGTACATGATCAATGCAGCAGAGTATGAAAGTCAACCTTTTTTAGTTTAACATATTCTTTCCATGTGGTTTTTCATAATTCATTTATGAATACATATGCCTTAGTCACTCCTTTTAGTAGCATGGATCTTATATATTCTAGCAAGCATTTAGGAATATTACCTCGGATATTTATTCTATTACTTCGGCATGCTCTGCTTCATGAGCAGGCTTGACTCAGACACTTTTTTTTGTGGTATTCTTTGTATCTAGAGTTTGATTCAATCATGGAGACCTAGTTTTATTTCTTCTTCTTCAGTTAATTATCCCATTTTTCTTCTTCTTCTTCTTCTTCTTGAGCTTCTTTCTTCCTCTTCCTCTTCCTCTTCCTCTTCCTCTTCCTCTTCTCTAGTTGGAGGCATGTGCATGATATTTTCAAGGGGTATATTAGTCATAATGTTTAGGGTTAGGGCTTCTCCATGGTCATTTGGGTTTGGGTGCATATTTTAAACATTTTTAGTATGAGAATTTTAGGGCCTACTTGTGGGAAAATGAGACCACCCCGGAACCAACTGGCTGGGGAAACCCCAATTTTGTGTTATGAGATATAACAAATATCTTGAGTTAACAGAGATCTCCTGTATGTCTGTTTCTCTTTAAGCTATATATAGGAGCCTAATGGAGTCATTCTATGGCAGAGAAAGAACGACAACAACAAAAAGAAAAGAAAAATGGGTATTTGAGTAGTGTTCTTGATTGGAAAGAAGGTACGAGAGATTTGATGGGGAGATATAGTTGCCTTTAAGCTTTGTGGATGAAAGACATATTAGAAAATCTTTAGGGTGGTGTTCCCGAAAAAAAATGCTAAGGTTTTGTTTGTCCATGCATATGCATATGTCATGCATTTGCCAGATGTTGTAATGATCTTCACTTGAATGTAATTACACTTTAGCCATACATATATGATTTATATTGTACAACTATCTATAAAAGGCACGCCATTTACATAAATTGATTCAGATTCCCTTTATTTGTAGCTTTATCTATTATTAGGACTTCACACATTATATTTTGGTAGTGGAAAAAAACATGTTTAAACCATGGAGGAAGGAGTTTAGACTTGGGCTATCTTCCTTGCATAGATCTTGTATCATCAATATTATTTGATTATTAAAACCTAGTATTAAGAAGTTAAGACGGAGTTTTGTGATATCAATCCTACCTTTTTCGACTTGTCACCTACTAAATAAAATCCTTAAACCAGTTCAACTGTATGTAGAATATTATATAATGATAATCTTATATTAATTGAATCTGTTTATTTGATAGAGATGCCAAAAACATTAACCGTATTATTTATTTGTCACAAGAGAATAAGCTGTCAGGACATCTGAGAGGAGATAGACCACGAGTTGAAGGTTTTTCTTTGATGTGAGCTATGCACTTCTTTCATCTAAGGTCTCCATTCTTCTCTTTCATTGTTTCTTTGGTTCTCATAACATCAATTGTCTTTGTATGCCAAAGACCCAATTTACAAACTCTACTTTGCGAGGTTAACATGAAAGTGGCTGCTTTACTCCCATCATCGTTCATCAGTCATAAAAACAGAAAGCCTTTGTAGACATATAGAGTGCTTGCCAATGTAAGATGGCTATTTGTTGTGGTGGAAAGGAAGAAAAGAAAGAAGACTAACAGGCTAAATGGCGTCACAGACTGAGAAATTCTAAATCAGGTGATCTTTGGAGGACATGTACTTGTGTGCGCCTTGGAAGTATTGAAGATAAATATTTTACTTTTCAGAAAGGGGTGTTTTCAGCCAGTTGCAGCCTAGCTAGTAGTTTTTGCTTCCTTTATGCGACAGCGAAATTTGTTAGTTGGTCTAGATTAACCATATTGCTTAGCTCTGACTTAAACCAAATTTATCCAAGTTGGTTGTAGTCTGCGAGAAGAATATAGGATATCTTGATTCTAGTTAAGCCTTCTGAGGAAAATTTTCTAGTCATTGTCGATTTTACTATTTTGGGGCTTATTTAAATCTTTAGTTTCTCTATAGTTCAATCATGATGAATATTTCCCATCAGTCTTTTCTTTTGCCATTAACTTAGTAAAGTTCATCAATCTTGCACAACTTCATCGATACGAAATTACTAAAGGCAAATTGCTAAGAACATGAACTCATATGGCAAAATAACCCGATTCACGCTCTCTGTGTATCAAAATTTGAATAGTAATATAAGAATCTTGGGAATGGTTACGTGATAAAAAAAAAAAAAGAAATGACAAGTTATTGTTTACTTACTTATCTAATAAGCAATAATTATTATTTACATTTCATTATCCATACTTATAAAAAAATATTTACATTTCATATCAAGTAGCTGAGTTCTGTTTTGTTGTTTGTCCTTTAAATTCTTCTTGATCTAAGCATTTTTTTCTTTCTTCTTCAATGTGTTGATGCTGGCGGATTTTAGTGGAGAGGTGTGTGATTAAATCGCTAAGAGTTCGCCAAATCGGTTGCTCTGAGGTTTTTCAATGTTGTGTCTTAGTTTCCACGTCTATTGGCCTGAGAACCAGTCTTTGGAGTGGCTTCTCCTCCTTTCTAGCACTTCATATTTGTATTTCAAGAAGAAATGGGTATCTCCTTTAAAATGAATTCCTCTAAAGCTAGTTTTGTTTGAATTTATCTACAAAAGTATTTTGCATTTGTTTGGGAGCTGTACGATGGGGTTTCATATTTTATCATATGATGCCAGAGTCTTTCATATCATCTTATTTATATTTTTTTGTTACATCTTGCTTATTTGTGATAACCTTATTTAGATTCACATTTATATGCTTACCACCATTCTCATAATGATCCTCCATGTAACATATAAGAATTATCATTAATAATCATTGCTCACGATTATCTCTCCTTGTCTGCATTCCTGACCTAAACATACATTCTTCTTTGTTACTGAAATTTTAGTGTCTTAGTATCAATACCTTGAAATATTTGATAAATTAATTATAAACATTAAGTTTTTGAATACCACGTAACTTATTGTAAACATCGGAATTCGACCACAATCCATGACTATAAATCATCCACATGGCGGGAGTCGACCATAAGCGACTACTCGACCATCCTATGGTTGGGGTTAATTACAAGCGTGGCAATAGAAACCACCTTATAATGAAATTCGACCTTCCTGGCATGACTAAAAACTACCATATGGCGGGGTCTGACCGAATCGCTGGCTATAACCGTCCACTATGCATTGGGGGTAAATCCTGAACTACGGCTATAAGCCGTACTATGGTCGGGGTCAACCACGAACCGCGACTATAAACTATTCCAAATTACTTAAATAATGGAAAACCCATATCACGGTTTGTGAAAATGTTTTATCTATAGGATTTCTCCACACCACCTATGGTCATGCCATCTTGCGCGGTTGTCTTCATCCGCGGCTATATTTTATAGTTTGCATTACATCTTTGCTTTTAATTAAAATTGATAAGCGCGGCTAAAGGCTTTCTTCTAGTAGTGCTTGTTATTACACATCATGGATAATCACATTATACACTCTGTGTGAATGGTGAAATGCATGAAATGAATGCCGGAAAGAGGTTTGACGGATACCATGAGTTAGGGCAATCGCGCTGTAGCTTAGCCTCTGGATTGTAGTTTCGATTGATTGTAAGAAGTGGGTGTGGACATTGCTGCATGATCACGATTAGGAAGTCATTGCCAGAAGTTCCATAACACGGTCTGTCAGTGCAAACCCATCAGGGACCGCTTACTTCATCATGATTTCGCTTCCATTCTTTGTTCTCTCCCGTTTGCAATTTCAGCCCGTAATTGGCGTCTCATTTGCTTTGCCGCCCGTCATGTCATAACGTAAAGATTGATTTTGTACATGATGTTGCTTATTGAACCAAAATCCTATATTCTTATTGAACCCCGAATCTATAAAAGTTTTAGAACTTATTGGAAAATTGATTGTTTGATATGTTTTCGGATTAAGCGACTCTTCTGATTTGAATATACGATTTCCCCATTTTACTGCATATCCTATATAAATTTCTTGGAAAATTGGTTGTTTAATATAGTTTCGGATTAAGTTACTTTATACGATTTCGATTATCACATTCCCTATTTGTATACCTATATAAATTTTGATCTTTTAGAAAAATAGATCTTTAATATGGTTCGGATTAGACCTTGCTTATCTGTGAGTATTTGTTCTATTTTCATTTCTTATATAAGTTTTGAGCTTTTAGGAAAATTGATTATTTAGTATGATTTCAAATTTGAGACATCTACATACGATTTAATTATCATTTCCATTTATATATCATATATAAGTTTCCGACTTTAGGAGAATCGGTTATTTAATATGATTTTAATTTGAAACTATATAATTTGAGTATTTGTTCTCGAGCATATATCCTACTATATAAGTTTTGGGCTTTAAGGAGAATTAAGTGTTTAATATAGTTTTTCGGATTAATTATCTATGCGATTTGAGGTATTTATTTCTGTTTGCATATTGATGTATTGTGGTGGTTTGTTTACCTCTTGCGATATCAGATTTGCACTCATATTTGACAAATACCATAAGCTTAGCTTTTAAGAAAATTGATACTTTAACATGTCTCGGTTTTAGGCTAGTTACTCAGTATCCATGGGCGACTTCATTTCACAAGAATCTGACAGGGCGTGCATTATTCATCTGACTTGACCACATCGGAAAGTCTTGGCGTTCCTTAGCCTTAGGGGATGTAGCATTTGCATATCATAGGTCTAAAGGGTATTGGAGATACAAGCAGCCATTCCTTCCACCCCCGAGAAGCCTTCCAAGGCACCCATGTGGAAAGGAGTGATTTTGCTTATCGTAGTTTGCCTTATGCTACTTCCATTCTTTGTGATTGGGTATTGGATGTTTGAGTAACGGCATTGGCGATAATATCCTCATCCTGCTTTGGAAAAACTGAATTTGGCTTATTACGGCCGACCAACATTTGTTGTCATTCACGTTATTAGAGGCTACGAGTTCAATTCAATTCAAAATAGGGGTGCGATGTTTTATTTCATTTAATCTTTTATATTCACTTTTACGCTAGGATTTGTTTCTTTGCAATCTGAGATCTATGGTGCCGGTGTTGACATGTTAGAAACATTGTTGGTGAAGAAACTAAAATTCGCAAATATTTTTTGAAAATCAAAATTTGAAAATCTAATTCTTCATCTTCAATATTATTTTAAGTAAAGCATCATCTTATTATTCTTTTTAAAATAACCATTTTAAAAAAATACATATAAATATATAAAAGCGATAAAAAGATATTATTACTTTTTTAAAAAATAACAAAGAAAGTTATTTTTAGAAAATATTTATTTGAACGATATTTCTTTATTTATTCATCAATCATTCTTTATGTTATATTTTATCCTCCACTTTCTCTCCCTGCGGTTTTTATTCCCTGAGCAAGAAACCTCGCTCCGTCTAGTTAATAAACTACAACCTATAGTGATGCCTTGAATCGACTATTGCTCTATCAGTCTCAAAGTCTATCAAAGCTTAATTAATGCCTTAAAACCACTAGTACAAAAATTGACATTCAGAACAATTCTACCAACTATGATGATTGCATTTTTTCGGCATGACTAGAAAACTCACAACTCTACCAGGGGTGTCGGTTACCTCTTTCTCCTCGTGCAAATCACCATCGGAAACCCTAGCTTATCTCTCTTTCTCATGAAGCTAGCTGACACTTTCAAATGAACTCCACCATGGCGAAGCCAATCATGTGTGATGTAAGTCATTATAGAAGGCTTGAGATATTCGGTGACATTTTCTTGGTAGAACTTTTTTATTCTACCTCATTCTCTTAATGTGAAGTGGAAGAAGTAGATTTTGTATCTTTCAAAAATATCCTCCGAACTATAGCCACAATCCCTTGGTAGCATAGAAATGCCATGATGAGTAGTCGCTGACATCACAGAAGGTGGCGTTTGCAAAACTTTCCAATGTCTGATAGTGGGCTGAAACAGCCCGACTTTGTGACACCCACATTCGGTCCGGATTGACAACTCGTTAACCGCGGAATATTTTGTCTGATGTCAGGGGTAACCAGAACACTCCATTAAATTCCTTTTTTTTCAGGACTGGGACTTAATGAAAATCGGGTGGGGTCTCATAAAATGCAGGGTACCTAAAGTCTATTTGTCCGACATTTTACAGCGACCTGGTCCATCTGATAAAAATGGTCACTTTGACCCATTGTCAGCAATACTCACAAAAATACGTCAACTAATACAATGATTCAGGAAATTATTGTTGCTCATAATCAAAAACATATATTCTGAAATTTAAGCAATTCTATTACATGTTTTCAGGCCCTCTATTGACGCCGTCATCATGTCCTCCTGTGCACGGAAATAATGATCCCTCGACCAGGGGTGAGCAATGCCGATGGTGATAATCTCTACATTGGTTACTCCCACCTAAGTGCACATGTCATATGACCAGCCTCAAGCAAATGCATTTATCCTACTTGAATGTCTACATGCCCCCGATCCGGTATCTCGAGTCCTCAGGCTCTCTTGTCTAAGCCAGATGTGAGAAAAATACGAGTTTTCAAACAAAAGCTTTTATTCTCAAAACTTACTCACAGGGTTTAGGTAAAAATGGTAGACCGACCCCTCGGAGTGAATTCGCAGGTAATTCTAAAGAAGCGATCTATGGTCCGTCTTCGAGATGAAGCTGACAACTCTCGAAGCGATTCTTGAAAATCTTCCTTGAAATTCCTTTCCTGTGAGTTTTCATTTTCACTCATTTCTTTTATGTCATGCACTGCTTTTACCATGGTGCCCCGGTGCATATGGAATGCATTATGTCATTTCCACACAATTCATGCTAATATATTTTACATGTATATATTAATAAATTTAATTCACATAATTAATGTTATTCAGTTCACAATCAATAACACCAAAATTAGCTCACATGAGCTAATAACAATCCAAACAATTCATTTTGAATCACTAACAACACCAAAATCACACAGCATATCACGTGACGGTAGAACCCTAGAATTCGGCATTGTTCACGGCCCTTATGATAGGGATTTTCTTCGCTCGGATTCAAGATTTTGGGGCCAGAAAACAGTATCAAAGCCTCGACAAATCCCCGTCCATTAAAATGAAATAACCTTAGTAAAAGAATAAATAAAGTGGAAAATCTCCCTACTCTTGCAGGTGCTCCGGAGCTCTTAATCGAATATTCATGCGTGGGTCGACTTTGCTTCTTGGCCGACGAGAATCGGCGGTCAGAAAGCACGGAAAATCTGAGAAAGTCACTATTTCTCTCTCTGGCTTGGTTTCCCCCTCCTCAACTGCACGTTTGTTCAGATAGAAGAAGAAGTCTCTTTTTATCTTATTCGTTTAATCTTTTCACTTAATTCTCATTATGTATCGCTGATTTGCTTTTCTGAGCTTTTGACACTTAAGCTTAATCTAAGCCATTCATCTCTATCCTCTCACTAATCCTTGCAACATATGTGTCACATGGAATTTTTATGCAGTAGGTGACTTTTGTCATCACGTATATCTCACGGCGTAAAAATCTGGCGCAGGACACCTAGTGCTTGCAGAAGAAACGTGGAATTCTTCTTGTCTCGGGTCGTGGTATCTGATTCGCTGAAACCGATTCCAACGATGGAAGTCCGTTTCGTCATCGAGATCTAAAATTTTTTGGATTTTGGCCAGAAATTACAATTTTACCTTTTTCGAGAAAATTAGAATTTTCTCGGGTTTATTCTCCCTCCTTAAAAGATTTCGTCGAAGTACGTATAATCTAGCAGATCCGCATGCGTATGCAACGTGCGCTATACCGTTCATGTAAACTAGTCATTTAAAGTAAATGACTAAACCCTCCGCTGCAACTTCATCTCTAAACAAGAAGGGATAGGTGGCCAGTATCGTGTCCTCGCGCTCCCACGTTGACTCCTCCACTCCACGGTGCTGTCATAGCACCCTCACTAGCCTCACGGTCTTGCATCGCAAAACCTGATCTCGGCTATCCATAATGTACACTGGTCCCTCCTTGAATGTCCCATCCGTGTCAACCTTAATCTCTCCCCAATCCACTATATGAGCTGGATCTGGAGTGTACCTCTAGAGCATGGAGACGTGGAATACCTCATGGACACCTGACATGTTGGGCGGGTAAATCTAAGCGTGCGCTACGGTGCTGCCCTCTAGTTTCGAAGGGCCCGATGAACCTCGCGATGGCTTCACAGTAGCACTTGAGCGACTACTCCTCTTAGGCATTACCTTCAAGAAGACATGGTCACCAACCTCAAACTCTAAGGGTCGACGTCGTACATCAGCATAGCTTTTCTATCGGCTTTGGCGGGTGAAGACTTCTGTTGTATCAGCTCACTGGCTACGGAGGGGTGTCTCTGTCAGTCCGGGACCCGATGATGGAGCTCTCCCATACTCGGTCTAACATATCGGTGATCTGCATGGCCTCCCATACAATGCATCATATGGCGCCATCTGTATACTCGCCTGATAACTGTTATTGTAGGCGAATTTCACTAAGAGTAGTCTCTTCCAGTACCCACTTATGATCGGGAGCGTACTCGTAGCATGTCCTCCCAACACACAATATGGTCCTCTCGGCGACCATGCATGCGGGGTGGAAAGTTGTACTCATGGTCAGGTAACATAGCCTTTTGGAAACTCCTCCAAAAGTGCCTTGTAAACCTCGGGTCTCTATCCGACACTATGGATATTGGTACTCCATGTAGCGGACTACCTCTCGAGATAATATAATAAGCGAGTCTCAAATGTGAAAATTCATCCTACAGCTAGAAAATGGCCGACTTCGTGAGCCGGTTCACTATCACCCATACCGCATCATGTCCTTGTGATGTCCGTGGAAAGTGGGTCACAAAATTCATCGTGACATGCTCCCACTTCCACTCAGCCACCTCCAATGGTTGAAGTAGCCCTGTTGGCCTCTGGTGCTCAGCCTTAACCTGCTGACACGTGAGACATTGTCGAACAAAGTCCCCTATGTGTCTCTTCATCCCGCTCCCGGTGAGTGCTTGGCGGCCAGAGATCTTGGTACATCTTAGTGCCACCTAGATGCATAACAAATCGAGGAGCAATGAAACTCCACTGAGAATCTCCCTGCTACCAGGTGGTCGGCCCGGGAACCCTTGCAGATCCTACGTATCGAAGACTACCATCTTCGTGGACGGTCCAACCCTCGTCACCTATACTTGACTGTACCCGGTCCCTGATGGACACTATCTCCGCGTCCTGTCCTTGGGACTTGATCACTCTGCTCAACAGAGACGGTGTAGCCACTAAACTCCCGGCGTGCCACAGTGCGCTCGCGATGCGCTGGCTGTCCGTCGAGCATCTGCCATTCGGAAGCTATACTGATCAATGCACTCCCTAGTGACTTCTCTGGTACGAGTGCATCAACCACCACATTTGCCTTACCAGGATGGTAATGCAAAGTGAAGTCCTCAGGAACTGCATCCATACGCGTTGCCTCATGTTGAGGTCATTTGCGTGAATATACTTGGACTTTATGGTGCAGTACACCTCAGCCTTGCCATATAAATAGTGGCGCCAAATCTTCAAGGCGAAGACTACGACCACCAACTCCATGTCGTGTGTGGGGTAATTCTGCTCATGATTCTTCGACTAACGGGAACCATAAGCTACTACCCTCCCAGACTGCATCAAAACACATCCCAGTCCGGCCCTCGAAGCATCACAATACACTGTGTACCCCTTTCCCCTGTCCGGGACTATCAAGATAGGAGCAATAGTAAGCCTCCTTTTCAACTCCTGGAATGCCTCCTTGCATCGGTCATCCCAATCAAACTTGACCTCCTTCCGGGTCAATCTCATCATAGGTGCCGCTAATCGAGAGAAATCCTCGTAGATCTCTGTGTTGGCCAATCCCGAGAAACTACGTATCTCAAAGCCGACTTGACCTCTCCCAACTCATCACGGCCTCGACCTTCTCTGAGGTCCAGCGACCGCTGATGCGACACCACGTGTCCCAAAATCTCCTCGTGTGGCTTCACTTACTGAATTTGGCGTATAGTTGATGATCTCTCAGCAACTGTAAAACGATCCTCAAGTGATACTCATACTCCCACTTTGACTGGGAGTAGATCAAAATGTCATCCACAAAGACTACGACAAACTGATCTAGATAAGGTTGGAATACCCTATGCATGAGGTCCGTAGATCTTTGGCTGGCGCATTCGTCAAATCAAGGAGCATCACGTAAACTCAAAGTGCCCATAACATGTCTTGAATGTTGTCTTAGGGATATCTGTCTACAACCCTCAGGCGATGGCGCTTGATGACACACCCCACCCCTTCAGGTGGCGGGCGTGCCGACCACTCCCGAAATCCCCGGCCCGTTACTTCTAGGTAGAAACTCACGTAGACGAAGCGATATTGCTTGCTAAAATCTCTATAAAAATTTTTTCAATTTTTTTTTAGATATAACTTAAGTTTGGTAAATCTTAGGCGGAAAAACTTCAGCGACATACTTGTTTTATCATATAGGTTATCATCAGAATACGTATACATCAATTTACGTATATCGAAATGGCAACCAGCGTACCAACATTCTCCCAAAACTACTCATGTACATACATATGTTCCATTATACATATTCATTATTTTCTTACATAATATTCTTACTAACACTTGTATAAATGTCGGGGAGAATCTATGCCTCCAGCGTCTTACGTACTGTACTGGAAAATAGTTTTAAAATGGAAAATAATGAGCTAAGCACGAGCTGGTAAGGTGTATTCTTTTATAAAACGTTTGGCACTAGGAAAACATCTCAAAATGTAAAACTCTATTTTACAATTATTTTCAGAACTTTTCTTTGCTTTTCAAGTTTCTAAAACTTTTCTTTGCTTGCTTGCTTTTGTACTTGCTTTTAAAAGTTTCTAAAACTTTCTTTACTTGCTTGCTTGCTGCTTTTGCTAAACTTATAAAACTCTTATTGTTTGCTTGCTTAGAAGTTTATAAAACTTCTCCAAAATTTCTTGCTTGCTTTCTTTATCCTTGTTTGGTTTCTTAAAACCTTTGCAAGCCTTTGCTTTAAAGTTTCTCAAAACTTTCCATAAAAACGAACTTCAGGCTCGACCGCATTCTTTGAAAAATAAAGCGGGAGCTGGGCTCAACCGTTTGCTTTAAAACTCTCCGGAAGCCTAGGCGACCAGGAACCAATGGTTGATTTTTCAAAACTGTATATCATACTCACCAAAACATCAACCCTTTAGGCCTGTGCAACTATTGTACCACTAGTGAAGACGAGCACGGGCGGCAGATGCGGTGGAGACTGTGTCGCATCACCTTTTTAGGTGAATATATTGGACTTGACCTGGGTCGCCATCACCATGTAGTTAGAGCTCATAACCTTATATACTCACAGTACGTGCACGGTCTCCTTTAAATGCATGATCTCTCTGCCACAGGTTTTGCAGACCAGACGAAGCTTCTGTCCTGTGGTCTAACATAGGTACGTGCGGAATACCTCGACAGTTTGTTTGCTTAAAGCCCAGGGAAGGCTGGCCTTCACAAACATTCTTTGCTTGCTTGGCATCACGCCGTGGTTTCAATTTAAAACCATTTGCTTGCTTGCTTGAAAAATGGTTTAATTATTCAAAACCATTTGCTTGCTTACTTGAAAAATGGTTTAATTATTCAAAACCATTTGCTTATTTACTTGTAATTATGGTTTACGATTTAAAACCAATGCTTTTCAAAAATGGTTTAACTCAAAACCATTTGCTTGTCTTCTAATTCATTGCTTGCTTCTTGAAAATGGTTTATGGCCATAAAATACCGATTAATAACGATTTGTAATAATAATAATAATAATACACTAGTATTTGGAAAATGAGTTTAGAACCTTACTCACCTCTTTGCTTGCTAAACTTGAGCACGAGTTCCACAACTTCCCGCCTTTGCTTTAAGCTCACTCGATGTATTAAATCACACCGCGTCGGCCTGACCAAGCAATTTGCGCACTTGGTGCTCTGATTAAGAACTACCCCGAGGAAAATATGTGGGTCCCGAATGCCATTCACGGGCATATGGCTAGATTCTAGACTAAAGGGACTTTCCATATAGTCTAAAAACAGAAAATATTTCTATGAAAATTCTGTCTAATTGTTTAGAATAAATACTGAAATTTTAACCAAAACATCAGAAAGCGATCAAATTATTGATTTGTCAGAAAATAGTCCCAAAATTTCCTAAAATTTCCTAAAAATTCCTAAAAATTCCTAAACTCAGTCTAAAAATTTTGGGACTAAATTTATGGTCTCTAAGAATATTCCAAGCCATTATATAGTCTTTAGGCTCGAGAGCACTTACAAGTGAAAAATTTCCTACCTCTTGAGTTTGACGAAAAGCTGAAGATTTTGGTGTCACGCGTAGCTCTGCATTGGCACGTAGGTAACACCTAGTGATCAGAAAGTGCGGGCTGGCTAGAATGGCGTAGATCACGAGAAAAACTAAAAATTTGGGTTTCGTATTTACACAGATGCCGGTGAATACGTGTTTAAATAACTCCCGCAGCGGCATAAATCGCGTAGAGCACTTTCCATGTTTATCCCGACGAAATCCGACGGTCAGATTTTCGTAAATCTAAGAAAGAAGATTAAAGAGAAAAAAATTTAAAAAATCTCTCTGCATCTCACGCCATTCTCTCTATGCGCATCGTCTCCTTCCTTTTGTTTTATTTTTTTTTTTTATTTTTATTTTTATTCTTTATGTGGGACCCTTATGTCCCTTTTTCTTTCTACGTCGTTTCAGCCCCGAAACAATTTATTTTGTCCAGTTTCAATTTTCTTTATCCTAGTACAAATATTCTTTAAGTATTTGCCATTTTTGAATTTTCCAAAATCCGTTTTGAGTTCCTCTTTATCCGTCGCACAGAAATTCGTAAAAATATTAGTGTCTCAGATTCAAACGAAACTTTATAGAATTATTAGATTCAGCGAGACAGGCAGAAAGCGCGATCCCAGTTTAGATCATCGAGATCTAGAGAATTTTCGAGACTTCCCTGAAAAATTATGGCAATTCATTATTATTATTTTACTATTTAAACTTCCCTTAATTATACTTTCACCCCCCTCAACTTTCCTTAATTGCAATTTTGTCATCAAGCATTTAAATATTGCAATCCAGCACTGAGGAAATTCCTACTATGGCCCATCTCTAACTTAGCCTTACATATCCTTTTGCTAAATGACAATTGTACCCTTGTTTAAGTACCAAATTAGGGTCCCAAAATTTATAATTTCCTAATTTCATCTCCAATCTTCTGATATGACACTTGGTACTCTTATATACCCTACGATATCATGTCTTGTACACTCTCGGGACGGGGTATTTAACCGATTACAAAGGTCTATCTTGGAATAGACTCGTGCTCCTCTCAACTGTTCAAACAAGTCATCAATCCTCGGCAATGGGTACCGATTCTTGACCGTAGCAATTTCAGTACCACTTTTTGTAATCAATGCGGTCGAAGGGTCTTGTCCTTCTTCTTCGCAAACAGGACCGGAGGGCCCCATGGTGAAGTGCTCGGTCTAATGAACCCCTTGTCCGGTAGCTCCACATGGCCCCGGACTCGAGTTCTACTGACTCAGTGGTTGCCATCCTATGCGGAGTCATAGAGATGGGTGAAGTACCAGGGTGTAACTCGATGAAGTCTACAACCCGCTGCGGAGGCAATCCCGGTAGCTCATCCGGAAAAACATCCTCATACTCGCAGACTACTCGAGGTAGATCTAAGTCCAGTCTCACCTCGTCCTCTAAGGTAAGGCTCATTGTAACCCATGGCCCAATGGGTGACACTTGGACTCATTACAACGTATGGGAAAAATATCATGTTTGTCCCACGAAATACAACACGAATGCAGGAGTCCTACGTGTAAGGCACAGTAACCCTCCTGGCTCACAATCGATAACGGCTACGTAATTTGTCAGCCGATCCATCCCAAGGATGACGTCGAACTGACATGTGACCCTCAGGTCCGCGTGAGTAGAATCCTCGGATCTCTGGCACAAAGGCCAGGCATATCATCCTTATCTTGCCCACAATCCTAGGAACTCATATACAAGAACTCCTCAAGGCCTCAACCTCTAAAGCCCGATTCTATCCTGTTGATGCGACCTTGAATGAATGCGGCCTTTTGAATCAAATAACACTCTTGCCCATAGGTGAGATAGCAAAAATGTTCCCTGTATGACTGACTGGTCTGCTGACTCAACCGGTGGTGTGATGGCGTAGACACGCCCCTGAACCCCTGATGTCCCTGCCTGTGGGCCTCGTCCTCTACCTCGGCCTATAACCTGGCCTCTCTGGCTTGCCTGTGTAACGGGAGGTGCCCATGCAGCTCCCTAAAACTAATACTGGCTCCTCTGACCTGTACTGGGTGTGGAGGAATGAACAGCATCACAATAACCTTCAAGATGTATAAGTTGAGAAGGCTTAAATGTCAAGCCATAGGATGAAGTGCCTTTAATATATGCGAATGCGTTTACAGGCATTCCAATGTGCTATAGTGGGTGCCTGCAGAAATTGGCTTAACTTTGTTTCTACAGAAAATGCGGGTCGACCCGATTGTACTTATAAAGGATGGATGAGCATGGGTTCACTATCCAGAAATGATTTATTTAACGAGCACATAGGCGTGGGGCTAACTTTAGCTCAAGTCATATTTGTCTTTTCAAGCAAGTCCTTTGCATACTTTGATTGGCTTAGATGTAGTCCATAAGAAGAACGATTTACCTCAAAGCCAAGAAAGTAGTTGACTAACCCTTGAGTTTTTAAAGCAAACTGTTGATGGAGATCTTTGATAAGCTGTTGTACATCTTCTTGATTTTCTCCTGTGATTAGTATATCATCAACATAAACAAGAAGCAACAACATTTGTCCTTGTTTATGAGAATAGAATAAATATGTGTCTGAAATTGATTTCTGAAAACCCCAACAAAGAAGAACACCTTGCAATTTTTCAAACCAAGCTCTAAGGGCTTGCTTCAGTCCATATAAAGCTTTGCGCTACTTGCATAGATCGATAATGTGGTTTATTAGGATTAACAAAACCCTTTGATTGAGTCATAAAGGCCTCTTCTTGAAGATCTCCATTAATAAAAATATTGTTTATTTTTTTTTTGAAAGATTAATAAAAACATTGTTGATATCAATTTGTTGGATATCCCATCCCCTTGACACTGCCAAGGTAAACAATTCTTATGGTAGAAGCCTTGATCACAGGACTAAAGGTTTATAAAAAATCCACCCCAGGAGTTTGTTGAAATTCTTTTGCAACTAGCCTAGCTTTATACTTATCTAAGAATCCATCGTCTTTAAGTTTAGTTCAAAACACCCATTTGCACTGAATCACACGTAAACCATCTGAATTTGGAACCAAGTCCCTTGGATGATTGTGTACCAAAATTTGATATTCAGCTTCCATAGCTTTTTCTTCCAATGAGGAATGGTTAAAGATAGGGAGGCAGAAGTTGGTTCCTAAAATTAGTAGCTGGGAGGCTGGTTCTGAAAATCAGTATGGTATCAGAGCCATATTGACGCATCCATGGCGTCGTCTCCTTCATCTTCCTTTCGGTGCTATTTCTTCATTCCACTCAACCTTGCAAATGATTATTCCTTCTACATTAAATTTCTATTCATATCAAGCTGAATCGATCCAATTATATATTCTGGAAATCACAAATCATTCCCGCTGCTAGAGCACATGAGGCCAAGTATAGTAATTACTAATTCTGTCAATCCAACGATCTCTCTCATCAATCCAGATTATACTGCCTGGATGAGACTTATCAATTTGTCATGAGCTGGCTGTTGTCTTCAATCTCAAAGCAGATACTTGGGCACGTAGTCCATTGCCAGTCTTCAGTAGAGGTATGGACTGTTCTTGAGAGATTATTCTCAACAAAATCAAAAGCACGAGCACTACAACTTCGTTTGGCACTGCCAACCACAAAGAAAGGTGGAGGTACAGTTGAAGATTATATTTTGAAAATGAAAGCGTTGGCAAACTCTTTAATGGCTGTTGGCCAACAAATTTCAGATGATGAATTGATTTTGTATGTTCTTGGATGTCTTGGACCTGAGTATGAAGCCGTGATTATGTAACACTTCAGGTGTCACGCCTTGAAACCCGATCCAAGGGCATGACTGTCATTTCACATTTCAAGCCCAAAGACTTGAAGTGGCAAATAACACAAACCTTCATTTCTTATAACTAGATTGAGTCTAATTAGTTTAGAGTAATAACAACTTTCTATATCATCAATTCACATATCCAAAATTTCATAATAACAAAAATTCTCTAACTCTGACATTGCATGAATTAACATAAATGATAAGACAAATATTCATATCTTTTAACCAAATCTGAGAACAAATAATCCAAATGAATATAGACTCATCAACTAAATAATATCCACTAATAGATTTAAATCAAATTCTAATAATAATATGATTCTCATCTAGCAATCTCTCTCTTTGTGAGTCAAATGTACCTAAAAATATGTGAATGAATGATGAACTTAAAGAAGCTCAATAAAATACTAATATAGTTTCATGGATCAGGTTTTCAATCATATAACAAATAAGATATTTTTTCATAAAAATTTTGATTAAAAATAATTTGGAACATTCAAAATTTTCTTTCAAAACATTCTCAAATCAGGTTTCATGTCGGATGTAGTCCAAACAATTTCATATCAAATTTCGATTCAAACACTTTCATATCAAAGTCCAAAATCAAATACATTTCAAATATATTTTTCTCTGATCATCAAATATCAAATGATGCCTAACCATGTTGGGCTTTCAAATTGGTGGTTAGCCGCAAATTTTTCCTTATAAGGTGGATGAAACTAAGCCTTCACTAATCTTAATACTCTAACAGAAACCCTTAGAGACCTAGGGTTAAAATCAATTACATTTACCGCAAATAATGTAAAAGTTAGTAACTATTATTCATTGACAAGGGCGAATTATGTCAACTATTCCGTTGACATAGCGAACTAACTAGAGTCAAATATTTCATTCAAAAATTCCAAATCACAAAACATCGCCTCTCCACATTTCTTTTATAAACAAAACAAATCTTAAAATACTTTCGAGCCAAAATCTATTTGATCCCATGAACAATCAAAGGAATAAAACAAATCAAACTTTTCTTCATTCAAATTACATAAAAGGAAAATAAATATATTTTTGAAAAAAAAACTATATAAATAATCTTTAGGCAAAAACATATAAAATATTTTCTTTTGCAAAAGTTGTATTAATATCCCTTACCTCAAACGAGTACTTTAAAATCTTAAAGAAGCTAATCAAAAGAATCTCGAATGGTATTTCACCCCTAGCAAAATAAAGAGGAACTATCATCGTTAATTATTCACCTAAAATTTATAAGTTTGAGAATCTTAATAATATCATAATGTCAATATTATTAATCATAATAATATTTTAAACATTCTAAATATTAATAATTTAATTAATGAGTTCAAAACTTTATAAAGTCAAATTCCTTTCGAATATGATTTAGAATATTTATTTATTTTATATTCTTAATTAATTCACCTACTCTACTAAAAATAATAATTATTAGTATATTTTATACATATTATCCCTTAATATTTATCTTAATCATAGTATTATCTAAATAAATTCTCAAATCATAGCAAATATCTACTTGCTAAAAATATATCCTCGATTACTTATCAAATACATATATTTATAAAACACACAACACAAACTTATAATATTTGTTTATTATTATTCTCTAAAGAAGTATCATCAAATCTTTACTTTTGTTTTTTTTTTCTCAAATAATTGGAATATCTAGCTTTTTTTGGGTTATCAATCATTACCTAAACTTTAAGTTTTATAGGCCCTATTTTAGAAAAACTTTTAGACCTAATTTCTTTTTAATATTAAATGACATTAACCATAACAATATGTTTATTTTGGTCTTTTATTAAATGTCAATTTTTGTCTTTTAAATTACACCAACCAAAAATCATGATAAGGTTTCCTTTTGACTTTTCAACTTGTCATATGTCAACTGTTCATCCTAACAATTCTTTTTTTTTTTCTTGTATTGATTTACAATCTCAAAGTATGAGGTTTCCTACTATATTTCTTTATTTATTGTATTTTTTTTTCTTCTTTTATTTTTTCTATACTTCCATAGTACCGTGGTCCTCTACTACTTTTTTTTTTTACAAACTCAAAGCATATCTTGATCACTATCACCTTTATTTCTTTTCTTTTTTTCATTCTCATTCTCAAAACAATTCAATACAACATCACCCGACTAGTATTTTATTTTTATTTACTTTTAAAAAGTGAAATCTAATCGGCGCTTTTTCAGGGTTGATCTAAAATTAAGGAAAATTAGAGAATATATACCAAAGAAAACTAGAAAAATAAATAATGAAGATCTTACATTTCGAGTTGCTTCTTAAACCCTAGATCTGACGTCCTAAATCTTCCCGGAATCTTTTTCGAAAAAGAGGACTATATAGAGAAAAGAACGAAGAGATTTATTACCAGTGGGGTTTTAAAATAGCTAGGCGTCACGAGGCCTAGAACACGAGCCCAAATGCGGAGCTTAAAGGGATTAGAAACGGGGGCTGTACCCCGGTGCTAGGCCCTTGATGACCTCCCGAAACAAAGGCCCGATTCACCCCTTCAAAGGGTGGTAGTAATCAAGTATTCCTATGAAAGGGAAAATGCCCGATCTCTCCGCAATTAGGAAAACATAATATTTCCTAATTGAATTGCCCATCAAACTATCCCTTATTAAACTCGGTTTCACGATAAGGAAGAAAATCTCTCACCCGATGGGAGAATATCGTATCATCATCCAACTAGAAAAATCATCAATTATCCCTTATTAATCAATTTACGATAAGGAAAAAAAATCTCTCACCCAGTGGGAGGAATATCGTATCATCCTCCAATAAGGAAAGATATTATTCAGTGTCATCATTCAACTAGGAAAGTTGTCATGATCATCCATTATAAATACCAGGCCACCCCATCGGTGAAAGGTCACGCGAACTTATACCTGAAAACTTCATTCTGGCGGTTGATCTTCTCTTGCAAGAAAAGAGCCGGCTTAGGCATCGAGAGAAACCAGCGGGGCCCCGCCGATCCTTTTTGTTTCTTGTTTTTGCAGAGGAGTCCAACGTATGGAGTCAGCGGATCGGCCCAGCAAATCCAACACGCTCAAGCCCAATTCCGGTTGAAAAAGCATCATCAGTTTGGCGCCATCTATGGAGCAGCGGTTCCTTTACAAATCTAAAAGTGACCTCGGCGATAATGGTATCAACTTCGAACCTGGCGGAAGTAATGTCAATCCTCCAAGGATCACGAACCCGACCAGGCGGCGTGGATAGCCGACCTCGGAGGTGCGTTAGAAGGCCCAATGCGACCAGCAGAACTTGAGTGGGGCGGTCTGGCGTCACCAGCCAACACTTCTTGAAGAGTTGGAACCCAACTCACGAGCGAAATCTGACACGAGGGCCACGACACGCGAAAGACCAAAACCCTGTGCAGAGAAAAGCGACACCTCGGCCCTCGTCGAAGCGAATAGAAGGAGAAACTAGCCACACCGGGGAGCATGATCCTTACCAACTTGGAGGATCATGACGAGGAAGAGGTCATGGGAGAAAAGGTTCGAGACATCAGCCGAGAAATAAGCCACATGAAGGTAGCGGTAAAAGGCTGAGCTCCGATCTCCATGGGCCGTTTGCAACAAGCTAAGTCTCCATTCACCAGGGGTGTTACTTCCCCTTCCGGCAAAGTTGGTACCCGCGGTCGGGAGCGTTCGATGGAACAAAAGACCCCATAGACCACCTCGTACGTACAAAAAATCATATGGAGCTGCACGGATATCGGGGAGTTAGCTCAAAAGGCCCAGTATGCAGACCATGTGGCTCGAGCCCGGTAGCTCGGTTCGTAAAGCGCGCGGCGACTCAAACATGCCATGTAGCCCGCGGGCCAAGTAAATGCAGAGCCGGTGATCGATTCGCGGCGTGGCGGCTCGGCGGTATGTAGCCGAAGCGAAGTAGCTCGGGAGCCGCGTGGCCGGTTCGCGGTATGGCGGCTGAAGCGAGGTCATGTACGGGCCAAGAAGCTCGGGGAGCCCGATAGCTCGATTCGTGGGGCGCAGCGGCTCAAGCGGTCATGTAGCCCGCGAGGCCGTAGCTCGAGGAGCCCGGTAACCGATTCGTAAGTAGCGACAGCTCAGCAGGCCATTTAGCCACGGGCCAAGTAGCTCGGGAGCCCGGTAGCTTCGGTTCGTGGCGTGGCGGCTCAAGCGAGCCATTTAGCCCGCGGGCCGTAGCTCGGGAGCTGGTAGCTCGGTTCGCGACACGACAACTCAAATAGGCCATGTAGCCCGCGGGCCAAGTAGCTTGGGAGCCCGGTGGCTCAGATTGGTAGTGGCCCGACCGAGCGAGCCGTGTAGCCGCAGACAGTAACCGGGAGCTGGTAGCTCAGTTCACACGAGGCATGAAAATAAGCGGTTGTAACCATGGGCCGGCAGCTCGGGGCCCGGTAAACCGGTTTGCGAACGCGATAAAGGCCAAGTAGCCGCGGGCCATGTAGCCGGGGCGAGTAGCTCGGTTCGCGAGGCATAGCGACCGAAAAGGCAGTATACGAAGCCGTAGCGGTTCGGGGAGCCCGATGGCTCAGTTTGCAGGCGTAATGGCTTTCGAAAAATGCGAGTAGCCCGCGAGCCATGGCTCGAGCTATCAAAAGGCCCAGTAGCCATGGGCCGTGGCTCGGTTGCGAGCAACGACTCAGCCAGGCCCGAGTAGCCACGAATTATGGCTCGGGAGACCCGGCTCGATTCGGTAGAGCAACAGCTCAAAAAATGCCAAGTAGCCACGAAGCCATGTCTTTCGAGGAGCCATGTAGCTCCGGTTCTGACTTAACAGCTCAAAAAAGGCAAGTAGCCACGGAGCCATGTAGCTCAAGATCCCAATAGCTCAGTTTGTAGAGCGTAACAGCTCAAAAAGGCCAAGTAGCCACGGAGCCATGTAGCTCAGGAGCCATGTAGCTTAGTTTGCAGAGCTTAAAAGCTCAACAAAGGCCAAGTACCATGAATCCATGTAGCCCGCAAATAGCAGCTTTCAGGGAGCTAGCTTCAAGGTCAGTAGCCACGGGCCATGTGGCTGTTTGCGAGCTTAACGGCTCCAAAAGGCCAAGTAGCCACGGGGCCATGTAACCAGGGCCCAGTAAGCTCAGTTTGCGGAGCTTAACGGCTCAGGGGCTTGACCCTTTCGCCTAGGGCGAGTGGCTCAGTTTTCGAAGCCTAATTGCTCAAAAAGGCACAATAGCCTTAGAGCTCGGTAGCTCAGTTTTAAGGCTAAACAGCTCAGACAGACCAGGAACCAAGCATCTCAATTTAGCGAAACAATATTAATCAACAAATCCCGGTATATCAGCAAAAAGTCAATGTCAGAAGCAATACAGCCCTTGCCTACGCTTGCTTTAGCCAAAGGCTCGGGGGGCAACTGATGGGGTTTAAAATAATAGGCGCATAGGCCTAGAACACGAGCCCAAATGCCAGGCTTAAAAATGGATTAAGAAGCAGGCCTAGTACCAAGGTATTGGGCCCTTATTGACATCCCAAATATAGGCCCAAAACAAGAGCCCAATTCACCCCTTCAAAAGGCTGGTAATGTAATCAAAGAATTCCTATTAAAGGAAAATACTCAATCTCCACCAATTCGGAAAACATAATATTTCCTAATTATTGCCCATAAATTATCCCTTATTAATCGGTTTACGATAAGGAAAGAAAATCTCTCACCCAATGGGAGGAATATCGTATCATCATCCAACTAGGAAAGTCATCAATTATCCCTTATTAATCAGTTTACGATAAGGAAAGAAAATCTCTCACCTAGTGGGAGGAATATAAATCATTCTCGATAAGAAGATGTATTGATGTCATCATTCAACTAGGAAAGTTGTCGTGATCATCCATTATAAATACCAGGCCACCCCATCGGTGAAAGGTACGTAGACTTATGCACAAAACTTCATTCCCTAAGCAATTGATCTTCTCTTCCCTCGGAAAGAACTTACTTAGGCATAGGAGAAGCAACGGGTGAACCCCCGCCAATCCTTTTTGTTTCTTGTTTTGCGGAGGTCGACGTGCGGAGTCGGCCGGACCGGCCCGGTGAAAGCCAAATCCAGCTTGCGCTCGAAGCCCAGTTCCGGTTGAAAAAGCATCATCAACCATTAACAATATTATTTTCCTTTTCTAGAATGAAATCTATGAAAAATCTCACCTTGAAAACTTTCTTAGTTCTTGAATTGTTATGCTTAGGAGAGGCTACGCCGAGAGAAACGGATGAACCAATGAATAATAACATATATTTTTTATTATTTTGCTTTCTATTTATACTTGGGGTGTTTCCATAATGAATTACCAATATAGCCTTTATTTAAAAAAATTATTTATTTACCCTCTTGAAAATTCGGGGTATCACATCAGGAGGTTTAGTACATGTTACAAACACATGAAATGAGACTCGAAAATTTGAATGCTTCAACAATGGTTGAGCTATCAAATTCCATTGCCAATTTTGCTCAAAATATTTCATCTTCATCCTTCTCCTTTAGAGGCAATCAGAATAATTCTCAAGGCAGATATAACAGAGGTAGAGGGCACACTATGGCTAGGGGAGGAAGAGTTACCAATCAGTTCGGTAGTACATGAGCCTTTGTGTCAAATCGTAACAAAGTTGGACATAGAGCCTTGAGACTTTTGCAGCTTTGATCCGCTATCGAGTACTCTCAATCTCGACAAGGCTACTTTCTGCTCTTAGTGATGACTCTTCGGCTTCGGTTCTCAACTCTCAGGCAAACATTACTACACCAGAAAGCGTGAGCGACCTGACTTGGTTCCTTGATAGTAGAGCCACACATAATATAACCTCAGATGAAACTCCATGACAGCAAAATCATATTACTCTGGCAATGATAAGCTTATTCTCGGTGATGGTTCTTGATAGGGTTGAAAAATAAGGCTCACAAGCCCACACACCAAGCCCAAGAAAGAGGCCAGCCCATCGAAACACGAAGGCCCACTAGTTGAATTCCAAAGGAGAGGTTTTGCCCCTAATGGGGCAGTCGGGGCCTTTGCGTGACATTCCGACCTTTTGGGCTGACCAGAAGAAGAGGTCCAATTCGGCTTGGCCCAAGGCCACTTGCAATAAAAGTCTCCCGGGTACAGAAAATAGAATAGTCCTAATAATATATTACTCCGCAAAATCAACCAAATCTCACCAATAGGAAAGAAAAGAGAATGATGATCAACCATCGTCGGATCCCCAATAAGGGAAGGAAGGTGTATCCCAAATAAGCTACTCTTTCTATATCCTATACCAAATCCTGTCTGATTTATAACAAAAATATCACATCCGTAAGTGAATCCCAGTACCATCAAGCCCGAAGAACATCTACTATAAATACAAGGTCACCCCATCGGTGAAAGGTACGCAAAAACATACGCCAATACTAAGCAGTCTAAGCAGTCTCTCTTTTCCTCAGAAAGAAACTGACTTAGGCATCGGAGCGGCCACGGGCGAAGCCCTCGCCGACCCTTTTTTATTCTCGTGTTTGCAGAGGAGTGCTACGACCAAGATTTGCAGATCGGTATTGCAGCAGTCATACTTCAGCCCAGACGATCCAAAAGCCTGCATCCCAGCCCGTCAGCAATCCGGGTCCAGCCCAATGAGCCCTACACGCTCCAGCCCAGTTCCGATTGAAAAAAGCATCATCAGTTGACGTGTCGAATCACGGTAGTTTAGACACTGCTTGTATTTCCGAACCTCCGGCATACGATGCTGTGTAGGTGGGGCCTTCGTCGCCCGACTGAATTCCTCACTCACGCAAATCCTCACGAGATGACACGAATTTCTGGGGGTTGTTGATGTGATCAGTGATACGTAGGGTGGTGGCCAACAAAACCGTTCAGCCAGTTCTGGTGACTGTGAGTTCAGTGACATCATCTTTGAGTCGACCTTCGATAAAAATGAGCAGCCGAGGAGAGGCGGAGCCCGTCGGCCTTCATCTGGCGGGGGTTCTCTGGGAAAGGTATTACCTCTAGCAGGCTGTCTGGCCCCGGGTACTCACCTTGGAGATCCCCATGTGGGTGACGACCACGACAAGATTCCTGGTCGTGAAGCCTTAATGCACTTACAACATGTTGTGGCGAGACCCTCCCTGACTCGAAATAAAGCCATCCCTCGCATATCACATGATGATGTAGGTTCCCTACGTAGCGGGTGGGAATGGTTCGAGAGCCAAACGGGTAGCCGGGAATGCTACTGGTGTCCATGAAACAAAAAGCGGTTGACAACATATGCACGGATAGGCTCGACATGCGTGGCCAGGTGATGACCACGACCCGAGCCATCAGGAGAAGCGGAACCGTATTGTGAATGACGACCGGGCATCTCGCCTATGTCGGGATCAGGTGCTTAAGAAGACCTCTAAAAACCCCCTTATCTGTTTTAAACAAAACAAGGACGTATTTAAGTGGAAGCGAGGCAGATATGGAAGGAATCGATCTCACGATAATCACTCCACGAGGCTGACGTCATCCCACTCCTTCAAGCGATCAAACAAAGAGAAGGAGCTTCACGCCCGAAGAGACAAAAAGCCCATCAACGAGGAAGTCGACAAACTCAACCGGCGGGGGCGGAGTCGGAAGTACAAGGCTCATCCCGAGTGGTTAGCCAATGTAGTGCTCGTCAAAAACCCGGCAGAGTGGCGACTCTGCATCGACTTCGTGACATCAACAAAAGCATGCTGAAAGATAGTTTCCCTACGCGAATCGGGCCTGTGCATCGTCAGATGCCCGCGTTGGTTGAACTTCTCAGCTTTATGGATGCCTTCTCCAGCTATAATCAGATCAATATGCACCCAGGTGACCAAGAAAAGACCTCGTTCGTCACAGCGCAAGAGACCTATTGTTATCGTGTAATGCAGTTCGGACTCGAAGCATGGGAGCCCGCGTGTCGAGAGGTTGGTGAATCGGATGTTCCGAGACGAGATAGGCACGACTATGGAAGTATACATGGGTGTGCTGGTAAAATCCACCCTGGTGAGCTCACATGGCTCATCTATCGAAGCTTTAGGACCTTGAGAAACTTCAACATGAAACTGAATCAGGCCAAGTGCGCCTTCGGGTGTCGACCAGGAGTTCACGGGTTTCATAGTCAACCGAGGAGTGAAGCAAATCCAAAGACAAGATAAAGGTTGTGCTTTCGACAATGCCTTGTACTTCAGTATAAAAAAGGAAGTTCAGCGCGGCGGGAAGGATTGCTGCCTTAAACCGGTCGTGTCGAGCCCGACGACGAATGCCGTGCTCTTCAAGTTCACGAAGAAGGCATTTCAATGGGATGCAAAGTGTGAGGCTGCATTTCAGCTTTGAAAGCATGTCGAGCTCTCCCCCATCCTAGTAAGGTTTCTGTGAAGGAGGCTCTTTACTCTATGCCAGCCGTGTCGGAAACTTCTCAACCAACGTCTCGTCGGGAGATAGAGCGAGTCAAGCCTGGTTCCTATTATGAGTGGAGCTTTTGAGAGGCCAGAAGGAGAGATATCGAGGATGGAGAAACTAATTTTGGCCTTGGTAACCGCTGCTTCCACCAAGGCTCCGCCCCTACTTCCAGGCTCATACCATAGAGGTTCCAATAGAGTACCCGATGAAGCAAGTGTTACACAAGCTAGAAACCTCCGGAATGAAATGGGCCATAGAGCTAAGCGAGTTCGACATCATATACAAGCTGCAGCAGTAAAGGGCAGGGTCTTGTGGAGCTTAGTCATGGAATTCACTTTGAGTAGAACTGGCGAGGCAGCAAATAATGAGCGACCTCCCATGCAGGAGCTCTCTGTGAATTGAACCTCATTGCAAGGGGAGTGGAGGCGAGTCTGATCACGACCTCTCCAGGAGAATGAATGTTGAGTACGCACTTTCAGTTCGGATTTCAAGCCTCTAACAGCGAGGCCCGGTATGGAGACCGTCATAGCGGGCCTCGACGCCATTCAGCGGAAGTTGATAGCTAGAAGTCTGGGTGACTGGTGAGTAGTAAGACGGATAGAAGATACCTCTGAGAAGCCCAGCTGGGGAGGATGATCACACGTATCTCCAAAGGTACAAGATTTATTAAAAAATTCGTGTCGGTTCAAATTAAAACATGTCCCTAGGCGAAACTCCAAGCAGCTGCCTTGCAAAATTAAACAGCCTGGGGAGAGGGCCTCGAGGAAGATCGACACCAGTCGGAGTCTTTGTGAGCCCTACATTGATCTGCGACGTGGAGGTGCGCGGTCAGTCAGAGCGAGTTGGATGGACCCCATGCGGGATTATATAATGAGTGGACGTCTACTGGCGACCAAAAAAGCAGCTAAATGGGCCAGAGATGCACGCCGGTTACTAATCCGCGCTAAAGCTATACAAGTGGGGATTCTTCACTCCTATCCTTAAATGCATCGCGGGAAAAAATATCGAATACGTGCTAAGAGAGGTACATGTGAGGTATATCACGGAAATCATATCGAACTGTTGAGAAGGTGAGACAAGGATACCTCTTGGCCTACAATACTCGAAAGAAACAGCTTGACCTAGTCGAAAAGTAAATTTTCGGGGCACACGAATCTCACGCCTCCCCATGAGCCCTTGACATGATCACAAGCCCACGGCCTTTCCAACAATGGGGTCTTGACATGCGGGACCTACGCCCCTTAGAAAGGGCCAATGTAAGTTCATCATCGTCCGCGATTAGATTACTTCGCAAATGGGCGGAGGCCGGGCCTTTGGCTCTGATCACCGAACGAAGATACCGCCAGTGTTTGTATGGGCCCTCGCTATGCGGGTCGGTATCCCAGAGTTTCCCCAGTGGCGTAGGTCATGAAAACAATTTGACAGCAAATTTAGAATTTCTATCTTTGACTTCGAATTAAAATTATTACTCGTCCCATACATCCACGGTCCCAATGGACGGGCGAAGTCTCTCAGAACCACTTAAAGCGCGTAAAGACAAATTGGAGATCATAAGGAAAGTGGGTAGAATACCTCCCCGAGGTGTTATGGGCCTACAGGACGACAGAAGTCAACAACCCGAGAAACCCCATTTGCCTAGCCTTGACATAGTGGTAGCCCCTGTCAGGGTGGATTAAAATTTGAAGGATCGAGTTGGCGGTGCTGGAGCACAATGACGAGGCTCTCGAGTCTAAATTTGGATCTCTTGCCCCAGGCAGCGAGCAAGTTCTAGTGAAGGCTACCGGAAAGGCGGTACTACAACCAAAAGTCCAAACCCCGAGAGGGCTGCGGGTGGTCTGGTCTTAAAAGTTATTGCCAAGCAGTAAGAATCCGGCTACATGGAAATTGGGCCCCGGCTGGGAAGGCCTACATCCTCTGCGGTGTCGGACAGGCAGTGACCAAGCGAGGAGGAAGAATTTACTGACATGCACGGAGCGGAACATCTCAAATGTTTTTTATGGTGACATGGTTTGTAAATCTTAAATGGAGATTTATCGATTTTAATTAATGATTTGACCATTCTAGCGGTCATTTTTATTACAAAGCGTCGCAAACAACTCAGACATATAACGCTATGAAAAATTACATGCAATAGAATGAAGAAAACTCATAGACATAAAAGGAAAAGTCTCTCTTTATTCCAATCAGATTACATTCAGTTACAATTGCGTAATCTCATGCCATCTTGGAAGCATTGATCCTGGCAGTTCTGAAAAAAAAACCCTTTCGAGGGGAAAAAGGCAAGATGGAAATAAATGAAAAAGAGCCGAAAGGTGGAAAAGGAGAAGAAAGAAAAAGGAATTTGGAAGGTTGCCTTGAGAAAGAGGGAGAAAACAAATGTGGAAAGGAAAATAGAAAAAATGGATGGAAGGAATTTGTCTTGGAAGAAACAAAAAGGGGAGAATGAGATGTGGAAAAAAGATGAAAAGAAGGAGAAAGGAGAAAGGAGAAAGGAAGATAAAGAAGAACGAAAATGGAGAAGGCGACGCAAGAAATGCGCCGCCCTCTCCAGGCGCATCCCTTAGCACGGAGCTAGGGAATAACATGATTCCCATAATGGGGAGACTAGGGAAAAATACAACTCCCACGGCGAGAAGTCAATGACCAGACCGAGAATCTTAGAGGGATCCCAGCGAAGACAACCGGACCTCGACACTTCATCTCGCACAGATTTTGAGTTACACACAGGAAAATCAAACATGAGCTCTGCTTAATGAAACAGCCTACCATTTATAGAAGGCGAAGCACTTTCGAAAAATCACTGAAACGTTCCAAATTCTCCATCAACAATCGACATTAAGAGCGATTACCTTTCCCGAAAATCAGTGAATTATTACGGCGCTGAACCCGATGACTCACTTTGGCGAGTTCGTCTACTCTGGAGATCACGCTACTGGTCGAGATCGGCTCATTTACGCTTCGCCACCAAATACGGCGCGGGAGCGGTGGCTCACTTTGGCGATTTACGTCTACGGGCGGAATGCATGCTACACGGGAGGTCGAGATCAGCTCAGGCTACATCGCCACTCGGCCACAGCGCCGGGTGACGGCTCACTTTGTGAGTTCGTCTGCGGACAGGTCCTGTTGCACGGGGAGTCGGATCAGCTCAGTACATCGCCACTCGGCCCGTAGCGCCGAGCCCGACAGCTCATACGACAAGTTAATCTCACCGGACAGGTCACGCTACACGAGGAGTCGGGATCAGCTCGGCTATCGCCACTCGACCATAGCGCCAGACTGATTAGTGCCCAAAAAGTGCTATTTTGGGCTATTTAAGATAGGTTTTGAGTGCTTTTCTTGCTAATCATAAAATTAAACCGTGTCATGTGCATGTCCACTTAGTGCTTACAATTTGTTTTTCGGTGTTTTGGATAGTTTGCGAATGTGGGAACTTGGGTTCTTGACTTGGCTTCTTATTTGGTGCTGAATCTTGCGAAATCTGATGATTTCATCAAGTGAGGCGATGAATTATCAAGATGCGTGAAAGTGAAGAAGCGAAGTGATGAATAAAAGTGCGGGAAGTGATCTGGGTAGCAAAGCAGGAGAGGAACAATCCGAGAGTTTTCGCTAGGATTGCGAAAATTTCGCGAGGATTGCGAAAATTTCGGGGATTGCGAAATTTCGCAATCCTTAGTGAAAATTTACGCCAATCATAGTGAAAATTGCATGTCAGTGATTGAATAACCCAGTGCTATTTTGGGCCTATTTAAGATAGGTTTTGAGTGCTTTTTGCGCATAATCTGTAGATTAATAATTGTCCTGTGCATGTCCACTTAGTGCTTCAATTTGTTTCGAGAGATTGTTTTGGATAGTTTTGCAGATATTGGGAACTTCAGTTAGCGAGCTTGGCTTCTTATTGGTCTTGAATCAAAGGGAATCCTCGATGATTTCACCGGCGAGGGCGATGAAATGTCAAGATCTTGAGTGAAGAATTATGAGAAGGTAAAGTGATGAATAAAAGTGCGAGGAAGTGATGCAGTAGCAAAGCAGAGAGCGAGGAACAATCTGGGGGTTTTAAGCTGGGATTGAAAATTTCGCGAGGATGCGAATTTTGCGATCATAGCGAAATTTAAGCAATCTAGCGAAATTCTTATGTGAAAATTTGCAGGCTGACGAAATTTATATTCTCAGCGAAGAATTTATAGATTAAAAAGCTATCTCTGCAAAAATTTCGTAGGCTGGCGGGGAATTTGCTAACTATAAGCGAATTTTCGCTATACTAGCGAATTTGTGCACTCACTTGAGAGAGTGCTCGACTGTGTTTTTGATTCCAAAACGACCCGTTTTGATAAATTACCATCTTACTATTGTAATTTTCATATTTTAGGTAATTTTGTCATTTCACGTATGGGGTTGGTATATAAACCTCCAACTTTGTAACCGAAACTTTTCCATTATCACAGTTTCCCACTTGGCTTTTCATTTTTAGGTTTACTTTGCTCTCTTCTCTCTCCTTTTTCTCTCATTTCTCGGCGCCAAACACACCCACCAGGTTCAACTCAAGGGATGTAATAAGCCTCATAACCTTGAAGAGGAGGGTTACTAGCTTGGTTTTGGGGCTGTTCTCGGGTTTCCTCATGCTTTGAATATTCACAGTCTTGCATTTATGGTTCCCAACTTTCCAATCTAGGGTTTAATACCATTTAATGTGTTTCTTTAATTCCGATGGCCCCATCATGCTTTAGGGTTCGGTGCATTCTTAATGTTAAGATGCAATTATCCTTTGAATGTCTCCATTCTGACCATTAGTAAGTTAAATGCTAGGGTTTCTTGAATGTGACTTTGAATGTGGCATTTGGTTTGGCTCAAATAATTAGTTCTAGGTTAGGTTTTATAGCTAAACAAAGATCCCGGTTTTGGCTGACCATATCATTTGCCCTGTGCGAGAAATAACCGGAGGGTTGCCCAAATACCATGTGTTATCAAACTAGTATTTGAAGCCTTGAGGTTACCATTTCACACTTTCATTTAAGCTATTACAGTTAACTAGTGAACAAACAACCTCCACTGTTTTTAACCAAATCCAAAAATCCAAAAAGATCTCATGTTTCAAACATTAAGTCGCGAATCATTCGGTGGGATGAAAACTCATCCGAGTGTTTGACCCCTAGGCCGTATCTGCGGTAACATTTCTGAGTAGGAGGAATATAGGGAAACAAATTTTTTGTTGATTCGATCGCCCTACCGTGGCGCGAATCAGGAGCCAGTAGCTCACTTTGGCGGGATTAGGTACCTGCAGGCGGTGTGGCGCACGAGGGGAGTCGGATCGGCTCGGTGTCGCCACTTTCGGCCCACGGCGCCGACCCGGCCTCGCTGACGAGTTACGTCTACTGCAGACGGGGACACGCTACCTAAAGAGTCATTTCAGCTCGGTTAGCTCACGTGGCGGAGCCTAGCATTTCACGTGTGAGTTCAGCCATTCCCTGTGGGCCATGCGGCTAAGTCGGTTCTGACTGGAACTAACTCTGGCAGGCGAGCCGTGACATCTCACATTGACGAGTGTCATTCTCGTGGGCCGTGCGACCTAGAGTCGGGTTCGGCTCGGACAACTCTGTAGGCAGACCAATGGTTCAAGTTGTGAGGTTCACATGGCGAGCTCTTCCTAGCAATTCACATGGACAGGCTCGCCCGGCCGGTTCACGTTGAATTCACAGCCGGGCGAGCTCTTCCCGTGATTCACAAAGACGAGCTGCGCCCAGCCCATTCCCACGTTGACTAGTCGCGCAAGGCGGAGCCCTCCCAACAGTTCAACTCAAACAGGGTCATCTGACCGAAGCCCGATTGCTCACTTGGCAGGTTCGTTCGCATTACAGGCCATGAGCCCTAAGAGTCGAATCGGCCAGGAAGCCAGTGGCGGAGCCCAGTTGCTCACTTTGACGAGTTCGTTCACTCCAACCGAGGAGCCGTGCGACCCTGGTCGAATCGGCTCGAATGGCAGCCCAACCGGCTGGGCGGAGCTGGTTGCCCTTTGGCGAGTTCGTTCCTTTCGGCGGGTATGTGACCTAGGAGTCGAATCAGCTCAAACAACTCGGCGGAGCCGGGTAGCCCACTTTGGCGAGTTCGTTCACTTGGCATAGGCCATACAGCCTAATAAGCTCGGGCAGCTCAGCGGCGGGCCCAGGTAGCCCACTGGCCGAGTTCGTTCACTTTTGACGCCGGCCACGCGGCTTAAGAGTCGGTTCGACTCAACAAGTCCAGTGGCGAAGCCCGACCAACCTCCACGACAGGCTCAGCCATTCAACATGAACCGTACAGCCTAAGAGTCGATTCGATTCGGGCAACTCGGCCGGCGGAGCCCATCGGCTCATTTTGGCGAGTGCGCCACTCAGCCCGACCATGCCGACCTAAGGATTCGAGTTATTTCAGTTGCATTTCAACCCATAAAGGCTTGAGATCCAGGGTATAGCGGACGATTTAAGAATGACATCACAACTCAGCGCTACAATCCGGACCATGCGAGACGAGAAATAAAGTCAAATCAAAGCGAGGGAACATCGCGAAGAGCACAGAAGCGGGCGAAGAAGTAAGATGAAATAATGAATGTTCATTGAAGAAAGGTTACATATGTCTTGGGTCGGGCCCGACAAAAAAAGAGAAAAGTGTAAAAGTCGGCGTCGGTGGTAGCGAGCCACAGAATCGAGGAAAGAAGGAGAAGCGGGGCGGTGAAAGGGGATTGGGCCTCAGCGGGGGTGCCCGGCTCTCCAGGATAATCAGCAGAGAAGGATCCCTCATCCTTCGTCTTGGGAAGAGTCAAGTTAAGGTTTAGGCCGGAATGAGCGATGTGTGCTGCCCAAAGGCGAGCCACCTAGAAACCCATTGATTGGAAGCCTCAGCTCTCAGTCTTCCAATAACCCGGGTCGTCGAGGCCACAGATTATTTGCTGATGGAGATCCCCACGCAACCAGCGACACTCCTCATTCAGGCGTTCCTGTGTAGGCGCCTCGTTAGCCTCGAGGCCGAGCCTCGTGTAATGTCGTCATCACGAAGATTGTCTTTGATTGCACGCAGCTCTTTGCCGATCCGGCTCGTGGCAGGACGTGAGAAGCTTCGTCCTTGACGTGCGAAGTTCATGCGGGTGGGCTGCAGCTTCCATCCTAGCCTCCATCAAATTCATTCTACACAGCCTCAGATTCACTCTAAGCCTCTGCGCTCGCCTTCAGCCGCCCTCGAAAACTATTCGGGCCTCGTCTTCACACCCTCGGCCCGAGACCAGAGCGAGTAAGGTATGTTTGATTCGGCGACTTCCGGCTTCCTCGGTCATACGTTGCGCGACCTCGGCTCGATAGCTCGGATGAGAGGGAAGCCACCCTACTGCTGCATATGCTCGGGCCGCTTTGACATAGCCCTCGTTTTGGATTTAGCCTTCTGGCCAGACCCATGGCAATGAGTGGCCACTATTTTGCCCCGACCCTTAGAATCAACATCTAATCTCTGGGATCGAAACCCTGACTAAAAATGGAATCAAATATGATAAGGTGCGGAAACTACGCCGGGAGCGACCCCCTAAGAGAAAGGCGAGCCTCGTCAACGGGCGGCCTTGATCGACTTCTTAAGGTCGAGTCATAGAATGGATGGTAGCTCTGCTTAGCGAGTTCGGCATTGCGAAGTAAAGAGTCCTTGTCACCGTTAATCTCGTATTCTGGATATTTCCTCCTCGCCTTTTCCACCCCTTTGAAGGTGACGGCCTTCACCCAGTGACGGGTTTGAGACGGTGATGGGGCGCGACCATCAATGGTTGCTCAAACGGCTGAGGGACCTTCGCCTGCGGCCGGACCCAGAATGGGATGAGCTGAAAACTATAGGAGTCTAAACCGAGACGATTACGCTCCGGTTTACGAACGCAGTGGACGGAGAGGATGAAAATTGTTTTGGAGACTTTGACCCGAAGCCAGCCTATCTTTCTCAACCAGAGTGCGAGGTTTTCGTTTCTCTACTCCGGGGCTTCGGGATATCTCAAGCGGGCTGACGGGTTCCCCCTTAGTGGGTTTTTAGCGGCCCAGAGGGGCCCAACGGGAGGAACTTTTACAGTGGAAGGAGGCGAACGCCTCAGAGCAACATATCAAGTGGGCTTCGAACTCGAGGGGCCGGGAACATCCGACTAAATCAACTCCGTAAGGATAGGGAGGACACTCCCGGCGCGCCAGCGCTATGGCGTTATCTTCATGGCGAGATCAGCGAGCACACGAAAATATGTAGGCGATCTGAAGTCAAAGATGCCCAGTGACCACATGAGGTGATCAAAATAGAATAAACACTCCGCGAGATTCTGGGAATGGTCCAAGCCACGGAACGCCCGAGGTGTCATCCTTGTTAAGGGTCGTACTCCCGATTACGACCTTAGCAGAGAAATAGCGCCCCTTCCACGGCCTATGGGAGGGAAGATCGGAAATTACGAGAGAGCAGGGCTAGAAAAATAAAAACCCTCGGATGTCTCCTTGAACAAAGGTAAAAAAGCAAGGCTATGCTGGGGACACGAGCCCCAATCCCCAGAAAACCAGCGAGACTAAATACCCAAATCGTTGGGCGCGGAGTGGGCGGGACACCTGATGAAATCTTTGCGAAAACCCCTTTTATGAAGGGGTGAGAGAGGAAGTGAACCCGTTATCGAGCCGCCGAAGAAACACCTGTCTAAACTGAGACCACATAGAGGGTCAAAGCGTCAGGGGGACCACACTCGAGAGCGCGAAGGAATTTGTGCGTCTAGCAAAGATGGCCCCATATGAAGGGCCAGGCCTTGCTGGGTCCGAGTTCGCATCTTGAGCGACCGGATCTCAAATATTCCGGCCCCGGGGTGTTGTGGATCACCCTTTCCTTGCCTTATGCGAGGAAGAGGAGCTGGACATCTCGAACACGACCAAGCCGGTTGGGGGCACCACAGTTCGTCTAGAACCATGATAAGTGAAGAATCACCATCGTGCGAGAGAGGAAGAACGACTTGGACCCGTGACAAAATTGGATAGTAAGCAAAAAATTCAGCCAACCCAAACAACTCGTCTTATCTCGAAAGAAATCAAAGGAAACCAAAGGCGGTGGACCCGGAGCGACAACGAGAAAGACTGCAAAGACTCGGGCAGAAGACTAAGAGAAGGAAGTCCCAGGAGCACTAAAAGGCAAATAAAAGGTCCAGCAGTGACACACAAGGCCGAGGAGGATGTCAGTAAAAGAAACAAAAGGAAACTAAAAGGAATGGAAGAAATAAGCGCGAAAACCGAAGAGTCATCATTATCACAAGACAAATGACGGCGACCAAGCCCTAACCTAATCATTTAGCAGGTGTTGGAAATTGCACCGATGTGAGAAAGCGTTTACATGCACGCACGTGCACCATACCTGGTGCAGACGATAGGGTTGAAAAATAAGGCTCGCAAGCCCACACACCAAGCGAAGGCTGACCCATGAAACCACGAAGGCCCACTAGTTGAATTCCAAAGGAGAGGTTTGCCCAATGAGGCATTCAGGCCTTTTACGCCCGACGTCTGACCTTTTGGGCTGACCAGAAGAGAGGTCCAATCGAAACGGCCCCAGGCCACTTATGGAAGTCTCCCACAGGTACAGAAAATAGAATAGTCCCTAATAATATATTACTCCGCTAAATCAACCAAATCACCAATAAGGAAGAAAGACAATATTAGATCAGCATCAAATGGATCCCAAATAAGGAAGGAAGATTATACAAATAAACTACTTTTCTATATCTATACCGTCTATACGATTTATAATAAGAAATATCCCATCCAGTAAGTGAATCCTAATTACCATCCAAGCTGGGAGAACATCCACTATAAATACCAGGTTACCCCATCGGTGAAAGGTACGCAAAAAACATACGCGATACTAAGCGAGTCTAAGCGGTCCTCTCTTTTCCTCGAGAAAGCCGGCTTGAGCGCCAGATGACCACGGTGAAGCCTGTGATCGTGTTTGCGAGAGGAGTGCGATAAGATTTTAGTCGGTATTAAACAGTCATACTTCATTAAGCAGATCCAAAGCACATCCCCAGCCACATTGAAGCCAATCAGGGTCCAGCCCGAGCCCTACGCTCAGCCCCAGTTCCGATTGAAAAAAGCATCATCAGTTCTCAATCATCTATTTCTCATATTGGCAGGAGATTATCTGCTCTTTCCACTCCAAAGTCTAACCAAACTTAGAACATTCTGTTGGGGCCTTCTATTCAGTATATCATCATATCTAGTTTACCTTAGAAAATGATGTTATGCGTCAGAATTAATTCTGCCCATATTATGTTAGAGAAGTCAGTCAGCAGTGCTCTAGAGGCACACCCAAAATGGATTATATCAACTGAATCTCAATTTACTGACAGCAATTTATACAGTGTTAAAATGCAGTAGTCATCTTACTTGAATTCTGATAATCTGTCCTCCTTAATAGCTTCTTGCAATAATGCTGAAGAAGTCCTTTGGTTCTGCCTGTAATAAACACTCTTTGCTTATACCCATGGCACAGTAAGGCAGTCCATTCAAATAAGCTGATCTTGCAAAGGATGTTAATCTCAAATGAGTATTAAAGTCTCTTCTCGCTACCAGTTACATTTTGAAGCATGTCAGTATGGTAAGCTTCATCAAGTTTATTTTCCTTCTCTGCCTTTACATACCACTACTCATTGAAGTGATTCACACAGATGTTTGGGGACCTGCTGCCTTGTTATCGTTATATATTGAACTGTAACAGAATGGGGAGAATTGAATTCTAAAACGTGGACAACGCATGAAAGAGTTTTATAAGTGTGCTCAACACTTTGCTTTCATAACAGAAATATTTCTCTGGCAGCGTCGCACACACACACCGGCTTCCAGAATCTTCTGGTTCAATACCTTCAATACCCCCTCTCAAGCTACACGTGGAGTTTTCCATGGTGAGCTTGCTTCTAAGGGATTGCAACCGAGGTTCTGACAGTGCCTTAGTAAAAATATCTGCAGGCTGCAACTCAGTGGGAATATACCTGATCTCCAACTTTTTAGTAGTCACAAGATCACGGACAAAACGAATATCAATCTCTATGTGCTTTGCACGAGAATGATAAACTGGATTATTAGCAAGTGCTTGAGCCCCTTGATTGTCACACCAGAGCAGAGGTGGTGTTTGCTGAAGCTTAATGCTAATTTCTGTCTATAAATTCTGAACCCAGACAAGATCAGTGGCTGCACTTGCTAGGGCTCTATATTCAGCTTCGGTGTTGGATCGAGCTGCAACCTTCTGCTTTCTAGAGCTCCAAGTAATAAAATTGCCACCAAGAAATACACAAATACCACTCATAGATTTTCTATCATCAACATTGCTTGCCCAATCGGCATCAGAATAGCCTTCAAGGTTCATGATCTGTGTTGGTATAAACTTGAGACCATAAAGTAGTGCCTTTATGTACCGTAGTACCTTACATGCTTTCCAATGAGCCAAGGTTGGTGCTTCTAGATATTGGCTGAGACGATTCACAGAAAATGCAAGGTCAGGTCGTGACAAAGTAAGATATTGTAAAGCTCCTACTGTGCTTCCGTAGAGAGATGGAGCATCAAAAGGGGCACTGTCATGGAGGGATAGTTTGGAAGTCACACACATAGGGTAGGGACTTTATGTAGCAGATTTGTTTTTGTTAAGAATTAACAGCATATTTAGTTTGACTGAGATTCAAACCTGAGGACTTCAGAATAACATAAACAAAAAATAATTCACAGGACCTAAGGTTTTTAAAGCAAACTAAATGTTGAGGTCCTTAATAAGCTGTTGAATGGCATTTGAATCTTCACCAGTGATCAGAATATCGTCGACATACACTAGGAGAAACAATGGTCGGCCACCTTTGTTAATTGAAGAAAGAGAGTATCTGAAACAAATTGCTAAATCCCCAAGCTGTAAGAGCACTCTTGCTTCTCTCAAATAGGTCCTTGGAGGCGCAATTTTCACATCCTCTAAACTTCTATGAAGTTTGCAAACATAAGTGGGCTTGGTAGAGTCCACAAAACCTGCTGGTTGAGCCATAAAAACATCTTCATAAGTCACCATTTAAGAGCATTGTAGTGTCCAATTTGTTAGAATGTCCCAATTTCTTGACATGGCTAATGTAAAAATACTTCTAATAGTAGATGCTTTAATCACGGGACTGAATGTCTCAGAGAAATCCAAGCCAGGAGCTTGTTGAAAACCCTTTGCCACCAATCTGGCTTTGTATTTATCCAAGGTACCATCGGCCTTGAATTTTGCTCGAAACACCCATTTACTTTGAATAATATGATGGGCATCACTAGGAGGAACTAATTCCCATGTATTATTCTTTGAAAGGCTTGATACTCAGTTTCCATGGCCTCCTTCCAACGAGGATCAAGCCAATGCAGAGGAACAGTAAGATGGCTCTAGTAAACATAGCAGTAGAACTTTTGGTTTGAAAATACCTGACTTGGATCTTGTTTGCATAGGATGAACCAGACTGACAGAAGGAAGAGTCGCTAGGAATGGAGGTAGCTTTATCAGATATGCTCTTAGTAATGGGGGCAACAACGACATTCTCAAAGATGTTGTAGCATTTTTGAGTCAATGGGCAATATTCCTTGGAAGAAGGGCCGTAGCACTTGAATCAGGGAATATATGAAGACTATTCTGAGGCAGTGGGACTGCCTGCTGCAATTATAATGCTGCACAGGAGTAAAATCAGAAGCTGGAACTGATTTTGAAGGAGAGCAAACGGGTGCAGAAGGAATAACAAATGATGGGGCACCATAAGATCTGATATTCTGAGATGGTGCAGAGTGGTGATTGAGATACAAATAACTGCTGATGAGGAAAGAGGTTCATCAAAGTAACACTACGGGCTATATAGATTCTTCCTGAGAGATTGTAAACATTTATAACGCTGTGAAAGGAC
Organism: Tetrastigma voinierianum; assembly: GCA_016808115.1. Taxonomy (NCBI): domain Eukaryota; kingdom Viridiplantae; phylum Streptophyta; class Magnoliopsida; order Vitales; family Vitaceae; genus Tetrastigma; species Tetrastigma voinierianum. Next base: position 191,711 of record JAEQBH010000717.1, read on the forward strand.
TATACCTAGAAATACACATTTTGATGTCTTGAAGGCTAACTTGTGTTTGTTGTAGGGTCTCTTAAGTATGGAAAGCAAGAACAATAAACACCTTTAGAAAATGATAATCTGGCTTTAACCAAACAAGCAGTCATAAAATGGAGATAGATCCTTGAGCACTGGTGTGGGAAGACGATTTAACAAATAAGCAGCTATTAAGAGGCCTCCCACAAAACTTTAAATCTATGGCTGCTTGTGCAAGTAATGTGAGATAATCTCTACAATACTACGATGTTTTCATTCAGCCTTCCTTGCTGCTGATGAGTATAGGGACAGGAGGGGACAAAATACATACCAAGATCATGAAGAATAGCTTGGAAATTTGCGACATTCTTCCCCCAATCAGTTTATAGAAACATTTAATCTGAGTTTTAGATTGTCTTTCAACTAATTTGTTAAAGTGCAAAAAGATGGCAGTGGATTCAGATTTTTGACGAAGGGGAAAGATCCAAACATGACGAGTAAAGTTATCAACAAAAGAAATATAGTATCTATAGCCTTCAACAGATAAGTGAGGAGCTGGTCCCATACATCCGAATGAACTAATTGAAACGGCTGAGTTGTCTTCCTGAGAAACTGAAATGAAATCTGATGGAGCTTGCCATATTGACAAGCATCACAGAATGGCAATGAAGAAGATGGTAGGTGCAACTGAGATAAGTGAGCACCTTATTGAGTACTACGGTATTAGGGTGTCCAAGGCGGGTGTGCCACAAATGGACCAAGGAGTGTTTATGGCCAGAAAATTTGTCTGTTGAGGCAGCACATTTGGAAGATGTTGGTGCAGCAACCAAAAAAGAAGTGGACTTGAAGTCCGGTGAAGCAGAGCAACTGGAATGTAGTGGTAAATGGAGTTGATACAGACCATTATTAAGGGTGCCTTTTAGGAGAAAATTTCTAGTATGAATGTCCTTTACATAACAAGAAGAAGGATTAAACTCCACTATAACATTATTATCCACTGTGAGTTTAGAAATGCTAATCGGATTTTTGGTTATAGAGGGAACTAAAGGTATGTTCCGAAGAGCAAGAGATTTAGGGGAAATACCAGTGTTTGCTAAATTGATGTTGCCAACATGAGTAATAGGCAACTCTGTACCATCTCAAATCATTAATTTGCCATGTCCAGAGTACTCATTCTTTGCTGTTAGGGAATCACCACGATTTGCCACATGTTGTGTGGCACCACTGTCTAAGAACCATGAAGTATCCTTAACGTCCTTTGGAGAAGCAATGTATGCTTGAGAAGCACGAGAAGCAGTGGGAAAAGAACTAATACTTGCTGATGAACCTCTAGAAGATTGAGACTGATGTTGATAACTATCATCAAATCTGTGAAAACATTTCATGGCCGTATGTCCAGGCTTACCACAGATTTGGCAGTGAGGCTTGTTATTTGCTCTAGAGGAGGGGTAGTAACGGTCACCAGGAGAAGAACGACCTCTGCCTCTGTGACCATATCGACCTCTAAAATGTGCTTGGTGGCCACGGAAAGTATTGAAATCTGGACTTGACTACTTGTGAGTAAAAAATACTTCAGAATTTGAAAATTCAGTGAGAGAGGTAGCTGCAAGCTGCTCTAGATGCATTTCGTGTGTTTGTAACAAGTATTGAACTTCTTGTAGAGTGATGGCATCCCGTGAGGTAAGATTTACCACAATTGATTCAAGTGGATCCAAGGCCCCAAAATATACAAAATGAGTTCATCCTCAGAAATATGTTGACCAGCAGCCTTAAGATCGTGAGCAATAACTTTCATCTTAAGGATGTCCTCTTCCACAAAATCAGCACCTTTCTGTGTAGTTTGCAACGAAAATCTCAACTGAAGGATGCGTGCTTTGGATCTTGTGGAAAATAATTGATCAAAAACATTCCAGATTTCTGCGGACGTCTTGCAGTGAACCACATGGCCAAGCATTTGTTCAGATACAGAGGACAGCAACCAGCTCATTAGAAATTAGTCAGTCGGATCAGGTGAGATAATCAGGATTACAAGAGAGCTTGAAAGAATTTGGGAATCAGAAAGAAACTCAAGGAAGCTTGATGCGTGTGCCAAGAAAAAATCCTTCAAGGTCATGTGCTCTTTTCAGAAGGCAAGACCTGAGATCGCCAAATGCATAAGTTTGATCCGATCTAACCGGATGTTTAAGTGTTAACGTAGCTGGTATCCTGCATGGAAGACTTACAGAAGAAGGAATGGGTGTTGCACACGAGAAGGAAGATGGAGATATCGCCATTGAAGGCTTGTCACTGCTCTGATACCATATTGAACTTTGTAACAGATAGGAGAATTCTTGAATTCTAAAACGTGGACAACGCATATATGAAAGAAGTTTTACTAGTGTGCTCAACACGCCTTCATAACAGAAATATTCTCTAGCTGACGTCACACACACGAGCTTCCAGAACCTTCTGGTTCAATCAATACCTTCAACGTCCATTGAAGGTTATCGTTATTATGTTGCATTTGTGGATGATTTCACTAGGTATACTTGGATATATCCACTTAGACTAAAATCTGAGGTAGTTACTATCTTTGAACATTTCAATAAAATGGTTGAAAGGCAATTTACTACTCAGATTAAGTGCTTACAATCAGATTGGGGAGGAGAATACAGAAAACTCCAACCTCTGCTTCATAAGCTAGGAATTCAGTTTAAGGCATCCTGCCCTCATAAACAGCAACAGCAAGAAGGAAAATCTGAAAGCACCACAGGTATTTGAAAACTGGTTTTAATTTTTATTTTGACCACGGTTGAAGCTTCTATGGACTTAAAGTTTGGTGGGAAGCCTTTGTTTCAACTACTTATCTAGTGAATGGAATCTTCCCTACCCAGTTATCGACCAGCTTTCTCCCTTTGAATCTTCTTATCATCAAAAGCCAGACTACTAGTTCCTTAAAAGTGTTTGGCTGTGCGTTTTTTCCCTATCTCAAACCATACAATAAACACAAATTAGATTTTAAAATTTCCAAATGCTTATTTCTTGGCTATGGTCCTTTCCATAAAGGGTATAGGTGTTTACATCCCTCTGGGCGTATATACAGTGCTAGGAGTGTTAGCTTTGATGAGAAAGCTCATTTCCAAATCAATATTGTTTTGTCTACCGTATCTAATTCTATGCAAGACTCATGGAGCTCCTGCTTATGTCCCTTCCAACACAAAGTCTCCTGCACTATTGCCAGCTTCATCCTCTTTGATATTGTCACTTTCCTCTAAGTTCAGGTCAGAATCCTTGAATCTGCTACTTCGAATACCTCAAACTCTGATACCATGTTTGAGAAAAACTTTGAAGAGAAAATGCTGAAGAGAAAAGAAACTTGGAGAGGAAGTTTTTTCAGAGAACTTCACTTTCTATAAGAACAGAGGACCAACTGTTTTATACAAGAGGAGGAATATTCTAGAACTAAACAGTTATAGAAAATTCTAGAAAAAGTTAGTTACAGAGCAAAGCTATTGAGAGAATGCATATATAGAGGTCAAGTGAAGGAGGTTATAGTTGGGGAAGTTTATTGGAAGACAGTCAGCATTGTTCGTGTTCTGTTTCAACACTAAAGGCAACTCTGGTTTACAATATGATTGAGACTTTGTAGAGAAGCAAGCTTCAGATTCCAGCATAGCAGCACTATTTTCAACATTCTCCATTCCCTCCCCATCTTCGCCATCTCCAACTCTCCTTTCTCGACCAACTACTCGTTCCAACCCTTATGCCCATCATCCTTTTCTTTCTGGCGGATGTCGATGTTGAAGTTGATACGTGTAGCTAAAGAAAACCTTATCCAAGACCCTAATCCAATTCTACCCAGTAGCCGGACGAGTCGAGGACAATCAATTCATCGACTGCAGTGACGAGGTGTTCCCTACTTGGAAGCCCAAGTTGAGTGCCAAACTTTCGGAGTTCATGACTTGCCGCCACCTGGATCCCATGCTACTAAACAAATTCCTTCCTTATGCATCGGACATTGCAGTTGATATAAAGTCATGGCAATTCAAGTCAATACGTTCAACTGCGGTGGGATGGCAATCCCTGTTTCAATTTCCCACAAACAGTGGTTATATTTGTCAACAGTTGGGCGGCGGTGGCTCGCCGGGATACTAATTTCCTCTGTCCACAATTTGGACTGGACAACCTCTTCCCTACCATAAATTTATCCGGGTTAGATCCAAGCCATATCGCAAAGGAGAAGATCGCGACAAAGAGATTTGTATTTAGTTCCTCTAGTGTAGCTGCACTTAGAGGGAAGTGTGCTGATCATAGCATGGCCGGAGATCCCCCAAGGCGTCCAACACGTGTGGGGCCTTATCCTTTCGCATGGAGCACGCTATGTAGTGCTCACTCATGGGATGTAAACACAGAAAGATGCTACATCCGGTGAACCAACGTACAGGATGGACCCTCCATTGCCGGAGAATTACTTCCAGAGATATTATCGGATCTGCGAGAATAACTTCATGCATGAAGGACGTGAAAGAAGGGCGCTGCCATGCACTTGTGATGCAAATTCGAGAAGCAATAGAAAAAATTGATGGAAATTACGTAAATAAACATTGAAGGGCCACACCCAGAACTCGAATTTCATAAAGAGCGAGCTGGTAGATTAGCCAAAGATGAGGCAGACCCATTTATGTTTACCAGCTTGTGTAGGATCCCTGTATACGAAGCTGACTTCGGACGGGGAAAGCCCATATGGGTTGGATCAGTTAGCCTACCTTTCAAGAATCTAGTTGTTTTCATGGACAGTGGTGGAAGTAACGGTGGAATAGAAACATGGATTAACTTAGTGGGGGAAGATATGGCTAAATTCCAAGGAGACCAGGAGTTCCTTTCATTTGTTTCTCCAACTTAAATTCAGAAGGCTTTTCTTCTATATATTCACGAAGAACTTGTCTATCATCCATTAATTATGTATGAAATAAGTGTTAAAGAAGTTCTCTATGATCCACTATGAGTTACTATCGTACGGTTATGATTTATGTGTGTATATATATATATTGTTGGAAAGTCAAAGTGTAAACAGAAAATATTTAATAACCAATTTGAAGTCTTCTGGCGTCTATTGATTTGCGCTTTTTAAAATAATAAATAAATGTTTTATTCTTCGTCAATCAAGTTAATTCATTTTTTTTTGAGAAATTATATTTCTGTACTTCTGTTTTACCTACGCGCGTTAAAAAAACATATCTGAATACGTGTTCTAGCCTTATAAGTTTTATTTGCTCTTGCTTGTGCGCACCTAGCTCCTTCTTACATCCTCCGTGGTGGCTCGTGCGAAACATAGTGAGAATGGTCCGAAGTGGCTCCCAATACTGAAAAACATAGTGACAATGGCGTTGAAAAATAGCGAGGAAGGCGTTGAAATTAGCTTTAAAACGGTGGAGAAGGAAGACGAGGAAGTTGAGGTTCGCTTTTTTTTTTTTTTTTTTTCCAGAATGTACTTAATCCGGATTCGAAAATCCGGATATCATACTATCCTCCGGATATTGAAATCCGGAATATACTCCTAGCAGTTTAACAAATCGGTTAAAAACTAATATACGGATATCAAAATCCGGATTGTATTGTGTGCGGTTGTGATATCGATAAATGGAAAATATCTGGTTGGAAATCAGGAATTTTGAGCTATAGCCGGTTGAAAATCAGGATCCTATGTTTTGGTTACAAATCCGGTAAGATCATTTATCCGACTTTAGCGGACATTATTTGTTGTATTTAATGCGCATTTTATTTTTGCGGATGAATTTCGATCATAATCGCGGCCCTTCTGACAATTAGTTGATTGCGGTGATGCATTTAGTAGTAATGAGTAATTTTAATACTTTAAAGTTAGAGTAATTTGTTTTAAGATATCGAAATTAATAAATTGTTATTATCCGAGATATTTTGTAGTCGGGATCTTTTTGATTGAATGAAGTACCGGAATGTAGGAAAAAGAAGCAGTTTGTTATTGTATTCAAAAGATCGGATAAAGGAGATAGTAGAAAAGCTAGAAGTTATCCTTGCATGTGAGCGTGGTGGGAACATATAGGCATGCAAAGAATAAATTCGAATCTTGGAAGCCTTGAATCGAAAAACCTTTGAGCGAAAAAAATGCGATTGTCCATTTAAGATAATCGATTGTGAAGTTAACTAGTAATGATGATTGGAGTGTTAAAGTTGTTTGTGGTTCATAATCATTAAGCGGCTAAACAATTGGAGGGTCACTCATATGCAGTCGTTATCGGATGGGAGAAAAAACTATATTGTCGATATGACGAAGAACTTGGTGAAACCAAAGGAATATTCTACTGTCGACTAAAATCATGATGAGAGTATAAATGTTAGCACTATAGAGACAATCTACAATGCACGTCGTAAACATGGGCTACCTCGACTAATGGAAATCATAAAATGCAACAACCTAAAATGAAATAATGGAATAATTATTAAATATTGAATGACATTTGGAAGGATGATAAACGAATTTGTGGAGACATTTTGTTTTATCATATTAAAATACCTTTATTATAATAAGATGCTAATGGATATATTGGGCCAAACTTGATTATTTTAAGGATTAATGATGAATATTGATTGTGATTAGATCAGATAAAAGTGAATGAAAATATATGGAAATTATGAAGAAATGGGACTAAGTTAGGTGTGGTTTATAATGTTTGAGTAGAATTAGAGGAGAAAATAAATGACCAATGGGAAAATAATAAGAGACTTAAATGAAATAATAGATAAATGGAGGGACCTATATATAAAGAAATAAGAAAAGAAAGAAAAAATCAAAGATAAGGACATGGCATGTAGGAAAGGGAGGAAGCTTCCTCCTTTTAATACGATTAAGAGTGATCCATAAGAAGAGGAAAACAGAAAAAAGGAGATATTTTAGAGTGAAGCTCTCACTTACTCTCTAGATTTCCCAGCGATCGGACCATAGGTCTCAGACAAAGCAGAGGAAAGTGCTTTCACCATGAAAGAGCTAAGTAGGGGCCGGAATCGGGGGTTTGACAATATAGGGTGGGTCTTCTCCTACTTTGTCATTTTCTACCCTAAGGTTTGTTGGGTGGTTATCTTGCCTTAAGGGAATGTTTGCTTGCATTTTAAACCATGGGAAGCTGCCACATTGTGGTAGTGCGCAGCTAGCTGAACCTTAGAGCTGATTTTTGGGTCAGAAATAAAGGGAATTTGGAAGTGAGTCCTTCTCGTCAATTGTAGCCACATCAATGAACTTGATGTTAGGCTTTTAAATTTCTCGATTTGGACCTATGTATACCAAGTTATGGTCCTTTTACCGAAGTCATCTCAGCTAAATCTGGTCGGGTCAGTTTGTCCAGTTCGGGTCAACTAGCCGGACCTTAGAAAGGGTTTTTGGGTCATAAATAAAGGGAATTTGGAAACATGTCCTTCTGGTAAATTGTATCCACATCAATGAACTTGATGTTAGGCTTTTGAATTTCTCAATTCGGACCCCTGTAGACCAAGTTATGGTCTTTTTACTCTGAACAGTCAAATAGGCTTGAGGTCAGCCATAGAGGTCGTCAAGCGGGTCGGCGGACCTCATGCGCGAGAGTCGTGGGCCTCATGCAGCGAAGGTCAACAGACCTCATCTGTAGAGGTCAGCGGACCTCGTCTGTGGAAACTCAGCTCGTCCTGTAGAGCGCTCGACTGTCACGGCCAGAGCTCGGCTCGTCATGTAGAGCCCGGCTAGGTCGTTGGTCGACTCGTGCGGTTCAGTCAACTCGTCAGGATTTGACTACGCATGACCTCCAACTTTGGAATGTCATAACTCCTTCTTCCGAACTCCGATTTGGGTGTTCTTGGACTCTATGGAAAGCCCATTGAGTCAAGAATACATTCATATTCCTGATGAGGATAGAAGATGTTTGAACAAGGTGATAGATCGAGCTCGTCCAGGTCAGGTCAGCTCGTCAGTTCAGGATTTGACTGTGTATGACCTCCAACTTCGGAAGGTCATAACTCCTTCGTCCGAACTCCGATTCGGGTGTTCTTGCACTCTATGGAAAGAATATTGAGTCCAGAATCCATCTATATATAGATTTTTGAAATTGGAACTCATATTAAACTCCGAAAATTAATCCTAACCAAAACTACTAGTACACATGAATAATATTGTTCTTTAATGGTTTTGGGAATAGGGACTGACGGGGAGGAAAAGCCAAACTGAGATTGAGATTCCAAGGATTCGAATCAAAGGGCAAAGATTTTTAGGTTTGTTCTACCTTTTCTTATTCTCATTTCAATATTTGAAATGTTTGTTCTACCGACTTCTATTTCCTCGTTTCAAGTTTTTGCATGTTTATTCTCTGACTCTATTCTTATTTCAAGTATTTTGGTAGTTTACCAAGTAACTATGAAATGAATACATGAATGAGTATATGAAATGAGTACATAGATTGAGTATATCTTTGAAAATATTATACGAAAGTGAATATGGAATCGAAAAGTGATAATTAATAATCGAATGAATGCGAATGATAAGGACGAGATTCATCAAACGGAATCTGTCATAAATGTAAATTGAATGATATATTGAATGAACCGCCTGACGGGATGCACCAATCGGCATCCGTCACGAAGGCACCTCGAAATTGTCCAATGTCCCACTTGGCGGGATGCACTAATCGGCATCCGTCATGATGGCGTATGGCATTGAAGAAATGTCCCACTTGGCGGGATGCACCAATCGGCATCCGTCATGATGGCGTATGGAATTTAATTGATACCACATGTGGGGTGCACTAAGCGGCATCCGTCATGATGGGAGACAAATTGTTAAATGTGTAAGCACATTACCCAGAATGATAATGGGGCGGGATTCATCAAGCGGAATCGAAATCGAGAAATGTGGTGAAATTGCGAATGATAATAAGGCGGGGAATCATTAAGCGGAATCCGTCGAAGCGTGAATCAAATGAATATTCGCAGTAACCAACATTGTGAATATAAATGAGTTTCTATGTATGCTTAAATCTATAAATTGAATTGTGAAATGGTGTTGCATTGAAATTGTATGATGTGATTTGGTAAAATGATTTAGAAATTGAAAGCATCGCGAAAATAAATACCTTGTGAGTATGTTGAATTAATAGGCATGGTTTAATGTTAAATGCATACTAAGCTTCATTGAATATTGAAATAGAAGCGCCTTAGAACCCTTAGCATGAAAATGCTTGGCGTATGGATTTTATCTATCTGCGGAGTTCGAGTAAACGAAGGGAGACAAGATCGTGTAGCCTTGAGTCATGAGAAATCTGACGTATAAGTATATGCTCAAGTCATTTTGCATATCATCTCTTTTAGACAAGTAGTATTTTGTAAACAAAAAGGGTTAAACCACGAACCTTGATTTTTGTATATCATTTGAAAAAGACATAGAATGCCTTTCTTTATAAATGTATTTTGTTAATAATTTATGGGCTGAATTGTTTTGAAATTTGTAAATGATTGTGGGCTTGCCCAAAACTGAAAGCAACTCATGACTAAACAAATTAATTAAACGTTTAATAAGATAAATAAAAGCGTCAGATGCTTAGACGGTTCGGATCCGCCATTCGGGTCGGGCGGGGGATTCGGGTCGCAACACTTTTGAAAAAGAAAACTTAATAAAATGTAAAATGAAAAGGTCGCAGCGTCCCCGGGTTTCGGTTGGACTTGCCATTGGGCCGGTCGGGTCGGGCTCGGGGATTGCTACATCTACTTCTATTCGATTGTTGAATGCATTTTGCGGTGTTCTAATTATGGATTACGCCTCAGACCAACGAGATATTGCCTTCCACTTCTCGAGATTGTAGGTGTGACATCCACAAATTGAAGCTTTTACGTGGCATTTGTATGCTTGGAGGCGGCGTGTAGACAACTACACTTGGGCAATGGAGAGATTAAGTTTAATGTTTGCTGATCGATTACCTAATGTCATTGTTACTGATAGGGAGTTGGCCTTAATAGACATTTGTGCGAGTTAGTATTTCCTACCACAACAAATCTTACGTGCAGATGGCATATGAAAAATGCCTGGCTTGTAAGAAGTTGTTTTGACGAAAAGAAGTGGGAGGCATTCATGTCGACAGGTGTCCTTTGTTTTCTTCGAATGAGGGCGAATGCGAGAGGAATTTAAGATCATTGATTACTATACTTACCCAGATGAGTAAAATATGTAGCCACGAGTCATGGTTGACTCTATTATAAGGGGAAAGATTTGTCGCGGCTTGGACGAGATAAAGTAATGCATTTAGAAGCGATGTCACAACGAATAGGTACATTAATGGTATGGATTTTTCTTCAAATGTCCGTACATAAAAATGATTCTAATATATGTTTTATATTTTTTATAGGGCCGAGAGTGCACATGCAAAGTTGAAGAGACATCTTGGTTCATCTCGAGGTTGAGGTTCTTGGAATGTAATAAATGCTTTCTTATTGAGTTTGCCGACATACAAAAATCAAAGCTTCATTTTGAAGTATTTTACGTTTGTTGAACATCAATTCCATAATGCTATGTTTAAAGAATTGCGGGGTATGGTATCTAGAATCTTCACTCAATATGATGATGGAGTTTAAGAGCAATAGTTGAAATTAAGAAGGAATATGTGGTTAGATGACGAACCTGTATAGGTTGCCTTGTCATACGAACTTCTGGAAACTTATCAAAGAAGGTCGCACAATTCCCCTTGATAGTGTGCATTCTCATTGGAGGCAGTTCGATACTATGAACGACAATGTCTCGTCTGAGCTGAAAATTACTCCTGAAATTGATAGTATTTTGAGACAATTTGCTGATTGTGATGAGGCAGGTAAAATAGAATTAAAAAGGAAGTTTAGAGAGTTAGCTTATCCTGCAATGACATCTATGTTTCCACCACTTGAGAAGGTTAAGGCAGATTAGATCCCGTCATTGAAAATCAATTTATCTACCAAGCGAGCTCCTTCTTTATTTGAGGTGTTGAGTCGCCACGATAGTGCTCACTAAATACTTGCATGTTAAGGTAAGAAAGTACCAAAGGAAAAAAAATTGAAGTACATTAAATGTTTTCCACACATCAAATACGTAAACATATAGTGAACATCGGATGTTAATGGATGGTCATTGGGGATATGATCGATTCTTTGGGTTTACTAGGAATGGGGGAAGGCAGTGGGAACCAGTTCAGGCAAGATTTGACACATGAGCTTCAAACTTTCATGATGAGTATGTTCAATTGTATGGATCAATTAGTAGTGTTGCGGGATTGGTTTATTCATTATCATGTTTTGACTCTTTTGCTCCATATGATAGATGGATGACTTTTACGACATGGGTCATTTGATAGCCTCGCGGTCTGATATTGTGTTAGTCCATTTATCGATTAGACAATGCCTAACATATACACCACTTAGATACGTATCAGTGCCACCACTTCACCACAAACTGATTGCACTTGGATTTGTTGAGGATTGTCATTTCGTCCAGGTTTGTTAAATTATATTCTGTTAGTCATTAAGTTTAATGTTTTTAATTTTTTGTTTTTTGATAAAGGACGATCTTTATTTTAGGTCTTCATGGATTCGACATCACGATACCTCCAATTACCACAATGGCGTAATTACCAATACCAGTGCGCTCGAGGATGGGAGATCCCTTATGTACCTCGGATTGAGGCTTTTAGATCATTATTAGGGACGAACTCTGACGAACTCGGATGAAACATGATGTATCTACAACTTTAAATGATTTATATTGTAATTGATATGTATTATATTATTTTAATTTAAATGAATTACTTTTAATGATGTAATTTAATTATTCTTGTACAACATCCCAAACATTTAAATTTAAATATATTTTATAAATTATTTTAATACTTTAAATTTAACTATATTATATAAATTATTTTAAACATAATTAATCTAACAACTAATATAATACAATAAAATGAATAAATTCTATTTTAAACATTAAAAGTCTAACAACTAATACATAAACATAAAACTAAAATATTCTTTTTCCTCTTCGAACGAACATATACAGTGGTAGATTGAGTAGAATCCGGTCTGCAGTACTGAAGGATCGGCTGAGGTCTTTGGAGGAGCATGTCTTTGGAGGAGGATGATCTATCGGTGGTGGAGGATCAACCGATGCTGGTGGAGGATAGACAAAAGTGGGAGGGCTAAAAAATGGACGCGTAGCAGGTGATGGAGTGCTGTGAGATGCTGGAGCAGGTGATGGTGTGCTGTGAGATGCTGGAGCAGGTGATGGAGTGCTGTGAGATGCTGAAGTCTCATCTGACCCAGCAAGTATGCTATGCGCCTCGTTCAGTGCACCCCAAAAATAATCGAGCTCTATTTCTCTTCAATGAGGATATCGCGTCACGCCGATAAAATCGATGCTACGGCATTACGCTACATAAATAATATGTGAACTTAATATTGGTAATATAATAAAAAAAGAAGTTAAGTAAATATTATATCTGATTTAGATTACTAGGTCAAATGAAGTTCATATTTAACTTACAGTATCACTGGTAGATGCAGCATGTGAGGGCAGAGAAGATCGTGCATCTGTCGTAAAACCTGATCTCAGCTGTGGAGGTTGAACGATGCGATATGCGATCATACCAGGCCATATACTCTGCTACACTCTCTCCTGAGCCTGAGTACTGGCATCGTCGACCTCGACTCTGATCAGTCAGTACGTGATCTGTCCATCTCTCCCAATACTGATCCAATAAGATACTACGGTCAGGTCGTGGAGGTGTGAAAGGTCGCGAGGAGAATGAATGCAGATATACCCAATGCGTAAGACCCGCTGCGGATGATATGGCTCGACAACCAGTCACTTTATGCATCGAGTACCATGCAATATCGAGAATGGGGTGCACCATTTCGATGATCCACATTGTGGCTCCCGGCGGACTTATCCCGAACTCTGTCGATCTAGTGGCTCCCGAGCCGACTCTGAGCTATGGGAATCACGTGTGGCCTCCAACGTAGTGCACGTGGTCGTGACTCGGTGTACGACAAATCCGGAGAAGAAAACATCTCAGGAAAGTGCTCATAAATCCAGGCCTACATAATAAATCAGACAATTAATATCAATATAATCGATAGTGAAAGTATCCACAAAAATTATCGAAAATTAATATCAATCGTACTGCGAGATTCGGGTAGCCACCTAGCGCCGCCTCAAACACGGTCAGCGGTGGTGGGTTGCACATGCAGATATGCGAGACAGGCTGCACCCGAGCATAGCTGACCATCTTTGAAGTCAGGAATGAAACCGATACACTGCTGTGACGCGGTTGCACTCTTATCAGCAAATAGAGTGCAACCAACCAGATGGAGCAAGAAGGCTCGAGTAACTCGACATCATCATCAAATGAGACATCCGTAATAGTCGAAAAATGATCCCTCAGCGTTAGTCGGCGGAGAGCGACCTTTGCTTTCGGTCTGTGACGCCCCAGCGTCAGGGGTGTCCTTTGACTACCAGTCAACTGTAATTTATATGTCTCGTTTCAGAGACGCACACATGGTAAAATAATACATGGCCATACATCCATACTCATAAAACAAATATCTCCACTATATTCTCATAGTTTTCATGCTTGTTCTACAAAAAAGCTTTATACATATTTACAAAATATTTACTTAAAGCCACATTTTGGCTTTCTTCTCAAAAACTACCTCTTGATGCGGAGTCTCTGGATAGTCTGCGTACCTGAAGGGGATCACGACGGGGTGAGCAAAGCCCGATTAGAAATTCTCCTACAAGGTTACTCCCCACCTAAAATGCATATGCAATGGCATATAAACAATCAATCACATTCCATACAATTATTCTCTATATGAAATGTCTATAACATGCATGAGATGCGACCCCTCATGCTTATGACCCAAGTCCCAACCGACTCCCTCACACTTGGAATGCCAAGCGTGACTAAAACCTGTCACACACCATGACTAAACCATTGGACACCCTCCAATTTTATTTATCAAAACCTGATTTTTATTCTTTTCCTTTATTTTGTGGGCAACGGTTAGGGTTTACAAGTGGGACGCCGCACGCCTTTTTCAACATTTTCACGAACTTACATCGTCGAGATTCATGTCTAACCGTGAGTAACCTGTGGGACTTTCACCCTGGGGGGGGATCTACCCCAACTTGCTCCGCCCAAAACATGTAATTTATCATTTGATGTTTATCGTGAATCTACCTTGGACTTTGTCCCATTTTCCCGACTCCACGAAACCCACTCCTGTCTTGATGAATAAACCTTACCACACCCATTTTGACGTAAGTGTGGCCAATGCGTATGAAATATAAATCATCAATGCATTTTTCCTCATGTTACATTACATGAATATGAACACTACATGAAACATTTACAAGTGCGGATAATTATAATTTATACATACTAAATCTAACCCATGCAAATGTGTTAATACATCAAAGAGCATGCATCAACATCACATTTCAACACACTGCATGTCATTCAAGCAAGCAATAACACTTTTAATTAGAGTCACCAACTTGGGACCATTCAACGAGGGTACCTCGGCCCCTTCACAAACATGAACCAATGGGTTCAGAGCATTGTTATCATGACGACCAAATCCTGACATCTAGAAACTTTAGGTTTCTAGTAAAAGAAACCTAACTTCCACGATCATGCAACCGGTCAAGGAATCCATACCCCTTGGTGGAGCTTGGAACTAATTCACGTAAACTCTCATGGCCTCTCACCAGCTCCCTTCTATTATAAACCATACCAGGTAAAGTAAATCAAGTAGGAAAATATCCACACTCTTGGAAGTTGAAGAAACTCCCAGCCCAGGAGTCATAGCGTTGTCCTCTCCGTTATAGAACACTTCCCTTCCATACATCTCGAAAGAATCCGGCCGGTCGGATCGCCTACAAATCTAGAGAGAGGAAGACGTTCTCTCTCTAAAAATGAAGAACAAAGCCTTCTGCATCCAATTTCTTTCTTCCTCTCCACGTTTTCCCTTCCTTTTGCTTTATTCTTTACTTTTGCTTTTCTTTTCTTTTTCTCTTTTCTCTTCTCATTTTCCTTTCATTTTCTCCTCATTTCTCTCCATTTTCTCTTCTCCTTATTGGTCATTTTCTCACCCTTTTGGAGAAATCATCATCCGGTCAAATGGGTAGGAAATTGCCTCCCCATTTCCTCAAGTCTCACATGTGGCCATAAAATTTCCATCATTTTTCCTTATTTTATAATTCCCCTTTTTATGACATCATCATTTACATGGCTCAATGTGAGCCATGGGATCCCTTTCCCACACATGGCTTAATTGTGAGCCACTAGCACGATGTAGTGTCCACACTTGTGGTGCCATGTGGCATCCTTATGTTGCCATGTGTCGTCAGGCCTTTCACGCCTCGAAAAACGTGAAATCCCGACCACCTCGGAATCTAACGAAATTCGACGTGGTAGCAAAGTTTTGTGAGATGATTTCAACGGAGAAGTCCGTTTCGTCATCCGAGATTTAGAAAAATTCCGGATTTTCAACCGAAATTTCTATTTTACCCGTTATCCAAAATCTTGGATTTTCTGGGGTTTCACACCGTCTCTCGAGATGCCTCTACGTCGGTGGTGCCCAACAACTCAACCAATAAAGCATTGGCATCGTCCACCCGAAGCGGTTGTGAGAATGATATCATCGATCCAGTAATAGGTATGTGTAAAATGGATGCGACGTCATCTAGCGTGATGGTCATCTCACCAACGGAAGATGAAAAGTGAAGTAGTCTCTAGAAGCCTGCCGTGTGGACCCCCTTCCTAGTGATAGGAAATACTGTGAAGCAACTCCACGGTAACCTCAAATTGACTCGCTCATTGACGAGTTACCATGAAGCTAAGCCATTAAAGCTGTGTTTGTATTTGGAAGCCGTGGGTTATAAATTTTCACTTTTCTATCAAAATCACACCTTTAGATTGCGAAAATCGCGACCTCTTGTGCCACGGTGGTGACCCAAAATACAAAATCCTGTATAAAACAAAATACACTCCCGATGTTTTCCGAATGTCCCGACTCACAGTGATAAAGGACCTGCGGTCTATCATCAAAATATAAGATAATGATCAATAAAATATAAGTTTATATGCTTTGTTTTCTGAAACCATGCATGCATATTTTCTGAAAGATATTTACATATACAAAATGCCACATTTTAACTTTTCTTAGTTTTTTAATTTACACCTTATCTTATATATAATCATGACATGCAAGTGAGATCTTGGAAAGATCTTTAGGCTTCAACACTTGCACGAAAAATTATTTTTAAAAATGACGTAGGCAATGGCTCGGTGATGCTATAAGTTCTAAATCTTTGTATGCCAGCACATTTGTACCTCCGATATGAAAATGTACATAAATGGTTTGTAAAAGCGTATGTGAGCGAGTTTTGCTATGAAAACCATTTACAGCGGATTCTGAAAACTATTTATATTTGTTGGCTTGTTTTAGCTGGCTGAAAGCAGTTGAAAACTAATTACCAACTGCTTTGAAAACTATTTACCAACTCTTGAAAACTATTTTAATTAGTGGTTAATATCTGAGAAAGTGCTATCATAAAATCAAGTACCAACCACTTTGTGGCCCATTTAAAATACCTGAAGTGATGCCTCAGAACCTCGAACTTGGCATGGGTAGTGAACCTCGAACACTGCAGGCTAAGAATAATTCCGTGAACATGATGGGATCTATATGGCATAATGGAACCTGGGCCAAAATGCTCGGTGATGGAACCTCGAACCAACACCTCATCGGCTATGTACTAAGTCGTAGCTAACTATATACCTCCGAATATCACGAGGAGACTCACTATATAAATATATACTAGATCAACCCCCGAGTGCCGACCGGTAATATAGTTAGTCATAAATATCCATAATCTTTACCATGCACAATCAGAAATACATCGGCCCAGGAAGCGAGGCGTAATAAATCACAGGGGTTTTCTTAGCGAGACCAAGCTTGTTTCTTAAATAAATCAAACTTTCTATGAGTATAACAATTGGGAGATAAAAAAATGCTTTATAAATCTATGATGCAAAGCACTTTCTGAACTAGTAATTTAAACACTTTTGTTTTAGAAAATGATTTTAGTACTCACCTTTTCTCGACTAAAAATTTCTTTCAAATCTTGTCAAACACTTTAGATTCTCGTCCGGTTACTCAAATCGCCTACACAATTCATTTCAAATTACGAAAATGCCCTCGGTTTAACGTTTTAGCCATAAAACATACAGAGAACTTAGTAGTATATCGACGAACTTCAATTCTAACTGAGAAACTTTACGTGCTCCATTCGATATGGACATCGATAATATGATGTGAAATTGACCAAAATGTCCATACACATTAAATGTCCTATAAACACTATCACATTTGTAGTCAACTTTTGGCTGAGGACTTTTCAGGAAAGTGCAAATACTAGAAACATTTACGAAAATTGTAAGGCTTATTAAGGCTACGCTCTCATTCCTTAAGCGTAAGAAAACGATGCAGAAATTCATGCATTTAATAGAACACGGTCAAAATTCCTAAAAATTCTAACTCAGTCTAAAAATTTTGGGATTAAAGTTTCACGACTCTTCATGACTCCCCAGAAAATTTCAAGCCATTACATAACCTTTAGGCTTGAAATAACACAAATAGGCAAATTTTCTACCTTTTAAGAATTTGTGAAAGAAACTAAGATATTGGTACCTATAGAGGTAGCTCTCTTGTAGTCAACTTTGCATACGCTTTCCGTGTTGAAGAAGCTACGATCAGATTTTAAGTAAATCTAAAATGAATCGAAGAAAATATAAAAATTATAAAACTCTCTCGGGTTCGGCGGTAGTACGCTCGAGTCGAGAATGGCTTTTGATTTTATCCTTTTTGTTTTTGTTTTAAGTGGGACCCACATGTCCCTTTATTCCGCCAGTGGTTTCGGTCTAGAAGCGATTTATTTTGTCGGTTTCGATTCTTTATCCTAATTGAATATTCTTTACATATTTGCCAATTTTGGAGTTTTCAAAAATCCGGATTTTCAAGTTTCGCTCCCATATCTGTGCTTTGAAATTAGTAAAATATTGAAACTGACGTCTCGAAATTAAAACTGAAACTTTCTAAGTCACTAGATTTAGCAAAGAGCGAACTTAACGTGTGATCCAGTTCATCATCAGCTATCACAGAGATTTCGAGATTTCCTTGAAAAATTCTAACAATTTATTAATATTATTTACTGGCTAAACTTCCATTAACTATACTTTCACCCCTCCCAGCTTTTCTTAATTGCAAAAGTGCCTGATTAACAGAAAGAACACAATTTTATCTTCTGATAGCGCTTGGTACACATATGCGCCCGACGATTACATGTATTGTGCACCTCATCGGGATGAGTGTTACAACGCTCATAAAATCGCGACAGCATTGATGCACACTTTCATGTTCGATGGCTACTTGACTAGTCGACGGTGCTGACCAGTCGATCTTGCGGTCTCATAAATCACGAGACCTCTCGTGGCTCCCATAGCTGCGGCTTTGCACCATGATTTACCAATTTCAATGGTCTCGATCCTCTGATATAAATGCGAATAAATTACAATTAAATTACGTAACTAAAATTAATATAAAATATATATAATATATACAAGCTGTGGACAATGATTGTTTACCTCTCTGACCACGTATGTTATTTGCAACTTGTGGTTGTGAAAACTCTGTGATATAGATCTATCGATGAATGCCTCCCGAACACCCTCGAAGACCTCCTCGATCTCATCCACATCATGAGGATGCTCCAGCGGGATCTCGATCCTCTGGCGGCTCGACCTCTCTCAATTGCACTCGTCGTACACGGCTCGGAATCCGTAGGTTGTCTACTAGGTGCATTAGATATACCTCCTCCTCCGAGTCACGTGGTGGCATATCTATTTCAAGAGAAAATGAGATTGATAAATTAAATTAATATAATCATACTCATAATCATTATTTTTAAATAATCATATTCATAATCTTAAATTATATAATCATAAAATTTTATTGAAATCATAATTAATCATAAATAATCATATTCATAGTCATAAAGATTGATAAATTAAATAATATAATCATTAAATAAAAATAAATTAAAGCATTCGGATTCACAAATAATATCACTAGGATTTCATGGAATGGGATTCTTTGCTATATTTGATTCCATTGTGTATCCGGTTGAAGAGGAGAATTTCGAACATCATGGAATCGGGAAAAATAATATTTTACCGGACATCATGAAATCCGGATTGCATCAATTTTTCCGGACATCATGAAATCCGGTTGAAATCAATTTATTCGAACATCATGAAATCCGAGAAAATAAGATCTAACCGGATTCAATGAAATCAGGAATTCAGTCGGATTTGAGAATCGAGAACATAGAATCGACAGAAATGATGAAATTTAAAAAAAAATCAGCTATAAACCCATATTTAACGGTGAAAATGCAAGAATAAATACAACAAATCAAATAAAGAAGCATACTTACTTGATATTTTTGTCCTTGGTTGAATCTCGGTTGGGGGTTAATCGGATGGGTTTTGGGGGAACAAAGCGGAGGATGGGTTGGGTGCGGAGGGTGGAGGTACAGGTTCTTGTCTTGGTTGAATCTTCGGATTTGGGGGTTCTCGGATGGGTTTTGGTAACAAAGGGGAGGATAGGTTTGAGGGGAACAAAGCAGAGGATGGAGAATTTGAGTTCTGCATTATGGGGTGTGGGAGGGTGGGGATGAGAATGTTATGTAATTGAATGAAGTTAGTAAAGAAGTCTATTACAGAATGTACCTAATGTTGAATAATATGAGATATTAGGGTGTATATGAAACTTACTTTCTCCTTAAAATAGCCATTAACGAAGTATGTAATTTGTTATGATTTTTCTTTTAGTTATTTTAACAAACCTTTTTGGCATTTTGTGTAAAGATCGGTCGGAGCTCTATCTATAAATATGTGCAGCCCTTTCCCCTCCACTTCTATATATTTAAGTTAATATTATTATTATTATTATTTATATATTTAAAATAATTTTAAAATAAATGCACTTTTAATGAGTTATACCATTGTTTCTAGAAAATAACCGTAATTTACCTTATCACCAACACTAATTTGACAAATGAAAACTCCATCTATATTCATATATTTATATTTATCATTTAAATATAATCATGATCATTATTATTATTATTATTAGAGATTTTTAGTCTCCAGATACAAACATTCTAGAAGCTGAATGAGTCTGAGTTTTATATCAAATAAGGTTTATTATTATTTTTTTCCCTTCATATTAAGGTTTATTCAAAAAAAAAAAAATAATAAGTTTACTTGTGGTTAATTGTAATGATTGGTCTTTCGTAAGTTTATACGTGTATGATTTTAAAAACTTTATTTTTTATCCGGAACATTACAACTCCTTTACTTTCATGTAGACACAACATTGGCATTGTGTCCCCTTATATAAAAGTGTCAAACAGAAAAACACCTGTAACGATGCTGAGCCAAATAAACCTCCACATTGGCTCATATACCATGTAATAATGACATGCATCTTACCTAATAGTGTTGGAATTTTTTGTGGGTGATTGAAATGAAGACAAGGAAATAAATTAAGCAGAGGAAACAAACAATGGGTAACAACCACAAGAATTTGAAATACATTAAAAATAGTAGTGAATACAATTACCTCTTATACATATAGTATTATAATCATCTATTTGTTTAACTGCCACTGCATGCATGTCCTCGCTTCCATTGAGCAATGAAGAGTTCAAGGTGAGAAAAACAACCAGCAATATTTTATCTTTTTGAGTAGACTCTCAATTGGTGTCTAAAGCACTGGGATTGACAGAGGCAAATTGGAAGAACTCTTCATCAATTCAAATACAGTAATGTCTTGTTCTCAAGAGTAACCAAGGCTTCTATCACGTCTCTCCATTTCATGTCTATCAAAATATTGGTATTCCACAAACAGGTTGAAGAGCTAACCCAATTGGGGTTTCCCCACCCAAAATCCACCTGGTATAATGGAGATCTGCACCAGCTAGTACATGAATGTAACCATATGGTTGGTAACCACAGGACTATGAAATATGTCGGCTAACCGCGAACTCACAAATTTGCGACGGCAATTCATCCCCAGTAAAGTACTTCTCCTATGGGGCAAGAAGACAACGTGCTATCCTTCCTTCAGCAGCCCACCAAGCTATAGACTCAACCACTCTCCTTTGTGTCACTTTGTTGTAAGTACCAGACCATGTTTCGAAAAGGTTCTCCGGCAGCAGCGGGATTCTATTTTCCACCAGATTCACCATTTGGAGCAAAAACGATGGCTTCTGATCAGAACCTGCGGTTAATCTTGATGCAGATAGGGAATATTTATAAATGTTGGATCTTAGAGTTGGGTCGCCCAAAATGGATCCATGACCCAACTCAATTTTGAATTTAAAATAGCAGTTAAATGGAAGTTAACTGCAGTTAATAAAAAAAGGTTTATATACAAAAAGCCCTACGATCTTCTTAGATGAATAAGATTAAGAAGAAGAAGAAAGCTATGACTACTCACAAAATCTCTAAGAAAAGAGAAATTTAGATTTGTGAACAAAGTGGCATTCATTGTAATTTAATATTTGTCAGAGTGAGCAGAAAGCAGTCTGAAGTAATTCTTCATAGTAGTATCATTATGATTTATTTTTGACATTGGTATCGAGCCATTTCTTGTTTCAACTTTGCAGTATGCGATAAAAATGTCATATTTGCACATCTCTTATAATTATCTCTGTATTGACATTACATTATGAGATCATGGGGAATATAGAAATGTATATTCTTAGTGTATTCTTTCTGGTATGGAGAGATTGGAGTATAGAAAAGTAGTTTTCAGTTTTCTGCATTTCTGGTAAAAAGCATTCACGATAAAAATAGTGCCTTAACCAGAGATTCCACAAAAGTTTAAAAAAAAATTAAAAATAAAAATAAATATTGAGAATAAGAATAATACTATTCTTCAATGTACTTTTTGCTTTTCTTTCTACAAAAGTTTCACATAATCAGTACTATTTCTGCAAAGTTTCACATAATGGTACTATTCACAGGAGTGGAGTGCCTTAACCAAATGTGTTAACAGGAAAGCCCGAAGGCCGTTTTAAATTCAAATTTAATATAAAACTGAAAGCAGTTTTTTTTATTTAAACTGAAAGCAGTTTTTTTAATGAATCACTGTCTCTGGTAACTATCTCTCCACATCCTCCTCCCCGCTCCCCTCACTTTTTCTGTCCAATTCTTTGCTCTCTCCCTCCTTTCCATTCACCGTCACAGAATCACCACCCTCTGCCGTCGCCGCCAAACCACCGGTCTTATCATCTGGTCGCGTTTCCGGCGAGGCAATGCGCTTGGCGTCGGACTTGGATTTCTTGCTCCTGGCGACGGTGTTGCCGATGTTGCCGGTGTTGTCGGTTTTATTTCTTAGTTTATTTTTTTTGGTTTGGAACCCAAGTCAAACCGATTACACAGAATATAAAACCGATTACCCAAGTCAGAGTATAAAACAGTGGAGTAATTGTATCCATTACAACAGACATAAAATAATATGTTTGTATATTTTTTGCATATTCTTCCAGGCCCAGTAATGGATATAAAATTTAAAACTGAAAACAGTTTAAGTTTAAACTAACATTTTTATTTAATAATAATAATTAAAAATATACAATTTTTTTATATTTTGTATATTTTAGTACATCATATGAATTTTAATTTGGATAAATGTATCCATTTTTTTAAATATGAATTAAATGTGTTTTATCAAAATAAGTGATAAAAATAATATACTAATAGTGTTTAAATTAAATTATATAGATTCTGGTGGATTAGTTGGACATTATTTTTGTGCATTCCTTCTTTTTGTGCAATTATTATTTTGGGTAAATTAATTGAGTTTTTTTTACGTAATATGTGGAAAATAGTAGTTAGACTTCGTTCGCAGCGTAGTCATACGGACTCATCTTTGTAAGATTAGAAGTCGTTAAATTTGTTTGAAGAGCTAAAAAATCTCCAACCTAATCCGGCGAGTTTTTTAAGGAAGACTTTGTACATGTTGTGAATTATATAATCAAGCTTCATGAAAGGTTCAAAGTGATTTGGCAGGGGAGAATTAAAGATGAGTCTGAATTAAGATGAGAGTGAAAGGTTTTGAGAAATGCTTTGCAACAGATTATCAAAAAGGCATTCTAGATTTCTTATTAGATAAGAAAATGAAGGGGAAACAACAATTACAACTTTGTTGTTCTGAAGTTTGTATTGGTCTACTTGAAAAGCCTAAATGTGAAGGAACTTAGGATTCGAAATTACACATATTAAAAATTACTCATAATCTTCTATTAGAAAAGAATAAGCCAAGATTAAGTTTCTGAGAACTAAGAATAAAGCTTCATTAGCTCACTTCCGATTTTGAGATTCGAGACGTTTGTAAATATTATGGATGTTTAATATTTCATTAACTTGTAGTTATTTGATATTTTATATATATATATGATATAAAATTTCAATTTATTTAACAATTTTGAGTTTGTTTCAATATTTATGATTTATATTGAATTTTTAATGATAATTTGTGTACTTGAAATTGCATGTTTTGATAAATTGTCTTGTATACCTTGCCTAATTAATTGAATTATTGATAGTCTCATTAAGGTTAGAGGATGATTGGAAGCGTAGTGAGCACGATTCTAAAACCTACACGTGAGTTATTTTCTAATGCGATTAATTAGAGAATATGAAATAGATATATATGTGTATGGGTAAAAACTTATTAATCTTTGTGCAGTTTTATGTCTTCTGTAGAACTTAGATGTTTACAAACACAATGTCTTACGCATCCAAAAAACATTACATCATTTGAGCTTAACAAGGTGAAAAGCTGAAATGGTGATAATTATGAGATTTAGACATGAAGATTCAATATGTCTTGGAAAGACCAGCTCTTGAGGTACTCGATATTATGCTTGGATGAACTGGCGGGGAATCGACGAAACATAAAGGGGCCAGGGGCTTATGAAACACAGGCGAGAAGAATTCTCTAGCTGCTTAACATTGCTCGGCCGATATAGGAAAATGATATCATGCGAGAATTGAAGTTATGACTTGGCAATGGACATGTGAGTCAGCTTTAAAACCAGTTTGGTGCTACATCGTTAGCAAACTCGAGGATCCTCCACGATCAAATTTGACACCTACAAAGAAATCCCGAGATCATTCAGATGAAAAAGCATTTCACATTGAATGTCAAATATGATTTGTGAGTTAAAAGAACCTGAGTCATGTGTTAATGATGACAACAGTCAAACATAATTACGCTCCCTTTCGATCATGCAGGAGCATATGAAGATGCATTTGACCCACAATAAAATATCAGAACAACTGGATGATGTGGTGCGCCATCTTGGTATTTAGAAGAAGAAAGAATTAGATCTTCAAAATTAATACAAATGTATTATATGGCTGGATAAAGCTCAAGAGAAAAGCATGGGCGCGCAAGTATCAAGGTGGGTTCAAGACAAAGCAAAGAACATTTCAACGAAAGATGGTGACAGCTTGACACGGGGAAAGGAAGCGTCTTTCAAGAAGAAAAACATGGCAGATCAAAGTGCTTCAATTGTATTTTGAAGGGCATTTTGCAAATTTGCCCACTGAACCTAAGAAGGTATTTGGCTATACTAAAGTTAGTGAACTTTGCGTAGCTAGTTGTTTTCATAGAGATACATATCCTTTGTGGATTATGAACTTCGAGAGGCAGCGGACCATGTAGCGAAGGATAGAGAGACGCCGTGGAATTTGGCGGAGGCATCATGGAGCAAAGTGGATCTATGTGGGAAACAATGCAAGTTGCGGTTCAAGGGATAGGCACATGCGAGTTAGTCTTGCGGTGGCCAGGAGCACTATTGCATGATGTTCTCTATGCTCCTCGGATTTGCAGAAATTTAATTTCGAGTGTGTTAGTTACGTTAAAACTAGGTTTTAATATGTATCTTAAGAACAATATTGAATTGTCTCTGGAACTACTCATTATGGATTTGGTTATGTATTGAATGGTTTTATTGTCATGGATCTTGATTATTATGAATGTAATATAAGGTTGTTGATACGCGATACGCGTCTTCACATAATTCTGAGATTGATGTGAATTTATGGCATGCTTGGCTTGGCCATATTGGTTAAAATCGAATAGATAGGCTAGTTAAGCAAGGGCTACTGCATAATTATGACAAAGTAGATCTGTTTACTTGTGAGCATTGCCTGGCTGGTAAAAGTACCAGAAAACCATTTGGTAAAGGAACCAGAGTAGACTTCCCTT
The DNA here is from genome assembly GCA_016808115.1 of Tetrastigma voinierianum. NCBI lineage: Eukaryota > Viridiplantae > Streptophyta > Magnoliopsida > Vitales > Vitaceae > Tetrastigma > Tetrastigma voinierianum. Next base: position 217,118 of record JAEQBH010000717.1, read on the forward strand.
TGCAATTGATCCATTCCGACATATGTGGTCCAATGAATGTGAGAGCAAGGCATGGGGCTTATTATTTCATCACATTTGAGATGATTATACTAAGCCGGTATTGTCTATTTGATAAATCATAATCGAGAGGCAATAAGTTGTTTCCAAAGCTATATGAGCTTAGTTGAGAATCAATTAGATAAAAATTAAATCATTAAGAACCGATCGAAGTCGTGAATATTTAATACGTCGATTTGAAACTGACTATGTGATGAAAAGGAATTAGAAGGCGTCAGGTTGGTATTACAGAGACTCACGACAAAATGAGTGTTGCGGAAAGCAGAGAAATAGAAGCGCTCCTTGAAATGGATTAGGTCTATGATGGCACAGGCAAATTTGCCAATCACTTTTTGGGGTGATGCACTATTAACTGCCACATTTATCCTTAGCAGGTATTGCTATGAGTCAGTTCCCACTACTCAGTATAAGTTATGGACAAGCGAGAAAACGACCTAAGTGTTTTAAGACCTTAGGGATGTCAGGCTATGTTCTTAATACCTGCACCCATGGTAAACTAGGTGCCCGGGGGAAAGAAGTGTATCTTTATAAGATACTGCGAACATTCGAAAGGGTGTATGTGTTTATAGGTGAACACAATAAGTGGGAGTCTCATAGAATTTGGATCACGAGATGTCACATTCTTAGAGGCCAGTTTTCCTCGACAAGGTGATATCAATAAAGACTTGTCTTTCTATGAGACAGCGGATTTTGGTGATCAAGATACTTCATTGAATGATGGGGGCATTTTAAGGAAATATGTTTTCAACTCAAGTGCGAATGATAATGATGTGATCAAAATAGAAGTAATCGAATGGGAGTACTCAAGCGACCTAATGATCCACACGGTCCAGTGGAACAGGAACAGGATAATAGAGTCATTCTTCGGAACTAAATTCTGCGACGTAGTGGTAGACAAGGCAATTCCCGTCGTCGTTTGACATTGAGGGTGAAGGTGAAGCCTTTGTAGCCATTACCTGAGTAAGATGAGCGGAATGTCACGAGAGGGGCTCTCTCGGAATACTGAGTAAAGGAAAGAGGCTGGACAAAGCAATGGAGGAAGAAATTAAGTCTATGAGATCAAATCAAGTTTGGGAACTTGTTGATCTTCCAAAGAACATAGGCCATTAGAATAAATGGGTTCTCAAAATAAGCGTAAGGGTGATGGCACAATTGATAAATATAAGGCTGGACTAGTAAGCGAATTTGCACCTGACAGGAAGGAATAGATTATGAGGAAACTTTTCTATACATTGTGAGATTCCACCTCAATTCGTTTGATACTTGCAGCTATTAGCAAGTATGGATCTTGAATTACATCAAATGGATGTAAAGACAGCATTTCTAAATGGTGATTTAGAAGAGGAAATCTACATGCAGCAGCCTGTAGGTTTTGTTAACGAAGGCCAAGGAAATAAAGTTTGTAGACTTTTGAAATCCATATATGGCCTAAAGTAGTCTTCAAGACAAACTGGTATGTCGTTTCCATAATAAAGTCATATTAAATGGTTTTATTACCGATTGGCGAAAGTCATTGTGTATATAAAAGATCCATGGACAGAAGTTTATAATTTATGTCATTATATGTTGATGATACTTATAAACATGACAACAAGGAAGTATATCAATGAAATTAAAGGATGGATTTATCATCAGAATTTCGAGATGAAAGATATGAGTGAAGGTAGCATATTCTTGGAGTTAAGATCTCAGGAGATCGTTAGAAAGAATTATTGTCTGCAATCACAAGGAAGTAGGTACATCAATAAGATCCTTGAGCGATTCCAGTACAGCATTCAAACCCGTGAGCCTCTATTCTTAAGGTGAAGGTCCCAGCGAAGAATGTGTCCTAAAACTCCACAAGAAGAAGAGTATATGAGGAAAGTTCCTATAAGTACGGTTGGAAGTACGTGTATGCTGACTTGATGTGTACAAGACTGATATTTGCTTTCTTTATTGGCATGGTAGCGATATCGATCCCGACCTAGGACATACATTGGAAACGGAGTTAAAGGATACTAAGGTACCTAAAAGGAGCCTTCCACTTGTTCAGATTTATTATTACGAAGGAAATGATGCAATTAAAGGCTGCACGATGCGATTGGGAGGAGACTTGTGGAAAAGATACCTCTGGGTACATCTTCTTCTTACTCAACAATGAAACATATCATGGGTAGTAAGAAGCAAATCACATAATATATCACATTGGAAGCTGAATTTGTAGCTTTTTCATTTACTTGATACAAGAAACGCATTAATGGCTCAAAGTTTTTTGATCACTTAGTTGTAGGCACTAAAAGTGCTAATTCGGTCTTAATTATTTGTGATAGTCAAGCAACACAGTATACACAAAGGACCCTAAGTATCATGGCAAAACCAAACACATAGATATAAAGTATAACTTTGTAAAAGACATGGTTGCACACAGAAAGTGAGCATAGAGTATATCACTACCTTGTGAAATGGTTGTGAATCCTTGACAGAAAATGGGTTCCTGGGGATATATTTATAAGCATGTGAAATATCTCAAGGATTACGTAAATTTGATATACTTATTGTAATGTTTCCCAGCAATGTTCATGTTGTATTAATGTTCAAATAATAAATATGTTTATTTACAAGCCTACACATATGTGTGAGTGTTTATTTTAGTAATACACTCTCGATTTATTAAGAAAGTATCTCGGACCGAGATAAAGGTGGCCCTCTTGCACGGGTAAATAGCCTCTATTAATTTTGCAATAGTTGATGAGAGGATGAGACAATTTTAAGCTTATTATCTAAATGATAATTGAGACCGAGCTTAAAATATAAGATATTCGCCTTAGGTAACAAACAAGATGAGATCTTAAATAAGGGTGTAAGTGAATTGGCAAAAAAAAAAATTCACTTTATGCGTCTGTGTTGCTGGTTGATTCTAATGAACATGAAAGAAGTGACGAAGAACTCGATTCTTAGACATTATAAGACATTGCTCTGTCTGGTATTAATACATTACATAAAGACATACACTCCATGGGAAAGGAAATGCCGTAGCACGTGTTTCATACCATGTATTGAAATTATGACCAATATAGGTAATCAAAGCTCGAATCTCAGCTTTGATGTGAGACCTTTTATAATAAGAGCCTTATTTAATTCCTTTTCATCGACTTGGTTCTTGTGACTAATTTAATACTTGTTATTTTAGAGTGTTACCAAAGGACTATGAGAGATTCATTTAATCAAGTACCACTGAAAAAGCAAATTAAATTAAAGTTAAGAGGATTTGAGAAAAGAGGAAGGATCATTAAACATATCACATTTTGTTCAGATTCATTCAGATACCAATTATAGAGTGTCAATTGTGAATACAAAGATATGATATATAAGATTGAGATCGTTTGAGATTTGAATGTGATAAAATGATCTAGGGTACTGCATACTTAAGTCTACTCATGATTTTTTGTTTGTCGAGAAGCTATATTCCCAATGTATGTATAGCAAAGAGCTCAAGTATGTCATCAAGAATAGATCTATTTTTCTTATATGAATTGGTAGAGAGCATAAGAGATGATGTTCTCTTATATGATATTAAGAGAGCATGGATCCCATTTCGCAGTGGGAGATGTTGGGATCTTAGAGTTGGGTCGCCCCAAAAATGGATCCATGACCTAACTCAATTTCGACTTAAAATAGCAAAGCAATGGAAGTTAATCCAGCGCACAAAAAAAGGGTCATATACAAAGCCCTCCTGACCTTCTTAGATTATTTAAGATTAAGAAGAAGCAAAGAAATCCCACTTCTAAAATCCCACCTAAAGAAGAAGAAATGGATTGTGAACAAAGTGGCATTTCAATTGTCGCCGATCCAAGAAGCAAACAAGATCTCAAGTAATTTCTTCTCCCAGTAAGGCATCCATTATGATTTATTTTTTTTAAACAATAAATAAGTGCAGCTGCAACTTGGACCCGTGTGGGATTTTCTACTCCATACGTGCCAAGGCCTTGAGCTTATCTATAGCAAATTTGTGCACCGAATACAACCTCTTGTGACACCGACAAGAAATCTCCTTGGTGACTGTGATTCAAGACGATCAATGAATCCGTCAGGAGGAAGGGGACTGATGAACTGGGAAAGTACTTCTTCACCGAATGGCAAGTCATGGCAGCCCAGCCCTTATGATGGTCGTGGTGGGAAGTCACCACCTTATGGATGATAGACTCAACCGCCATCCCCCACATTCGAAGAAGGTGATCTCGAATAGCCGCTGCAATGCTCAACTCTTGGGCTGTTCCACTGAACAATAGATTTAAAGCCTCCAACTCGTGACGCCTGTAAATCCTTCTTAGATCACACTCACTCGGCTTCAGTAAAAGAAATCTACCTCAATGAATCTAATGTTTCCATCATCTTGATCCTTCCCAGAAGTGGGTAGTGAGTAAGATGTATTTCGCATGTAGATTTCTCGAGCGCACTGGATCTATAGGTAGTGTCAATTAGGTAGTTATTGTGTCATTGCTATGAGGAAGGTATTATGGCACATGAATGCGAAACTCATTTTATCCAACAAGGAGAGCTTGTTCGATCTTTGGGAATTTGAAGCAGGGGAAGGTTTGACGGTTTCTGCGGATATTATCTCGCCTCATGGCTTCCAACTTTTCATCACTTGTCAAGCCCTCCCCAAAAAGTGATTTAGCGTGCTTGCTTAATCTAATATAGTTATGAATTTGGGCGTGGTTGCGTTGGTACCGACAACCAATCCTAACCAAACCCGAATATGAAATACATTAACATAAATATGACTCCACCTAACTTCAACCATTAAATAATCCATAAACGAAAATTATGAAACTCGTTAAAATCGTTGATTTTAGCGTTGTCGGGCACCTAGCTGATCGGGTCAGTCGCTGGAGTTAAAAAAATTATTGAATTATAAAATTATTTAACAACTTTATATAAATTATTACAAAATGATCGCTTGAAAATCAAATACTTGCCGGGCAACAATTATCAATGGTGACCATAGCCCATCGTCGGGCAAGCTTAAACAAGTGATCGTGACCCGATATTTAACATATGGGGCAACAAACACATACTCGCGACTCCTCGCGCATACTTAACCCATCACCCAAACCAGCTCCTGAGTCGTTTCGGCATGACAATGACTTTAAAATCATAAATTTATCTACATGCTCATATAATTTATTTACTAATATTTTTTGTACTTGTATATTTGAATAGGGTTAATCTTTTGCGCCAAATTAGGAAACTAGGTCCCACATGTAATATTATTACTAGCATTGAGGCCTCTCGAGAGAGGATTCGCTTCATTCAATGAGTATGGTCAAGTGGTGAATGTAGCCAGTGTAGGACGCCGCCTTAAAAAGTTACTCACTCTCAGGCGTAATCAACACAATGTGCGCCTGCTGCGTTAATGGTTGGAAATCATAAGTATAGTTGATGACAGTTATATGATATGGGCCCTTGTTTTGCGTATGTTTTTTGTTCATATCAATTTGAAGTGAAATATTTTTTGTCAGTTCTGCTCTTCGATTAAATTATTTGAATTCTTTTTCTTGCTTCGTGAAAAGTTTGATGTTGAGGAGATTCTAAAAGGCTAATATACTCTCCTTAGCCTGAGATAAATATAGAAGCTACAGGAGCAAAATGAAAGCAACTTACTATGAACCTTGGGCTACAAATGATGAGCGGTTAAGGCATAAGCCACTACTTGTTTCTGATGCTGATTGGAGATGGCTTGTCCAATTTTGGAGTTCAGAAGAGGCACAAGTAAGATTTAACATAACATTTTTTTTAATGATCATATACGTTTTTATTTACTTAGATTGTATTTGTGTTTAATACAGTCATCTCTAAAAGAAATACAGGAAAATAGAGCTAAACAGAAGATTAATCACACATAAGGGTCTAAAAGCTTTGCATAACTTCGTTATGAACAAGTTAGTGCATCATTTTTAAATAATAATGTTATTTTTAATGAATTTATTATTTATTATTTATTTATTTTACACTTTATTTATATATAGGCTGACCGAGGGAGGATGGTACAATAAATTCAATAGGATAGATATAGTGCACCGCTTCACCATACACACAAGGATGGAACTCCCTGATGGATGATCTCGTATATTATGGTGAATATTTAATTATTTTTCATGAATAATTATCGCAAAAAATATAATGACATAATACATGTTAATCTAAGAGTGATTTTCCCTAATTATCCCTTTAGCCAAGCTTTATGATATTTGGCAACTTAAACACAATCACAAATGGGAGAGTCTTCATCATCTACTCTATTATCAGCTGGATAGTACAAAAAATAATACGCGATGGGCCCAGAAAGACATGGTCGTACCCGGTTTTGATTTGCGACTCCTTCTGGTATTTGGAGCCACGCCTGGAAAAAGAGGCCAATGCAAAATTTTGCATTGTAAGCCGAAGGAAATGTATGAGAGATCACCCATTTTAAAAACAAAATCGGGAAGAACAATGCAACAACAAATTTTACCAAATAAGAGCAACTATAAGCACAACAAAGACACCACGAAGACCAACAAGGACACATCAACAACAAGAACAAATGGAGATGATGCACAACACATGCAAAGCAGATGCGCATAATGATGAATCGATGTTCCAGCCAAGAAGGAAAATAACTGTGGTCCTTCGTTTAGTTGATTGATGTCCACTTTGGACATACGGATGTTATTTTCCTCGTGATAAAGAAAGTGGATTTTGGATTTTTAGAATTTTTATTTTGATTTTGATGTCACTTGGACAATGATGAAACCAACACCTTGTGGAAATGGAAGGATGGGTTAAATTATTCTAGCTGTGCATGAATCTAAATTAGTGATTTTATGAGAGCCCCAAAACTGATAATTTCTCTTTCAGATTTTGAATTGCAGATAAAAATTAATCCTATAATGAATTCGTAGTCCTAAAGATGGATGAACATGGAATTTTGTCAATGCCGAATGTTCAGTTCGGAATGAAAATTCAAGGTACTTGTGTTTGTATTGTTAAATTTGTGACTGGTTAGGCTTATTGATGAGCGCTAGAAACACCTGGCAGTATACCCGCCGCCTTTCTTAGGTTCTGCTGTTATTTTTATGATTAAATATGTATTTGTCCAGCTTTGTTATCTTGCAAGGATCGGAGGTTTGTGAATGCAGCAGATGATGTGAAAAGAGCACACTGTGGAAGCAAATTGGCATGGAGAGATGCAGAAAGTGATCGCCACGCCGCGACGCCTCCACGCCGCAGGACGCTTCAACGCCGCTGACGCCGGGTCAACAATACGGTCAATAATCGTAAACGCCAGCGACGCCGCGACGGGATTTGCACTCAAGATGAAGTACCAAAGGTTCGTGACCGGGACATCGGAAGCCATAACGAGGGCACGGGACCCGTAGGCAAGATTGACATTGCATCAAGAAGCGCCTGATTTGTAATCGTTATTTCATTCGATATTAGAATGAAGTTTTATGATTAAACATTTTCATTTTCTCATTCAAGATGTTCAGATCTATATCTAGGTTGTGTTGAACCCTCGCTATGTTGATGGATAAAGTTTAGTAATTTTATATTATTCATTTGTTTATCACTTGGCTCAGATTGCCTATATCTATGATTTCATTATATGGTAATGTCTCGCCAACATTACACTGCTAATTAGAGATCCGAGATTCGAGATGAGGTTATCCAGGATTGGTAGAGCAACTTTCTGGGCTGATTCGTAAATAGAGATATCTGGACCTAAGGTGGTATTTCTGGAAAGGAACAATTAAGCATTTCGATACCGAGTCGATAGAGATATACTCAACTCTATTCATGAGATAAAGTATCACTCTCGAGAGAGGATATCTCGTAAGTAAGATCACCCCGCCATCGACAACTTATATAAATACATTGAATAATAATATCTTTAAGAAATAATCCATCGAACGTGACAGGGGAGATATAACCCTAGTCTCCAATACCGCACTATTAGAATCACGTAGCTTAGTCGAAATTAACATACCAATTCCTTCTTTAAAATAAGATTATTCCTGATATTATCTAAGAAGCAAACCTTTGTAGTCAATAGCACCGTCTCCTATGGATCGATATCCGTATCGCTGGTATAACTATATTACTGGGGGCGATGCGTACACTACACATAGGCGCACATCTTATACACCGTTTTCTACCATTGTTAAGGCCATGTCGGATTGTAGTTGATTGATATAGAGAATAAAGCAATTGATATTACTCCTAAATTTTCTTTGTTTTTGTTTATTTTTACAAGGCCATAATTAGTCTTGTTACCGTGTGTTATCAGTAAAGGTAGGTTTCGTAAGTACATGCACGAGACTGGCTAACCAACACTTGTTCGATCCCGAGCCAGAAAGAACTCATACGTATCATGCCGAGAAACAGAACCGAATGTATAAACATGGGTGATAATGAAGAGTTATGATCTCAGCGAGTTGGAGCAAAATCGAGCCCAGAGAGGCCGAAATGGTAATCATGGAAGGAATCATGCCCAGCCGTTTATACAAATAGATGATCCATACATGTTGCCAGAAGAGCTCAGACCCGCCACAACTGTTCGGGACAAATATCGACGACCACCCATTCAGCAAACAACTTTGAACCGGGGTCGTGACACAGATGCTTGCAGAATATATTGTTTCATGGATCACCTCAAGAGAACCATCATGCATATGAATCAAATTCCTTAAGTCCGCGATACGATCAAGTACAACGGAGTTACTGAGGAGGCACTCAGGTTGAGGCTTTTTCCACTCTCACTAGGTGATCGAGCCAAGATTACAACAAGTCAGCCACCAGGATTCCATTACTCCCGTGGAATGACTTACAGAAAATTCCCGACCAAGTTCTTCTTCCCACTTTCGAAAAATCCTAATAACTTGTGCAAGAGATCAATACTTTCTTTGGGCAACTAGAGGGGGAGAACTCCGCAGGCATGGGACGATTTCACACTACTGGCAGGTCCAGATCAAGATCAACAAATGAAGTGCAAGTCCATAATTTTATACTGTAGCCAGAACATACCAGAATAGTGATCGATGCCTCTCTACTGGATATAATGAACAAGAAAACCACGGACTGCTTCATGAGATTTTGGTGACGCAAGAACTAACACCAACCAGCAATGAGTTCATAACAAAAAGAAAGCCATGGGTGTAATGTATAATGAGGTTCTCAACAATTTGGTTAATCATGTCGACAACCACTGCCAGCTTGAATATAAAGAATCGTTAATCATAATGTACCAACCTGCTGGAGTTGGTGTGTAAGTCCGTGGAGGACACAAAGACAATATACGTAATGTCAAGCCAGAAATCAAATCGTAGAGCAGCCCAAGATGGCCGAGGTTCAATCGTAATCAATCACAGTTAGCGATGCGAGTGGGGGAAACAATTATCAGAATCAAAGTCAAGGCCAAGGGTGGCGCAATAATCAGAATCAAAGTCACACTGAACAATCAAGGGTATGGATGGAGGAATAACTGTGAATAATATGCCATCAACCGAAAGGCTTGAATCACCCCCAGAAAAGGTGGATTTTAGAACAAGCTCTGCACGTGATGTTAACTCCCACTCGCTTTCATGAATGAGACCAAAGCGAATATGCAGCAGCAGGCAACCTGGCTTGAAATCGGCAAGACAAATGAGAAATTTGAGGTACAGATGGGTCAAATGGCCAAACTTATTAACCGGAAGGCACTGTTCATTACTGCAATCTCGGCAAACCCAAGAAGAGATGGGAATGAACATGTTAAAGCAGTCATGCTGAGAAGTGGGAAGGAATTGGAACTACAGTCACAAACCCCAATGTGAGAAACGCCGAGATCGAGAAGGTCATCCGGGCCAACACGATGATGCGCATTAAAGATCAACCCAATGAGAAGCGCCCCACAGACAACTCTATCAAGCAAAGGCCAACCCACCAATTCCATATCCACACTAAAGAAGCACAAGCCAGATAAGCGTCATCAAATTTATGAAGTGTTTAAAATATGTTAACATCAATATCCATTTGCCGATGCCCTGGGAGCGCATGCCTGCCTATGTGAAATTTATGAAAGATATACTGTCTCAAAAGAGAAGACTGGCTGATTTTTGAAACGCTTAATCCTAACTGAGGAATGTAGTGCCATAGCTGCAGAAGTCACAAAAGCTAAAGACCCGTGCGCCACTATTCCATGCACCATCGAAATGCTATCTTCGAGAGAGCTCTCAGGATTCAAGCGCATAATCTCATGCCCTTATCCATTTTCTCAAACGCTGGGGATTAGGTGAGCACGCCCAACTACGCTTCACACTTCAAATTATATCATCAATGAAGCATCCCGAGGGTAATCGAAGATGTCTTAGTAAGGCTCCATTTATCTTCCCTCAAAGAGATTTCTTATCAGATATACGAGGAAGATAAAGAAATTCCCATAATTCAGACTGCTTGCAATCGGCAGAGTACAATGATTGATGTTCCGTAGGAGAACTAAAACTGTGAGAGTGCAGACGACGGTCAAGTTCAATGTGTTCAAGTGCGTGAGACATCCGAAGCAGAGAGTGATACTTGCTTCACGCGCAGATAAGTAGAGGTTATAAGAGCCCAACCAAAGTGGTCTCACTGACCCTTTGGAGGCTAGCCTAGTGGAGGTTGATTCTGAGAACATGAGCAAAGAGGCCGAGGAATATGTTAAATGGTCGACTGCTCGACCTAATAGAGGAAATACTTTGAATCTCTAGGTGAAGTGGCTAAAACGCTGCCACATCGGTGGAACAACAACCCAAGATGGAACAAAACCCTACTAACCATTTGAAGTATGCATGCCTTGGGTAGCCTCCACTTTACCAAAGGATCATCTCCTCAAAGATCCTGATCGAAGCTAGAGGAGGAGAAGTTATTGAGGGGTCCTTAGAGACCATAAAAATGCTCTTGATGGTTCGCCAGATTTGAAAGAATTCACCCTTCCATGTGCATGCATCGTATCTTCGCTAAGATGGACATAAACCTTCTGAAGTGCAGAGGAGGTTAACCACAATGAAGGAGGTAGTCCCGGAAGAGGTTTTAAAATGGCTAGACACCGGGTGATTTAATCCCATTTCAAACAAAGGTGCATGGGTAAGCCTAGCTTCAAGTGGTACCAAGAAAGGAGGAACAACAATATAAGAATCGAGAATAACATATTATCATTTTCTGAGAATGGGCCACCGGTGGAGGATTTGCATTGATTATCGAAAACTAAACAAAGCCAATTCGAAAGATCATTTCCCATTGCCGCTTAGATCAGATGCTGGATCGATTAGCTGGTCATGAATACTATTGCTTTTTGATGGATACTTCGCCATTACAATCAAATTGCCATAGCTACTCGAAGATCGAGAAGACTATTATTCACTTGTCCTTATGGTATATTCGCATTTCTCGGGCGATGCTCCTTTGACTGCGTAATGCACCGTGTACTTTTCAACGATGTATGATGGCCATATTCTCCTCGACATTATGGTTGAAAGGACAATGAGATCTCTCATGGACGACAAGAATGGGAAATTCATTTGACAACCGGTTTCGGGAAAACTGAGAACTCGGCATCGGGCAAGATGTGAAGAGACCAACTTAGTGCTCAATTAGGAAAAGTGCCATTTTATGGTGCAAGAGGGTATTGTCCTTGGACATCGGATTTCAGCAAGAGGGATAGAGGTAGATAAGGCGAAGATTGAAGCAATTGAAAAGTTGCCTCCACCCTCATCTAAAAGGATTCTAGTTTTCTGTTAAATGTCACTGGCTAATCGGATTCTATAGATCTATCATGATTTCATATTGCAAAACCGTTGCCCAACTTGTTAGTCCAGGGGATCCCATTTGAGTTTGATTCACAATGTTTGCATGCTTTTTCGTTGTTGAAGGATAAGTTTCGCCTCATTGTCGTGGGTCTGCATTGGTCCTTTCCATTTGAACTTTATGTGTGACACGTTTAATTTGCTATCAAAGGGAAGGTTGGGGTTAAACGAGAGAAAATCTTCGTGTAATTTACTATGCAAGCGTGAACTTTGAATGATCACTTGAATTATGCCACTGGCGTAGAAAGAACTCGGCACATTGTCTTTGCTTTCGACAAATTCAGACCATATTTGATTGGTAACAAGGTAGTAGTCCACACTGATCATTCTGCCATTAAATACTTGATGACTAAGAAAGATTCCAAACCTCGATTAATCCGGTGGGTTCTTCTGCTGCAAGAATTTGATGTTGAGATTAAAGATGCTATAATCGAAACCTAGTGGCCGATCATTTCACGACAAGGGGCTAGAGATGATACCGAATGACGAGTTCCCGAGATGAGAAACTCTTTTCTATTTGAGGACAAGAGGCGCTCCATGGTTCACGATTATGTAAATTATTTGGTGTAAGCAAAGTAGTCCCTCCTAATTCCATTATCGCCAGAAAAAGAGATTTTTCGCACACTTGAAACACTACTATGGGGAGGAGCCTTATCCTTACTGCACACCGCGCCGACGTGATAAGGAGATGTGTGCCCGAAGATGAAATGCACAAGACTCAACCATCATTACACTCTACCATGCGCGGACACTTCGTGGTCAAAGAACGCTGTACCTATGTCTAATAAGGTTTTTGATCGTCCACTTTATTTAAAGGGATGCTCATCAATTCGCTTCCACTTTCACAAATGTCAACGAATGGGGAATCAGAAAGGACGAGCCACCCATGCAGTTCCATTGAGGTCGAATCAGCTTTTGATTTAAGTGGGGATAGATTTCATGGACCATCGTGATCGCACACAAATTTATATTTTTGTTAGCGACTGGTATCAAAGTGGGTGGAAGTAACTCACACGCACTAACATGCCAAGGTCGTACGGTTTCAGCCACATATTCTCACGCTTTGAACCCTCGAGCATTGATCACGCATAATGGCCTTATCTCGCACAAGGTAATTGACAAGGTCTGCAAAAGTATGGGTACGCCATCGCACATCTTGCATACCACCCCAAATACCAAACGGACAAGCAGAGGTATCAAATGAGAAATCAAGTCCATTCGAGAAGACGCCATCAACCCAGGAAGGATTGGTCTAAAAAGATTGAAGATGCACTCTGGGCGTACCGCACAACATTCAAAACTCCGTTAGGTATGTCACCATTCAGACTTGTGTATGGTAAAGCATGCCATCTTCCAGTGGAATTGGAGCATCGAGCCTACTGGGCAACTCGACAGTTAAACATGGATAGTGCATTGGCCTAAGGAAGCGATCGCTACACTGAACTCGACGAATTCAGAAACGGTTTCGCTTTAAAAATGCCCGCATTTACAAGGTAAAGAAAAGTGACAAAAGCCCGGTACCTATAAACACATTACCAAAAAGAGTTCACGGTAAAGATAACAAGTTCTTTATTCAATTCACGCCAAAGCTCTTCCCTGAAATCAAGTCTAGATGGTCCTGCCTTCACAAGAATAAAGGTCTTTTCATGGTATGTAAGTTGTCATCCTCGGTAGTGCACATTCACAATACCACCCAACGATTGAAGCCGTATTATGGAGGCGAGCTTACGGCATAAGCAAATCATTCTCCATGACAGCAAATAGACGAGGTGTAGTAAGCGATCATATGAGTTTGGATCCTCGAGCACATTGAGATTCAGGGTTGTCGAGCTAACGACATTAAACATAGCGCTTCTTGAGAGGCAACCCAAGTGTTTCTTAAACTTTTTCTTTTTCTGAGTACCAATTTTTATTGTTTATTTTTAGTCCTATTGGTTTGCTGATTTTCTCCATAATCGATGTCTTTTTTTAGTTATTTATCACAATACCAGCAGACAGTATTTGGGTAGATCCGCTTTCATGCTGCGGTATTACAAGTGCGGGTATCACATTACAAGTGGGGAGGGTTTCAGCCAAGCGGATCATCGATGCCACAAATTTTTTCTTCGATCCGAGATTCTCGCCATACGCGATGTTGAGTCGCAACGCCGCGACGCGCTTCAACGCCGCTTTTTACTCCTTCTCTGTGAACGTCGCGACGCGGATTTCCAACGCCGCGACGCCGATTTTGAGGTCTGCCACGCCGCGACGCGGATTTCCAACGCCGCGACGCCATTTTTTATAGTACTCGAACGCCGCGACGCGGAGTAATCAACGTCGCTGACGAATTTTTATGAGTCTCCTGCACGACGCTGATATCCAACCGCCGCGACGCCGCTAGTACCACCGCGAACGCCGCCGACGCGTTCCTCGAACGTGTCGCGACGCGCCGCTTCACTTCTTCAGAACGCCGCGACGCTTGCCCACGTCGCGACGCTGCCCCGCTTTTGAAGCCAAGAATAGTTCATTTTGCTCTTCACCTCAAGACAATTAATCGCCGAACCCTAGCACCCTCCGCCCTTCTATTCCTTGCCGGAGCTCCCTTTCACGCCGGTCGGAGACCCCTACATTGCTCTCCGACTGCGGCTACACAACACACACTAAAGTTCTTGTCACCGTGGCATTCCACCACACCGCATCGCCCGGCCCCAGTGCCTCAGGGTTACCACGCTGCATCGCTGGTCTAGAGTCTTTAGGTTCAAGTTTAGGGTATTAGTAGGTCTATTTTAGGGTTTTGAGTCACCTTAGGTCGCTCGTACACTGTAGTTTTTGCAGTACCAGTAGTTGTTTTTTTGTCTAAGTCGTGGGGTGACCAACTTGTGCCACCACCACGGAATTTTAGGTCCTAATAAAACCGTGTAAGAGGCAGAAATCGCCATTGCCGAGTTTCAGCCCGCCGAGGACCCGACCCCCACTTATGATGTCACGCGGTTAGAATGAGGTGCCGCCGAGCGTTCGGGCACCATATGCAAGACCGGCCATTCATCAAGGAGAAGTGCTTCACCGATGACTTTTCCGCGTAAGACCATTGCGGCTAAGGGATGGTGAGAACCTCATCCAAATGTATGAGTGTGGTGCGAGTTCCCACGTCAACCCGCCTCCCACGCCCAAAAGTCCGGTGGCATATTGGTCGCACTTCAGCTATGGAGTCGATCAATAGTTATTACGCCAGAAGCATGTCCCTTCGAGGTCGCCCGACCGGGCCCACGAGCAATCTCGACCACCCCGAGGTTATACGCCGCATGACCAATGGGTGAGTGGAAAGTCACTGCGCGGCCATGCAAACAATTTCCCAAGCACGCCTTCATATCATATCCGCATCACTCACGTCGCCTTATTCGACGACGAACGTGTGTAGTGACCGCAAGCGTGCTCGCTTCTCAACCACGCCATCATACAGATACCTTGATGTTGGCAGCAGATGCCATCCTCCATAACCGGACGAAAGACATGAATTCTCTGGGCACCCCTTCCTATCTTTGGCCGCGGTAAACGAGCCGTGGTGCCCTCGACGCACAACAGGCCTGCTCCATCCCATCGTGCCATATTTCGCGCCAAGCCGGACACACCGTGTCCCGCCGACTGAGGGGGTGGCGATTCCGGCCATGAGCCTTGACATGAGGACTCGAGCTCTCGAGTATCGCTCGTTGCGCTTCCCCCGGGCGATCCCTAGAGAGAGACATCGCGCTCCTCGTCCCACCCACCCCCACCTGCCTCACATCACGCCGGGAGGCCCTTCGCCCTTCCCCGATCCCGAGACCCTGCCTCCCCACCGAGCGCTTCGACAGATTCCCAGGACGAGACCCAGAGCACCGTGTCCTCGGCCACACGTAATATGGAGGCTCTCCCGTGCCGATATGCATACCGTGACCGCACCAGCTGTCCGGCCTCTTCAAGAAGAATAGCTCTGCAGCCTGGTGTCTCACACCCTACCTTTCCCCCAAAGAGCCACCAGTCTACCACCGCAAAGGATCACCGTGGGAGTTCCTTTACCTCATCAAGCGAGCTATTACGTTGGGGACACCGATATTTTGCCTGGGGGGAGGGGGAGTGGGTGGTGATCGAGTTTTGTGTGTAGTTGTTTCTGATTCTTATTTGTGTCGTATTGCTTCATTCAGCATATTGGTTGTTTTCTGTTAGTTTCAGACATGTAAGTTAGCTTTGCTTATGTGTTAGTCATTCTTATATGTAGAAAAGTTGCATGGTGGTAATTGTGTATGTGTGCCATGTTGAATGTCGAGGATCACTGGTTGATCAACTCACCATCGACACGGAATGGGATACAAACAATACTCGATACTGTAATTAGGTTGAATGTGGTGAGACTTAGAACCAAGTCCTAGTAGGTCACAAACCATTTTTAAGAACCCTATCACACTCACACACTAATGACCTTCAGGCAAGACAAAAATGTGAGACCAACTACTAAAGTTCGACAAACTCTGATATTCTAACTAATCTTCAAGCACGCAGACAATCATCAAAAGAGGATCACGGTCTCAAATAAAAGAAGAAAAAAAGGAAAAGGGAAGAAAAGTCAAAAGAATGTGTGAATTAGAATAAGTGGATCATCAACCGAATCTCGCACAAATCCGAGGGCCTTTCAAAGCCTACACGCCCTAAGCCAATCGGGTCAGAGTCATTGACTTCACGCCCACACAGGACAGAAGATGGATTTTTCCACAACCTAGAGCCATTGAGTTTGGTTGAGTGTTCGGGGTGAAGTTTGCTGGAACTTAATGCCTCGGTGCCCTTAACCAACTCAGGTCACCAATGGATCCCCGCTACGAAATACTCATCTAAAACTCGGCACTCAGGTCTTCTTCAATTTATTTTAGGTACTTAAGAATTTTAGGTATTTAGACATGAAAAAAAAAAGGGTGCGTTTCTTATCCTTTCCTAGTTAGCTTCTTCCAAATAGGTGAGTTTAAGTTTGGGGGTGCCTAACCCGCATTAATCGAGGTCATTCATTATACGCATGTGGTCCTGGGAAAGGTTATCATCACCATGAATTTCCGAGGCACTAGTCACTTCCACCTATTTCAACTGAGTTTTCCGAAAGTCAAACATCTGTATGCATCTTGTGCACTTCGAGCAAAATAGCAGCGGTGTGAGTCGGTCCAATTTGATCCCCTATTTCTCAGCATGTGTAACACTGTCGTAGTGTTAGCTCGCATGTCTGCGTGTGTCCCGTTTCCAGAGTTTACTCTGCTTGGGACAAGCAAGAAGTTAAGTCGGGGGTGATGAGTGCCCTAAAACACTCATAGTATACCCGCTTCTTCTGTGGTTCTTAGCGCTATTTTTAAGTGATTAACATGTATTTGTCCGGGCGAAAGACCGAAGGATCGAAATGGTGAATGCAGCGCAGATGATGCGAAAAGAGCAATAATCGCGGCAAATCGAGTAATGGAGAGCAATGCAGAGTGATCGCTAAGTCGCGACGCCGTGACGCTCAACGCCGACGCCGCCGTGACGCGCTTTCAACGCCGCACGCTTGGGTCAACAATACAGGTCAGAATCGAACGCCGCGACGCTCAACGTCGCGACGTTTCAACGCCGCTGACGTCTCTCAACGCCGCGATCATTATCACGGATTTGCACCTCAAAGATTTAAAGCACCAAAGGTTCAGAATTCGGGGACATCAGGAAGCGTAAGAACGAGGGCACTAATCGTAGCAATATGGACAATGCATCAAGAAGTGCCCGTGATTTGCATCGTTTCATTCTTGGATATTAGAATGAAGTTTTTAAGATTAAACATTTTTTATTTTTCATCTCGCATGTTCAGATCTATATCTAGGTCAGGCCAACCCCGTCATATGTTGATGGATTAAGTTTAGTACTTTATTATTCATTTGTTATCACTTGGTTTGAATTTGTTTCATATCTATGATTTCATTATATGGTAACATCTCGGCCGGCAGCAATCACACTTCAGAGATCCAGAGTTCGAGAGATGAGGTTATCCGGACTGGGTAGAGCGCCCTCGCTGATTCGATAAATAGAGATATTCCGTATCCCGGCGGTGGCATTTGGGGTTAGAATCAATAAGCATTTCGGGATACCGAGTTGGGATAGAGATATTATACTCAACTCTATTCATGAGATAGACTGATATACTCCTCGAGAGAGGATATCTCGTAAGTAAGATCACCTTGCCATCGACAACTTATAAATATATTGAATAATAATATCTTTAAGAAATAATCCATTGAACGTGACAGGGGGAGACATAACCCTAGTCTCCAATACCAGTAATTCATTAGAATCAATAGCTTAGTCGAAATTAACATACTCAATTCCTTCTTTAAAATAAGCTATTAAGATATTATCTAAGAAGCAAACCTCAGAGTCAACACACCTGTCCCTATGGATCGATATCTCAGGTCGCTGGTACACTATATTACTTGGGGTGACGCTGCGACACTTGCGCACATAGGCGCATACATTTTATACACCGAAGGCTCGCCTCGTCGTGGTGCGTTGATTGATCTTGGTAATCGATAAAACTATGTTTATAGGATTAGACAAAGGGGAGATCCAAGCTAAAAGGGTAAAGGCTTAAAATTGAATTCACTTAAGAATATCTTTTGTTATGAAATGCATAAAATGGATCCACTTCATAATATTGTTACAAAATGCAAATAAGTATCGCTTTATGTCTTTTTCCAAAGCTAAAAGTGTGAGTAAGGTTCTAGTTCATGGATATGGTTAGAGTGGTGAAGCATCCTAAGGTAAGCTCTGTCATAAGAGGGAACAGTTAGAGTGGTTCACATGCATCAATGAGATCCGTGTTGTAATTTCTGGCATGGTGATGATCGGGCTATGGGAAGGTTTGTCTCTCAGTCCTTAAATGCGAGTGTTAATTACCTTGCTTGTCTTTGCAATCATCATATGCCATCTTCTCAAACAGTGGCTGTGTAGGTGGAAGAATACGCCATGGCATCACCTTCATGAAATTCTCTCTCTCAAGTGTTTGCTTTCCATCACATTTTTGACATTGAGGGGTTTCCACATGATGGTAATCTAACACAAGCACTTCTAAATCCTCCTCCATTACCTGGTCAGTTTCTCTATAGTAAGATTATAATTGTGGAATGCCTTATTTCCAGGAATTGGTCCATTCCTAATCAGTTGTCTCCTCAGTCCCGAGGATAACCTAGCAAAGCTTCTGATGAGTTTGACTTGGCTTCTTCCTCCCTTTGTTAAAGAGAATTCCCTCGCCTTCCTATATTTTGCTCGAGTCCGGTCTAAGAGTGATGAGAGATGATTGAGGATGAGCTTATGTGTCAGGGTTCATGTGTGAGAAAGAAATGATTTGAAATCGTGTCCCTCAAAAAGACAGCAAGAGTTAGCATTTGAAAGTACAAGATTCATTAGTCTCGAATGGCGCTTGTGATTGTGATTGTGGGAGTTCTTTTCCGAAAATCTTTCCAGAGCTCGTTTCAGCAAACAATTTGTAATGTTTCTCGACTTGAATCGGCAGGTGGTCTCCACTCCCACTCATTCGGGTCAGGATGGAAAGTGTCGGCCGGTGGTGAGCTCGAGCAAATCGCACGCCGGGTAGATTCAAGGAAGACGAGGTTCTTTGGTTTTCTCTAACCTCGAATCACTCCCTTTATATGTGTATCATTTTACAAGAAGGTATGTTCTTTTTCCTTCACGACCGGGTTGGTTGGCTGCATAAACTTGTGTGGAAAGAAATGAAATTTTGGAATCATATAAAGGAAAAATTATAATAAACAAATGGGGATTTTAATACTAGTTGTAGATTTTTTCTTCCAAAGAATTGATTTCAAAAAGGTCACTCACTCATTCAATGGTAATATCGCTTCCAAAATCACACCGATATTCTGCTTCTCCCTCTTAGGTTTACTAATATGCTCCAATTTTATTCTGGCCATTGTGAGCAAATTTGTCATAGAGATTTGAAGTCGAAAATACACTTCGATCGGAGCCCCTCAAGACCACGCTTGAAAATTCACGATTTTGCCATCAAGGTGTGGGAATTAAGGGGCTTAGTAAGTTTTTTATTTTTTGGCTTGATGATATGCCTAAATTTTCTTCTTTTTTTTAAATTTATTTGTTTTCACCGTTCACGCACCTCAAGGCCCAAATCGATAGTAGAACAACAAGCAAGATATATAGCACCCAAGTTCTTTCTAGGAGAGAATATGATGGGAAGGTATTCTCAATATTTTACTTCTTTGCTTGGATAAGCCCCAACAATCCAATCCACATTGGCACACACATCATCGAGGATGGTATTTATGTCAGGTTCATATGCAAGGAAAGAAATGATTTGAAATTGTGTCCCCTTTCAAAAAAGACAAAGAGAGGTTAGGCATTTGAGTACAAGATCCATGAATCTCTCCGAATGGTGCTTTTTTTGTTAATGGGGTACGAATCAATCGAATGTTTATTTTTATATCCCAAAATCTGTCCGTAAAGACATTAGTTATTTAATTTTCATATGACATGCATTCTCAGAGATCAATATTCATTTAATAGACATTATTTACACCTCCTTATCGCTTTATTAGGTCGCTAGGGAAAGCCGGGCTACGAGGATCACAAATCCACGAGGATCTAAGTTACAAACTAACCTACCTCGTGTATATGAAACCTACTCCAATGCAAATATGGGATCTTTGACATGATGTGTTCCTTTCTATTTGCAAACATAATTTACCTAAATCGAATGGCTTATACATTATCATCTCTGTGCTATAGCCGACCAAGAAGGGAAAGGTTGAGTACGCAGCGCATAAAACCGAATTGTTCACATACCTTGGGAAGGCCGATTTTTCCTCAAGAAGATCTACTTGTCAGGTCGCCTTTCTCTCAGTAATTTCGGGGGGGCATAAAGCAAGATCAATGTTGCATTTTCGACAGTTGTATCGGGGGCATTCCATTCATGGAAACCTCATGTTTATTTCATACCTTTGGGTTCTGATAAGATCAAACACAAAGAATGTGTTGCAGCATTCTTTGATTTGGGTTTTTATAGATTCAGCTTGTTATTGCTTTTAATTTGTGCATCGTATTACTCCTCTACATTACTTTCTCTTCATTAATTTCGCAGATTAGTTTAATTCTGCAGTGTAAATTGATGAGATTATTTTGGTTGTTGAAAACTTTGATTTGTCTATGAATATAGTTTTGTCTATGATTTGTCAAATGTATTTTCCTCATGCATTTTCTTTAGAATTTCCCAATGTTTTCTTTCAGAGGCCGAACGGATGTAAATATCTCCGATCATTTAATCCCTATGGTCGCGGGCCGAACTAAGTCGCTAGCCATAACACCTCCCATAGCCGGCCGTAACAACAAAACCCCGACTATAACACCTTAGAACATCCCTATGGCAAGGACACGTAACAAAACCCCTAGCTATAGAACATCCCTATGGTCGCCAAACAAAAACCCCGACTGTTCTATGTACACCCACCAGATTCCCGCGGCTAAAACATCATAAAACATTTGTCCACGGTACCTATGCGGTTACGCCTAAGGCGGCCCACTTTGTTTGCGCTATATGCTATAGTTGCATTTATTTACCACTCTTAGCCTGGGTCAATGACCGCGCCATGTAATCTCCACTTCTTATAGTGATTGAAATCAAATACAAAAATTAATTTGCACTGGGTTAATTTAAGATTTTCAAAGTTGACTGACACTACTCCAATCATGAAACAAGCTCAACCCGAATTTAAATCAATTAATAAAATTTAACCCAAGATCAATCGAAATTACAAAAATAGTTGTTCAACTCCGGCCCAAACATCAAGTTGTGACTCAGGTTGTTTCGCTCAAGTTACAAACAATGATATGCAGTGCATCCAAAATTTGGATCAACTTTGTCAGAATTAAGAAGTTACATGTGACTTGATGACTCTAAACTAAACTACCTAACATATTGTACAAGTTAAAATTCAATCCCAATCCATGCCCACTTTTGTATGTTTTTAATTTTATCCAACATATACGCCGCTCTTGTAATATGTTTGGGACACTACTCTGCTTTAGGTAGGGAAATTTTCGAATCCAAATTATCAAACCAACCTAATCCAGGATTTGTCATTTAGATGACCCTTACCAATGCGATTTTCTTCTCAGCTAGCTAATTAATGGCATTATCCACCGCCTTCAAAAAAAAAAAATTATCCACCACATATTTCTTTTAATAAACAAAGTGCAGGGAAGGAAAGTTATTAAATTAAATAAATAGAGATGATCACATATAGACATGCTAGCCGCCTCATGACAAGCTTCTCCTAAACATTTTAAGTTATCTCTGTTAACTTGTGTGATTATGAGATTGCAATATATATACACTGTTCGAGGCAAATGTCATGTTTATTCTTGAAACACCATTACTTAGTATCGGCTCTGCGTGTAAAGCAGAACCCTCCTGAAGCACTCAGCAAATCGATAACAACCCCGTAAGTCGTCACCTATCCCATCCCCAGATGACATCGAACTCCTGATATATAAGTCCATGATCCTCGTGTCCACTCAGAAGGAGTCCCCAGATTCCACCCTACAACCTCGAGCATATCATCCCTTATTCTCGCTCTAATCCCTGGTGGGAGAACTCACATATAACTAAGGTTCTAAGGCCTCGAATTCCCAAGCCCAACTCCAATCACCACCGATGCAAAGAATGAATTGTTCGCCACCCGGGACCAAACAAATAATTTCTTAGCCTGCATAGCGACAAGAAAACGCACTCAATAATCAACTGGCCGACCACGACTACCGAGGTGACGCGACACGCCCGACCCCCGAAGGTCCCCGCGCCCGGGGCCCCGGCCTTCGCTCTACCCGCACTCACCCTCCCTGCCACCTGCGGAAATGGGGTTCCCGGTAACACCCCAAATCGACCGCCTCCGTGGGCCGCGACCGTCGTGTGGAGGAACCGCATCAGATCCTCTCCCCGTCTCACATCGACCGGGACCGTGGATGTCCCAAACCAGGATCCCCGCTCTCTCGGGCAATCCTGCCTTATGTCTGCTGTGCTTCGACAATGGTAAAGACACTGACTGTCCCACTACTGACTGCAACTCACCGTCTCCTGGCCTGGGAGTGAGCCGCGACTCTGTGGAACCTCGTGAATCTGAAGTTTCATTCTTCCCGAATCGAAGAAGATCAATTATCCTTCCTTTTTCCCACTAACACTCGCATCCCAGTGCCCCAAGCATCCTCCATTTCTCTCTACGGTCAGGTCAGCTCCCAACCATAGAATCCATCCCGTAGGCGAATCCTACACTCATGGCACCGAATGGACAACTCACCCGGCCTGGGCCCTCTAACCTACTGTTCAGGGCTACGAGTCATCGCCGACCGTTAACTCGTGAATCTATCCAATGAGTCCAACACCGCCACCGCCCGCCAATGAACTCCCGAGCCTGCATGCCTCGCAGCCTCTCGGGAGACGACCATGAATGCGCCCCAAACCCCACCATGTCATAATCCCTAAGTCTCTAGGAAGTCCTGTTTCCATCTCCACCATACCCGGGCTCCCGTGACTCTAGCCGGAATGCGCCTAACTCCATTCCGGGCCGACGAGCAGATCTCCATAAATTTCCAAGACGCTCTGATCTCGCATAAACCAATGGTCTCCACACCATCGGGTCCTCCCCCTGCACTGCAGACCCGGCTCGACCCTCCATGCTCAACCTATGGAATTCCCTCTGGCTCCATGCGTCTTCTTTGCATCAGTCCACGAGCTTTAGGAGAAGTCAATCTATCCAAAACCCGAGCTGTCTTTCATATATTCTCAGCAAGAAGGCTTCCGTGGCCTATTAGGTAAGACATTTTCTGGCTGTTCTCGTGTCGATAACCCTTGTTCCCTTGGGTTAACACTCTCAAATAAATTTCTTCTTCGACGATCCATCTATACAAAACAAAGCGACATCCACACAGCCAATACATTACTAAACACAGCTTTTCATCATATATACTATTCCAGAGTCGCCTATACCTAGGTTTTTCTAGAAACGCCCAAACCTAGGCTCATACCACTAAATCAGAATGCCCCAACCTCGGCATACAAGGTCAAGTGAGGGGTCATTTTTTTTTTTTTTCTCTTCATGTATAAACTTAAGCTGTCTATCTTGTTAGCACAAGAACATTTAACTTGTACTGGTATTATGCAGCAACTGGATTACAAAAATATAAATACAAGCTCCATAAATGGAAGTGTTCAACATCTACACATTTACATGGGTTTACATAAAATTTCATATACAAAATAGACCTATAAAGGCACCTATGGATGTGTGGCCTCGACCATGATGACGCCCGGTCCCTCTACTTTCCTCTCGTGGCACTCACACCTGATTGAATGTCCGCATGTTTTGGTGCTTAGTGAATTATTACACATGGATGACCCTCTTACCAGTGGTCACCCCAATTTCTATACGAATGCATATAACACATATAACATTTTGTAATATTCTTATTACTTTCATATGTATACTTTTCTAGTGTCATCTATGACTTTACTTCTTGTTCTAGAATCAGATACTATCATCGTAGACAGCAAGGTTATGCTTCTCACATCATGTCATATATTCTCTACATTTCATTTGGTATATACTTATTACTTTTTATAAGCTCATGTCTCAGATAACCTTAGAAGTGGATATGTGAAACTATAAGGGCCCAGTTAAGGCTGTACTCACCAGAAATAGCTGGGTCTATAAGGGCCCTGAAGGTCGTTATCAACATTTAGACAATGACCATCTTGGCAAGGTCCATGTTGTGGTGACCTCTTGGGCCACCGTGGATCCAAATGGATCTATCTCATCGACTCAAACCCAGGCCTTGATATATCGAATCATGAAGGTCGGAGACTTGTTTTCCCAATAGGCATGCCCATCTATCCCTCTACTGTGGGCTCTAAGTGCATAATCATGTATTTATGTTCAGATATATCTCATATTCCCCCAAATAATTATTATCATCTTCGTAATTCACATGATATACATATACAATCATTTATTCATATCTTTGAATTCTTCCATCTCATTATATGCATAAAGACAAACCATGCTTTCACCATGTATGCTTATGAGCTATTTATAAATTCGCAATACACTGTAACTATGGTTATCTAAAAGAGGCCTACTATTTTCGTTTTACTTATTAATATGAGTTCCAGTATTCAGCTGCCTATTGGATGAATTCCTTGACTCAATGGGCTTCCATAGAGTCCAAAACACCCCCAATCGGAGTTTGGACGAAGGGAGTTATGACCCTTCCGAAGTTGGCGTCACACGAGTCAAATCCTCGAACCGGACGAAGACCTGACTGGATGAGCTCTGCCTTAACACCTCGGTCTGACATCTAATATCTTCTCAGGGAATATGGATGGATTCTAGACTCCAAGGGCTTTCTATCGAGTCCAAGAACAAACTGAGTCGCACTGGAGAAGTACACCCTCCGGCGCCGGAGGTCATAGCAATAACTCGAATCGGCCGAGCTAATCTGACCGACGAGCCTGACGAATAAATCTCTGCCAGTGACACTCAATATCTTCCCAGGCATATGATGATTCTGTGACCCATGATTTTCATAGAACCATCAATCAAAATCGGAGTTCACGAGAGAAGTGGACTTTCAAGTCGAGGTCATACGAGTCAACTGTAATGCTGACCAACTGAAAGCAACCGACTGACGAGCTCACCTACCACCGGCCTGATATAATATCTTCCTCTAGGCATATGGATATCTTGACTCATGGGCCGATAGAGTCCAACACCGCAAATCGAGTTCAGCCGAGAAGCAGACCTCGGTTGAGGTCATACGATCAACCTAGACTGTCACTCGAATCGGACGAAGGACTCTGACCTGACGAGCTTGATCTATCACCTCAGTCTGACACCTTCTATCTCTCAGGCATGGTTTGATTCTGACCGTTGGCTTCCATAGAGTCCAAGAACACCCGAATCGGAGTTCGACGGAGCAGGACCTTCCGGGTTGGAGGTCATGGCATAGTCAACGCAGACGAAATAATTCAACTCCGGACGAGTTGACCTGACCGACGAGCCTGGGATCTATCACCGGTCTGACATCTACATCTCCTCAGGCATACATGGATGATTCTGACTCCATGGGCTTCAGATCCAAGAACACCCAAATCGGATGCCCGTATGATAGTTATGATCTTCCCGCTGGAGGTCATAATGAAGGGCATCTAAGATTAGCTAGATCTGAATCCTGACTGGTTTCAATCTTTTGACCTGGACAGAGCTCGATTCCTATCAAATTAGGTCTGACACCTTCACTTCCTCAGGCATATGAATGGATTCTTGACTCAATGGCTTTCCATAGAGTCAAAGAATCAAATCGGAGTTCTGGACAGAGGAGTTAAGTGACTCCTTCCGTTGAGGTCATAATGAATAACCTCGAACCTGACGAGTCAAAGAACCCGTAACCTGAGAGTTCTGATAGAGGAGCAGCACCTCCGCTGGAGCCATGAGTCAACCTCAACCTGACGAGTTGACTCATGACGAGTCAGCTCCATACAGAATTTATCCGAAGAGAGGTATCAGGTCTCGCCGACCTTCTACAGGATAGAGGTCCACGACTTCACAGATGAGGCCCACGGACCTTCACAGATGAGTTTTATCAGAATCTTCCACAGACACTCCTACACTAACTTCGCCTTCCGCTTTGATCACATTCAGACAAAAGCACCACGATCATCTTCATCTTTTCCGCTATCTTCACTTCTTCCATCTTTAAATTTTTTTCTTTTTTCTTTGACCAATTGTTATGTGTTGCCACAGGTTTCTGATTTGTGGATGAATTGAAATCTGCCGCTTTAGCTGGGCATCCATGCTAGAGATGATGTGAACTGACATTAGAGACTGTTATTTTGTTAATTCTGCACTAATCCTTGAAAATTGGCTATTGGATTCTTATCTCACCAGAAAAAGGCTGATGGTTGACTTCTGGGCCTAGTACCTAATGTGCAAGCCTTGGCCTTGTAAATTTGTATTCATACGTTAAAAATGTTTCTTTAATCAATCAGCAGTGACTGAGATTCAAAATGCTGCTTAATTTTCAAAGCCTATTTTGAGGTTTAGACTGGCCCACTCCCTTGATAGAGCCTTTGTAGCATGATTGTATAAATGGTGCTTAGATTTATCGGGTTAATAAATAATAGATTTGTGAGTATGATCCTAATATCTACTTAGGACTGAAGGCTTTGTATTCAAACGACCATTCATACATAGTAATTATTTGATGATATAACTTTAATATCTGTTAATATGGACTTGTTCTTAAACGATGGAACTATTCAATCTTCATGAGTCCAAAGAGATATTTATATTGAATGTAAATTTGTTATTGTTTGAGATCAACGGAACTTTAGATTGTAGCTCAGCCGTAAATCCACTGTCAGTATCAAAACCAAAGAGTTGGTCTTGTTCTGCAAAAAGTAGCTGACTTGGATTTCATATGAATGGAAATAATTCAAGAGAGAGCACCATGAGTAAGTGTTACACAGAAAAGATAATTAGAAGGTTGTAATTGCTGGGACAGTTTAGATATTACTGCTCTCCAACTCTTTCCAAAATCCAGATATGATAAGCTAATTCTCTTTCCCCTGCTTTGGCTGATGAGGATTAACTGGCAACAAAGTCCCCAAGCAAGGCCAAGTAAGATTTATGTCGAGGGTCAAACCAAATCAATCAGTTACAAGAGGAAAAGATTATAAATTTATCGTACAATCTTGGCATGATGTTTGTGCTTTTGAGTTATATACAGAAGATAACTATATTTAACTATTTTCAGAATGGTTTGGTAGACCAAAATGCCGGCTGACGTATACCATCTTATCAGGTTTATAATTCATCGACAACCACTTTAATGTGTGGTAATGACCTCATTTCCTTCCCTATCTCTCTCTCTCTCTCTCTCTCTCTCTCTCTCTCTCTCTATATATATATATATATATATATATATACAGACAAGATGTATATGTATGCATTTATACATATATATCTGTACACACACACATATATTCTTCAATCCACAGTTTGTTCATATTGGTGATCTAGTCAATCTATAAACTAAAAATCCAGAGGGTAGGATTGAAGAGTTAAAGGTGTTAATTATTAATAAAGGTTGTTGATTCTGCATCCTTCTTGCATTTCAACAGTTGTATGGAAATTTTAGTATTATGTTAAGGTCAGGATCGCCCACTGATGGACATACAACACCCCTCCTCATGTGCGTCCCATATCTCACGTGAGAGGGAAACAAACCTAGGTTCTTTCAACTTCAAATAGCACAAATGAGGAAACACAACACTGTAAATTGCAAAGAGGGTGACTTAACCCATAACCTCCCACCAAACTGTGACTTCCTGAGTAGCACTATACAAACTACCAACTTTCCTAAAGCTCAACTTGTAGGATTTGGGTTCACCATAAATATCATGCCTTAACATTTGACTATAGCCAGAAACAAGATATTAAAACTAGCTAGATCGATCGGTTCATCCAGTAGATTAGTAAAAGGTCATACTTTAGTTCCAAGAACTGTAAGAGGCAAAAGCCTATGGCAACCTGTTTTTTCTTATTGATTTGGATGATATAGAGGACAAAAATGTAAACTTGATAAAATCAAAAGCCACCTTTATAGCTATCTGACTTATTTATTGCAGCAAATAGGGTAGACATTTGAGAATGGGATACTTCGGCTTATGGATAAAAGGCACCTTCTTATAATTACGGACTTGACAAACTTGTGTAGTGTTGAGATACACTAATCCTTTGTTGGATTTTTTTTGGCTTATCACTGGAGGTAAGCGCTGCTTTGCTAGTGGCTGGTAGGTTTTTGGCAAAGAAGCCTCTTTCAAGTATTTTTCGGGTCCCATATATTCTCTTTGTATATACCTAGTACTTCTGGAACCCTTAATTTTTTTGATCAATATACTGCTTTTTACCTATAAAAAAAATATAGAGGAAGAAATGCAAGGATATTTGATATTATAGATTTTATACATGAATGAGATCTTATTTCTGTTGATTTTTTAATCCTCATTACAATTTTTAAGAATTTTTCTAAACATTATTCAGTTTGATTAGTTTCCACATATAGATCAAAAGGGCTAAAGTAGTAATGTAGAGAGTTATTCCTAAAATTCATACAACAATATAATACCCTTTCTCCAACATTTATTTTTTTTAATGCTAGGGAAAAGGATTTCTTTATTCTTCTTTAGTAAATCTTTATCTTTAATAATAAAATTTTGTTTACTATATTAAAAAAGAGAAAAGGAAAGAGAGTTGGATTTGTGTAAAGACGAAAGAGTCTATACCCAATGAGCATCAAGCTGGTTGAGGGTAATCTTCCAGTAAAAGTGAGGGAGTTGATGTTGATCTCCATTTGAAGTTTGTGAACAGAGTAAAGATTGCAGATGTCAACCCCCCTTTTTGTTGCTTGTGTATGTGGAGGTGGTAAAACAGAAGAATCCTGCAGCGTCAACCCCTTGACTCTGAGCCATTTGTCTGTGTAAACAGTAGAAACCCACTTAGGAGAGATTATCATTTGCATTTCAGTGACAAGAGAATGTTCAGGATTGATAAACAGTACTTCTATGCTTTTCTGTCTTCACTGATTCACATCTCTTCCAAGGTGAAACTTGTCTGCTCCAGTGTACTAAGTTGATAGCCACTGTTTGGTGTTTTTAGCATTTTGACACTTACTGCAAACAGAAAGATCTTCTTTGGATCTGAAACTGTCTCCTGTCAATTATATACTTGAAAATTATTGAATATTTAGTTTAGTGTATCGTTAGCTGTGCCAGCAATTGAGATTTCATCCAGAGGATGGAAGAGATGTGATATAAATATTTTCGTCCAAAGAAGGTAGTGATCCTCTGAGAGATCATCTCTCTCTCTTTAATTTTCTCTATACAAATAAATTGACAAAACTCTCATCAAGTCATCAGATTGGTCACTACAATTATCACTTTTCAAAGTAAACAAACTGTGTTTCATTGCCGCTTTCTTATATGTAAGAGAATCAATGAAGCAGACATACAGACGGGAACACGAACAAGAAAATCACATGAGAGGACATGCAAATTACAAAAAAACTTAGTAAAAGTGTGGAGAAAGACAAGTTAGATGCTGCAAATATGAAATTGGTACATTTGTGTATGGGCCATGTTATACGCTTGTACAGATGTATATAAAAATCAATCCTGTGGAAAATTAGGTAAAGTTTATTAAATGATTCTATATGATCAGAAATCCTTGGTGGAAGGTTCCGCCATTTTCATTATTTACTAAGACTCATCAAGGATAGATCTTAAGATCTGGCAGCTGTGCCCTCTGATACGCTGGTTCTTCTTACCTTTGAGCTGTGACATCGGTAGCTTAAGCATGCTTTTTTGGCTTCCTATTTGTTTTTCTTGATCTCCTTTGTGGGTGATCACTATTTGTCATCCCACCACCACTCTTCTTTACATGTAATTGCTTGTATTTAGTTATGCATTTGTTGCTCCACTGAGAGTGTAATCAGGATCAGTTATCTGCTACAACCAGAAAACAATGAATGGTTTTGGTCTGAGCAAGTTCCTAGCTACTATAGAGTTTTGTCAATTATTTTGAAAGGAACTATGTTTTACTGTATATTTGTGTATGTTCTGACTTTCTGTATAGGGTCTATAAGCTGTTTGATGTCAAATGATTTTGGAAAATGATATGATTTTATTTACCTTTCAGGAGTAAGAAAGAATGCCATTGTCTGTGTAACATGCTACAAATATCACTCATTTTAAAATTGACTTGTATTGCCAGTTGATCTGTGAAACTGGTCTGGCAAAATTTCTTGCTCATAGTTCTTTCTCCATGATTCCGATACAACTGGTTAATTAGTCGGACATGATGGTTGAGTCTATCTCCTATGCACCATTTTAATGTCATCTATCACATATTATCTGTAGAGAATTTCTTGTCCACTTGGGTCCTAGGCAGGCATGTAAAATAATAAAAAATGCTCAAAACAGAAGAGGTTATTTCTGTGGATCTTATACAGAAGCAGTTGCAATGGTTTATAGACAGAGAGTTAATGGTGGTCACAAAACCTCAACATCTGAAAGTATTTATGTTAGTTGCAAGGACCAACAAGTGGCGTGAGCTGCTACACTGTTGGTTTATTAGTCTATCCAGTAGATGTTTCTGTTAGAGAAATTATGAACTGATGGGGAAAAAACATACGTGATGATTTTAAAGTTTGTTAAACTAAAACATTGCACTCAGGCATTAAACATTCAGAATGCTATTAATCTTGTAAGAGCATTATGCCCTTGAGGTTTGACTCAAGTGATAAAAGGATGGGTGAGGTTATGAGAGGTTCTAGGTTCGAGTTCCAATGCAGACAAAAAAAGAAAAAAAAGAAACATTCACCTATCAAAAAAAAAAAAAACTTGTAAGAGCATTATTATGTTTCCTCATACTCCAAATATAGAATAAACTAAAATGGGAAAGATTAAGTATTGTCTGAATTGACAACTGATTTTTCTCATTGTTAAAGAAATAATGTATGAGTATTTTCATCGTGAGCAAATGCGAAAATGATTGAAAGATTTTGTCCATTTCAATTTCCTTAGAAAGAAAATGCTCATGTTTTGGCTGGAAAGCCATTGAATGAATGTTTTTCTGATTGATGCATGATGACACACACTGTCCTGGCAAATGATATCATAAAACTGTTATGTAGGAATTCATTTTTTATATGATGTAGTGGGTTATCTCTTGAGACTTTGTTTGATATACTAAGGGAAATGTGGTTAGAAGCTGAGTTGTTGTCAATAATCCAGCACTAGGCAACTATTCACATTTTACTTAAATGGTAGAATTGCAGATGAGAAATATATGAAGCAGAAAACTTGAGATTGAGACTCTGTATGAGAGTTTTCTGATATGTCATATAAGAGAATTTTATCCATGATAGCAATATACTTATTGGGTAATAGCTCTTCTTTCTTATTTAAAGGCATGAGTAAAAATATCATAACACAGGCTGCCAACTGTCCATCTCATGCCAAGTGTGAGCTGCTAAGCTGAGCAAACTTCTTTAAAGGATTCTTCCATCTTGCGCTACAGTTGCTGATCAAACAATGATGTGGTTCTGATACTGTCAGTATAAGGCTGGATGGATTCATACTTTTATCCATACTCATGGTGCGATCTATTTATTTTTCTTGTCCTAAAATTTGCTCACCTATGTGTGT
The DNA here is from genome assembly GCA_016808115.1 of Tetrastigma voinierianum. Classification (NCBI taxonomy): domain Eukaryota; kingdom Viridiplantae; phylum Streptophyta; class Magnoliopsida; order Vitales; family Vitaceae; genus Tetrastigma; species Tetrastigma voinierianum. The sequence continues at coordinate 249,317 of JAEQBH010000717.1, forward strand.
CGTGAAAGTTCCAGTTACCGGTATTTCTAAATTTTAAGATGTTTTAATATTCTTCGAAGTGAGGTTTGGGAGAGAACATGTTGACGCATATGTCTCAATTAATGTTAGTTTGGAATTAGAACATTGCTATTATTTTCTAGTTTCACCGTGATTTTCCATTACTCTTTCGCCTTTCCCATATACTCATTTTGAAGCTACAGTGGAAGTGAGCACTTTTTTTTTTTGGCAGGTATTGGAGAGAGATTTAGCTATATTTGGATTTTTCATTGCTTTAGGCAGAAAAGTACAGAGTCCTTTTTATCTGCAAATGGTTGTGATGTTATAGATGATCCTATTGAAGGCTTCATAAGGTGGAGCTTGCTTTGATTTATTCTCTCTTCAGTTAAGATAATGTTGTTGCCAGTTTTGCAGGGTCTCTAATCTTTGTCTCTTTGCTGTAGATACGTCATAGGCGGAGGTTTTATACTATCCTCAACTTTCATCATCAGTTCCTATCAACTGTATGGGAAAATGCCTGTTTGGTTACTGTCATCTGATATTTACATTTCATGACTTTGTATAGAACATCTATCAAATTTTATTTATGTAGGTAGTATGGGAAGAGTTTATCTGGATTCATTTCATCCAGCAATATTGGCAGTCAAAACAGCCCCCATGGTCATAAAGTAAAAAGATCCTCCAAATGCTGGAAGCTATTCCTAAGTATTAGAAGGTCGTCTGTATTGATGCAAAGCTTTTATTAAATATAGTATATGGTTGAGAATCCTTCACAGCACATGCAATATTTTTCTAAAGGGTAAAACAATTATATCCGTTCATGATTGAATGAGGAGCTACACCTCAGATACATAATCTAATGTTCTTTGTTCCTTTCTTGTTTAGGCACAAGCAGTTAATGGAGTGCATGGAAGAACTGGGCATACTAAAGTAAGCTACAGAGTGGCCAAGCACTACTCCTGTTCTTTGTTTGTCTCTGCATGGACTCCTTTTACAAAGATAAATTACATGAGTTGGAATGTCCTCATCCATCAGTCAATTAGGATAAATATATATGGTGTGAAGAGAAAAAGAATTATTTGATTTTCATTAATTAGCAAAGAGAAGGAATATGCATATTTGTACACAATTGTTAGAGCAAAATAAAGGAAACAAAGTTAGAGTCTAATTAGGAGACTAAAGAGAAAAGGAAAGAAGGAAAAAATTCCTAAATGGATTAGGAAACTAATCCTTAACATTTCCCCTCAAGCTAGAGCATATAGGTTAAATGCACCAAGCTTGTCATATATATACTTCATCCTAGGACCTTTGAGAGACTTAGTGAAGATATTTGCTAGTTGGTCATTAGAGTTGACAAAACTAGTAGTCATGCATCCCGAGCTGCAATTTTTCTTTGATAAAGTGGCAATCCACTTTGATGCTCTGTCCTCTCTGGATTGAAGACTTAAGGATGAAATATAAAGACAGCTTGTTTATCATATATAAGCTTCCATTCGCTCATCCTTCCCAAATCTTAGCTCGAGGGAGATATTTGAGCCATATGGAAGCTATATGTTGCTAAGGCCATAGCTCGATACTCGGTTTCAACACTTGATTTGGCTACTACATCCTGTTTCTTACTCTTCTAAGATATAAAGTTACCTCCAATGAACACACAATACCCTGATGTAAAACATCTATGTGTGAGTGAACCTGCTCAGTCTGCATCATTGTAGTCAACAATTTGGGTATGACATCTGTTCTTATATAACACCCTTTGACTTGGTGTTCCTTTGACATAGTGGAGAATATGACTTGCAATATCCTAGTGGCTATCACAAGGTAATTGTTGGAACTAACTAATTATGCTCATAGTAAAAGAAATGTTAGACCGAGTGATAGTGAGATAGTTTAGTTTACCTACAAGTCTTTGATATTTCCTTGGATCTTGTAGAGGCTCCACCTGCCCTTAGTAGTACAAGTTTGACATTCGGGGACCATAGGAGGCTCCATAGTCGATTGTCCAACATACCAAATGTCCTCTTACACCTCTCTTTGCGGGTTTCATCGACGGATCCTCACGGACAGAGTGATGTCACCCTCTCAGAGCCATTAAGGCCGCGACATCGCAGTGGTGTCGCGACATGAAGATTCTTCTTTGGTAAGCACATTTCTTTAGTCTCGATCACATTCCCTTTGTCGCAACCTCAATCTTTTCAAGTCACACTTCGCTTGCTACAAGCTTCTTCTATTTCTTCCCAAAATTGATTTTGGTGATGTCGCATCGAAATGACGAAAACTAAGCTTCTGGTCGCGACTCCACCTTCACTGCGACTTCCATTTTTGCTTGTATGCGTGCTCTTTCCTCGTTTTGCCGAGATTTTAGCTTTGTCAGATTTTCCGCAAAAATTAAATTTTAGTAAAATATCCACATTTCTCACAGATACAAATCAACATTTATCTTGTAATATGTTCGTTAAAATGGATTAAAATCTAATGAGTTTTGACCCATCAAAACTGGGTATTTCTAAAATTACAACCCTTGTAAATAAAATAAATAAATTACAAGCTGCATTTCAGAGCTACATAACCCCTTATCCGCTTCAACTCTTTAGTGTGCCCGATTTAACAATCCTGATTCAATAACCCAAACTTCTTTTCGTAGAAATTCAATAACTCTTTATTGATAAGTGCCCAAGCCCACTTTTTCCATGACTCCGAAAACACTTTTAGGCTCTGACTTGGGTCACACTACCACTGTGGGTCCAAATGCTTCATAGGGCCCAGAAAATAAAGTAATGAAGAGTAAAAAAAAAAAGGAAACGAAGTTGTTTCCCGTTATCCCACATCTGCATCCCCGAACATCTTTCCCGTATTTTAGGCATAACTTTCTAGATGTCCATATAAGACGATTTTTGGAGGTATAAAGCCGAGGTGTAGCTACAATCCATCTCACTGATCACTTCTAGATCTCGATCTCACTCATCTGGCAGGCAGATTTTTACAAAATAAATTACAAAAACTTATGCCCCATTACGGCTTACACAAGATCTAAAAAATCAACAAATCTTAACCCAAAACACCATACAATTAATGCACCCTTAAAAATTCCATACACCAAAACATTCATCAATATATAACACAATTATACGTCCACAAGATTAACAAATAATGCAAGAATGCCCACATACATTAATATGCATATACACATAGGCGCTCACGATACGAATGAAGGTTTTTAAAGTTAGGTAAAGTTTGCAGCGGAAGATTTTAGTCCGATAAATTTTAAAAATAATAAAAACTCTTTTACGATCCTATGGTACATGCATACTAATCGACAAACAATAAGAAGAATTACACTCAATCAATTAAGGAGATTTTTACGCGAGTAGGGTTAATGACTCGATATCTTTTTTTTTTTCCATGTTTTCCACAATCTTCCAAGCCGTTCCTCTTCACTACAAGGTACGTGTGGGCATACAGATTAACAAAGGTTTTGTTTTTAGAACTCTTGATAATCTCAACACATGAGATCAAGAGGGTTAGATGGAGGCAAAAAAAAAATGAAACTCTTTTTTTTTCCATAACTATTTTTATCACCCCTTGGCCTTTAGGGTTTTGTACTCTATTTATAATATGCCTTAAATTGATCTCAACCATTAGATCAAGTGGCATATTTAAATATTGAATTAAAATTAATTCAAATTAAGTGACCAAAAATAAATAGGATTAATTTTTTAAATTAACTGTTTCATCCATATAGTAATTACTATTAATTAATTAATTCAATAATTAATTTATTAACATTTAATTATCCAATAATTACTACATAGTTGCTATGAAACAATTTCTTTTACAACTATGCCCTACAAGGGATTTCTTTGTTAATTTAATCATGTACAGTGTTTTATAGAGGCGGCCTAGGGACTTATGGACCTGTAATTTCAAGCTCCAACAAATTTGATAATTAATTAAACTCTTTAATCAATTAATATAATTTATTAGTTCCAGTATTATTCCACTAAAAATCTGAAATTGAACTCTTGTAATTATAGAATAATTTACGTAGTGATACTCAAGCAGTCCATTGATATGATCATTACATGCAATTCAATCCTCCAAAATTGGTCCATCATTAGAGCTAGGTGAAATTACCGTTTTACCCCTCTAGTGATATCTTTATCCTTAAGTTCCATTAATTCACTAGTGGCTTGGATTAATTTATAAACTGTTATAAATTAGACGCTCAAACTATTCGATTCAATTAACACTTAAGGGAGCGGAATTATCCGACTTCGAAGGGTTTAAGTTCCATATCTGTAGGACATGTTCCTAGCCACCTATCTCAATGGGCTTCCAAGACATAAGTATTAGGCCTATCTTAGGACATATCGTAACCTATGAATCAAAAGACCCTATTGAAATATACAGGAGTCCATGGGTACTTAGGATTAAGATCAATCTGCATATGATCATCTAGTGACATGGTTTAAACTCTTAATTGTAACGGTATATTATTTAAGAGTTTAATCCATATGCGGTCTTCAATCTTATGTCCAGTTACATAAAGCACCTCCATTTTTAATGTCCTTTACATCGAGTAATCGAGATCCAATATTCTGCATTCTTAATGTTAAATTGGGCCAGGTACTAGTAGTATTATGGTCGAATCCCTATTTTGATTTACTACGGATAGTTTAGTTTATTATCTATAATCTTGATCATCTCATATATAACTGTTATATACTAAGATTATAGTTACATTAATATAACACATGTATAAAGAATCAAATATAGAAAATTGTTTTCATGAAGCAGTACAAATTACATGCTTTTAGGGCACCATGCCTAACACCACGCTCCCTCAGGCGTCGAAGCATGTGGAATAGAGCTGAATTGCATAGTCGGCGCTTGTGACTCAATCACGCCTTTTCCAACCATTGGACTTGGTGGCTAAGGTTGCCGAAGACCAGTGAACTTTCCTATGGGACGATGTCATCCCACGCTCTCCCAAACTCTGTGTTTAAAAAAACACACCTTCTTGTCATAGGGTTCCTCCGAAATTCCTTCAAAAAATTTGCCTTTTTCTAGCAAATTCAAGCACTAGGATCTGATACCATGTAAAAAGAAAGACAAGAATTGGAGGAATGACTTGTAATTTTCTATTGATCTTCACATGTATAGATACAAGAGCTAGATATATACAATTGGTAGGTCAATCTAACATTCCTAACTAGTTTCACAACCTGCAAGTAAAGTTTATATTTATATTCTATAACAATATTGAACAACTCTTGTGTTTCAATTTGCATCACTCTTATATATCTACTATATATTTTTCACTAAGTAATTTTACTTTGGATCAACAAAGAGGGATTAATGGAGTATGGGTGAAATAGAGGTCCCACTATGGTTTCCTACATTCATTAGTTCATTATTTAATCCTATTCAATTGATATTCAAAGGGTTTTGTTTATAGAGAAGAGGAGGATATGAACCTCGGTTTTATAGCAAGCAGGACTAGAATACCCATTATCTAAAATGAACCTGTGCAGTTAATGGAGTCCAACTCAGTTTTAAAAGGCATAATGGGCACCTTGGGTGCAAAAGTCTTCTATAGGTGCATTAGAGGAGCCAGAAAAATAAGGCAGTGGGGGCAAGTTTAGAATTTTTTATTTCAATGGGGGCAATATAATAGAAAAAAATAAATATTTAAATATTTTTTAACTATAATTATAGTAAAATTTTAAAATTCAGTGGGGACAAATGCCCCCACTGAGCATATGGTGGATCCACCACTGTACAGGTGCCAAGTGCAACTCAATTCGTATACTTAGGACAAAGCGAACATGGCCTAGAATGAATATTAATTTAATAAGATATGATCCAAATATTTAATCTAGCTAATTAAAATTTTAAGACTTAAGACATTTGATAAAAGCATTACACCAAAAAGTAATGAAATTATATAAATTTCAATATGTAGTTAGAAAGTTCAAGAACAAAAAAATTTAAAAAGGAAATGTAGGTAAGGTAGGCCTCTCCTACTAGGAGCATACTTCATCAAGCAAGGTGCTAGGGGGACCCGGGACAGGAAATCTCCGATACAGGGGAGTTTTCAATTGGTCTTGTAGAGTTGTGGGCCTCGGTAAATGAGCCGCAACAACGTGGTATCCCAATAAATGATATTCACGGGTTTTCTGTAGATTGAAGGTTGGTCAACGGGAACCTTAGAATTGGGACGTCACAATATATATATATATAAATTTGTTTCCATTAGGAGTTAAACCCGGTCCCTTTTCCTCCTTGTGCCTACCCTAACCTTTAATCACTTAGCTAGGCCTCATTAGCCATTTTGAATGCATATATCCGCATAACATAATAGCTGACAATAGGACTTGACCAATTATAGCTTCAATATTCACGTATCTTGATGCTATTAATATTATTGAGTTTCTTCAATATTCACCCTGTATGTGGATGACAAAACAAACTGTTTCTTCTATGTTTAACTTGCAGGCGCTTTCCATAGAAAGAGCATTTGATAGAAATCTGAAAGAATTGCACCTATGTTATCTCAAGTCCCCTAAACATGGTGAGTTTGGTCTTTCTAGTGTATGTGGATATCTCAATTACGAGAGCAAGGAAGCGCGGACATGCCTATAGGGTGAAGTGTCTGTGTGTCGAATACTCGGACAAGCGTCGGATACTTGTCGGACATGCCACATTGCGTGTCGTTGACCAGATGAGAAATCAAAGGCTTCGAACAAGGCCATGATATGGCTAAGACACGGTTGGACATATTTCATGGGTTTTTTTTCTTTGTTTTTTTTTATTTTATAAAATTATGGCTAATATTCACAAAGAACGCATATCAGGCCCTAATTCTTAATAAATCATAACCTTTTGAATTTATTTAGCTATTTTCTTCACTTTGACATTCTTTCAGATATCGGTAAAATATTGGTGAATATTTTTATAAAAATATTGGTAAATAAAAAATTATATAAATTTTGATGAAAATATTTTTAGAAAGTCTAAAAATGACCAAATTAAGCAAAAATATATGTGTTGAAGACAATATTCATATTTAGTTGTCAAAAAAGTTCATATTTAATGCCAAAATGAAGATCGACGTTGCATTGAAAAATTATTCAAATATTCAAACCTTATTTAAGATCAAATTAAAACATGAATTTTGGATAATAATCATAATTATTAAATTAAATATTCAAAATCAGGTTTTTTTTCACAACTATATAGATTAGGGATAAAAATTAAAATAATCTTTTAATTAAATGGATTTTTAAATATCATATACTAATTACATTTATAAAAAATATATCATATTTAATAGCTTAATTAGTTTTAGTATTACTTATGCTAGTCTTTGAATATTTGTAAGAACAATTTTGAACATTTGTTTTTTATTTATCTAAATTGTTTTTTAAAGATAATATTTGTAAGGATAATTATTTTATTATGTCGTATCCGTGTCCTAGTTTTTTCGGAATTTTTCGTGTCCCTATGTCCTAGCTTTTTGGAATTTTTCATGTCCTCGTATCCCTTCGTATTTTATCCCCGTGGTCGTAACCCTGTTAGTGCTTCCTAAACAATGAGTATTACTGAGATGCCAATGAGATACGAAAAGCATGGTGAGTAGGGTATCCTCAAAGTAATGTAACCTAAATGTCTTCATCTTTTGTGGGAGTTCTCATGCGAGCCTTGGTAGACCAATTATTTTGTACATATATTCTCTAGTTTCTTGAGGGGTGATGCTAAACTATGACATGTTGTCAGGGTAGTGATTCCTTGCTTTGGATGTTGAACAAGAGGTGAGAATTGTAGATTGTGATTTTGTCTTAGGGAATTTGAAAAGAAAAAAAATATGGAACATAAAAAACAGAGAAGAAAGAGAGGGAGAAAGAGAAGTTACACTAGTGTTGTCTCATAATATCATAAGAGATGAGAAACTCACTCTAATGCATGTTATCAAAAAAGTGATTATTCCAGGATTTTCTTTTCAGTTTCTGGTTGTGATTTTTTTTCCTTTTCTTTCCTATTCTTATTCTTAGAATTAAAAAATGTTTTTCAAATTAGAAAACATTTGCTTTCTTTGTTTTCTCTGAACAACTTTCCAACGGGTCATTACTCTCGGAAGTCTTGCTTGTTTTCCAAGCCTTGTCATGTGAGAAAACGGAATGCTTGTTTTCAAATTTTAAATATTTGGCAATTGGAACTTGTAGTTGTTTATTTTATATTATATTTTTATTTTAAAATGATAAATTCATGGTAGAAAATTGCAAACAAGTACAACATAAAAATTAATAAAATTATTTCTTCAATTTGTGATTATATACTTTCTTTTTTCTTTTGTTTTTTTTTTCTCATTTCAAATTAGTTATTTGTTTATTGTAAAAAAAATTAGTTATTTGATAAATTCATGACACTTGATTTTTAGTTGTTTTAATCATATTTTTGTTTTTTGATAGCTAAGTACTTTATTTACAATGTAATAAATTGTCTTTACTGGGACTCAAATCCGAAACCCCTCTCCTTCAAATGCCCTATATTTTTTAAATATTGAGCGTTCTATCACATAAGTTAAGTATAATGGACAATCATATTTTTGCTTTAAAAATTAGAAAAGATAAAGTTATGAGAGAAAATGCAAACAAGAGAAAATTGAAAAGATAAAATATGTTGGACAAATATTTGCCATCTATCACCATAAAAACACCAGCTATTTCCTCTAGCAAGCTTTTCAACTCCATTCCAATCATATTGGGCAGCTACACCATATCAAATTTCAAAGCAAGCTCCTACAACATTTCACAAATGTTTCACTTCCGTGTTAAGAAATAGGTAAAAGAATTTGGTAGGAAAAGAAAACAAGTAAAACCCTTACACTGCAGATACTAGCAATTCCTTGTGACCAAAAATTAGGTCATTGAATAGTTCTGCGATAAATCCTGGCCAACATTCATTAAGCACTTTATCTATATGTTTCATTCGCACTTTAAATGGTTGATTCTGCAAAATTGTAATAAATTTTAATTAGATTATACATAATATATAAATTAAGAAATAGATTTAAGATACAAATAAAAAAAACTCACATCCTGTTCGAGATGCATGATTGAGTGCCTACAAAAGGTAATAAAATCATATCTATTATTTCCATAACAACGTTCATTGTAGTAAAATATGGCTCTGAATTTCTTATTCATTGGAGTAGCAGTCCAACGCCACTCAGATTGACATCCTTTGAATGTCATTTCATTGCATTTAACATACGGGTCTTCAAAATAGTCTATAGCTCTATATATACTTAGCCTGAGAAGATTTCGCATGTTTGAATCCAAAAAAATTGGATACTGATCAACATAAGCCTAGAATTTCCTATTTGAAAAATAAAAAAAAATTAATAAACTTGATAAATTACTAAGAATCTAAAGTTAAATTTGATTAATTTTATAAAAACTAACCGTTTATGTTCAGCTTCACTAGAAGGATCGCTCAACAACACAAACATTGCGTAGCAAGCTCATCATCTACGAAATTATACATTCATTCTCATCGGTCGAATTTGAATGTCGCTATCTTAGCGTCATCATAGACTTTGTTCTTGATCCCTCCAAGTGCAAAGTTAGTAATTTTACCTCTGCACTTTCCTTGCGAATTTGTCACTACTGCTATAGACGAGGACTTAAAATCCCCGTGACATCTATTTGAGGAGTGAAGGAAATTCATTCCCCTGTAAGCATCTCTGTTAAAGTAAAAAAATTAGACTCAACAATTCCTAAACATATAAAACCAATAGAAATCATCAACTACAACTTAACATAAATATACTTTTTTTGAGTAAACAGACAGAATATATTAATCACAAAAAGAATACACAAAAAATTTGCCTAAAAGTATCTTTGAGTATAATGAGAAGGACCAACGAAAAACAAAAAGGTAACAAAAGGCAAAAGGAATACCCACCAACCTAAAAAATCATCTACACCCCATTCCAAGTTAAAAAAAAAAAAATCCAGTAAAGACATGTTCCTATCCCTACTTGTCGGCGTTGGAACAAGACCATAAATTCTGAATATTAACATAAATGTCGACTCACTTACTTTAATATTTTGCAAAAATTGGTTGTATATGAGTTGTCACCTTAACATAACCATCATGCTTCATCTATTTGTCAAAATCTTGATGATCCTCATTACCTACGAAAGCAATGCTTAATGCTTGGACGCGGCCCGATTTGATGAACAAACATATCGAAGCAGAAGAACATCTGTATCTGCTTCCATAAAAATATTGAAAGACATCGTTGCAATCCAACTTGCATGTGTTTGGTTTGATAGGGAATCTGAGTCCATGTTTTATTATTTTGGGCGTTCTCTATCATCATTAGCCTTAGACACACCATAAGAATCTATCTGAGGTTCGAATTAGATACACACGTTCATTGGAGTTGGCCGGGTTTGGTAAATAACTTTCAAAAGACCTTCTCAAAAAACAAATAAGAGGCTTAATTAAGAAAATATAAATTAAAAATATTAATAATGACAAGATACCTCCAAGATATCAAACAAAGCAAATATAAGAGTAAAAAATTTTCAATTTAATAAGGATAAAGCCTATTCAGCTTTTAAAAGAGGAAGTGGAATCATGTCTCCCTTGAATATAGGGCTTTATTTGATAAGAAAGCTTGGACCTCTCTGCAAACCTAATATTATATTTTCTTCTTTTTTTTCCTTTCACAGTATAAAGAAACCGTAAAAGTGTCTACATTTGATTGAAAGAACTAGGAACATAATATTTTAAGTCATCCTCCATAACCAACAACACTTTTTTTTTAATAAGTAAATGAAAGTATATTACAAAAAGGCACTGAAATAGTGACTTATCATCACCACAATGAAAGTATATATGTGCGTGTGTGCGCGTGCGTGCGTGTGTGTGTGTGTGTGTGTGTGTGTGTGTGTGTGTGTGCGCGTGCATGCGCGTGCGTGCGTGTGTGGGTTTGTGCGTGTGTGCGTGCGTGCGTGTGTGCGTGTGTGCGTGCGTGTGTGCGTGTGTGCGTGCGTGCGTGGGTGAGTGTGTGCGTGTGTGAGTGCGTGCGTGCGTGCGAGGCGGGCGTGTGTTTTTGTGTGTGTGTGTGTGTGTGTGTGTGTGTGTGTGTGTGTGTGTGTGTGTGTGTGTGTGCGTGTGTGTACGTGTGTGCGTGCGTGCGTGCGTGCGTGTGTGCCTGCGTGCGTCGCGGCCAGCCTTGGCAGCAGTAGCAGCAGCCGCGCGCGTGTGTGTGTGTGTGTGTGTGTGTGTGTGTGTGTGATATTGTGCGTGCCTGCGTTTGTGTGTGTGTGTGTGTGTGTGTGTGTGTGTGTGTGTGTGTGTGTGTGTGTGTGTGTGTGTGAGTGTGTGTGTGCGTGTGCGTGTGCGTGTGCGTGCGTGCGTGGGTAGGTGTGTGTGATTGTGATGGGAAGGAATATTTACTAACATCATAGAATGCTGGTGTGCTATTCAGTTAAGTTCCCTTAGAAGAAGAACAACAACACCTCCTATTTCCTTGCAATGAACTTTGTTATCCACAAGAAACCATCAGTACTGGGTGCATTGTTTCATGTTCCTTGCAGATAATGACCCCACATCGTAGAAATACTTAAAGCCCGTATAAATCACGGAATATCTTTAAATGAATATGACCATGTTGCATTCAAATGAATTAATAGAATTATGAATTGGCAACAAGAAAAGGACGCAAAGAAGCGAATACAAATATAAGAAAATGAAAATGCAAGCAGCAAATCTGCTTAGTGCGGCTATATCTTAAAGATTTCGACCTAATCACCAGAACACAAAAATACCAAAATATTACTCAGATGAAACACAAGATTTAGACCAAATCACCAAAATTTCCCGGATCAAACATAAAAACATCAAAATACAAATTAGAAATCAAAGCAAATCCACAGAAAAAAAGAAAAGAAACTCTGTATAAATCTGTTTGGTTGTATAAATGAGACATCACAACAAAGAACACTGAAATCTCATAACTGAATAGAGTAAGAAAGACAGTTTGAAAAGAAAATTTTTCTTCCTGTTTCTTGAGATTTCCGGGCAACCAAAGAGTGAAAGTAGAAATGGAATCCACTTGCTCACCATTTTGCTAAAGCGAAAGATAAGAAAGCAACCAGAAAGACCGATAAACTCTAGGGCTCGGGAAGAAAGTGATTAGAGATCCGCTGTCATTGAAGGGAAGTGACCAGTCGAAGTTGCCATTTGCTGAGGGATATTTGCACGTTTGGTAAGAAGAGGAGGATGGCACTCCTGTATGCTAAACCACAAGAGAAAACAGAATGGAAAGCTCTACGGTTGGAATGAAAAACCCTTAAAAGAAAGGGAAGGATCATTTATATAAGAAGAGTAATTTAAGTAGTTTTTATGGCCGAGGCGAGGTTGGAGTTGTTGAGAAAACCCGTTTCTGACACGAACCTAATTCGGGTTTAAAGAAATCCTCAAACCGCCAAAATCCTGCATAGTGTTGTATCTTTGACTGTGAAGGTCGAACAAGACTAAGCAGAAGATTGACGGCAAATGGGGCAAGAGCGAGGAAGTGAAGAATCCTTTGGATGACAAAGTTGGGGACCGATGAATTCTACTCATGACGATGGTTTGGAGAAAACAAACTCAAGCGGGATGTGTAAACAATCACCCAGATTTGTTTCCTAGGATCCAGCAGTCCTTGAGTGAGAGGTGCGGATCAGAGCGACAAGGAGAAAGTGGTATTGGTAGGAAAATAGGATGAAGAAGATTCCTTTTCAAAGCTAGTCTCCGTTTGATTTTATAGGTAAAATTATGGCCATTGGCCATTAAGAATAAGAATTAATTTGAAACGTTACGAATTAAATGCAAAATTAATTGTAATAATTAATACGAAACGTTACGAATTAAATGTAAAATTAATTGTAATAATTAATGCGAAACATTACGAATTAAATGAAAAATTAATTGTAATAATTAAAATTGTTATAGATTAAATGCACATTTAGTTATTAGAATTTGAATTCACAATCAAACGGTTTTGTATTTACTGCGTTTTTATGACTTTGGACTGTTTTGATTTTAAATACTTCAAAACTAAGGGTTTTATGTAAGCTTACATAAACAAAATTGATTTGGAGCAAAACCAAATTTGTCCTGAGTTTATTCACTCACAAGAGGACAAATCCACCGATTTACCTTTGGATTTGGGCTTCGTATTCCTTGTCTGTGAGGCCTCCTTTTCTAATCCATGTATAAGCTATAAATGGGTTTAATATATAAACTCAAAAAAACACTTTATGCTGTTGTAACAGGACTAACTTTTTGTTTTTGTTTTTATTGAAAAAACCCATTGTTTACAACATATAGTAACTTATACGGTTATACCTGTTCTATTAGGAGTGGGGCAGAGCGGGACCCGAAAAAAAACCCTCCCTTCATCCTACTCTCTCCTCCTCCAGTTTCTCTCCCCTGTAATATAATGAGCCACTGTGCGGTAAGAGCTAGAAAATAGGTCAATCTGATCCATTTTGGCCCAATCAATTCAAGCCACGAAGCAAAATGAGTCAAACCAATTCGACCCACTTTTATTCAGGCCAGTTTTTAGCTAGTATAGTCTAGCCCTAGATGGATTGCGGGCCAAAATAGGCCAAAATGGACTAAAATTTTTTAAAATATTAAAATTACCTTAATTTTATCGTTCTTAAGAAACAAAAAATCGGAAAAATCGGCCGATATTTCGGCGGAGGTCGACATGATATATTCCACCGATTGTTGGTTAACGATTTTTTCGAAATCCCAATATTTTGGCCTTAATTTTGACGCCTATTAAAAACTTTGAAGAGGTGTTTGGACCGAGTTCGAACCTTGCCCAAAACATGGTTTTACCGACTAATAACTTCTCCGAGGTATGACTATTACTATTAGTTTTAGTGAATTTACTGTATATTCCTTGTATTATTTAATGAATATTTTACCATATTAGATATTTTTTATAAATTATTAAAATAATTTATTTCTTATTTATATGATGAAATATTTTTAACAAAAATAATTGAAATAATAAAATAAAATAATTTATTTATTGTAAATAAATAAAATATGTTTATGAATTTAAATATTTTTCAAAAAGTTAAATGATATTATAATTTTTATACTTGTCAAAATAATTTTAATATGTATATTATTGTTTAGTTTTTAATATTTTTGTTCAAAAAAATTAAATATTAAAGAGTACAATTATCGATATTTTTGTAAAAATATCCACCGATATTTTACTGATATTTACGATATATATGTAAAATTCAGAGTATTGATAAAATCCATATTTCTTGATATTTTGATCTTTATTATTCAACCCAAAATTTATGTTATTGCCAGAAGATGCCATTATTTCGAAATAATGATAGATATTTTTAAAAAGATTTTTACAATATATTAAAAAAATGTAAAATTTTTTTTCCCTTTATACTTTGTTGTAATACATATAAATATATTTTACCATTAATTACATTTGCCCATATTCGCTATCTAAAAATTGTTTCTTTTACGAAATATTCATTATTGATTTTACGTAATTGGATAGTTTTCCAACATACCAAAACCCACAATTCCATACAACCCAATTCAATTGATTAAGGGGTGACATAAAAAAAGAAAACAAAAGGTAAAAGATAATTGGCGAAAACATAAGAGATGATGAATAGGCCTTAATGTATGTGATGAGTATGATTTGAACACCATACTTGAAAGGAAGAAGAAGAAAAGGAAGGTTTTTTAAACATTTCGTGATTGTGTCGACAACTTTACTGATCTCGAACCAGTAATGTGAGTGGCCTACAGTTTGATTTTCCTCTCCTTTGCCCAAAGGTCTTAGCATTGAAGAGTGCTAATCAAAGATTCCGATACTTTACTCTTCCCCAGCCAACTTTACTCTTCTCTGCGCATAGTGGGAGTGTGGGACTCTGAGGGGTTTTAGAATTTGGCACTCATAGGCTATTTTTTCATCCTATGTCATCCAGCCTTGTGATTATCAAATACCCTTTCTCAATCTCACCCATATCTCCCACCTCCAGGCTCCATGTGCAAGAGATTTGCTTAGAGATCAGAGGTCTCCTTTTTCGTTGATGGAGTGGCTTGACGTTGAGTACTTGACCTTTGTCTTCTTTGTTCATCCACAGAGCTACGCATCATGTCGAGAGCTTTTAGGGTTTTCGGCAAACACAAAAGAAGGCTTAGGACTAATGAAGTTTTTATTTATATATAATAAAAAATAATAATTTTTTTTAAAAGGGGATTACGTCTTAGGGTGTGTGGGAGCCCCTTATTTAATAAAGAGTCCATAAAACCACCCTAATTGAGGTTGAAGACATATAATTTGGTAAGACAAAAATACCCTTAATGATTCCACATCGTATACGAGTTAAGTTGATGGGGGAAAAATTTAAGGATCGAATGGAAACCCTAATCCCATAAATTTTCTATTTTCCAACGAAGAGCCCAAGTAATCCTACACTCTGCTGTTGTTTTTTCATATAATGGAAAACTAGGGATTTTATTCTTGTTGTTCTCAAAACGATATTGCCGCTTCTGGGGTGTCATTCCCTCCCGGTTCATAACATACCATGAAACCAGTACATGTCAGGGAGTCTATCTTGCCATCAACGGAGAGAATTCTTCAAAATTGCTCTGCGTTTTCCCTTTCTAACAAATTTAGCTTCTACAATGGCTGAGAAATTAGATACCCTGTCACACTGTAATGGTAAGAAATCACCAACGCCAATAATCTTTATCCCTGGGTTGTGTTGAATTCTCTTGCAAGAATTATCTAAGAATTTCATCTTCATTTTCAGTGTTTTTTTTTTAATGATTTGTTGCTAAGTACGTAGGTTTTAATTTTTCAAAATCTGTGTGCTTTTGTGAATTAATGGTTGGGTTTTCAGGTTTTGGAAGAAGAGTGGCTATTGTTGGAGCTGGTGTTAGGTAAGTCGAGTGGTCAAGTATGAACCTTTTTTTTTTTTCTGTCGCATTGATGTTGTGCGGCAATGCTCAATAGCTTAATTGTGTTCTTTGTTTGCATATTTTAGGAATTGATCGAGGCATTTATAATAATTCCCAAAATATGCCATAACAGTTTTATCACATGTTTAGGGTATTTTGTAAGTATAATTTGAATTTTTCATAATTTAAATGCAAACATGAAAATGGAGAAACCCGGAATTTGTAGAAGATAAGCAAGGGTAAATTTGTAATTTGTCAAAATAGGATACAAAGGTCATATGATAAAAAGATATGATGCTATTTTAGAAATAGGAATAATTGATTGCAAATAATGGAGAGATGGAGGACCTAGGTGTATTAAAAAGAAAATAAGACCAAAAAGTGGATAAGCACAAAAGTAGTCCTCATTATTTTTTGGGAGAGCAAAAAAAAAAACTGAATAGAAGAGGAAGAAGAGGAGAAGAAGAGGGAGAAGAAGAAGAGAAGAGAAAATGTATGAAATTTGTTAAGTTTTGTATGGATTTTAGTATGGAAGTATGGGTTTTTATGGATTAGTTTGGATTTTGTATGGAATTTATTAAGTTTTGTATGGAACTTACTAAGTTTTGTGTAGAACTTGTATGGATGCTATGCTTTCAGAACTTGTAAGTGGATTTTTGGAACCTTGGTTTTACTCCTACTTTGGGCTGATTTGGGATTGATTGTAGATGGTTTTACGCCAGTTTTCGTATGTTTAGGTCGTGGTTTGTGGGTATGTTTGTGGGTCTCAATTGGGAGGATATTGTATCGGTGGACAAGGTCGCCTGAATGGTTTCTGTCAAAATGGGCGTGGCACCTAGCTAAGGAGCTCGCACGCTGTTACGGAAGCCACGCCTATGGTCGGGCTCAAAATCAGCCCTGCACTAACAGATGGGGTTTCACGCAATCACGTAGCCCCGCACACCTTCAAGCTCCCAACATCTGACATTAAGGAACTTTTTCGTCCGAACTCCATTTTGGATGTTCTTAAACTCTATGGAAAGCCCTTTGAGTTTAGAATCCATCCGTATATAGCTTGATAATATTGGAACACATATTAAGTCCAGAAATCATGAAAAATAGTAGGCCCTGTTGGTTCTACTCGTAGTCACTGTTCATGGGAAGTCTCCAACTTCGGTCCTTAAGGTCACTGCTTCATCTTCTACAAATAACCACCACTTGGTGTCGGGACAACCAATCTATCCCTAATATCACATCGAACTCACTGAATGATAACTTGATTAAGTCTCCCGGAAACTCATACTCTAGTATTCTAATGAGAGAATCTCTGTAAACTCTTTTCACAATGACACTATGCCCTTGCGAATTTGTCACCAAGATATCATGCATAGTTTCACTCTTCGGTAAACTACCCAAACTTAGAATGAAAGTACAAACATAGGAATGAGTTGATCCTAGATCTATCAATGCATGTACAATAGTCTCAAAGATATGGAAATTACCAACTTTTCATCACATCCTCGGGGCATCTTGCATCTTCGACGCTTTTTACCGCATACACCGCCGAGCACGTGCATCTTGTCTCGCCTATGGTATGTGTCGCTGTCTTTGGGGCACTGATGATGCAATACTCATTGTCCTTTGCTTGCTTTTCTATATCACAAACTGCACTCCCCAACCGGGGGGGTGCCGTGGTTAATGTGCTCTGTGACAATCTTTTACTCAGGCTCATTAGATCCACAAACCAAGCAAGTATCGGTCAATCTCCAACACTCTCCTTATGTTTCTTCCCACAATGTGTGCAATAAGGAGGAGCTGGTCCTCTCAATGAACCTCCTCGTGCACTAGTGAACTCGATGAAAGCCGATAGAATAGTCTTTCACCGGTAGGTCCGAGCCGGTCCCCCCGAGCCGTAGCTAATCCAGGAACCTTGTGGTCCTCTAAATTTCTTATTCTGGTGTTGATAAGAACTTGACTGACCGGGGTTTTTCTTACCCTGTCTTCTTTCTTTTCTATCATACTCTTCGTTTTTCATCCTTTCAACATTTAGTGCACATGTCACAATCTTAGAAAAATCTTCATGGCTGAATCCTATGACATGGGCTCAAATATAATCATTGAGGTCATCCTCAAACTTTCATCACTTCTCTTCCTCTCAGGATTCAACATCTCGAGCATATTTGTCAAGCTGTGAATTCCCTCTGATATTCTGTCACACTCATTTGTCTTTGCTTCAAATTATGAAACTCTCGTCTCATATTGCTCAGGTAAATACAACCCACTTACTGTTTCTTGAATTCTACCAGGAAAAACTCCCATGTGACACTTTTCAGTTGTGTGGTTCTATTCTCATAAACCCACCATTGGTAAGCCTCATCCTGTAGTAATGAGGTCGCACACTCTAAATTCTCCTTCGATGTGCAATGCATTTGTCGCAACATTCTCTCAGTTCTTTCGAGCCAATTTTCCGCCATGGAAGACTCATCATCTTTCTTCCCAAGAAAATCTATAGGTCGGTATTTTGCCATTCTTTCTATGGCTGACCATTAAGGAACAACTACAACTGGTTGCGCTACTCTTTGCAATGCTTGAGCTATTTGTTGGAGGATATCCATAGTACCTCTTACTGTTTGACCTTGCTCATGTATTGATGCAGCATGGGACGCTTGCCCACCATCCACACTAACCGGGCTATTTGGGCGACATCCCGAGGCACCTCTAACCCTATTGTGGCATGTACTATCCATGCTTACCTATTAAAACCAACAAGATTCGCATCAGAGTCGTGTCATCCTTTAAATGCAAATTCAATGCATGTCATAAACAATTTTAAAAATCATTTTATAGAATCAGCCTTAAACTCTCGCTTTGATACTCACCTAAATGTGAGTAGGCTCAGGTTCTAGTACCCTGGCCTCCTAATCTGGTCATTAACCTGACATGTGATGTCCTCTCTTTTATGAATCCTGATACAATTTATTTTCTCAATAAAACACATTTCAAACACTCATTTGTAAAGGATTATTATCCTTAAGAAAATATATACGTATATATCATGTTAGCTTAAAGGGGGCCCATCATTTTGTTCTAAATACACATTTTCATTCAATATGGCATTATATGCACATTTGGTCCATTTCCCACCTTTATACAATGTGGCATTATTAGCCGTTTTCAATATCCAAATATTTACAAAACATAATCAAAGTTCAATTTTCATAATAGTGTTTGTCCATTATGAGTCGAATAATTTCATGTATGCATGTGACAGAGCTTTACTTATCCTTCGTGTGACTTTGACGATGACTCTGATTCACTGCGGTCTACGTCTTCATACTTGTTCACTCGGTACTTACGCGATGATAAAAGCAACGCGCTAAGCATTTCCATGCTTAGTGGTTCTATATAGTACTCTCATCCATTTCAGTTTAAGTCAAATCATGCAATTTTTCAAAACCATGCTTTTGA
Organism: Tetrastigma voinierianum; assembly: GCA_016808115.1. NCBI lineage: Eukaryota > Viridiplantae > Streptophyta > Magnoliopsida > Vitales > Vitaceae > Tetrastigma > Tetrastigma voinierianum. The sequence goes on from JAEQBH010000717.1 coordinate 268,784, forward strand.
ATCTTTTTGAATGATCAATTTAAATACAATACATATATTCACTTCATATACATTCATTTATAGTTTATTGATCATTCCAAATATGCACTTTCATATGCAATATATCATTCAAAATACAAATCATGCACTTTACAAATTTCCTTATCAAATTTCCCTTAAATGAATTTAACCTATGCTTCATGCATATGGATAATTGTATCTACAAGACAAGCCTCGGGTCAGCAGCCGATATAAAAACATTTTGTTTTATAACATAGTATGGTCCTTCTATGCTACTGATTGGTTATTAAAAATCAATTCGTGAACACAATCGATATTGTCCCACTAGGCTACAGATCAGAGTGACACATCATTACGTTCGTTTGCAATATTGATAATTTGACCCTTATTGGTATACCAATCTATCCTTAATTCGAATTTAACGGTTAACATTCTATTAAGGGCATTCAAATCATTCATAGAAAAATACAATATAGTATATACGTCAATATACAAATAATTCATTTTTCATATGTAAATCATTTCACAATTAATTGCCTCAAATCATTTAAAACAATTCAATATGCAGTTTATTGAAAATCATTTCAATAATAGAACAATGATCGTAAAACTTGAAATAAGAAGAGATTGAATGGAGAATAAACTCCAAAATGGAAATATAAGAGAGAGAGTCGAAGAACAAACCAAAAAGCTTGTTGCACTTGATTCCAATCCTTGGAATCTCGATCAATTCGGGCTTTCCTCCTAGTCAGCCCCTATTCCATTACAATTAACAATCATCGGTTGGCTTATTTAGGTTTTTAGTTAGGGTTGTTTTCTACCCACCACATTCACTTGTAAAAAATTTATGGGAACAAATGAGTCATATTTTACCCAACTTCCTTCAAGTCCATTGTTCGTCTATAAATCTATTTTATTCATAAATTGGAATCATCCAATTCGGAGCACCGAAGCTCTAGATATGTCCTAAACATCTGAGACTATTCTATTTTCAAAACAGAACTAAAATTTGCCCAAAACCAAGGCTCCCTTTAGACAAATTTCTGGGTCTAATGGAGTCCAGATTTGGATGCAGTTATTTCAGGATATTTTGTTCTCATAGAAGTCTAGTTTACCCATAAATTTGGATGAGTGAAACTCAACTTAAGGCCTAAATATCAAAACGATTTCGAAACAAAACTGTATCAAAACTGAACAAGAATTGACCCGAAAATAGAGCCTCACTTTGACGAATTTCTGGGTCTAATAGAGTCCAAATTTGGATACACATATTTCAGGTATATTTGTTCTCTTAGAATTCTAGTTTACCCAAAAATTTGAATCACTTAATTTGATGAGTGATGGCGAAAACAAAAACATTGGTTTTGGAAAATTTCCTTGACAAAGATCTCCCTTAAAAACCCAACATTTCCTTATACAAAAATTCCTCAACACCAATCCAAACAACCATATCACAACTTAGAGCAACCCCCAAAACTGAAATAAACCAATCAACATCATTTTTATACCAACTTAGGGATATTTCTAAACCCAAACACAACATTAAGGAAAGTTAGGCTTGATTCAATCTTTAAATCTTTGATTCTTCAACACCAATCTTCCTTCTTCCTCTTGATCACCTTAATCTTTGATTTCATGGAGCAAAGACGACTAATCTTTCTCCCTCTCTCACAACTAAAAAAGCCCTAGCACTTTCTCTCCCTTTCTTTTGCCAAATGTGCAAAATGCCTCTCAAAGACCAATATTTGGTCTTTAATCAAAATCCTACACTAAGCCTTGTTTGGCTACACACAAATTCCCGTTTTTCTCACTTTAAAGCTTGATTTCAATTTCATTTGCACTTCATTTCATTTCATTTATACTTTGACACTTACATTTCTCATTTATGACCCTTAGGTCCTCATTTGACATTTTTACCAAATTTATTTGGCTCTTGTAAAATTTCCAGGTTTTTATCATTTTTTCGTTTTTAGCCATTTAAACTCTGAAAAAAAAAATAATTTAATTGATTTTACACCTTGAACATGTTATAAAACTGTTAGGTATTTTTAGGGTGTTACACTTCTGGTATGCCCTCTAAAGTGTTTCCCCTGGGATGATCACGCCTAGGGATCGAGGGAGCGGCTCAACAAGGACATAGGGCTAATCCTTCCCGCTTTGGAGAAACTATCTCAATTCTTAGCTACCAAAGAATTTGGCCCGATGAAAATATTGGCATCCATTATTGATCGCGAGTTCACAATTGTTGACATGGTTTGATTCTTATAATCTAGATGTAAAAGAGATCATGTTAGATTGTACTTTAAAATGCATGATTATTATGGCTTGATAATTACGCATAATATCTCACACTATTTTATTACGAATCGATAGCCCTCGCTATTAATATGAGAGAACCAATATGAAAGTTCTTCTAGTGGGTCGATATCCAATATCATCAAGAATGACCTTGGGTTTACCTAACAAGCCACCTTGGGTGAATAGGTAGGTATCTTGTCCATACCAATTGCATTTCCATGCAACTATTGAATCCAATGCTATCAATTGTTTATTTGTGCATTATCATTGGGTTATCAACTCATGATGTGTGTACATATCATGTACACTAACCCAACTGCATCTCCCTCCAACGTTAACCTTAGGTTTGCCCAACAAGCTAACGAGTCTAGCTAAGGCCAACCCACTAGGAAACCTCATTTCCATGGATAGAACATGTTCTTATAGAGAAGGGCTTGGGTTTACCCAACAACCCCAAACTAAGAACTCAGTGCACACCATATTAGTGTGATTTAGCCTTAATATAAATAATTGAGGGGCTCTTTAGATTAGTCTCATCATTGCATCAACATGCTTTACATATATCCATTCATCTCATGAAAATATAAAGACAGTTACTCTAACTATTTGGCATGATTATGGACATTCTAAAATTAATTCCACGAGCCATAATGGCATTGACTAGGTCAAACTTAGGGATTTGCATAATTATTACAACACATGAAATTAAATCGAATTTACATTTTAAGGTTTTCTTTCTTGATCCTCATGAAATTAGAGCGCGGGATGGCTTAAAGAGAACCCATAGCTCCTCATTTTCTCCATGCTGCAGCATAGATCTACTCCTCATTTTCTCCTTGCTGCAACGTAGATCTACCACGCTACAACATGGATGTCGAGGCCTAAAAAATTGTTGAAGGCCATCTGTTTCTCTCTCTTTGTTTTGGTTTTAACAAAACAAAATTTGGGGCTTTGGGGTTGTCTCTTGGTTTCCAAAAGATAGGTTCCCTTGGGTGGAAACACCCTAAGGAAAATGCTCTATTAGGGAAGAAGATCTTGAAGAAGAAGAAGAAGAAGAAGAGGAAAATTGGAAAATAATAAGGGCTTCAATCCAAATCTAGTTTATTTCTTCTCCTGTTTTCTTGATTTTATTTATCTCTATGGTTGTATTTCCCCCTTTCATGAGCTACTTTAGTTTTCTAGGATTTTGATGTAGTCTAAACAATAAACTATTGTGTTTAGCTTTGATTTGTAATTTTTGATGCTTGGATTACTTGTATATTGAATGTTCTATTCAATTCATCATGCTTGTTGATGATTGATCACCATTAACATGATTTTGACCAAATTTGAGGTTGAGAAACAATAATTAGGTTAGACCATGAATAGAATGTCATGTTTCACCATATAATAGAAATATTTGTGGGTTACATGTGGCTTATTGGGTTTCTAATGCTTAATTCATCCTAAGTTATGTTGGGTTGAGGTAGAGATACATTAGAACCTTTTCTAATGATTGGTTGTTGTTGCTTGAAAAAGAATAACAAGTGCTTAGATGAAATCCGCCATTAATATATGATTTGAGTGTCTTTAGGAGCGAGTAGTGCCTCTCCATAAGAATTTACATTTAAATCAAACCCTAGGTTTTTTGTAATTACCTTTTCTTAGGTTTGCATGTTACAAACTTTAGTTTAGGATTTCTAGTCTAGTTTGTTTCTAAATTTTTCACATTTGTGTTATCCAAATAAAGTTAGGACTATTATAATTCTTGTACTAGGTATCCTAATCCCGGGATGATAATTTATTTATCAATACATTACAGGCGATGCACTTGCGCACATAAGCGTATATAACTTTAGAGACACGTTTTTATAAGACAAAGAAGAAATGACCTATATATCGGGGGATAAAGATCTAGAAGGTTGCTTGGTCTTTTCGCCTACATACATGTGACATAGAATGCTAAAGAGTTTTAGCATGGACGTCTGGGGTGAGATTTCTTATCTCTCATGACCCATGGATTACTCCTTCAAGTCGAAAATAAGACACAAGATGAGAGGACACGCATGAGTTTGATTTCATATGCTTCCACTATTAGATCAATCATGTATGCTATGATATGTACTAGACCCGATGTATCATATAAGCCAGTGTCATGAGTAGATACCACTGCACTTCGTAGATACCCAATCAAGGCATGATATGCTAGTCCGTCGGATTAACAATGTCTGGCTTCCTCTATCCTATGACTATGGATAATTTAGATACTAACATAATTGCACATGATATGAATCTTATTATCATGATCTCATCATGATTTCCTTCATGTTATGTTATGTATCATGGACTTAATTAATCTGATTGAAGGTCTTAATCAATTGAACGTACGAATATCTAATTAATGAAGATGCAATTTATATTAAACAATATGTAATGCAGACAAAAAGTATTAAGGGTGATTGCCTTTAGAGCACTTTCTCTACGTAGGCCCACCTCTTGACTTTAACCCCTAACCTGGTCTCAGATTCATTTCCGGAGTCGTATATTCCCTCTACATTTACCTCAGTACTCTAATGTTTTTTCTTCACGTGGATTGGTTTTTGTGGGCTGTAATTGTTCCTGCCCATGTGAACTCTATCCCGCTCTTTCGCATTAAGTTAGAAAACGAGGAAGTGGAACTCTAGATTGATACACCCTCCACGGTTCGCCTAAATTGCTTCTTCAATTATTTTCCCCAAGTCGAATTTGATGTCTTACAAGATCGCATATTCTATTATCGCCATTTCTTTTGTGAATTTTGAGATGTTGCTCCTGGGAGCAATCTTTGATATCACAAAGTGGTGCCATCGCAAACCGTGGCCTGATGCTTAGCTCAAAATCACCACCATTCTACTATTCCTTCCAAGATCTGCGTTCTTTGTTAGATAGTTCACATGGCGCTATAATCCTGTTGCTACTTAGTTGTTGGTAGAACTATCATCACCAGCCAAGTGAATCGGATAGGAAACTCCTTATTAATCGTGTGCCGATAAAATGGTAATTGTTTTCCCCTTATGAACACCTTATACCCTTCATTTTCAATCATATTCTAGTAGAATTCCCACACAATCACTGTGCAACCACTCTTGGGGTTCTTACTAAAGGTGTTCTAACCTTTTATGTTGATATCGTTCTTAAAGTAATTAGAAGGGTTGAAGAAGCCTTTGTCCATTATCCACTTTATCTTTAGAAAACGATTGTATCTTGCGGCACAATCCAAGTTTACAAACTTTGATTTGTCGAATACAGGTAGAGGAGGTCGTGGTTGCTTTACTCTTGGTCCTATGACACTATACTAACACTATTTTCTTTGCTAACTCTTCTTTCACTTCCTTATAACTTGAATTTTTGGTTCTACAATCTTGACTGGTTTTGAGGGCTCAACTTGCTACCATGGATTCCATTTATCATTCATAACATCTTTGAAATGGTTGTTGATCAAACACTTGCCTTTAGTTCACCTAAACATTTCATCAAACAAATGGTATGCACAACATATTTGAAATATCTAGATACTCATTAGAATGATGCAGATTGTATTCTTACAAGTATACATGGTAAGGTACTCAACACAACTAAAGTAACTCAAAACTTACCATTTTGGATATGTTTCTTCTAGTTGGTACCACTCACCTATGGGGAACGAACTTCTTGGCTATGGAGTTTGTCTTTTTAGTCTCAAGATCTTGAGAATCTGGATTATGATCAGTTGGCTCAAGTGTGGCAACAGCTTCAAAATAGCCTAAAATTAAAATTTTAGAAAAACAAAACCTGACAAGAATCTTCTTGAGACATAAACCGTTCAAAACCAAAGAGGGCAAGATTTAATTTTCAGGTTGGTTCTATAATCGATCCAATGGTTGGGGCAGCATAGATGAAGCGAATCAAGTCCTAGATTCCCCTCTTACAGTATCCACACGAAGAGTGGAGCTGACAACCTCCAAGGCAACGGTCTCCGATGAAGTCTCGGTGCTAGCCAAGCCTAGATCCGAAGAAGGAAGCTAAAACCCGATCTTACGAAGAAGAGCTATTCTTGAAGAACACTCTTTCTATCTTAAGAACACTCTTCTTGAGAGGAGTGAGCAAAAATGGCTTGGTCTTGTTAGGGTTTTCCATAAAGGTCCTTTTATAGGAAAACCCTAGCTCATGAAATGTCTAAAGTGCTCATCTCTTTAAGAGATGATAATTTATATGCATCCTTATGTGTTATGGCGCGTTCCCTCATGGCCCTTAAGCCTATGAACAAGCCTAAGCCTCCTTTGTTTATAAGTTAAGGCTCTTAATGTCGGGTTTACACTAATCCCAAGACATTCCATTCTTGAGATTGATTTCCCTCATATTTGGATCACATCCAAATCCGTTTTATATCAGCCCCACATTCTTCTAAGTGTGTGACCTATTACGTTCCCGATTATGTTGGCCACTTGATTTAACTATTAAATCAAGCAAATCATGAGCAGTATCTAGCAACACATCATGACCCCCAATTGACTGGAGAGCCAATGGTCCGACTGCTAACCCTTCCATAGACAAGTACTGGGCAATTAATCCTTTCACCAATCTATAACCCACTCGGTTTGGAGCATGGACAATGTGTAGCTCCTACTAGATTGGCTACGCCACATCTAGCCCAAGTGATATTAGATCTTGTCCCCAGACTCATGACTCTTTAGTCATGCACTTGAAAACACTCTTCAAGGAATTTACACTATAGCAAGAGATTCCCAAGTAATGATCCCGATAAGAGGCCACATGTATACTCTTCCTCTATTGGGAGTGGCGAATCCTTTGTTGGTTACTCAATTACCTTTGAAAACCTCAAGCTATACCCGACCATCACCCAAAAAGAGACCTCCAAGAAGCAACATAGATCGAGGTCAAACTATAGAATTACCATCAAAGATATCCTTGAGCACCTCTAGGATATATGCACCATTGTTATGATGAGACAATCATCTACATATAATAAATAATCCATATGATTGTCTCATACCAGGTCTACTTTGCTACTTTTAGAAAGCATCCGTATGTCAACTCTAATCAATTCATCATCACAATTTATAAGATCTACTACTTGATTCAATCAAGAAGTATGACATGTGCTAGTATGTCTAGATCAACGATGTCTAGTCTCGTTGATCCTATGACTAGGGATAATTTAGACATTAACATATTTGCACACGATAGGAATCTTATTATCATGATTTCGTCACGATTCCCTTCATGCTATGTTATGCATCATAGATTTCAATAATCTTATTAAAGAACTAAATCAATTCAACGTATGTATATCAAGTTAATGAAGATGCCTTTAATAGTATCCTAAGATGTACATCAAGTGTTATGGCGATTGCCTTTAGAGAACTTCTAACATTCTCCCACTTAATCTAAAGCCAATTGCCTTTTTGTATCTCTTTACATTAGGCAAGTAGATGTGAATCATACTTCTTTAGGGAAGTGGCTTAACCAAGATATTAGACACATTCTAGTCATTGGGCATTTTTCTATCTTAACATCATGATCACCAAAGATTTCTCAAATGAAATGGTATCACCCCAAGTACTAGTTTTGATCTTTGATGAGACCATGGTTCCTTTTGCTTTCACAATGGCTCCGTCGTTATTCCAATACATCATTATCAGATCAACAATGCTTGGGACCATTCTTAGGTCATACATGAACTACCTTGTCCAACCAAGCTGCAGCTTTGGTCAAACCCCGATTCCCGGTCCTAATTCGGGTCATGAACCGAACCGTTTCGGGGTGCGAAACCATATACTGGGACTCCTTTTTTTTTTTTTTTTTGTAATAACCAAAAGTCATTTACATATACAAAGGAACTACCACCGAGAGTGGTATCCATTAAAATCTCTACACAATTGCTAAGTCCCAATTACTTATACATGTACATATTTAATACAAACATCGTGAGATCGCGAAAAACAAGCCGCGAGCACCTATCTCTCGAGATACCAGACTCACTGTGTAATGTCCCACCCTCTTTATCTCCTCTTCGCACCTACACCCGGGGGATTGAACACCCGTGCTAAGCTTTACGCTCAGTGGGAACATATAGACAAGAATCGACCACAGCACACCCGCCACTATCTTTTACATTTACTTTACTTATGTGTATAACGAAGCCTATTCTACGTGACTTCTAACTCATCTCATATTATACATGTAGATTTTATTCTTTCGTATTCCTTATCATTATCTTGTTCATATTACTTCCCCTGCGGTCATGTCTTTTACAGTTGTAACTCATATCTACTACATGTATGACAGATCAAATCATATTCAAAGCAAACTTTATACGCATACAATGGCACTCTAATGCATCGTCATATCAAATTCATACAGGTCAACCAAAATAATACTAATACATATTAGACTCCTTATCATTATCACATCGAATCCATTAATCAACTCCCTTAGCAATTACATTTCATGATCTGGGATGCCCGCTTAATTTTTTCGCTTATCGTTTATTTAATTTTCACTCTCTAAAAGTGTCGCGACCAATTCTACTTGACTGTGTCATGGATCTAAGTCGAGCCCTACATTCGACATTTTCAATCAAAACATTTATTTCGCTTTTATTAAATTTTATTTTCGTGCATCGCACCCGAGTCCTCGACTCCCACCCGGCTGGCGGATCCAAGCTGGAGCCCTAAGCATCTCGACATTTTCAATCAAAACATTTATTTCGCTTTATTAAATTTTTATTTTCGTGTGTCGCGACCCGAGTCCTCGACGGACCTTCGCATGGATTCAAGCTGAGCCCGTTTGATTCCGACATTTTCATTATCTTTCCAAAACATGTTATTTATGTTATTCTATTTTAGACCTTTTTAATTAAACGAAAGCACTTCTTTTCGGGCAATCCCATGACCATTTACAAATTCAAAGGACCCATAACATTCACACTTAATAACATGCATTTACAAAATAATGCCTTTTTATCCACATAAACTCATGCTATTCATTTTACACCTCATTTATCATATCACAACATGCATTTTCAATGCAATAATTCAGTTCACAATTCAATTTATGAGATTTAAGCATACACATAAAAAATCCCATTTACACTCGTCAATGTTGGTCATTTCACTTTGACTATTCAATTCACAATTTCTGGCGGATTCCGTTTGATGAATCCCGCCCTTACTATCATTCGGTTATGTGCCTACACATTTTACAATTCGGTCTCCCATCATGACGGATGCCGTTTGGTGCATCACGACATGTGGTATCACTTATTCGGTTCTCCCATCATGACGGATGCTGTTTGGTGCATTCCGACATGTGGTATCACTTATTCGGTTCTCCCATCATGACGGATGTCGTTTGGTGCATCCCGACACGTGGTATCACTTATTCGGTTCTCCCATCATGACGGATGCTGTTTGGTGCATCCCGACACGTGGTATCACTTATTCGCTTCTCCCATCACATTTGATGCTGCGCATCCCGGTATCACTTTATTCGCTTCTCCCATCATGACGGATGCCGCTTGGTGCACTCGACACGCGGGTATCACTTATCTCGCTTTCCCATCATGACTCCGATGTCGCTTGGTGCATCCCGACACGGTATCACTTATTCGGTTCCTCCCATCATGATCTGATGTCGCTTGGCATCAATACAGGTGGTATCACTCTATTCGGTTCTCCAATCATGACGGATGTCCGTTTTGGGTGCATCCCCACACGTGGTATCACTTATTCCTAGCTCTCCCATCACGACGGATGTCGTTTTGGTGCATCCCGACACGTGGTATCACTTTATTCGGTTCTCCCATCATGACTGACATGCCGCTGGTCATCCCGACACGTGGTATCACTTATTCGGGTTCTCCCATCATGAAGGATGTTGTTTGGCATCCCACACGTGGTATCACTTATTCTGGGCTTCCTCCCATCATGACGGATGTCAAGTTTGCATCCCGACACGTGGTATCACTTATTCGGTTCTCCCATCATGATCTGATGTCGCTTATGCATCCCGGCCATGTGGTATCACTTATCTCGCTTCTCCCATCATGATCGATGTCGTTGCGCATCCCGAATACGTGGTATCACTTATTCGGTTTTCCATCATGACGATGCCGTTCTGGTGCATCCCGACATCGCAGTATCACTTATTCGCTCTCCCATCATGACGGATGCCGCTTATGCATCACGACGTGGTATCACTTATTCTGGCTTCTCCCATCATGATCGATGTCGCTTTGCATCCCCACACGTGGTATCACTTATCTTGCCTCCCATCATGACCTGACAGTCGCTTGGTGCATCCCGACACGTGGTATCACTTATTCGGTTCTCCCATCATGACGGATGCTGTTTGGTCATCCCGACACGTGGTATCACTTATTCGGTTCTCCCATCATGAAGGATGTTTTGGTGCATCCCGACACGTGGTATCACTTATTCGGTTCTCCCATCATGACGGATGCTGTTTGGTGCATCCCGACACGTGGTATCACTTATTCGGTTCTCCCATCATGACAGATGCCGTTTGGTGCATCCCGACACGTGGTATCACTTAAATGCCATACGCCATCAAGATCGAGCGTCGATTGCATCCCACCAAGTGGGACATTTCTTCAATGCCATACGCCATCATGACGGATGCCGATGGGTGCATCCCGCCAAGTGACATTGGTACCTCGAGGTGCCTTCATAACTGATGTCGATTCGTGCATCCCGTCAGCGGCCATTCGGTATATCAATTCCATCTACATTTATGATGGATTCCGTTTAATGAACCCGCCTTTATCATCATTCATATTCATTCAGCTTTCAAATATCACATTTCAATTCCATATTCACCTTCAGATTCACATTTACGACTCGATTAGTTTCTCATTTAACCTGGCCCTTATTATTAATATTCACATTCATTCTGGGCTTTCCAACATCCCATTTCAATTTCTCATAATCACTTTCGTATTATCTTTCAAAGATATACTCAATCTATGTACATTATTTCATAAACTCATTCACATATTCATTCACGTATACTCATTCATGTATACTCATTCATAAATACTCATTCACGTATTCATTTCATATACTCATTCACGTATTCATTTCATATACTCATTCACGTATACTCATTCACGTATACTAATTCATATATACTTATTCCTCTATGAATCTACTTTACTTAGGAATTGGAATCAATCCAATCGGATCATCCAAACTAAAGTTATGACATTTTCATGCCAAACTAATCGGTTTACTCGGATTACACTAGAAACAGTTCGTATTACTAATTTTTCCGGGGTTCTAACTTCATATTTGACACTAGTTCTTTGTACTCATTTAAAGCTAAGGTGCTAAGGGTTCTATTCCAATTGGAATCACCCAATTCGGAGCACCGAAACTCAAGTTACGTCCGAAACAACCTTACTCACTTATGTCTAAACTGAAATCAGAATTTGGGTTTGCAGCTACGGCCCCACTTTGAGTGAATTTTTGGGCCACTTAGAGCCAGATTTGATGATACCTATTTCTTTAGGTTAGATTCTCCTTGAAGTCTATTTTAATTTGCCACTTGAATCACTCAAATCGGATAAGAAATGATCAAGTTATGGCCAAAATACGAAAACTGGTCGAAACTAGGAAAGCAGAACAGGGTGTACCGGTACACCCCCAAAGTGTACCGGTATACTTTGGCTTCTGGTGGGGTGTACCGGTACACTACTGTTCATGTACCGGTACACCTTCAAAATTTTGCCCAGAATGTGTATTTTCTCCATTTTTTTCCATATTTTTCTACCCAAATCAACTCTATACTTCATAAACACTTCAAGACCACTTCAAATTCATCTTATGATCTCTTTTCTACTCAATTCTTCTTTCTCAATTTCATCTTTCTTCAAAATTCTTTCATGAATTCTCCAAAATCATTTTAATATGGGTTAGGACCCATACACAAACCAAACTTGATGTTTAGTTAGGCTTATTCTAAACCCTAACTCAAAGACTTCACTCACTCATATGAATCCAACCTAAAAGAGAGGATTCCATAAACTATCTTGTGCCATATGGGTTCTACCCACCTTACTTTCCATAATCTTTAAGTTAAGATGAAACCCTAGCAAACCCCATGTTTGGGACAAACTACTAACCAAACTAAGCATGGAAATTCATACATAATCTCATAGAATCCATTAATCAAGGTTATTCCATACAAAAATCCATTCCATACCTTTTGGCTCCTCCATCTTCTTCCTCTTCTTCTTCTTCTTCTTCCTCTTCTCTTCCTTTCCTCACGCTTGTTCCTCCCCCACACATGAGACCAATTTTTGGTCTTTAAATCCCTGTTTGTTAAGGCCATGTTCGCCATCAAAACCCATTTTTGCTTTAAGTTTTTATAATTGCATCTCGGGTCCTAGATTCTTCCCTTTTTGAAATTCAACTTATGCCCATTTCTCATTTGACCCCTAATCTTGCTCAAATTCCACAATTACATATAATCTTATGCTTTTATGCCTTTTATGTCCTCAAGTGGTAAATTACCACTTTACCCTTGTCTCTAATATTCATTTCGGTCTTCTATTTCCATGTTTCCAGTATTTAACCTCATGAAACATTCAAATTATAAGCATAAAATACCCTAAACATGTCGAAACTGTTGTGTATATTTGGGGTGTTACAAATTTCTCGAAGCTTTATGTACTCGAATTCAATTGTAGAATCTCGCAATCATTTCTTGTTTGAACTCTTCCAATCAAGCAGCCACCATCCAATGTAAAGACATAAACCCACTGAGATTGAAATTATCTCTATCAGATTGGAAACAGGCTTCTTACCATACAATCCATATCTCCATAAATCAAGAACACATCCTTAGTGCTTCTCAAGTACTTAAGGAAATTCTTGATAGCCACCCAATGACCCTCGGGTCCAATTGGCATCTACTCCTGACTTTTAGAGCATTTGATACATCGAGACTAGTACATTACATAGCCGAAGCATACAAGATCATACTCATGTGTGTCCTCTCATCCTTTGTCTTTTTTTGAAATACAAGATTTCAAGACTTAGTCCCATGGGTCATGGGAATGAACCCTCTCTTGGATTGCTCCATGTTAAACATCTTTAGCATCTAAGCTATGTATGTAGACAGTAAAAGACTAAGCAACCTTTTAGATCTATCTTTATAGATCTTAATCCTCAATGATTAGATTGCTTTTCTAAGGTCTTTCAAGGAGAATATTCCTGGATAACCAATATATAGATAGATTGTAACATTGAGATGGCAGTTCCAATAAGTAATATGTCATCCACATATAACTTTATTAACACAATTACACTCCCACTAACATCTCAGGCACATGCTTTATCTCTGCATTTTGAGAGAGCACAAACTCTTTGATTGTCTCACCAAATTGGATTTTCAAACTCCTAGATGATTGCTTCAATCCATCAATGGATCTCTAAAGTTTGCATACTTTACTGCTATTTTTCAGATATGAAGGTTTTGTCATGTACACTTCCTCGGATAGGTTTCCATTAAGGAAAGTTGTCTTCACATCCATTAGCCATATATTATAATTATAATGAGAAGTAAAGGCTATGGCATTCTATGGATTTAAGCATGACTACTAGACTAAAAGTCTTATCATAGTTAATTCCTTGTCTTTAATGATTTTCCTTAGCTATAAGCATCGCTTTATAGGTAATCACATTACCTTCCATGTTTGTTTTCTTTTTGAAGAACAACGTGCACCCTATGGGTTTTATCCCTTTGAGTGGTTTAACCCGAGTCCACACTTGGTTGACTCACATGGAATCCATCTCTGACTTCATGGCTTCAAGCCACTCTTCAGACTCTGAACTATTAAGAGATTTATCATAAATAGTAGGCTCATTGACCTCTATGAGCAATACGTCCCACTATTCACTAATGAGAAATCCATATTTCTCTGGAATAGTATGTACCCTACTTATACTATGATGTTCTTGTGTTTTAGAAGGATCAGTTGCTACTTCATCAACATGAATAACAACCTTAGATTAAGTCATTTGATTTACATTTATTTAAGCACTTTTAACTTCGCTAAGTTCAAACTTGCTCCTACCACATCTCTGTATCAAACTCTTCTAAGAAGATTCGTATGTTTAAACTCAGCTTTGTTCCAAAGTGTTGTAGACCTGGTATACTATAGATCCTTTAGGATATCCTACAAACAGACACTTGTCAGATTTAATTTTCATCTTGTTTGACTTAGTTCGCTTTACACAAGTAGAACAACCCCATATCCTCATGTGGAAACGATGTGATCCTTGTTATTCCATATTCCATATGGAGTGACATTAATTGACTTAGATTGGAATTTGTTTAACACTTAAATAGCAGTCTCATGTGCATACCTCTAAAGTGGCTTTAGTAGGTCTGCCTTGCCTATTAAAGACCTTACCAAGTCCAACAAGGTTTAGTTTGTCATTTTAACCACATTACTTGATGCGGTGTGTAAGGTGGAGTCTACTTGGATAAAATCTCAATATCTTGAAGATAACCTAGAAACCTTTGGCTTCAGTATTCATCACTTGGATCTGATCTAAGTGATTTGATACTTCTCCCGAGTTGTTTCTCCACTTCATTTATAAATTCTTTGAACCTTTCAATGGATTCGGATTTATATCTTATCAGATATAATTACCCAAATCATGAATGATCATAGATAAAGGTAATGAAGTAGAAGAAACCAACTCTTACATTACTGGAAATTGAACCTTATACATATTTATGTATTAGGTCTAGCAATCCATAAGCATGTTCACCCGACAAAGTGCAACCTTGTCATCTTTGCCTAACAAGCAAGATTCACATTTGTCAAATGAATTACAATCAAATGACCCTAAGCCACCACTTTTGTATAACTCAGTCATGCACCTCTCACTTGCATGGCCAAGGGGACAATGCCTAGAGTACAATGATTTTAAATTATCTCCCTTTGGCCTTTTATTGTCATTAACATTTAAAATTAGATTGGACATATCTAATATGTAAATTCTATTACTTAATGTACCATTAGCATAAAATTGTCATTCAACTAATGTTCTTGTCAATGCTAGTCCATAAAAGCAATAATCCAAATTTAAACAATGATCACAAGGGAGGTTCACAACATAAGTCCATATAGCAATAATTGCAACTCTTGCACCACTGCCCACTCAAAGGTCAAACTCTCCCTTGGTGAGCTTCCTACTATTCCTTAGGCCCTACATATCAACCAATATGGAGGAGCCACAACTGGTATCATATACTTAAATGTTGTTAGGAGAAATAATATTAGCCTTGATGGCATAAATACCTAAAGATGATAGTGCATCACATGCCACCTTCTTCTTAGATTCCAATTAGGCCTTGCAATTCTCTTCTAATGGCCAACATGACCACAATAGAAGCAAGTCACTTTTGGGCAATTCCTTTTGTCCTTCTCTTCTTTTCCTAAACTCTATATTCCCTTAGCTATCTTGGAGCACGCTGATCAACCTTGCATGCGGGACACAAAGTAGTTCATCAAACTGTGGAAAACTATCAGGTAAACTTTTCAAAATCAAGTATGCACTCAATTCATAGTCCATCCAATAACCGAATTGACTCAACCTCTCAATATATTCATACATCTTCAGTGCATACTACATCGATGTCCCTCCTATTCGAACCAAAAACAAATGAGACTTAACCCTTTAGCTCTCACCTTCTCATTATAATGTACCCTTAGATGGTGTACTATGGAATATACATCCATAATCTTATACTACTTCTGATACTCAGGTGACATGGAGGTGAGGATAATCAATCCCACCCTTGCACTCTCAACTAATTGCTTCTGATATGTCCTCTAAACTATTTCAAATGCATCAATAGTGGAGATTGAGGGAGTGGCTCAACAAGGACATACGCTAATATTTTCCTTTTGAGAACCATTCTCAAATTCTTTAACCGGTCCAAGAATTTATGCCCGGTCAATATGTTGGCATCCGGTATTGATGCCATGGTGAGATTCTAACAACCTAGATATAAAAGAGATAATGTTAGATTTGTACTTTAAAATGCATGATTATTATGGCTTGATAATTACACATTATGGCTCCCACAATTTTACTATGAATCGATGGCCCTCACCATTGATCCGGGAGAACCTATATGGAGGTTCTCCTACTGGGTCGATATCCAATATTAATAAGAATGACCTTGGGTTTACCCATTAAGCCACTTTGGGTCAATAGGTAGGTATCTTGTCTATACCAATTAAAATTTCATGCAATCATCAAAACTAATGCTATCAACTGTGATTTATGCACTATCATTGGGTTATCAACTCATGATGCATGTGCATCTCATGTACACTAACTCAACTGTGTCTTTATCCAAATTTAACCTTAGGTTTGCCCAACAAGGCCAGCCCACTAATCAGTAAAACTCATTCCATGGATAGAACATGTCCTCAGAGAGAGGGCTTGAGTTTACCCAACAACCTCAATTCCAAAAGAACTCAGGTTTACACCATATTAGTGGAAGACGTTACCCTTAATATTTATAATCAGGGCTTTAGATTATTGCTATAATCCACCCTCTCTCTCTCCCTCTCCCTCTCTCTCTATTTATATATATGTATGTGTGTGTGTGTGTGTGTATCCATTCATCTCATGAAAATATATAGATGGTTGCTCTAACTATATAGCATGATTATGGACATTCTAAAATCAATTCCATGAGCCATGATGGAATTGACTAGGTTAGACCTAAGGACATGCATGATTATTACAACTCATGAAATTAAATCGAATTTACATTTCAAGGTTTTCTTTCTTGGATCCTTCTCCATGCTCCTTTCTCCTTTGCATCTCTATCAACTAATCCAAATCCTATGCAATCTAATTACATAGATTCAAAAGAATAACCCAAGAAGATCTGAGGGGATTTAGATAAGTAGAAACACATTGAGAAAAAATAGGAGAAATCCATGTGGACACGCAGGCCCCATTTACCCAAAAATAAGTAAATATGTAGTATGCTCAATCAAAATTGGGCAAAGTCCATAATCATCCATCATGCTAACATACACCCTTAAACATGCATTATCTAATGCAAAGCATTGAAAATAATGGATAATGGCACCCCATGATTTCAAAAGCACATGAAAAGTTTTCAACATGTGAACTAATTGATCCATAATCATCTGCCTTGAAATCATTAACCCAATTCAACTTTAACTGACTGCAAATGGTGTTATTTTGTCCAATGTCTCTTGAAAGTAATTTCAATCATGGTTTTATAATTTGTTCAAATCTCTTAAAAAATCCATGATTCTAGAATTTAAGTTTGAATCCTTCAATCTTTACTTGCACAGTTCATCTTAGCCACACTAGAGATGATTCCTTAAAATAATGCCAGAGAAAATGAGGAAAAAAAACCAAATTGCCGGTCTTCACGTCGTGACATGAGGAACTCATGTCATGACATCATAGATTAGAAATGAAGAACATGGTCATCCATGTCACGACGTCAAGGACGAACGTTGTGACGTGGGCGCTGGTTTTGTTTGCTTCACAAGCATCATATTATGACATGGAGACTCGTACGTCGTGACATCACCTAGGCTTCATAATCTCTATGACGCGACATGAGGTATTCACATCGTGATGTTACATGTTCTTCGACAATTCGAGATGCAGTCACATATCCTCATGTCGTGATGTCGCTGCATTAATTTTGACAAAGATGAACTCACGTCACGACGTGGGCACTCGCAAGTCACGACGTTGCCTTGGTTCTTCACCCACGGTCAATCGGAGCCGGGTTCTCTGGCCGCGGCCCTTAACCCCGACCTAACTCGATGTATCGGATCGGACCTGGGGACGCGAACCACTAAATTCATCTATCTGTCAAACACATTTCATCTACTTATTTTCGATGGAATATTTAATATCCATTTAAATCATATTTATGTATGTATGAAAATATGATCTCATTACTAATACCCATTATGTATATAAAAATGTACAACAATCACAGAGAGTCACTATTTCATTAATTTTACATTTATACATGACGACATTTCTTGCCATTTTTAATTCATTTACAAAACATTATAGTTCATGTCTAAACGTAAGTCAAAATATACTCTTCCCATAAAGATTTATACATATTTGTTTGGAATACAAAACAATTAGATGATTTTTTTTTTTTTTTTTTTGAAATGGAATGTATGCATGAGACGGAGCATTGACTTATACTCCACACAATCTCGATATTTGATCATATATATAATTTTAATAAATCATTTCGATTTTTGACAACCAATACAAAGTCAGCAAATAATGAAAAGAAATGAGAAGAACAACTTAAAAGGTTGTCGCTTCTTGACTCATATCCTCGAACCCGGGACCTTACTTAGGGTTTACCACCAACCCTACCCATAACAACAGAGAAAAATATCAGTCGTGCATGCTAGTGTTTTTGGTTAGGGTTGATTTCTACCCAGTACACCTTCACTTGTAAAATTTTCTAGGAACAAATGAGCCATATTTACTGATGAGTCCAAAAACTCATTAGATTTTTAATCCATTTTTCTGAGTTTATAATGAGAATAATGATGAATTGTCTGGCAGTAAACCGATAATCGACTCCAAATTCCACTCTGCGTGAAAATACAAGCAGTAAAATCAAATTTAGCAAAAATTCATGGTGGTAGGAAATCACCGCAGTTGCATCTGAAGTCAGAACCGGATTTAAGTCGCGACAGAAGTGCGCCTAAAGAATTCCAAGTCACGACATCAACAAATTCAAGCTTAAGAAGAAACCAAGAGTGAAATAAGTAGTCGTGGATTTGAAGAAGGAAGTTGAGACAAAGAATGACTCGTCGTAGATTAAAAGAAACAGCCCAAAATAAGAGGTGTCTATGTCGCGATCATTTCAATGTCTCGACACCAAAAGCGAGATAAATGATGTCGCGATACTAAACAAGGAGGTCGCAATAAAGGATCTGCTTACAAAGCCACAAGAACAAATTTCTTCGTAAGTAAAAGAAGTCAGAACTAATTTTGAAAGAAAGGACTTGATGTCGCTGACCTTGACAAGAATGAATCACACCAGGTCGTATTTAAACTCCAAGTCGAATGGCACTATAAATTAATGAAGAAGTAGATATGATGTCACACACCATTTCGGTGGGTCGCGGCTGTGACCAAGGCTTAGCAAAGATATGAGGTCGTGGACAATGACTAGAAGTCGTGACATAAAATTTCAAGATCACATTGAAGTCGTATATCTAGAAAAGGTAGCGACATCGACCGAATCACAAGATGTCGCTACATCACGCGAAGGTGTATCATGGTCGCGACATTAGTCAAAGGGTCGCGACATCGCCATAAGGAAAGAAGGTCGCGACGCCCTACGCTGGTCGCGACGTCGCTGGTCGCGACATCGCCGTTGGTCGCTACACGCTACAAGGAAGAAGGCTGCGACGCCCTTCAAAGCGGGTCGATATCGCAGATGGAGGTCACATCATTTAGCTGTCGACATCGATCCCAAAAGACGCCGGGCGACAAGTCGCGACTAAATAAAAGTCACATGCACAAGAGAATAAAGGTTTTACATATGATTGAAATCGCGACATCAAAATGTTCTCATAAGGTAATGCTGAAGTCGCAACGCATACGCGAAGCTCGCGACACCAAAGAGCCTACAATGCGTAGGGTAGTGAAGTCGCTGACGTATAATCAAGTCGCGACACCAAACAACCCATGCAGATAAGAGAAGTCACGACAAGAAAGAGGTCGCTGATATCAATAAGGTCAGCGACATAAATGGAGTCGCACGCGAACAAACAAATGGTCAGCTTATTTTGAAACTCACAAGGAAGTAAAAATATCAGTCGTGGCCCAACTCGTAACCCTATAAATAAGCAAATGCCATGTATGAAAGCAAATTTCGCTGGGCCAGAACGAGAAGTCCGTAGTCGTGGCTGCCTGTGGTATTTTAATTTTCTCTGCTTTCTTCTTGTTTTGTCGTTATTTTAGATTAGATTACTAGATTGTTATTTGAATTTCCGATCCGATGTTAGTTGTTGAAGTCAAGCCGAATGCGTAATGTTATTTTCTTCAAATTATCGTCAGTTCTCGTTTGGTCCAAACAAATTTGGAATCTGTCCTCCAAGCTTCTGATTTACGTAGCTTTGGATCGTGAGCTACCGTTAGTGTAATGAAGCACTTAGAAAACCCAACTTCGCTGAATTTGCATCTGTTAGAATTTATCTTTCCCCGCAAATTTATCGATTCTATTGAATCTCGCTAACTGACGCCAGGTTTTGTTTATTTTTGTATCCGATCCAAATATCGTCCTATACCCACAGGATTGTTTCATGCTCGATTTCCTGAGCCTCCTGGAAAGTGACACAAGAGAAGGCACCTCGAGAGTATTGAACAATTTCTAACCTATCGGGGGGGATCTAATGGGCTTTGTGAATTTTAATCGATAAATCTTCTTCTCACTTGAAACCGGAATGAGTCGAACGACTTATCAATTAAATGAGTGAGTTCGCCTGATTCGAACTTTAAGTTCAATCCCAAAAAAAAAAGGTTAGCAAGGATCTAATCAAGGAAAGAAGGAACCTGCCCACTTTGAGGATGAGAACCAGTGATAGGTGTAAAACCCATGCTTTGCCGATGTCTTTAGAGCTAAGGTTTTACACCATGTTCTGGGTATGAAGTATTGAAAAAGAAAATACCTTAAAAGGCTACTCAGATTAAAAGTAGTTATCTAACTATTTCTCAAAGAAACAGAGAAGATTAGATGATGAAATGTGTCATATGAGATTCACATGGCATTACCATCTTCCTTGGACTGATTCTAATCCGAGGTTCATGAAGCAAAGTTACAAAGTTGTCTGCAGGAATTGATGTTTCACAATAGCCGATTTTCACGTTCCCTTTAAAACTAACCCATCTCACTCTTAATTCTTTAATTTTTTTTTATTATTTTATTTTCAAAGATTATTTACTCTTGTTCTTAATTTTCATATATCTTTATTCTTTTATTATTTTCAAGGTTGCTAGGAATCTACTAATCAGCTTCTATCATAGTCCAAATAGCATAGTCGAGCAGTCGTGGTAGTTGATCGAGAATTCTCGATCTCCGTGGGATCGAGATTCGGATTCTAACCACTGTATTACTGTTTGAATTGCATAATTTGTAGAATCATGGATCAAAACTAAAAGAAATTTATCTACTTAAGGGAACGCTTAATTAGTATAATTGTAAAGAAATATAACAAATAAGTTTCATGGTGAATATTTACGGGATTAGACAATAGTCCTTTGTAATATTATTACAAATTTGTATATGTCTTTTGGTCCAACCATCGACGTAACTTCCTTCAAGTCCATTGTTCCTCTTATAAATCTATTTTATTCAGAAATTGAATCAACTTAATTTCGAGCAAATCGAAACTCCTAAGATATGTTCTAAACAATCAGATCACACCTATTTTCAAAATGTAACTGCACTTTCTATAAATAGAGAGCTCCCAGACAAATTTCTAGTATAATGTAGTCCAAATTGAATATACTTCATCTTTAAGAAAATTTATTCTCATCTAAGTCTATTTTACCTAAAATTTGAATCATCAATTTGGATGAGTAAACCCAACTTTATGGCCTAAATACCAAAATCACCCCAAAATATCAAATCAGATTTCAAACTGGTAACTGCACTTGCGTAAAACAGAGCTTCACTTTGAATGGGCTTCTAGGTCCAATAACCAAATTTAAATACACTATTTTAAGAAACTTTGTTCACCTAGAAGTCTAGTTTACCCAAAAATTGAATTACTCAATTTGGATGAGTGAAACTCAACTGAGTGTCAAATTACTAAAATCAGACTAAAACTGCAACTAAAGAATTGCCCAAAAAATTAAGAGCCTACTTTGATAAATTCTCAGTGCCACTGGGGTCTAAATTTATTTATACTTATTTCAAGAAAATTTGTTCCTAGAAGTCTAGTTTACCTAAAATTTTAATTACTCAATTTGACAGATAATACCTGCTATGGTGGAAAAACAAATAATGGGTTTTGGAAAAAATTTTGATAGCATTTCCCCCAAAAATCTAAATATTTATTTATACAAAATTCTCAAAACCAATCATAATCAAAGAAAAATCTCTCGGTTCCCAATTCAAACATATATATATATTAAAAGTAGGGTGTTTACTAAACCCAAACACAATCAAAGAGGAATAGTGGGCTAGTTTCCATACCTTAAATCTCAAGCCTAAACCCGTAACTTTCTCCCTCTTCCTTCCTTTCCTTCTCTACCTTTTCTTCTTCCCTTTCTTTCCTTCACTTAACCAGATCTAGAGAGCATTAAAACATAGAAGAGCCAACACTTTTGGATCCCATTCTCCTAAGCTCAACTCATTTCCAAAGGCCTCTAAAAGCCACCTGAATCCATTCTTCTAGAAGTCTGAAGTGGCCACTCTCCCATGCGATCAACTTTACTCATTTTATATACATTCCACGTGTACATAGGTCCCGCTTTTGGTCCCCTAACTTTATTCAATTCCACAACAACTTAATACAAATCTACCATGACACAAGACTAATCACTTTTATATCAAACAAAACCCTCAATTGAGAATGTTTAAAAATACCCTTTTCATACCCAATATACATCAATATGTTATAAAACTCATTGCTGGTTTACCTGGGCACTAACTACCATGAGAATTCTCACTTAAAAACTCTGCCTTTATCACTTAAAACTAATAAAACATCGAATAAATAAAATAAAATTTGCACAGTTAAAATGCTATAAAGTAAAATAATAAAACGGTGCTAGCTATTTTGGGACGCGCGCTCCAACTAAGGTAGATTTTATGAAAATCCCAACTTTGGGAGTTTTAATCTCATCCAAATAGTTTCTTCTTCATTATAATCATGTTAGATCATCTTATGACCAAATTACATGAAGAAGAAAACTGGATCAAGTCTTTTCAAAACAAAATCGTTTGAACTTTCAAGAACACGGGTACTAAAAATATAAACTCTTAACATAGAAATCAATTTTGATGTACCTAAGTAGGCTGGTGATACCATTGCTAGGTTTAGTATAAGCAAATAATTTCCAAAACAAAGGAAACTTAAAATTTTAGAAAACAAACCCACAAGAATCAACTATACCAACCGATTAAAAACTACAAGAGGGTGCAAGAATTTACCTTCTGTCAATTCTATAATCAATCCAAAGGCTAGGGTGGCATACACTGAAGCTAATCAAGTCTTAGATTCGCCTCTAACAGTATCCACATGAAGAGTGGAGCCGAGGTCCAAGTCACAATCCGAATGAAGTCCAAGCGCTGAAGCAAGCCTGGGGATCCAAAAGATGGAAGCCAAAACTCGATCTTAGCAAAAAGAGAGATGCTCTTTAACAACAATCTTCTGGTATTCAAAGAATAATTTTTCTTAAGAGGAGTATGCAAAATGGCTTAGTCTTGCTAGAGTTTTCCATAAAGGTCCTTTTAGGAAACCCTCTAACTCATGAAATGTCTAAAGTGCCCCTCTCTTTAAGAGATGATAGCCTACACGCATCCTTATGCATTATGGTGCGTTCCCTCATGACCCTTAAGCCCATGAACAAGCACAAGCCTATAAAAGAAGAAAATAAGAAGTCTCTTGTAATCTCCTTAATTGTCATCTTACCTTAATATTAATAAATACTCTTTTGATTCATTGAACGTGTTTGCAGTCAGATGAATGATAGTAGCACTGGTCACACTGATTTTTCTCGCTTTGAATAATGCTGCAAAAAAAGTAGAATAATTGCTTTTAAATGAATTGTTATCAGACCTGAAGGTGGAATGTAAATTATTCATGAATTGATTCAGTTGAATTGTGTTGTTTCTGTGGTTATTCATTATTTGTTTGAAAGAAATGATCTATATCTTCGAGCTTTCTTTGTACAATGACACAATTACCAATGATGAGAGCCAGAACAACACTGTAAGAGAAAGGTTAGAGTAGGAACTATGAAACCTGAATAAGAGGTTGCAGTTTTAGTTGAACCAAGTTTAAATTGTAGAATCAGGAAAAACATACGCAATTGAAAGAGAAAAGAAAATGATTGAATTTTGAGTGTAAACAACTAAGTCCACACAAATCTTGGAAAAACTATGCACAAGGTCTGCAAAATCCTTAATACTTTGAGAGGGATTAGGGACATCTTCTGGAATAATCCAAATTCAAAAGCATGTGGTCCTAGAACTTGTTAGATTATCAAGTTGAGGCAAAAACTTAGGCGTAAACAACTAATGAAAATGACAGAGGCCTCCCTGGAAGTTTGAACCTCTTCAAGTTTACCAAAAGATTATATATGCAAAAGCATACACTCTAGTTCCATGATTGAGCCTAAAGCCTAATTTCTTCAAATAGCAGCAATTGAAGACCTGAATTCCCTTCTTAGAATTAATACCATAGAAAGAACCCCAATAATTACCCAGTTTTAAGAAAAGGAAAGTTTACTATGCAGAAAGGAACAAGTTTAGGGGAAAATATTTCTTTTAGACTACAAGGATGAAGGAGGAAAATAAATTGAAGAAATGTAAATAAAGAAAAATTGAAAAGGAATAAGTTTTGTCTCAGGCCTATCTCTCTCGGACAATTGTCTCGTAGGGGTGTTTCAACACTCGTACCCTAATGCTAACTGGTATGGGAGTTGCTAACCCAAAGTTCCCTAAGAGTTTATAGAAAGCCTAATAAGACAAAATACTATTGACTATTCCAATTCTTTGAGCGAGTTCAGGTAAAGTGGTGTCTGAGATTGAAGGCGGGAGTGTTTACAAAGAAGAAAGAAAGAAAAATGATGAAAGATGAAGACCATTATCACAAGGAAAAATGGAATTTGGGTAATTTGAAATACCAAGAAATTTTCCATTCTATGCGCCCACGATCACCACAAACCTAGCCTGGCTTAGAAAAGACCTTTTGATCTTGAAGGTTGGAGTTGGCCTACATTAGTGGAGATCAATATGAAAAACAAACTCTTATAGGACTTAGAATTAGCTTATAAGGAAAATTCGAGAAGATTAACTAATTTCACAGGTGAATAGGAAGGAGAAGACCTACACACACTCATAGAACAAAGATTTATTTTTTGATACAGTACATTTGCATACAAATTTCTTGATTTATTTGTGATGAGTGTTGAAAACATTTCACTTTTCTCAATTGATGACTGAATTTGAGATAATAGTGATACAACCTTGTTCAAGTCAAATGGTAAAAAATAAGAAGGCGTGGTTTAAATGAGAAAAATGTCCTTAAAAATAAAAACCGATTGTTTGAGGGACAAACAACAATTCTTTCTTTTCTTTGCTTGGGGACAAGCAAAATTTTAAATTTGAGAATTTGATGAGTCAAAGCTCAATTCGATTTTTGTATCCATTTTCTAATTTAAATGAAAATATGAATGCGATTAATATGCGAAATATGGATATTTTACTCAAATATAATTTTGCGAGGAGAATTATAGCGAGTCAAAGAGCCCAATGAGAACGGAAGAAACGAGTCCTATGCGCGAGGGTAAAGTCGCAATTGAGAATTGGAAATTATGACAAGAGTTTCTTCGGTTCAATTAATTCAGTGCGACGAGACTAGTCTTGAGGAAAATGGAAAGGTTGCATCAAGCGAGTCGCATGACGGGAAAGTGAGGTTATGACCCGGGAAATACTAAGGCACCGGAAATAGAAGTTGTGAGCCCGGAAGAGTTCTTTGGGGCCAGAGAGAATATTCAAAGAAGGGAAGAGATCACGGGGTGTGAGCACTTCAATACGAGGTTACTGCGCGAAAGAAGGCAGCCTTGGTACGGCTAAAAACTTGAGGGAGTCGCTGACGATTGATCCAGTTGATAAAGCCATGGATAGCAAGGGTCTGCAACGGGAGAATTACGAAGGTTGCAACTAGTTCTTAATTGAAAGACTCAACTCGCAGTCACGACGTGCTTTGAGGTCGCGACATGAAACAAAGACAAAGGGTCAGCAAGGTAACAAAGAGGTCGCGGCGTTAACCACAAGGGTTGCGACCCGGGGAACATCGACAGGGGTAGAAGGACTGTTATGACAAAGCTGATGAGGTTGAGACTAAATCTTGGGAATTAGTCACGGCGTGCTATTGAAGTCACGATCGAATGCGTGATAAGAAATTACTTAATTAAAAACATGTTATCAACGTCTTGAGCAGCATTGATGAGGATAGAAACGAACAAAGTCATGACCCGGAAAAAAGTCATGACCTGGCCCAGAGACACTTGGCCTGGAAATATGTAGTGCGTGACCTGAAATAAGTCGCGACGGGAATCTGTGAGAGCCAAGAGCCAGTCGCGACTCCGTTTTGAGGTCGTGACTCAAATGATAAGCTAGGCCTTTCTTTTAGGAAATACACTGGCTTGGAATCGGGCCCAATTTTGGACGAGTTATAATATACCATAAGTTTTAATGCGCGACTCCAGTCTTCGATACCTAGGCTGGGAAGAAGGACTTCTTGTATATCTTGCAGAATCTATATATATTTTACATTTTTATTTTATTTTCTCTATCTTTTTTACGGATGCTGAACCGGTGACACAGTGTAGAAACTGATGAAGAATTTGATTTAAATTTATGATTTTTCTCTTACAATGGTGCGCCTTAAATTAATCGAGTGCGGACAAATTTTGGAATTCGTTCTTTTAGGTTTATTTACAATTCAGTGGTGTACTTGATCAATGATCCATTGTCAATTATGTCACGATGTTAGAGGCAGTTTCAACAGATTGGATTCACAGATTGATTCTGATCTTTTGCATCATTTAGAGAGAAATACTTGGATTAGAATTTATTTGATTGATGTTGTTTTTGAATAGATCAGTTCCCAATGGTAGCATATCATTTCAAGGATTGTTTCCTGCTTTGATTTCCAGGAGGCCCTCTGCGTGACACAGAGATGGAGATTCTTGAGAGTTGGGAACATTCCACTTGTGGGTATGATATACTACCATTGATGAACTACTAAGCTCTGAAAGTTCACCTCAATAAATTCCCTATTCACTCATAATTGATGTTGGAGGGGAAGATTTATCAATGTAAATAATCGGAGACTTCACCCAATGCGAGGGTTTAGACCTTGTGATGTGACTAATGTGACAAGGGAAGGAAAATTTTCGATAGATTTAAAGGGGATGAGTCATCGATTGGGTTGTAGAGTTTTGTAGTAACCTGCGAGAAACGAAATCCTACGGTCTCGAAATGGGTGTGAAGTATTGAGAAGAAAAATACTCGAGATCTTGCAAGAAAATTAAAATACAGTAGATGGTTAGATTAACGTCTTTGAGAAAAAGCGAAGGGGCCTCTAATAAGTGAATATGGAGAAATCGATTGCGATATGAGCATCTTGGACAAATCACATCGACAACAAAATAGAGTAATGAATATTAATGCGGAATTGGTTGTTTCACGATTACCTCCTTATTAGTGTTCATTTCTCATAGAAGCCGATTCAGTCGATGGTGAGTTTTAATTTTTCTAGTTGGTAACATTTGATTTCCTTTTACATTCCTATGTATCTTCTAGGACTATTATCTTCTAGATTAAACCATCATTATCCACTGGAAGTTCAAATAGTGTGGACCTTAAGTAGTTGGGGTAGTTGATTCCAAATTCTTGTCAATCTACATGGGAATGATATCTGGACTTACATCCATTTTACTACTTGTATGATCTGTGCACTTGCAGTGTCTTAGATTAAAACCATTTTCAAATTAAGTAATATAGTAATTTCTCAGTTATATCAAGTAATAACTCAAGTAGAAAAAGATGCAAGAGAATTGTAAGGCTCTTGTAACTATGTTAATTTGAAGGTTTTAGTCTATATAATCACGGGCAAACAAGTTTTATGGCACCATTGCCGGGGAATGAAAGAATTTGACAATATTTTGACCAAAAAGGGAAATGCTAATTTGGACATTTTTCTTTGAATTTTACAAAAGAAACACAAAAATAGTTTTACTGGAAGTGGTTGCACAAACCACTTATCTTTTAAGCAATCCACGAGAATTATTTTACTATACATTGACTTCATGTGTCCCGAGCTATCTCTCTCCATTTCAGGAAGGTATCTCATGCACATGAAGCAGTCGATCATATCTCTACTCTTGTCTTGTTTGAGGAAGAACATTGGGAATTTGAGGAAGGTAAAAAGAGCAGGCGAGGCAACTAAACGAGGATAGGAAATTAATTAGGAGTTGAGCGAGGAGGCGATGCGCGGAGAGACTTCAAAGACGAGATCTTATGGAGGATTTTGGAGACTGTCATCGAAAGCGAATATTCGGCTGAGTTAAGGAACATAACTTCTTTGTGGAAATAATAATTAATTTTGAAACCGACTTTGATCACAATGGTTTAGCAACATCAATTTACATGAGCACTTGGGTAGATGCCTCAGGATGGCCAATACTGTAAAGTTGCATGCATGTCGCGACCTTGAATTCTTTACATTTAGTCACCGATCGGCGTTAATCTTAGCAGGTCCTTCTTAAAATCTATGGTATTCCTAGTCGCAACCTTAGAAGCACGTCGCGACCTCTTTGTTACCTTACTGACCCTTTGTCTTTGTTTCATGTCGCGACCTCAAAGCACTTCGCGACTGCGAGTTAAGTCTTTCAATTAAGAACTAGTTGCAACTTCAATTTTCCTGCAGAGACCTCATCTATGGCTTCATCAACCGATCAATCGTCGCGACCTCAAGTTTATGTTACGACTTGCGTCGTCTTCATTTGGCGTTGCGACCTTAGATTGGTGTCGCGACCTCAGATTCTTCCTTGAATATTCCTTCTAGCTCAGCAACTCTTCCTTAGTATAGCGTCATTTAAGATTGCTAGTATTTAAAGTGGTAACCTCACTCTGTCACGACTTGGCTTGATCGACCCATTTCTTCCTCAGAGACTAGTCTTGGTAGGTGTAAATGACACAGGTGTGGCTGAAAGAGAAATCCTTATTTGCGACTTCAATTCTCGATTGCGACTTTACTCTGCTATTAAATTTGGTTTCTTTTGGTTCTTCTTCAGGGCTTTTGATTACACTTTATAATTCTGAAATTATATTTGAGTAAAATATCCATATTCTGCATATTAATCGACGATCATATTGTCATTAAATTATAAAAATGGATAAAATCAAATGAGTTTTGACTCATCATGGAGCACGAGTCATGGCCTTACGATGCAACCCAAAATTATTTTCCATATTATGGGCCCGTTTGGCGGTTACTAGATGTATATATAGGACTTTTCACCGGTGTGGGGAAGGGGAGGTTGTACGATTTTGGTTGGAGTCCCAGCTAGAGAGGGGTTCTCCCTTAGGGTGGAAACACTCTAGGGTTTGTTCTTCAAGTTTTCTAGGGTTTGTTCTTAGAATAGGAAGAAAACCTGAGGAAGAAGAAGATGATAAAGGAGAAGAAGGGAGCTACAAAGCCATATTTGTTTTCTCTCTTTCCTTTCTCATTTTTCCTTCTTTTGATGGTTGTATCCTCTTCCATTTATGTTTTAGTTAGATTTCTTAGGGTTTAGATGTAGCCAAAGACATGTTTGTATGAATCTCCCCTAATTTCTGTTGATTGATGTTTTATTTCATATTTGTGTTGAGTATCTCATTTTGATCTAAATGCTTGTGGGTACTTAGCCAATTTTTACATGATTTATGGTTTGATTCAAGATTCGAAATGTGAGAGTTAAAATTAGACCATGGATGATTTACCATCTAATTATTAGGAGATAGAGATATGATGCATGACATTCAAACCCTGAATCTGATTGTAAACAATGAAGCTGAAAGAGAATTCTGTACTTTCCTACAAATCTAGACCCCAAATAGAAGGTGAAACAAAATAAATCCCACCTATTTACGCTTGGAATATAAACCCAAAGAAAGGAAGATATAATAGATGACGAAAAAAAACCCAGACTCTGATCCAAAATTTCGTAATGCAACAACTTATTACTTACAAGTCATAGAAACGAAGAATGCGATCTACCAACGAGTAAAATATAGGTAGACAATCAAGAGGAAGACTTAAATGCGGGCTGAATCATTAGGGAGATTAAGTGAACAAAATGAACTTAGGGATGTTATTCAGCGTGAATACCTTGAAAACCCAGACAACTCTTCATAAGATGCAATAGAATAATAAGAGATAAGTGTCCAATGTGCATAAAACATACCTAAAGCCTTTCTTTGCTACCTTCTTGTATGCCTATTCTTTCTAGTCATCCCCTTAATCGTGTCTTCTCCTCTCTTTTTGAGGTCCTTAAAAACTCCTTCTATGGTCCTCCTCCTTCTCTCTTCTTCTCTTTCTATTGTTGCTTGATCTTATGATGCCCCAAAATTTTCCCTCAGTCACTCTTTCTCTAGTCCCCTGTCTTCCAGTGTCCCCTCTCCCCCCTAATATATAATATCTCTAAGGAAAACTAAACCCTAAAATCTCTCCAAAGGATCAAACACCTTCCCCAAAGAAAAGAAAAGAAAATAAAAATAAAGAGAAAATTCGATCGATTTAAAAATCAAAATCTAATAAAATAAAAATTAAGTAACATAAAAAAAAAAGAGCCTAAATTTGGGGTCTATAAATATGCCCATCTTGGATAAAGTTCACGAGTGTAGAGAGCAAAAACAATGTAGTATAGAAAATGTGAAAAGTGAGTAAAATGAGATTAACTCTATCGAAGAACAAGAGAGACCCCCAAAGTATGCAGATGAACAATATCTCATAAGTAGGCAACCTAAGAGGCTTTAAAAATCTAAAAGCAAACAACAAAATAAAAAGTCTAAGATGCCACTAAAGTCACAAAGCAGGTCCAAACCTTCTCTAAATGGCCTCCAAAGGTGCATGGTTAGGGAATCGATGTCAAAGTCAAGTGATAGTTGGACCACGAAAAGCAAAAAATGCTTGCGAGGATCGACACTCACCACCGCAGTCTCGCCCAAAGACTAGGAACAAGAAAGCTGCACAAAACTTTGGTAAACAAACCTCGAGGGGCGATAGATGCATGTCTATAGAGTACTCCAAATGACACTATTAACATGGATGAAGAGAGTGAATGCAATCAAGGTTTGGTATGGATTAAAGACTAAGAGAGGAAAAAAAATGAGCTACAAACTATAAAAGAAAACGATTCGAAGGGTTGAGAGAGCTCATGGCTCAACAAAGCTCAAGGCTTAAAAAAAAAAAAGCGTCAAAAGCGAGCTCGGGGCTTGAAAACAAAGCTCAAAACAACTTCAGGCTCCAACGAGGCTCAAGGCACAAAAAGGAAAATCTTGAAACTCTGACTCGAAAATGAGATAAAGCGACTCATGGGTGAGGCTTAAGGCAAGACAAGGCTTAGGGCCTAAAAAAGGAAAAAGTAAGAAAAGCGAGTTTTGGGCTCGAAAATGAAATAAAATAGCTCATGGCTGAGAGTTTAGGGCTCGACAAGGCTCAAAGCTAAAAAAAGGAAAAAAAAAAAAAAGCGAGTTCCGAGCTCAAAAATGAAATAAAATTGCTCAAGGCTCAACGGCTGAGGCCACAAAGGAAAAATTTAAAGCGAGAGTGGACTTGAAAAGGAAATAAAACGACTCAAGGGTTGACACCTCGAGGCTCGAGTAGGAGGCTGGGGCTACTAAGCCTTGTGGGCTCTACGGCCTGTATGTTTTATTTCCTTTTGGGGCTGAGAACTCTCTTTTCATACTAGGCCTTAAGCCTTGTGGAACTCGGTTGTTTTTATTTCCTTTTTGAGGCGGAGCCTGGCTCTCCTAGGCAGGCCTTGTACACAGAGACTGTGCTCGACGCGATGTTTTATTTTATTCCGACCAGCCTGATCCCTGGCACAGGACTTGAGCGCGTTGTCAACCTAAACTCTTTTCCTTGGTACATTTTATTTCCTTTTCAACCGGATCTATGCCGTTTTCCTTTTTAGGCCATGAGCCTTATCGAGCCCTGAGTTCTCAGCCCTTAGCTCTTTTATTTCCTTTTTGAACCCTATAGCTCATTTTTTCCTTTTTTAGGTCATGAGTCTTATTGAGCCCTGAGCTCTCAACCTTAAGCTGTTTTATTTCCTTTTCAAACACGGAACTCATTTTTCTTGCCTTTTCCTTTTTTAGGCCCTGGGCCTTGTCTAACATTAAGCTCTTAGCCCTGAACTGTTTTATTTTCTTTTCAAGTTTGGAGCTCGCTTTTAATTTCCTTTTTTTAGGCCCTGAGCCTTATTGAGCCCTTGGCTCTCAGCCTTGAGCTATTTTATTTCCTTTTCGAGCTCCTAAGTTGGCTCCTAAGTTTGAGGCTCAGGGCCCGGGCGGATGGTAGGCTTGAGTGTAACCTTTAGTTGTCTTGGGCTTCTTGACTAGAGGAGCTTGGGCCAAAGCTTAGGGCACCACATGTTATTTCATCCAATTAGTTTTATGGGATTTATTGTGTGTTTTATTTACTTTACTTTTTTATATTTATGTTCTTGAGTGGGCAAGGGTTAAAAACTTAAAGTTTTCGTTCGGCTTTAATAATTATGTTTTTAGTACAGGGTAGGTTGAAACTAAAGTTTACCGTGTTGGTGTGATTTTTGTTTTACCTTATTCTCATAATATTGATAATCATGTTAAATAAAAAATGGAATCTTTTTATTAACATTTAATACCTCAACATAATAATAATAATAATAATAATATCATATCATATTTATCCGATCGGTTTCATGGGATTTGTTGTCATTTATTTACTTAACTTTTTTATATTTATGTTTCTTGCATAGAGGCGAAGTTAAGAAACTTAAAGTTTCTGTTTAAAGCGAATATTTATGATCTTAGTGGGGGTAAGAATTTTGAAATTAAAGTTTACACCTTGTTGATGTGATTTTTGCTTTACCTTATTCTCATATATATTTCATCGTTCTCATTCAGCCGAGATGAAGACTTGAGTGTCAAAAGCATCAGAAATCTCATTAATGGCAAAACCCTTCTCTTTGAAGCCATGATGGCTTTTCACAACAACTATAATCTTTTGAGCCAAAAGCTCTTCCTTCGACTTGATGGACAAAGGAGTTAAGTTTAACTTCAATTTCCGGTGACTTCAATCAAGTTCAAGATGTCTTGCAATCAAGATCTTCCAAAGCATCTTATACTTGCTTTCTTGCTTTATGTAATCTCTCTAAAGTGAAAGATTCTAAGTGGTTTACTTAGACTATAAAGCTTGGAGATTGCTTTCTCTAAAACAACTACTTTTGTAAAGTCTAGTATAATAACATTATGGCGCTTCAAAGTGGAACGATTATGTTGTTCTTGAACAACTTAGGTGAGCCAAAATTAAATATTCTTTGTATTTTGTCCTTATGTAATTTGTTTCTTGGTACTATTTCTTATAATTTTTTTGTCTTTATTTTAGTGATATAACATCATTCTTTTTGTTTCATATTCTTAATGAGTTCACATATTAATCTAATCGGTTGTATATTTAGGCATGAAATTTTTGTAATTAAATCTTGTCATTCTTCTTGGTTCCATATTCTTAATGAGTTTCATATATCAATCTAATCGGTTGTATATTTAAGCATGAAATTTTTGTAATAAAATCAATTGTATTTGCTTCATATTTATCGAAATATAAGATCAAATCTTGTTTTTTTTGAAGAGAATACTTAACATCGAATTCAAACAAGAACAAAGTCTGTATTTGATTTATATGAGATTTGAGAGGATAATACTAAATGAAAAGTTATATATATATATATATTTTGAAGAGAATATAACATGGTCTAACACATTGGGTTTATATTTGATTTACGTGACTACTCCCTACAATTTATGATTCTTAAAAAGAAAATTAAATAAAAATGCATTTCTACAAAGTTATTGTGAATTATCACATAATTTTTTTTGTTTGTTTTTTATAATTTATGCATTTAATGACATAAGAAATAAAAATGCATTTAAAAATTACCACAAAGTATAATCCTAAAGTTTCCAAACTAAAATTTCAACTGCTTATAAAAAGTCATTTTTGTTGATAAAAAAATCTGCAAGGCTTTCTTTTATTGTTTTATTTCATATTCCATAAATATACAGAAATGTAATTTTTAAATCTAATTTTCCACATAAATATTCAAATACCCTTAATATATTTATTGTAATTCTAAATTTCTCTTATATATTCATTTTCTTTAACAAACCAAGTTTGAAACCAAACAAATTCGTTTAATTTTTAGTTATTATTTTGGATATATAGATTTTAAAAGGTTTATAACAAAGATTTCAGTATTTCTTAAATAAATATGTGGTATATTTAACCGTATTTTAAATTTTAAGTATTTTTAAAAATACTTGATTTTTCAAATCAATTTCAAGTGTTTTAAAGAAAACGTTTTTAATGTTTTCCTAAAGTTTGAAAACGTTTTTATCTTAAAAATATTTTAAATTATATTTACAATTACAAATACTAACAAATGCATAAAAAAAATATACGTATACTTATTTTATATAGGGAAAGTTAAAAATAGATTATTAAAAAATAAATAAAATAATATATTAATTTTGAGTAGATAATAGTTTATTCTATAAATACTCCTACCATTCATATACTTTATTTGAACTAATTTATCTCAAAGTACCTTATTTTTTATCTCATATTCGTAAATAAGTAGATAACTCATTTCTTTTTATCTCATATTCCATAAATATTAAATACCCTTAATAGCACTTTCGGTGTCTTTACTTTCATGTTTAGGCAAATGTGTAACAGATTCCTATGACCAGGCCAAAGGTTTCCAAACCACTAGAAGATATTATCATTTGAAAATTACTTTGTAATGTTGTGAGCTAATAATTATAATTTAATGTTGTTTATCATACATGAAACTCACTTACCTTTGTAAATGATTTAATTTATTGAGAAAAAATTTGTATGAAACAGAGATTTTATTATAAAAATCATGTGAAATTGTCGTGCCAATGAAGTTGCTTGTATCATATTCCAAATTGTCCCACCCATAGATCCATGACAGTCTTGTTTCTAAGGATCAATATCCATAAAATAGCCTCAAGCACATTATATCATATTTTTTAATCTAAAACCCAGATAATCCAAGTTAGCCAAGCATTTTGATTCACAACTTGTGAAATTTGTGGTGTGAGATTGATGATACTTTACAATATAGAGAGTAAAATGGGAAGTTTAAATTATCCTAAATAAAACTTATGAAATATTTGATAGAGAAGGTTTGACTAATTTTTGTAGGTAACGAGAAGGAATCACCTAATTAATACGATTAATTTTCATAATTTTTATATTTCAAACTTCCAACAATTATTGTGCAAAACAAAATCTCATTAGCAAACTCATAATAAGATCACAATTATTTATACATGAAACCCAAAATTTGTTTTCCTTTGTAATTTAAATTTAATTATTGATTTTTTATATTACAAAAAATGTCATTTAACAAAAAATTATACTCAGTGAGATTTTTATTTTATTTTTATTCCTAAATGGTTTTAACAAAGAAAATTAAAGACCAAGCATGAATCAAAATACTATTTTATTTGTTTGAGTGCTTTAAAATTTAAAAACCTTTTCCTTTTTATTGTCTTCTCACAATCATGTTTTTCCAATTTCATTACTAAATTCATATTCTAAAAATTTATCTTAAATAAATATATTTATATGATTTGAAATGGAATGTGTGTTTAGGAGGTTAAATATTTTTAATTATTAAAAAATATTTATCCTTTTATATACTCATTATTTTATTTATTAATTTAGGAATTATTAAATTTGCACGAGATCACATAGTTTTTTTTAATAAAAACATATTTTTTGGAAACAAAAGTTTATGCATGAATTGATAAAATTAATAGGAAGTACATAAGGAAATTTATTTTTATCAATTTGGAGCATCTTTGTATCAAATATAAATGCTTCATAGGTTCGATTAACGAGTGAATAATATCATAGATTTTCACCAATTAAATCATGATTCATTTATTAGGTTTTTACAATACAAAAGCACACATCAAATATTTATAAATACAAAATTATTCTAATTTGCAATTGAATAATATTATAGATTTTCATAAATTAAATCATGATTCAATTGTTGGGTTTTAATACAAAAGCGCACATTAAATATTTTATAAATACAAAATTATTCTAATTTCTTTTCAAAAAATTATTAAATTTGTAATTTTTTAGTATTCATATATATATATATATATATATATATATATATATATATATATATATCTCTCCTTATATATATATATATACCTATATATATATATACTTCTCTGCTGTTATTATGTCGAATATTGATCATGACAACTTCAAAAATGATTTTTAATATTACTTAACAATGTGAAAATACAAAGAAAGTGACAATAAAATTAAAATATTATGATTATATGAATTTAAAAATATATATTTAAACTATACATAAAGTAATTAATTTAAAAAATAAATTAACTATAGAAATTTAGTACAAAAGAAATAAATAACATGTTTAAATCAAAAGTTGAAAAATGTCATAAGGATTAAATAGTATTTATTTTTGCTTTAAATAATTTTATTATATTAAGTTTGAAAAGCTATAAACAACCTAATATTGAAAATAGAAAGTGACAAATTAAAAATATTATGATTATTAATATATATATATATATATATATATATATATATATATGCTATATATATGCTCTGCTCTATACTGCTATATATATATATATATATATATATATAACTTTTTTATATTTAAATATCAAAAGTTGAAAAAATGTCATAAGGATTTAAGGTAGCATTTATTTTTAACTTTAAAAGAAATAATTTATTATATTAAGTTTGATATGTAAAAATATAATTCTATTTACATTATATATCGTTCAAATCATTTAATTTGATTTTATATTAACTCCTAATATAACTATTTCTACTGAATAGAAATTCTGAAAAAATAAATTATACATTTATTTATTTATTATATTTTTCTTATTTTCTCACGTGCATTAGCACATGTTCCTCCCACTAGTTTAGAAACATCGATGAGCTTATGATCCAACAAAATCACAACCAATGCAACTCACATAAGTCCCTCCCACCATAATCAATTATGGTGACTTAATCCACACATATCTTTAACATCTATGATCTTGGGGGTTAAGTTCTTCACTTTAGTCTCTAGAGCTCAAGTGTAAGGAAGATGACATGGAGTCCCCTTTAGCTTATTACCTATAAGCTCTTATCTCTTTAGATATTTAATTTTATGTTGATCTTGACCATTTGTTTTACCCTCTACCCTTTTCTCATTTTCAAACCTTCATCTCAAGCAGCTATTTAGAAACCCATTTCATAACAGCTTTGTATTTAGGAGTCATGATGACTTAGTTTGATTAGTGTTCCTTGTTGTATTGATTAATTACTTAAAAATATGTTAGTGCCTTAATTCTAAACATGCTGAAAGTTCAATAGGGCTTAGGTTGCTAAGGGGAGTGAATTGGTTTTCTTAAAAACTACTTTCCGCACAATAACAATAAATCTTCAATTTAATGCAATAGATAAAGTAAAGAGATAATGATAGAAAAAAGCAAAACCACGGTTATAGTGGTTCGGCACACCATTGCCCCTCGTCCATACTCTCTACCTTCAGCCGGTGAGGTTCCAATAGTGGCAAGCTCCAACTCGAGCTCTTTCTTTACCTTGGTTTTATGGCTCAGATGGGCACCTCTTCAAGCTATACACACTTTAAGTTTCAAGCTCCAATCCTGAGCTTCATTACACTTGGATTATGGCTCCAATGGGCACCTCGTCAATCTATACACCCTTGAAGTACCAAGCTCCAATCCTGAGCTTTTATACACTTGGATTTTGTCTCCAGTGGGCACCTCTTCAAGCTATACACACTTGAAGTTCAAAGAGATAAGTAAAGACTTTTCACACGATAACAATGAATCTTCAATTTAATGTAATAATGATAAATAAAGAGATAAGTATAGAGAAAGAAAAACCCAGATTTATAGTGGTTCGACACACCATTGCCTACGTCTACTTCTCCTCTACCTTCAATCGATGAGGGTTCCACTAGTAGCAAAGGAAGCTCAGCTCGAGCTTCTTTACGTACGCCTGGATTATAAGCCGATGGGCACCTCTTGACTATACACACTTCAGTTTTCAAGCTCAAATCGAGAGCTTCATTACACTTAGATTATGGTTCCATTGAGCCCTCTTCCAAGATATACACACTTAAAGTATCAGCTCCAATCTTTGAGCTTTTATACACTTAGTTTGTGGCTCCAGTGGCACCTCTTCAAGGTATCCCACACTTGAAGTTCAGCTCCCGATCCGAGGCTTCTTTACACTTGGATTTGGCTCCCGATGCGCTCTTCCACAATTCCGCCTTACGAGAGCTAGACACACTTGAAGCTTTCTCATAAGCATAATGAGGCACTCTCTCAAGTTCTCTCAAGATATTTCAAGCCATACTGTGACTCAAGTTTTTATCAATGCAATGGTGCACTCTACAAAATGTTTACGTAATGAATGCACTAAAAATCTAAATTTGAGAATTGATTTATCAAGAGAGATGATTATTGAGAGGATATTCAACAAGTTTCTGGCGGATTTGATTTAGGTGGGAACTAAGTAACATATATTTTATAGTGGTCGATTGGTTTCTAAAAAAAAAAAAAAAAAAAAAAAAAAAAAAAAAAAAAAAAAAAAAAAAAAAAAAAAAAAAAAAAAAATTTCACTAGTAGTTGTACACGGAATGTGCCAAAACCCGAAAAATTAATTTTTCTGAAAAATAGCAAAAATAATGAAATTTCAAAAATAGACGTTAAAAGCTTTAGAGAATTCTCACAGATCTTAGATGACTAAGCAGTTTTCAGGTACATTCATCTTCTTGAAATCTGATTACCCAGAAAGATTTTGTCGAATTCCGAGATAGTCGGATTTTCATGATTTATTTGGGTGGATGGTTATTCAATGACCCCGGGGACGAGATTTTCACTAGAATATTGGGAGCTAGGAAATAACTCAAATTAAGTTCATTTAAAATAAATTGATCTTGAACCAGAACGAAAATAAATTGTTTAGGGTGGGAGCCGGATGCGACGAGGATTAACGTGATACGTGGCACCATGAGGAGCCCTTATCAACTTAACTTAAATTAAGTTGAAACGAAAAAGAAGAAGGGAAGAAAAAGGAGAAACGGATAGAGGGAGAACGGAGAGAAAGGAGAGAAAAGAGAGAGGAAAGAGAAGCTCTACCTTTTCTCTACGATCTATGGAGATCGGGTAGTCGGTTTCCGATGACCAAGAACTAAAGTCGGAGTACTCGGCGAGGGCTACGCGTGGACATCGGAAATTCCAAGTTTCGTCGAGGTTTCGTGCGGGAGGTTCGTGAAGTCAAAAGCAGGTTTAAGTGTCCGTGAGGACTTCCTCGAGTTGCTCATGCTCAGTGGGATTCTTTCTAATTTGGTTGTTTTCAAAATTCTATGGGCTGTTTGGTTGAGTTTTAATCACCTAAGAGGGCTGTTTTTGCCCTTGCCTAAAGAATTTGTTGCTAAATTAATGAGTTATAGAATAGTGTACTGTTTTGTTTCTTGCCAGTGTCCTTTAAGTTTTTGGGGATGATTTTCGGTTAGCAAAAGGGATAGTTTGGACTAGTATTCTTCAAGGTAATTGTAGCCCTATCTGAGAATTTATGTTAGGCTTTTGAATTACCCAAATCGGATCTATAACTGGGCCATAGTCTGGATTTTAAAGGTACTTACTGGTACTGCCACATTTTTGTCCGAACAGGACGATTTTTCGGCTGAGAAAAAGTGATAATTTGGACTAGTGTCCTTCAAGGAAATTGTAGCTCTATCTGAGAACTTGATATGAGGCTTTTGAATCACCCAAATCAGACCTCTATAGCTCAAGTTATGGTCCATTTTCCGAGACTGCTACAACTTAGGTTGTTTAATGATTGTGTCCAGATTTTTGCCACAAATGGTATATGATTGTAGTATATCATTGCTTGAATTGAGTGATATACTTCGTTGAAATTGTGTGGAAGTCAAATTGTGTGTTCTAATGGTTTAGCTTGTGATGTGCTTGTATGGATAAGACATTACATTTGCTTGTGTAAGAATTTGGTTGTGGACATGTCTTGTCTGATTCGACTAGAAGTTGATGGATGTCACTACTCAAGTAGTAGTGACTTGTGATGTCAATGTATGCATGTAATGCTATGATGGCATGAATTTCATGATATATTTGGAATTTGTATGCTTTTTGATATAAATGTCCAAATGATGCATGGGTAATTATGCATGAGTGGGCATGCATATAACGCTCACGCATCGCGCATAGGCATGGTATGAATGATCCAGCGGTATGATTGCGGTGCATTATGCACTAGGACATCACATGACATGGGTGTGAGTGCATGGTAGGGTCGACAACGTGTTTGGTGTTTTTTGATGTATATCGTGGGTACATTGTTGATCGACATTGTGTTTGGTGTTCGATGGTGGGCTCGGTAACATGAGACAACGTCCAAAATGAGTCTCACGGGTTTAAAAATGAAAAATATGTGTGTTTGGCATAACAAGTTGGGGTAGATCCCCCTCCTCCCAAGGTGAAAGACCCGGCATTCGCGATTAGACATGATCACTTAGGCGGTGAAGGCGTAAAAATGTTGGAAGGCTTGCTGACATCATGCGATGGGCAAAAATCAAGTGGCCTATAAGTGCACCAAACCATGGAAGGTGAAATTGTAAGTTGATATTGGGAACCATTCAGTAGTTTTGATTTATTAAACAAAAAAACTTATGTTTTAGAAAAGAAAATGGCGTGATGGAACATAATGACGGTTTGGTTTGCTACCTCGACATATGTGTATTTGAGGAGTCGATAAGGACTCGGGAATGGGATAGGGTGAGTCACGAACTCTCATCCACATGACATGTAGACATTTGAGTAGGAATGCACATGTTTTACTTGAATGTGTGGTGTGCCATTTAAAGCATTTTGTGCACTTAGGTTGGAGTAAGCCTTATAGGAGAATATTCTCTCTCTTTGGGCATTGCTCGCATAAGTGGTAGGACCCCCTTTCAGTCACAAAGTGTGCTGAGAGACCGGCGCTCACTTTCGGTAGTGATTTTGAAGGAAGCAGGGTCATGGCTTTGATAAATATTTTTTTTTTTTTTTTACAGCCTGACTATATTAGAACAAGCTAGTTTCAATATATGTTCTATATAAGAGTGTTGTAATAAACTCTTATGGACTGTTGTGATATAGTTGTATATTAGGGATATGGATAAATGAACCATGTGTGGTCATTACTATTTCTGTTGAGACCTTGAATGGGTTATGGTTATACTATTATACAAATTGTATGTTGGGTAGAGTCCCTCGAACAAAGGAGACTTTGCCCGATTTTTGTGAAAATATGGATCTCGATAAATAGGACACAATAGTGTGATATCGGGTCATCCGAAATCCATAGGAATTCTGAGGGTTGACGGGTAGGTTAATGGGACCCTCGGGTTTTGGGGTGTCACAAAATGTTACCGTTTTACCACGCCAGTCTTTAGATTTTCATAGTTGTCCCAGTCGGTGTCCGCATTTTTCGCTCAACCGATCGACCATTTCACTCAACCGATCGACCGTATCGTCATGTGCACTACATGTCACTATTTTCTAGCTGTTGAAATATTGCACTTCAGCGGATTGAAATGTAATTTATTGCACTCAACAGATCCAACCATTTAACATAATTGATGGAGCCGTTTCTCTTCAATATTTTAGATGAGCTATTGCATCAATCGAAATCCGTCTCTTCACACCTCTTTCAGTTCACCAAATTCGATCGTTTCACTTGATCGACAGCAACCGGTCTACTTGTTCATCTGGTATACCTGACAGAGTAAACTATTTAGTTGACCCGAGTTCATCGATTAGCCCTTTAAATGTTCAAATTCATGTGTTTTTATTTCAAATACTTTTAAACATAGATATTTCCATTGATACATTTTAGGATTATTAAGTCTAAAGTTTTGTGTTTAAAATCATGTTTTCAAAATATATGCAATTTATGAATTTGAAAACCGAGTTTGTGAGTGATGAATGATAAATGATGATATCCTAAAGTGCAGCAATGCATTCATCTTATAAGGATTCCTAAGCTAACAAATTCTTCATTTGATGCTTGAACTTGGAGTCTTGGTTACTTATTAAAATCTTTGGTTCTTTGATTTGGGTGAACTTCACTTCCAAGAGCTTGATCAACTAAATCATTGTCATATTAACATAATACTTCATTTGATATTTGATCCAACTTCAACCTATCCACTCGATTCAATTTTAATAAGTAGTAACCAATAACCTTAGTTTGACATCATCAGAACCTCAATAGAGATACACTTGGGCTAACAATCCTCCCCACATTTTTACTTCAACGATAACAAACCTTGATTTATCTAGGAAGTTAAATCTCCCCCTCAAACCAATAATCTAAAAATAATTGCATAATAAAAAATTTAATCAATTCAAACATATGCAATTTTCATTCAACACATAAGACAAGCATTAATGAATGATTTAAATGTGACATTCTCTTTTAGCACTAGATGCATATCTTTGTCACTCCTTGATTTACATATCATCTTCTTAGCACATAATTCTAGATCTCGTATCTTTTCTCCCTTTGGCAACATCAAAATGAGCAGGGAAGGCTTTTATACTATAAAGGTATTTCCCCTTTGAGTGCATTTAAGTAAAGGTTTTAGGTTTAGCACAACATTTTTCAAGCAATGACATTCAAGTCATTCAATTAATTTTCACAAAGAGATGACTGCTAATTGTCTTTAATATTGACAGAATTGATTCTCATTAAGGGTTTGATGAAATATCAGCAAGTTGGTCCTCGATTCTAACAAAATTAAGTGTTATATCCCTTTTTATAATTGCATGATCTCTACGAGGAAATGATGTATAATCTCTATATGCTTGGTTCTAAAGTGTTGCATGGGATTCTTTGATATACTAATGGTACTTGTGTTGTTTGAGTGGGAGCAGCAGGAATATGTCAAACAGAATCTCTTGCCCTAGTGTTTGTTTCATCCAGTACTTTGTAAATCTGGCAAACAAATATTAATATTTGAAACACTACGTAGTTGACAAAGCAACCAAATTTTGTTTCTTTGCTATGCCAAGACACAAGTGAGTGACCTAAAAAAATGACATGTTCCTCACAGTGCTTTTTCTATCAATTTATATGGCTTACACAAGGAGTGCATCGAATAACGCATATCAATTCAAAATTATCACATTTGGATGCAAAAGATAATATCAATAGTGCCTTTTAAATACCTAAAGATTCTTATATGCATGATTCACTTCGATCCAACACTTTGAAGCTTGTACTTGCTTGTCTCAAATGAAACGATCTAACACCGGTCTGCGAGGATAAAAACAGCTAACATCTGTGATATAGGTCTATCTACATAATGTAAAATGCATTCAGAACTTCGTTCGAATTTAGGTTCTGCAGTTGTTGACACCTCAAATCTTGCACTAGGAGTCGGTCTCGGTTGACTAAGCGGTCAGCCCCCATTTTGTAGTGCTTTCAAATAATTTTTTCCTAAGGAGTCTAAGTCTTGCAGTTAAAAGTGTGATCTCTACGATGTGTAAATTCATTGTAGTACCCCCGACTTGAGATCTAACTTGCCTATTGGAATGGCTTACAAAAGGTTGAGAACACACCAATTTATTCACTTCAATCCAGTCCTAAGGATTAACTCTAATGACAAACTTGAAGAGTACTAGTACCAAGAGGTTTTAGGTGAGGGCTCCCGTAGGGCTGGATCTATTGGTGACTCCCACCAGTTGCTACAAAGGTCCCACATCCAATCTCTCTATAACTTCATCCTAACACTCAAACCAAACCTCGAGGTCCTAGACTATGGAGAGATCATCCATCCTCCTGGGTTCATGTG
Source organism: Tetrastigma voinierianum (assembly GCA_016808115.1). Classification (NCBI taxonomy): domain Eukaryota; kingdom Viridiplantae; phylum Streptophyta; class Magnoliopsida; order Vitales; family Vitaceae; genus Tetrastigma; species Tetrastigma voinierianum. The sequence continues at coordinate 313,147 of JAEQBH010000717.1, forward strand.
AAGAAAGGGAAGGAAGCCACTAGCTCCTTGGCTAGTTGTTCAAGGCATTAGGCTTTGAAAAGCCCCTCGGACTGTGCCCAGGATTATGATTGGATGATCCACTTATTATTATTATTATTATATATCTTTATTTATTTTTATTTGATTTACATTTGGGGTTCAAAGGTGATCCTTCTTTCTAAGAAACTATCACTAGTGTTGAACTCCTAAGGTTCAGAGAACTCTCTGAGCAGTGGGTGAGCTCGAGTCAAAGCAAATTCTGAGATCACGTGTGTGTGTGCATGATAGCCTACTTTGGGAATTGGATTTTTGAGATCCAAAAAGTGTTTGCTTTAAGCAGATGTGGTTATTATCGACTTTATACAACACAATCCCAATTGTCAGACAACCTTGGAGTTCCATATGTCATTGAAAACAAGCCTCAAGGGACATTATGACTCCCTTCTTTTTGTAATCATGGTCAACTAGAGCTGAGAACAATTAAAATCAAATATGGAAGTCACCATATCATAATATTGCCAAATGCAATATGTTGCACATAGGACAAGGCCTTGGCCTTTAAACATGCTAAACACACTAAAAAACAACTAAAACAAACTAAAACAAATGAAACCCATAACATGCAAGGTATTAAAAATTAAAAATACAATAAAAATAAACAAAATAACTCCTAGCTAATTCCCCTATACCCCCACATATACCCCAAACTTAAAAACCTAAAGTGTCCCACCGATAAAAAGAAAAGAAAATAAAGGCCAAGAGATACGCTCCCAGAGGATCATTGCAGCAGTGGTGGCTGTGGTGTGAAGGAGAGAGTTTAGCTAGCTGGCCAGGTGATGGTGTCCCGGCCGGGCGTGAATGGGTGCTCTCAGACTGGCCCTAATAAAGGCCAAACCGTGTGGGTAAGCTTATTTAATCCAGCCACCCAGGGGATCAAGCTGAACTGAGGGGATCGTGGTCGCCGCACTCAGGTTAGCACCGCAAAGATCTCGGGCTGCTCTCCTCATTTGAATTGCTCGGGCTCCCGAACTTTGCCCGCAACGGTATGGGTAGGCGCTGCTACACTTGCTCCTCAGAGTCCAACATCGGGATCTCGTCAGTCGACACATTTGTGTAATGTGAAGGGTATACCTGTGGCCTCCAGTGCATCTCCTCGGGTCCACCATCTGTGCCACAAGAGGGTGATCGGAATCAACAAAATTTATATCCTAGAATCCTACCGTAGTCAAGCTTACCACAGATGAGGCTCTGTGGTCAACACGTGGGACTGGGTTTTCTTCAGACAAATGATTTATAAAGTGATTCAAAATAGAATTTCACTGATTTAAGGCTTGTTAAAAACAGTGGATTTTGGTAAAAACAAGCAGTATGTGGTTTCATGTGCTAAAATCCAAAATAATAAGAAAAATATGTACTAGAACCCCTAGTTGCCTGACCACCGGTTTAGGTTTTAAGGCAAACCTAACATGTCCTCTGGTCTTTTTCCTCACAATGGGGAGAAGGACATATAGTCATTTCCCAACTGTGATTCATCATTCCTAAAAACTAAACCCTATGATTTTCCCTTGAGAAAAACAGGCATTTATTGAACATTAATGCTCCCGCATGCTGAAAATGTGCCTCCCCGATCTAATTTCATGTTGATAAATAGAAAGCAATCTTAATGAATCTCAGTGGATCTAGCAATAAGCATCCACTGAACCCTAAAAGATTGACAAATACTGATCAAAGAAGGCACATCAAAGGAGTTCTAACCTAGAGTGAGAAATAGGAACATAAAATGAAAATAAATGCCTACGTTAAAAAATGTAGGACCGTCATTACTCATAAACTTAGTCACTCTCCTTCAAGGAGAAAGAGGTCTAGCCAAGCATCCTCTAAGTTGTCATCCTTATAGGAGTGTTTGGTAGCCGAGAAAGGGAGAGAAAATGAAAGAAAATGGAGAAAAGAGGAAGCAAATATAAACCGCGCCCAACCGTCTATTGCCAAAAAGTGAAGGATTGATCGTTTTGTACAAACTCGAGACTTCATATATGCCTCAGAGTCAAGGGAAATTACAAAAGCAACCAAAATCATATAGTATTGCTAAGTGATAGAATGGGAAAACCAAAACAAATGCAAACAGAAGAAGGAAAAGCAAAAGAATCATAAATAAGATGAATAAAGGTAAGAGCGCTGGTGGAATGTTGTAAGAATGCAGAACAAGGTCAGAGGAACCAATTTCATTGTGTTCCATTTTTCTTATGTTTTCTCGCTATTCTTTCTTCTCGTCTTGACTACAATGCCAGTTTGACTCAAATTTTCAAGTGCTTGGATCAACCTAACAATTTTGGCATGATTAGCTTGTAAAAATCCAAAATTGGCCACAAAATATGATCAAGAGGCTAATGTGGACTAATATGTCATCTGGTTATTAGAATGATTAGTACAATAAACACTTATAAAACCTATAATAAATAGGTTCAAAATAGCACTTGGGCACTAATCACTCCCCATCTGCATACACATTGCTAGTCCTTTAAAGAATGTAAGAAGAAAAATAAAAAAAAACATATAAAACCCTAACAAAATTTACCAGTGTGACAAGGTTGCAATTCAAAAGGTTAGAAGAAGTAATGCTCAACCCTCATCGAAAATATCGAAACTTAGCCTAATAACTACCTCGAGAGAATGAATGCCATACAAAACGGAGTATCAAAAGAGCTTCCTTCTTGATGACTCAATCGGGAACTTCCACCAAAATCTAAGTGTTTGTTTGATCAGTCCTCAACAATAAACTACCAAACTGCACTCTAACTGTTACCATCTAACCAGCCCCACTAACCAACCTAAATAAGATCAGACCCACTCTATTCCACAACTCCATTTTGTGCTGTGGCGTGCCGGCAGTCCTGTTCCTGCCCAAAGTCTCATGTAACATCCATTCACATCGAATCAATTAGCGTTTGTAATTGTCAGGTGGTTCTTCAACACACTGAACCTCGTGTCTCACCCCTATCCATCACGAAAGTTCAATAACCAACTGTTAACTAACGATCCACTGCAAACAGCACTAAGTTCGCAGTTCAACTGGGCTTTATTTAGTGGGTATTGTTTAGAGAAGTTTACAAACTCACCATCGTCAAGCAAAAGCAGTAATTACTCTTTTTCTTTCTTATTGAACATTATCTGTATCCATGGTCCTTAACCTATTGTACATGTCTAACGAAACTAGGGTAGGTTATCAAAAGGCTTCAGAGGCTGAAGGTCTTTTCGCCCAAGAAAACTCCGATGTCCATCAGTGTGGTTAGTTTAAAAATGTTAAAAAGGTCAAAGAAAGATTCAACTGATCCATCCACCTCAATCAGAAAATATGATTGTTCATCATCATCAAAGATTAGATAAAGTTCAATTCTCCAACTTGCAAAGAAAACCACAAAAAATGGAAAATATGTTATTTTTGTAAAGTTGTTAAAGGCAATACAAAGAACAAACTGGCCAGTCACTGAACATCTACAAAATGGGCTTCCTCAAAATACAATGGTAAGAAACAGGCTCCTCATAATTTCCCCCAAACCAAATGTCATTATCAATTAACCCCATGATTTTAAGTTGTGGAAAGCAAGTCGTTGCTCTCATGATATATGTGCCGCTTGATGGGGAGACTTTGCAAGCTTCCATTGAGCACCTTTATTCACTCCATTCAGCTTCATATAAACAAGTTAGGAGAAGAAAAGAGAGGAAAAAAAGATGTGTTAGAGAATTTTTTAAATTAAACCTTCATAATAATTTCAAAAGTATTATTTCTAGTACATTTAGATTCTACACTTAAGTTTCTTTCCAACTCGTACTCAAAACGCCTAAAAACGAAGCTCGATGGTGCCAGGGCTAAAACAAAATTGGGTCATAAAATTAGCGTATCATGGTACCTTAATCATAAATTCTCAGAAAGTGCGAATTTTTATTTTTTTCAAAATTTTTTAATATATATATATATATATATATATGAGACAAAATTTTTTTAATATATAATAATAATAATAATAATATATCATATAAGATTTAAATAGTGCAATAAATACATCAAAATCAAAAAATTCGTACATGAATGTGAGTGTCATGACCTTCTCGCAACTTGCTTAAAATTCGCAAGATTGCTTCGACTCGCAGCAGCTCCCACCGAAAAAGAAACACAGAAAAAAAATAAGAAAATGCAGATAAATGAAATTTAATCTAAAAACAAATATTAATCCAAAAATTGTGAGAAAACTAAGTAAAGAAATTAAAGAAATCAAATAAAATAAAATAAACAAGATAAAAAGAAAAGATGAAAACAAAAAGTGGGGGAGACCGAAAGACTTCAAAACTTGTTCCTTCAAGCCTCGAGGTCACGGAACCATGGAGCTTAGGAAATGTCGAGGTTCGTGCTCCAAATCCGAATTCAAAGACTAACTAACCGCTTGCGGCCATACAATGTGCAGAAATGCCAGGTCTTTGATGTAGTGGCAGAGGCTCGCACTAAAGTACACTAATTCTCTCTGGAGGCTTGCACAAGCAGTTGATGGATCGGCATGAGCTTTGGGAGCAAGCCTGTGTTCGAGTGTGCTTAAACATGATGCATATCATAAACACATTAAAACAACAAAATAAAGAGGTCCAAATCCCAGCACAATTAAAGTTTAAAGATGAAATCCCAGCTCTTCACTTTTTCTACTTCCCTCGTTTCATGGTACTCCTCAGAGCTTCCACTCAAGCTATCAATTTCTCTCAAGGTCGGGCCACCACTTCTGTAGAACACCTCCTAATTTGTATATAGGTCTAAGTTAGGAAAAAATAATAATGACAAGAATTTTTATAGGCATACGTTATGAAAATAATAATGGTAATTCAAATAGCAATTAATTAATTACCTTAATGAAAAGACGTTATGAAAATAATAATGGTAATTCAAATAGTAATTAATTAATTACCTTAATGAAAAGACGTTATGAAAATAATAATGGTAATCAAAGAAAATTAATTAATTACCTTAATGAAAAGACGGGTAAAAAGGTAATTTCCCTAATAGATACCCTAGTATAAATTGGAATAAGAGAATGAAATCCTTTCTATTCTTCTTTGAGTTTTCTCCGACTCAGAGACTCCGCAGGATTTTATCGGCTTTCGGATCTAGGGTTTGAAGAACAAATTTATCTAGGAGAGATATTTCATTGAGGTGAAATTCTTCGAATTAGCTCTTCCAAAGCTTTCCTTTGAGGCACTCACGCTGAGCCTGGAGACGATCCTGCAGGGGAGTAGGACTGATCATCGGTAGTCAGTGAGTGGTTTATATGTTTTTAAATGATTTGGGGTATTGCGTCGATATATCTATTGTGATTAAATATTTTACATATACTATTTTGACTAAATGGTTGGCTGCATACAAATGTGATTATCGGTCTCATATAAAACAAGTTATCATTTCATGTGAATTTTGTCAACATTTTAACTGTTTGGAAGTTGTACTGAGTTCGTGGATGAGTCTCTGGTATTTAGATATTTTAGAGTATGTGGATGGAGTTTTAAACCAATTTGAAAACCTATTGTTTTAAAAAAGGGATTTTGAGATTTTGCGAAATGATTATAATACGGTAATGTTGAGGAAGTACATGTGAGTAAGGACATCAGGCCGAGGTTATAAGGTGATGTACCAAATTGTAAATCGAGATCGAGCCCAAAGATTTATTACGGTCCACCGATTGCCACGGTCGCGTACCGCTGGTTAATCCAACGGTCATATATTTCCACGTCGTGAGGCCGGGTTTACCCGACGGTTTAGTACATCGAGATTGCCACTTATGTCGCGGAGGTTGGTTACATCCAACGGTCATATATTATTTCCACGGCCGTGAGGCCTGCGTTTGATCACGGCTTCGTATTCCGGGCTTCCAAGCCACCGCGAAACAGACTCGTGAGGTCGGGTTTACCTAACGTCATATATTATTTCCACGGCCGAGGTCGGGTTTACCGGCGCTTTATCATCGCTTAGTTTTACCACAACATTCTCGATGTTGTTATAGGTGAGGTGTAAGTGTCCTACTCTGATTATACGGGTACATGGTACGGTGACATTTTGATTTCGTAGTAAGGTGTAAATATTTCGATACCTGGTTTTGGTACTTACGGTTATTTTTACGACATTGATGGCTATACATGTTGTATGCTTGATTTTATGTCATAACGATTCGCATAACAGCTTTCTTAAAAATCATGTCGGATAGATTTTCGAGCATGAATTTGTTATTAATGACTTTGGGTAATGATGGGTTTCAGAATGATTTTAAACGGGGAACCTTATAAAGAGCGGACGTGAGGTCTTGAGAGACGAAATGTTCGAAAATAAAAAATATTATTTTCCTTATAATTATGCCACTCATTGAGATTATTTATCTCACGTTTATTGTTTGTTTTAAATCTGTTCCCTAGGTCCAGGCAGTTCGTAGGGTCTACCTCACGCCAGATTCAACATCACTCTTTCTACGACAAACAAAGACTCACCCTGGCCTATCCGTTCCGTGCTTGTTGACCTATTTATTTTCTATTCTGTAACCCTAAATTTGCAAATACTCTTAGAATGCTTTGATATTAGTATTAAACTCATATGGGTCCTTATTATGTGCATGTCAAGTAGGACTTGTACGTTGATAGATCTACGTGAATTTTTCTATATAACTGAGGTATTATGGTATCATGGTGTTTACTTCTCTTAGTGGGTCCCTTTGTGCATTCCCCATGGATTGTGCAACGGAACTCCACTAGGCGGGACCACCCAAGGAACCCCGGGAAGGGGTATCCTGCCCAAACCCCATTACTCCCCAGCCTCCTCCCATTGATGACCATGTCGAATGGTGAGCCTTGAAATAGAATGTTGCATGATGTCAATTTTTTTTCTCAAGGTCACTTGAAGCACATCTAATCTTTTGTTCATTGTAGCTTCCACAAGACAAATTCTTTGACTTAATTAAATCAATTTTCCGCCTCTTCTACAACATCACCCACCCGCTTGGTAAGGTCTAGAATTGCTTGCTCAACCGGGGAGATCGGGCCGTGGTGGCTGAGGCCGAGACAAAGAGGCATACTCGTGGGATGAGGAGGCGCATGTTTAAAAATACCCGTAGAGGGTGTACTGCCCATCGTCTCTACGCAGCGCACAGCCCTCATGTACTCACATGGCTTCGATTTCTCTCTAGGCTGTTGCACCGCTATGGAAGGTTCTCCTCAGAATCCTCATTGACATGTATGCTCGAGGGTTTCTTTCCATTAAATATTCACTATATTGTTTTCCCTCTTCCATTTGATCACAGTTAATTTTTCCACTTAACTGATCGAATCGTCGCTTCGCACTTTTTAATCCACTGTAATCGCGTTCTCCTTACCAATGGTGCGGCAGACACCAAACAAGTAAAAACAATTCTACAAAAACAAGGTAATGTTAACTAAAAAAACTAACAGAGAGAAAGTCAGTAAACCGCTTAAACTGGTAAACGTAAAAGTAAAAGAAAATTGTTTGATTTGTGATGAGAATCACAAGTGTTCCACACTGGCGGTAAATGCACTTAGTAATTATCCTCGATAACTAGCATCTATTTGATTCAGGCTACGTAGGTGTGTCGGAATCAACAAAATTTATAACTTAATCTCACCGTAGTCAAGCTATCGCAGTATAAATGGTTCTGTGGTCGAACACATGGATGGGGTTTTCGTATTAAATGATACTTGTAGGATTCAAAATGGTGAATTTCAATTTGATTCTAAGGTTAGCAAAACAGATTTTGTAAAAACAAGGGTGTGTATGGTGGTTTGCAAAGCAAAAATCAAAATAAGAAAAAATATATAAAATAGAACCCTCGAAGTGTTTGGACTACTCGGTTTAGGGTTTTAAGGCAACCAACATGTCTCCTGTCTTTTCCTCGCGTTGAGGAGGATGACATATAGTCATTTCCCGAACTGGATCTCCATTTAGCTTAAAAACTAAACCCTATGATGTTCCCTTTTGAAAAAACAGCATTTATTGAACATTAATGCCTCGCATAAAGGAAACGCATCGATCTACCTCGCTGATAAATAGAAAGCAAACTAATAAATCTAAAGGACTAGCAATGAAGCATCCATTGAACCCTAAAAGATTGCCAAATACTGATCAAAGAAGGTATTAACAAAAGGAGTTTCAACTTGGGAGTGAGAAGAGGGAACATAAATGAAATAATGCCTTACGTTAAAAAACAGAGGACCGTCGCTTACTCCTTAAATCCTTAGTCACAAACTCCTCTCCCTCTTCAAGGAGAAAGAGGTCCAGCTGTGTTGATCCTCCGAGTTGTCATCCTTATAGGAGGTTTGGTAGCCGAGAAAGGGAGAGAAATGAAAGAAATGGAGAAAGAGGGAAGCACATAAACTCCGTCGCCCATTTGCCTATTGCCAAAGTGAAGTGATTGATCGTTTGTACAAATCGAGACTTATATGCCTTCGAAAGCTCAGTAGAAATTACAAAATCAACCAAAATCTTAAGGTATTACAAGGGATAGAATGGGAAAAAACCAAAAACAAAATGCACACAGGTACGTTGTAAAAAGTAGAACTGCAAATAAGATGAATGTTGCAAGAGTCATAGTCATATCAGAGGAACCAAATTTCGCAGGTTCCATTTTCTTATGTTTTCTGCTATTCTTTCTTCTTGGTCTTTGATCTACAATGCTGAGTTTGACTCAAATTATTCATGCTTGGATCGACTCAACAATTTTGGCACGATTAGCTCGCAAAAACTACAAAATTGGCCACAAAATATGATCAGAGACAATAGTGGACCCGAATATGTTAATCAATACCTTCTTAGGAATGATTACTAGTACACAAAAAGCACTCAAAACCTATAATAAATAGGGTTCAAAATAGCACTTTTTGGGCACTAATCATCCATTGATTAGTACCCAAAAAGTGCTATTTTGAACCCTAGTTATTATTGGTTTTGAGTGCTTTTTGTGTACTAATCATTCAAATTAACCCAATTAGCACATTAAGGTCCCTTTTATACATCTGATTACTTTTTATGGCTATTTTTGTAGTTTTAGCTGGCTCTTGATAGCATTTTTTGTCGAATCGGTCCTAGCATAAAGGATTCGGGTTAATCTCCTTCTAATCCAAAGAAGTGAAAGCCATGCCAAGACTGGTTGCCAGGAGGAAAAATTTCGCACAATCGTGCAAAATTTTTAAGATCAGGAAATTTCAAGATGTGCGGTAAACTTCGTGAAGACCGAAATTTTCGCGCGATGCGCTGGAATTTAGCGCAAATTTCAGTAAAATTCTTCGCAAGACCACGCGAACTTTTCGCCGCGCGAAATTCTCTGCTTCCCGCTTTCATCCCAAAACGCACTTGATTATTTTCCTTTTTCCTTTGTCAGAATACTATTAACATGGGTATTTCGGGGTTTTCACTTCATTGCAAGGCTATATAGCCATTTTGTACAATGCTGACTCAACTTACGATGGATACAATAAGAAAACACAAGTTCCATTTTGATTCTCAGTAGCTCTTTTCTCTCCTTTTCTCACTTTCTCATGCATCAAACACTTCTCGAGAATGACAAACCCGAATGTTTATTAAACCCCTCATCCTTGAAGATGAGGCCATCAGGCTAGGGATGGAGGATACAGAAATTCTCCATATTTTTAATGCAAGCATTTATTGTCATTCATGTTCCTGTCTTTTAACTTCAGGTTTAAAAGCCCTTCAATACATCCTCATAGGCCAATACTTGGAAATCTTTTGGATTTAGTGGATGCTTACCATTAGATCACTGAAATCCATTAGTTGTGAAGTACGAGCCTCTGTAGGGTGGGTAAAGGTGTTGGATTCACCATGAACATAAATGCTTAGTAAATGCTTTCATCAAAAGGAAAATGCATCAGGCTAGCTTTTAAAGTTAAATGAAGATCCGGCTCGGAAATGACTGATATGTCATCATCCTAACGCGAGGAAAATGAACCGAGGACTCTCAGATACCCCTTTCAACTCCAAATTCTTAGCAACTCCAAGACTTCAAGAAGTTCTTTTTCATAGTTTACTCCATTTTATTTTTGCGCTTCTGCTTCTAGTAATGCACACCATCAACTCCTACATTTTTTACAAAACCCTTAATCCAAGGTGAGATTCACTCATTTTGAAGCTCGTAAATAATTTTACAAAGAAACCATCCTCGTGTTCGACCTTAGAATGTTTATACTGGCAAGAGCTTTTGCTACTACAAAGGAAACCTAGATACAAATTTTGTTAATTCTTATAAGCCTATCAGGGTACCGAATCAATTTGGCGCCTGCTTCCGAGGATGGTGCCTTAGCAGGTATGAGTCGTGAAACTTGTGGGATCTCATTACAAGTGTTGGTGAACTTTCATTCCTTTTTGCATTTATTATAACAAGCCTCAAAAATTCACTGCTGGGTTGTTTTTTTATTATTCATAACTGTTAATTTATTTAACAGCCTAACTCATAAATACTTTGCTAGCCTCGTGTTGCTCCTCGCTTTACTTTATCAAGCTTACAGTGTATATGTACCCACCGATGGAGACAATAGGCAGTTACAATGGGTCAAGGTTCCACTGAAGAAGGGTTTATGAGTCCTCGATGTTGGAACCAATGGACTCTACCGTAGGAACAATGTAGGTCAACAGGATTCAGAGGAATCCCATTGCATATAGATCAATGAGGGACCATACACCCACCATGGGTATGCACCCCTCCCAAATATACCTCTTGCTGAAGAAGTGGTGGTGAGGCCTTATCTGATGCCCCTGCTCCTAACATTTCATGGAATGGAGAATGAGAATCCATACACCCATATCCGGGAATTTGAGGAAGTTTGCACAACATTTAAGGAGGGTGTGGCCGATATGGATTTGCTAAAACTAAAGGCATTTCCGTTAACATTGAAGGACAAGGCCAAGATTTGGTTCAACTCATTGAGGCCAAGAACCATAAGGGAATTGGGAGAACTAATGTTGAATTTTGAAGACGTCTTCAGCTGACAAACACACAAAAGACCAACAACCTAAAAGAGGCACCCATACCTTGCGCCTTGGCAGACAATGAGAGGTTCTATCAATGCTGCGAAAGGTATCTAGAGACCATTAGTGCATGCCCACACCATGGCTTTGATACTTGGATGCTAGTCAATCATTTTTATGATGGAATGTCTCCTTCCATGAAGCAGTTGTTAGAAACCATGTGTGGAGGAGACTTCCTGAGTAAAAATCCAAATGAAGCAATGGATTTCCTCAATTATGTGGTCGAGGACTCCCAAAGCACAATGGACGAACTTCAAAACCCGAGGGAAGCTGAGAAAATGAGGCCAGTAACCCATCAAAGGGGAGGCATTTATGCACTCTCTGACGATATGGAGATGAAAGCAGTCTGCCCACGTTGACTCAAGATTGAAGAGCTTGAAATGAGAAATCAAAGATGAGGTTCAGCACAATAAACACTTCAGGTTCTCCGCACCGTTTAACCGCTAATCCACTAATCATGAGAGCATTGTCCAATAATTTCCTTCAAATAGGATTTGATGATGGAGCATGTGCACATGTCAGGCCGAATAAACCATCAACAAATGCCCATACGGTAACACCCATAATCCTAACCTGAGGACTCATCCCAGTCCCCCTAGCTTCCCAAACTTTACTACAACCCATGCCCAAGAAGAGAGTGCCAGCATAACAAGTTCCACTTCTGCCAGTAGCAGCTCTCCAATCCTCATCCCCGTGGAACAAGCCATCATGAACTTAAGCAAAGTAGTGTACTTGTGGAGGAACAGATGTTTAAACGCTAGTTAATAAGAAAATCATAGCTGAATGTACACTTAATAAAACCATAGATAACCTATAGTCTGAGATCTCCCAAAAATATGACAACTTGCAGTATTCAATTTCAAGACTAACAAACTAGCAGCAGGTGTTAGAAAAAGGGAAATTTCCTTCAAACACAAATTTCAATCCAAGGGGGAATGCACGAGTCAGCCTTCTAGTGACCCAAAACCCCGAATTGATGAAGTAAAAGAAGTGGTCACTTGAGGATGTAGAGAAGTCAAACCATCCGCCCCCCAAACCAAAGAAGGGAGACCCCAAAGTAGTTGAACCCGAACTAGAGGATGAGGCTTCAAAAAGGGATGGCAGTGAATAAGAGCAATACTCTCCCACAAGCACGAGAGAAACAAGAAAAGCATCAATCGTGAAGAAGGCCATTAGAAGTGCCGAGAAGTGAAGGTTAACATCCTCCGCTTGATATGATGTGCCAAGTCCTACTTATGCTAAATTCTTAAAGGACCTATGTAATGCTGAGAGAGGTTTTAATGTCAATAAGAAGGCCTTCTTAATCGAAAGAGGCAAGGCCATCATCGAAAGTGCAAGACCCCTGCAAAGTACAAAGATCCCGGTGTCCTACCATCTCGGTTAATATCGGAGGCACTTGTGTAGAAAAAGCACTACTAGACTTGGGAGCAAGTGTGAACCTACTGCCATATTCCATATACAAACAGCTTGGTTTGGGAGAACTTAAGCCCACTTCCATCACACTGTCTCTTGCTGATAGGTCTATTAAAATACCAAAGGGGACTATCAGATGTTCTAATACAAGTGGACAAATCTCTACTATCCGGATTTTATCGCATTTGACAGAGCCCGCTGTAGAGGGGCCAACCATATACCATCTATTGGAAGGCCATTCTTGGCTACTCAATGCCATTATAAATCGGGCCGAAATGGGGTTATGCAACTCACTCCTCAGAACATGACTGAACTCAATATCTTCCATTCGAGTAAAAAGCATATAACCAAGTGATATTGTTTGTGAAGAAGTCTCGCATAATAGAAACAATTTCAAGAACAAGCTAATGAGCAAAGAAATGCAAGATGTGCTAACCTAGGAATTGTCCGAGTGCCTCAGAGCAACAGACTCTACGATGAGTCAGCACTCAAAGGAGAAAGCAGTGTGGAAATTCAAATTTTTACTGGGCTGGAGAAGAAGAAAGGAATCTCAATAGCTGGATCTCAAGCTCCCGCCCTCGTGGAATTAAAATATGCCTTTTGGGAAGAAAACAAGCAAAGTTCAATTAATATCATCACCGTCGCTCACTCAAGAAGAGACTTTGAGCGTGACTCCTGCAAGAGGAACAAGCACAAGCTAGGGGTGGAAAATTTCCCGATTTAAAAGGTAAAAGCCCGGAAGAACTGCACCCATCACATTTATTTAGAAGAAGAGCTGCAAGTCGTTAGTACCAGAGGAGATTGAATCCTCTCACATGCGTGAGGTAGTCTCGCATTGAAGTCCCAAGTTGCCGTGAAGCTTCCAGATCATTACCCCATATCCGGGATAGCACTCTGGTGAGCCCAACCTGTTATGCCTAAGAAATCAGAAATCACAAGGCAGACGTAAAAGGAGAGGAAATAATCACCTGCCTTACTACATGCTGGAGGGTATGCAGCTGACTATAGAAGATTGAGTCGAGCAAGAAAAGATCACTCTCTTACCTTCATGGATCACTATTGGAAAGAATTTGTGTCACCCTTCACTTGCTCTGGACGGGTTATTCGCTACTTCCAGATAGAAATCAAGCCGCATGATCGTGAGAAGACAACCTTCACCTGCCCCTTTGGCACTTATGCCTACAGGAGAATGCCCTTCGGCTTGTGTAATGCCCCTGCCATGTTCCAACAATGTATGCTCAGCATTTTCAATGATTTGGTAGAACACATTATGGAAGTTTACATGGATGATATCACGTCATGGGAAAGCTACGAATGCCTCATCCATTTGGAAACTCATTCCGATTAGATGTATTGAGAAGAACCTAGTCTTTGGCCCCGGGAAAAGTGCCATTTCATAGTGAACGAATAATGTTGGGACATGTCATTTCGAAAAAAGGGATTGAAGTGGACGGGGAAAAAGTTGAGGCCCGATCTCTAAGTACTCTCCACGATGGCGAAGACAGTGAGGCAATTCTTGGGGCATGCAGGCTTCTACAGGAGGTTCATACAGGACTTCTCAAAAATTGCCAAGCCACTTTATAAGCTCCTAGAAAAAGATGCCAAGTTTGAGTGGAATGTCGAATGCCAACAAAGGTTTGAAAAGCTCAAGGTTTACTTGACCCTTTGCACAAATAGTGAGGGCCCACTAATGGCGGTTGCCTTTCGAGTTATGTACGTCTGAGTGACCTGCGTTGTCGAGGCGATTCTCGAGACAAGAGCGGAGAACCCAAATAGGTAATATGGTTTACTATGCGAGCAAAACATTGAATGAAGCTCAAAGGAATTACACTACCACTGAGAAAGAGTTGCTGGCAGTGGTCTATGCCTTGGACAAGTTTCGTGCTTATTTGATTGGGTCAGATATAGTTATCTTCACAGACCATTCAACTTTGATGTATCTGCTCACTAAGAAAAATGCCAAGGCTAGGCTTATTAGATGGGTCCTCTTACTACAGGAGTTCAACCTGCAGATTCGGGATAAAAAGGGTGTGGAAAATGTTGTAAATCCAGGCATCTCTCAGGACAACATAGCACCTGACACCTGACCCACTCCAGTCTATGATGAATTCCTAGAGGAGTCTCTAATCACAGTGGATAGTGCTCCTTGGTTTGCCTACATTGCTAACTTCTTGGTAACAGGGGAGTTTCCAACAGAATGGCAAGAAGTTCTTCCATGCAAAAGTCCACTTCTATTATTGGGAAGAACCTTACTTGTACAAATCTTGTCTTGTCGAATCATCGAAAATGTGTGCTGAGGTGAGCAAAGGGCTACTCAACCCTTGTCATGACGGTGCTGTGAGGAGCCATTTTGCTTCCGGCGCGGGGAAAGGTGCTACAAGCTAGATTTTATTGGCCTTCTTTGTTTAAGGATGCTTATACCATGTGGAAACAATGCAACAAATGCCAAAGGTTAGGAAAAATCTCTCATCGTCACATGATGCCGCTGAACCCTATTCTAGTTGTTGAGTTATTTGACGTTTGGGACATCGACTTCATAGGACCATTCCCTCATTCCTTTAGATATGTCTACATCTTGGTGGGAGTTGACTATGTGTCAAAATGGGTGGAAGCAGTGCCTTGTAGGGCAGCAGACCACAAAGTGGTGTTGAAATTCTTAAAGGAAGAGACATTTTCTAGTTTTGGGTCCACTAAAGCCATGTCGGTGATGGAAGTTCATTTACGCAACAAACCTTTTGAATCTCTTATCCAAGTATGGTGTCAAGCCTGAGAGTGGCCACCCTTATCATCCTCGGACCAGTAGCGGTGGAGCTAGCCCGTGAGGAAATCAAAACCATCTTGATGAAAGTGGTGAACTTCAAGCGAGGAAGGATTGGTCTCTGGCTTCTAGATTCCTTGTGGGCATACGGAAGCGGCATGGAACATCCTTGGGATGTCCCCCCTATCGCTGATCATGTAAGGCATGCCACCTACTAGTGGAAATTGAATATAAAGGCTTGGTGGGCAATAAAAAGAATTGAACTGGATATAGGAAGAGTGGCCTTAAAGACTCCTTGATATGATGAGTTAGAAGAGCTGAGGGAATGATGCCTACTTCAATTCAAAAATTGCAAAGGACAAATTAAAGAAGTGGCATGATCCCGGCTCATAGCCCGGAGAAGAACTGTCAGGGGCCAGGAAGTCTACTCTACGATCAGGCTCACGCTTTTTAAAGGCCAGGCTCATCCGAGGAGAAGGAGAAGATGGATTGACCATTCACCGCATCCATAATCACGCATACCCCAAATGGCTCGATGGACACCGCTCTAAAGGATAATAGGTGTTCCGAGGTCAATGGGTAAAGTGAAGCCACATGGTGCCAAGCCTGCTGCGAGACAAGGAGGATATTCCCCTCGCTTGACCCTCGTGAACCGTGAGCTATACAGGTTGTGGTCTCATTTGAGACAGCGCCACCAAAGTACAATATTATTTTGTTTTATTTTTGTTTTATTTCTTTTAAGATAAATGTTTCTTTGTGTATTTTTAGCTTAGTTTTAAATTTTAAATTTTATTATTTTAACTAATTTCCTACCTTGTTTATCCTGCAGGTAAATTTCATTATGGGAAGGGTACTGTAGGAGGGTATAATGCAGAGAGGGGAGCCGTCCGTGTAAAATACTACCGCACTTGCGAAATTCGCCCGGTCGCCGGCGAAATCTCTTGTCTTCTGCCCTTTCGCACATGCCCGTCCACTCCTCTTTAAATAACCACCCCCTCGCCGTTTTAGGTCACTTTCCTCAGCGTAGTTGCCCTTACCTGCGCGCGCCCCCTTCCCTTCAATTTTCCGCTCCTGCAAAACATGGTTCGCACTAGGGGTGGCCTACGATTTCGGCCCAAGGTGCGACAATCAACCTTGCCGTGGCGGCGTCCTGCTCAAATGCACTAACGTTGTCGATACGCTGCGGCGCTGTCTGCATTAGTTGTGCTTTCGATCCTAAATGCCGCTGCCATAGTTGGTGCTCAGGGTGCTGATCCTCCGCCCCTTGGTCTGTCTGAGAGTGGGCCTGTTCCCCCCCTGCTTACAGCTTTGATAGTGCAAAACTCATCTATGTTTTTAGGTCATTTCACATGCTATTTTTATGCATTTATATCCATATTTCATAGCAAAACTCACCAAAATTTACTCTAAACATGGTTTGTAGTATTATTATTGAAAAGCAAAAGTGATTTGAAAAATAAGGCAATATATTTCCAAAGAAGAGTCAATCGAATTCTCAAAAGCGGTGCGCCCTTGGGAAGATAAAATTTTATGTACCATCTGGAACATCAAATGGTTCAAATTCCTCATGGATGTATTCTACATTCAAAGATCTTTCCAACTTGAAAGTACTCCTGCGCCGTCAGAGTTAAAATGAAGAGATTATGGCTGAGCAAGTTGGAGAAGAAAAACAGAGATTCTTTGTCGAAACTTAGTCGAGACTAGAAATTGTTATAACTTCGTGTTACCTTGAAACTTGAGTCGCAACTTGAGAAAACTTGGTCGCGAACTAAAAAAAACTGTGGCGACCAGTTTGCTGTTTTGCGACCAAAAACGCTGGAAAAACCTAAAAAAGGCCGAAAATTGATATTTTGGAATTTCAAGCCCATTTCACCCTAGGACCATATATATACTCGTTTTTTAGGTAAAGAGGGCGGCGGGAAGATTGAAACCTCTCATGAGGTTTTCTCTCTCTAAGCGCCAAATTTTCGATTTTCTGCTGATTTTGATTTATTTTAGATTTTAGAGTAGTTTTAGAGAAAGCGATTTTATTTCTATTGAAGAGATTTGGTCTTTGTATAAGCAGATTCAAATTTCACTAAGGTTCAAAGAAAGATTGAAGCTAAAAATCTGGATTTTCTCTCTCTCGTGGGTTTTCTCTCTCTAAACAGTCCATTTTCTTAGTTTTTGCGGCAGATTTTTATTTTTAATAGATCTTAGAGTAGTTTTAGAGCAGATTTTTATTTCTATTGAAGAGATTTCATTGCGGTCTTTGTACTCGGATAAACAGAGATTTGTTCTTGTTGAAGCGAAAGATTGAAGCTTAAATCTGGATTTTCTCTTCCCTTGTCTCTTGATTTCTTTCTTCGTTTTCTACTTTTTTGTTTGATTGGTGATGATTGGAATCGATGTGGAACATTAAACACCCTCTAGGGTTGGGGGTTAATTGTTGAACATTCAAATTTGGAGTTTCTCGGTTATTTTGTAAGGTTTGAATCGAATTTATATAATTGAGTACTTGTTCATATAATTAGCGTTTGGAATATTGAGTAGCTTATACGAAAAGAGGCATCTTTGCTGCGATTTCGGAGAGCCCTCGGAGTGACACGGAGATGGAGATTTATGAGAGTAAAGTGCGGTAACTTAGGGGTATGTTAGACTATTATCTTGGGATAATGAACTCACGAAAAATTACTTTGATAGATCACTAATTTACTCATGGTGTGAGGATTAATTAGATGATGTATCAATTTAGTTGATCGAGAGGTTTCTCATATAGTCGATGAAAGGATCTTGATCCGTGTTAGCAGAATCTAATCAAGGAGATAGAAAATTTTATTAGATTTTAAGGACGAGATACCAATTACATTGGAGAAGGCTTGCATTATCCACATGCAGCGAGGCGAGAATTCTTTACAGTCTGAGAAATAGTTGTGAAGTATTGAAAAAACAATCGAATCTTAAAGAGTGCAAATTTTACAAGTAGCTATTTAGACATTTGTCACGAAAGGAGTATGGCGTTAGATAGTGAAATGTATGGTGTATGGAGAAATCCAAGCTATACTACATTGCTCTTGGACAAATCGACATTCAACTCACAAATGTTGCACTTTTCAAGGAAATGCAAATTGTTTTGTAAATAATTATCCCCATCCTTCCCAGACTCTCTTCATACCTTTTAGAATTAAGTAGTTGTTTATTTGGTAGATTTTAGGATTAGTTTAAATCGATTTTTGTTTCAATTAAATTGATTTTATTCCACATCTGTTGATCACTAAATAGTGAAGAGCCCTTGTATTCGGTGATCAAATTCCAATTAGAGAGAACCTCGATCTCGTGGGTACAATATCCGGACTCCTAGAGTCCCTTTGTACTTGTATGACCCGTGCACTTGTGGAAAGGGGTTGAGTGTTGGTAATACTTTTCATTTCAGTTTTTGAGTATTTACCACATTCACTACCTTGGCCATATTTTCACATATACATCATTTGGTCTTTACAGCACCCTCGGCCTCCTCGAAGGGGCCGCCTTCGCGGGCTCGGACATCGCCCGAGGAGTCCCAGATTACAGGCCGAATTTACAGTCACCACCTTATATGGGCAGCCCGAGGCATTGCTGATTATCTCCTGCCTCGAGATCAGAGGCCAATATTCCCACTCACGTTCCGATTCAGGGAGTGATTCTTGAGCCAAGGATTCATTCAAAATTCTGCCGATCTCAGTATTGGCCGTTAACACAGAGCTCGAGAGACTCTATCTTTGCTAGTTCAGAGGTACTCCTTAGGCCGTTTACTACCGAGGCGGTATTTTACCCGGTGGTCATGAATTTTACTCCTTTCATGACATCCCAGGGTAGCCAACCCAGCGTGATTCACTTGTGTGTGGCGCCGCAAGGGATTATGAGCCAGTGACATAAGCGGCTACTACGGTTACACAGTGGTTCGCCCGGTCTGCGGTCTGAGACGGTGGCACCACATCCGCCAGCCTCGGGACATGGTTGTTGGGTCTCGGGACATGCCATTGCGTCTAATCCTATTCATGCGACAACTTCATGAGCATGCTCTCATTAATCATTTTTGAGGTGCAGCTTTGTTCACAACCGGCACCATGTCGGAGGAGAGGAGCCATTCACCGGGCTATCACCGGTTCCTAAGGGATTTTGGTTGACCACCGCGGGCTGATCGCTGACTCCTTGTTCCATTTCAAGGACAAGGTCCATCATGAGGTTTGAGCCAGGCGAGGTCAAACCCTTTGGTTGCAGTGCAGACGACCCTCGCCCTCACGAATCCTACTTCATCGAGCCACGGTAGCTTGTCACCTCCGATTACTTAGTCTTATGTTGACTTAAGGTATTTCATCCTCACATGCCGCTGGCGCTGTCCCAGTATCACCTCAGGACTTTCTAGCTATCATGGATGCTATCCATACATTTCGACCATACGCTTCATTGGCGATGTGAAGCATCCTTAGCTAAGCGGATGCTTTGTGGCGAGACTACTTTTGCCCGAGGCCAGGCCATTCTTCTTGAATCCGAGGGTCACACGGGCTGCAAGTCGACCGACCTCGGTTCATGCTTTCGGACCACCACTCAGGACCTTTTGTGAGCCACATTTACCCACTCGGTGGCATCCTAAGATTTACTGGCGGCCTTCTTTCGACATCTCGATCTCGGCACTGCGGTCTAGTCTCACCACAGGATGGAGATGACCGAGTAATTGCACCACGGGGAGGATTACACTTCCTTTGCTAACTTTCAATCCGCTCCCATTAAGGACAATGTGATTTTTGGTTGGGGGTGAAAGTTAGCAAGATCTGATGACCCCCGATACTTGTATTGTCTTTTAATCTATTTTGCAAAAGTGGTAGTAGGTAGTAGCCAATATTGCGATTAAGGTGGTTTTGTCGAAGCCTCTTATAAAGCTTCGATTGTTTTTGAAAAATATAGTCCCTTTTGTTTATATCTGATTATAGGCATCATTTACAGTTTCATTTTCACCCATTCTGACATTATTTTTTCTCGGTTTTCATTCAGCGGCCCCAACTTGCGGAGTTTGAAGAATTTAAGCTTGCCCAATTAGGTTGTTGTTAGATTGGTTCCGTACTAATTGAGTAGATGATTAAATTTGGTCGTGTTGCTTTTAACCTTTTCCTTCCCTCACCGCTAACCACACAAGGCACATTAGGTTCCAATGATGAAATTTGAAAAAGAAGGGGGGGAGAGAGAGGGAGAGAGAGAGAGAGGAGACGGCGCGGCCTCCTTAGCTTTGAAAAGCTTTATCTTAGTTTGTTGGTATAATAGGTTAAGGACCCCTATGAAAGAAGGCGATGGTCTTCGATAGAAGAAAAGAAAAGAAAAAGAAAAAGAAACTAGAAAGCCGCAATGCTTTGCTTGTATACTTTGAAGCAGAGCACGAGTCCGAGGTCTACGAGGCGAAAACCTTTAAAGCACAGTGCCTAAACCAAGCGGTTGGGGAACAGGCTTAATGCTCGCTACATGGGTGGATGGGTGGAGTTATGAGAGTTTATAGGTGCTTCGGAGTCTCGAATCATTTGGAGTCTAGGTGAAACCTTAAGGTTTGTGGTCGAAAGATCCTCGCTGGCTTGGTGCCCTAGGCCTTAGCGGTTGGGAGTCATCGTAGTCCCGTTACAGGGACTGGTGAAGTCGATTCCTCAACATTTGCCCTCTGACACAAAAGAATTGTGGAATGAGGTGGGTCTGATCTATTTAGGTTGGTTGAGCTGGAGTTATGGCGATGTAACGGTTGGGAGTGCATTTTGGTAGTTTATTATTGAAAGCTGATCCAACGAACACTTAGATTTTGGTGGAAGTTCCGGGTTGATGCATTATAGAGGAAACTCTTTGGATATTCAATTCTGTATGGCACTCTTTATCTCAAGATAGTTTTTCAGCTAAGTTTCGATAATTCTCATTGCAGGTTACGTTTTACTATTTCTCACCCTTTTTGAGCTACTATATTCTTGTTATTTGCTTATTATTCCTTCTTGCATTGCTATGGGACTGCAATGTAATGCGTTGAAGTGTCTGATTAGTGCCCAAAAAGTGCTATTTTGAACACTAGTTATTATAGGTTTTGAGTGCTTTTTGCGTACTAATCTTTCAAATTAACCCAATTGGCACGTTAAGGTCCCTTTTATATGTCTGATCGCTTTTTGTGGCTATTTTTGTAGTTTTAGCTGGCTCTTGATACCATTTTAGCCAATAGAATGGAGTCCTAGCATAAAGGATTTGGGTTGATCTCACGCTACAATCCAAAGTGCGAGAAAACGGAAGTGCAGAAAGATTGAGTGCGGAAAAGCGAAGTGCGAGAGACTGGAGTACGGGAGGAAAAATTTCCTACGGTACCGGGAATTTTCGGCGCGCATGTGTGTGAAGAATTTCGGTGCGGTACTTGGCATACCCTGGCGCATGTCTTGAGAATTCGTCTGTATGTGTGAGATTTTCGCATCTTGAAAATTCGCGCCTTCTTGGTTATCCCATCTTGTGAAGCTTTTCTCACTGTGAAATTCTTTGTTTCCTATTTTTTAGGCCAGGCGACCGTTTTGATTATTTTCATTTTTTCCCTTGTTGTAATACTGCATGGGTATTTTGGGTTTTTCACTTCATTGCAAGGCTATATATAGCCATTTTTGTACACTGTTGACCTAACTTACGATGGGATAGAAGAAAAAACGGGTGCTCTGTTTTGATTCTTGGCAGTCTCTCTCTTTTTCTCTCATTTTCTCTCACTTTCTTGGCAACCAAACACTCCCTTGAGAATGACAACTCAAGGAATGCTTGGCTAAACCCCCTCATCCTTGAAGAGGAGGGCTACTAGGCTAGGGATGTGAGGTATACGCAGGTTCTCCCTGTTTTTAATGCAAGCATTTATTGTCATTCATGTTCCTGTCTTTTAACTTTAGGTTTAAAAGCCCTTCGATACATCCTCATAGGCCAATACTTGGAAATCTTTTGGATTTAGTGGATGCTTACCATTAGATCACTGAAATCCATTAGTTGTGAAGTACGAGCCTCTACAGGGTGGGTCAAGGTGTTGGATTCTCACTTAAGGAACATAAATGCTTAGTAAATGCTTTCTATCAAAAGGAAAATGCACCGAGGGTTAGTTTTTAAAGATAAATGAAGATCCGGTTAGGGAAATGACATATGTCATCATCAATGAGAAATGAACAGGGACCTCTGTATGCCCCATCCCCTGGCCTAGTAGCTCTCTTGGATGAGGGGGGACTATGCTTTGATGCTGGTTGTCATTCTCAAAAGTGTTTGGCCCTGAAAGTGAATGAGAGAAAAAAAAGAGGCTTCTTGAAAGGAAAAGCAGGCTCATGTTTCCTTATCCATCGCTCATTCCGATCAACGGTGAAAAATAATACTCTGCGCAATGAAGTGAAAAGCTTGGCTCACCATGATCAACAAGTGAGAACAATTTAAACCAAATGCAAAGTCACCATATCATAATATTGCCAGGCTTTCTGCGATTACTATGACTCCCCCTTCTTTTTATAATCATGGTCAACTAGAGCTGAGAACAATTAAAACCAAATCACAGTCACCATATCATGTATTGCCAAATCACGATATGTTAGTACATAGGGACAAGGCTGGATTTAAACATCTTTAAAACACTAAAACAACCAAAACAAACTAAAACAGTCAAAAATCTATAACATGCAAAGATAAAAAATAAAAAATACAATAAAAATAAACAAAAATAACTCAGGGCTTACCCACATACCCATTTATACCTGAGCAGCAAGGCCCGAAAGTGTCCTCAGCGATAAAGAAAAAAGAAAATAAAGGCCAAGAGATCGTCGGAGGATCCTTTGTAGTGGTTGTGTGATTATTAATGAAGAGGAAGGTGAGCCGAGTTGCTGTGTGATAAGGTCCTGGCTGGAGTGAATGGTAGCCATCTCAGCTCTTATGGCATCCATATCTTGACTTCGGGTAACATGAGATTATCCCAAGACTACGTCCCGATAGTGTCGGGCCGTGTGGTAAGCATGAATCACAGTCGCCCGAGGACTAAGTCGAGCGGAGGGACACATCGAGGTCGTGCGCACTGAGTTGAGCTCTTTGCGGCGTCCTCGTCCGGTCTCCTCATTTGGTGCTCGGGCTCCCGAACTTTGCTTGATGTTGTGGGTAGTGACTGGCGCACTTGCTCCTCAGAGTCCAACATCGGGATCTCGTCAGTCGAAACAGCTGTGTAATGAGTGAAGGGTGTATTAGGGCTCCAGTGCATCTCCCTTGGGTCCACGCAATTAACCACTGGCTGATGTGGAGACCGATGTCAAAATTAGAACCCCTTGGTCGTAGCGTCTGAGAGGGATCGCCTTTACTTAAATGGTGTACTCAAATGTAGGGTAGGCTTGATTTTAATACATAAAAAATTATACCAGACCTTACCCATGGGTGTGAGTGAGTGCATCTGAAAAGTGGTGAAATCACCAGTCGATGGTTGGCGTCTCCGCCCATCTGGCCCGGGTGATGACTCTTGCATCGAGCTCATGATGCGTATTCGACAAATAGCTCCTGCTGCAACGTAATTAGTCATCCATCTGGCGGTAGATTCGGTTGATAGCCCGGGCATCAAACTTGACCATGCGCTGGGCGGCGTAGTGCCGACCTTGAAAGGAAGATTGCAGAGTGGAACTCCTGGCATTCACAGGAGCCACTTTAGGAGCGAGGGGTGCACATGGTATCCATCAGCGGTTTTGGATGGTGAGATTGAAGAATGCATTAGAAGTGGTGAAAGCGCAGCGTTAGAACGAGCAAGCGGTTGAATAGCGACATGATAGATAAAACGGCCTCAGAGACGAGCCGATGTGGATCTTTAAAAGGGAGTGGTACGGCTCGAGGTGGAGTCAGTTCTTTGCCGTTTAGGTACAGGGTGGACTTCACAGGAGCTATGGAGGTCGATCTATGGGGCAAATCTGCAAAAAACAATAAAGAAAACAAGAGTGGATGAAGAAAGGGCAGCAAAATGGCGTGTGGAGGGAAAATGATCGGTCGTGTGGGTATTTATAGGGCTCAAAATGTTCGCTACTTCGCCGTGGTGAAGAGTGTCTACGTAGTGGCATAAAGACCTTTGCTGCTGCATACCCGAAAGTGGACAAGGGGCTACGTAGTGGCATAGGATCACTACAGTTATTGAATGAAATATATACCACAAAAATTGCCCATTTACTTTGCTAACGACGTAGAGATTTTGTCCTAATTGCATATCAGAAAGTATGGACAAGGTTTTTTTTTTTTTTGTTAAAACCTGGAAATTTTGACCCTCTCACTCTAATGACATGGAATCCCTTAGTGATGGCCCTGTTGCACCCTTTGAGTATCTGAGAAAAAAATCACAAACACATTAAAAACAAACAAAGTGAAATCCCAAAGCGAAAATTATATCGAAAAGCAATTGAAGAAAAGATCGAAATAATGCTAGGTCAAAGGGAGAAGGTGATCTCACAATGCAGGTTGCCTCCAGAAAGTGCTATGTTTAACATCGTTAATGACATTCCACCACAATGTCTGACATTCAAGCGGGGAGGAAAAATCGCGGGCGAGTCGGTGACCTTTCCCACCCTTACTATCTTGCTCCATGTGTGCTCAGGATGGTGTCCATTCTTCCTATATGGAATTCTCCTCCAAAATACGGTTTCAATCTTTGGGCATTGACTTTGAACTGTCCCTTCTCTGGATGTATTATCTCAACACCTCCATAGGGGAATACTTGCACCACTATGAACGGACTTGACTATTTTGACTTCAACTTGCAAGGGAAGAGTTTCAGCCTAGAATTGAAAAACAAGACTTGCTGACCCGACTGAAACTCTTTCCTTACAATATGCTTGTCATGCCAAGCTTTCGTCTTCTCCTTATAGATTCAAGCATTCTCATAGGCTTCATTGTAGAATTCCTCTAATTCACTCAGTTGTAGCAACCACTTCTCTCCGGCTCTATCCATGTTCAGAAGCCTAGTTGCCTAGTATGCTTTATGCTCTAATTCCATCGGCAAATGGCAAGCTTTCCCGCTAGACTAGTCAGGGTGGCGACAGCACCCGATGGGGTTTAAATCTTTGTCATGTATCACTTAAATTGCATCATCAATCTTCTTTGACCGATCCTTCCTTGAACTATTGATTTTTCTCCATAATGGACTTTTATCTCAGGTTGACACCTCGGCAGCCATTTCCTGTGGGTGATAGAGTGAGGTCGATGTCACACACCATATTTTGTAGGGCTTTATCAACTAGTTTGTTGCGAAAGTATTGGTACCATCATGATCCCAATGCTCGTAGATCTTGATTAAATTGCCACGGTAAAGGGTGATCTTTGGAATCAACAAAATTTATATTCCTAAGTTCCTCCTTTGTATTAGTAGCCGACTGCTGCGGTATAATAAGTCTAAGGTCGAACACGGGGATGGGTTTCATCCCCCGCGAATGATTTGCATTAGTGTTTGAAAATTGGAGAATTTGAGGCTTGGATTTGGATTTTTAGTTTTGTTAAAGCGAGGGAAGTTGGTTTGTTCAGGTTAGCGCGTAAACTAAATGAAGTGTGAAATGAGAAATAACCTTGCCAGGCTTGGGTCACTAGACAACATGGGGTATTCTGATGTCCTCGGGTTGACCTAACAAGAATTGGGAAAATGACATATAGTCAAAGGCAAAGCAGGATCTTTGTTTTAGCTATAAAAGAGCCTAACCTGAAACCACTCCTATTTGGAGTTAACCCAAGTACTAAACATTTAAAGTCCATTCAGTTTGGGAAACCCTAGCATTTTAACCTCATTCCCATGGCTCGTAAATGACATCTAAGAATGTCGGTGCATCTACCATTAAGAATACCTTTGAACCTAAATCATGAAGTATTGACCAAAGGAAAGACATTAAATGGCATTAAACCTAGTTTGGAAAGGTAGAGACCATAAATCTTGTACTGTAACATTCAAAGCATGAGGACAACCCTCACGAGCCCCAAAACCAAGCTAGCAACCCTCCTCTTCCAAGGCTATGAGGCTTAGCCAAGCATCCCTTGAGTTGTCATCCTCCAAGAGTGTGTTGGCGGTGAAAAATGAAGAAAGAGGAGAGAGAAGGGAAACTTTTGGCAAAACTAAAATGAAAAATTTGTGGGAGCGTATTGATGAAAAAGTTGCTTAGGGTTACAAAGTTGTAGGGGTTTATATAGTCAAACCCAAAGTGTGAAAATACAAAAATGCCTAAAATATGAAATTACATAAGGAATGAAAATGGTAATATATCAAGCGTTGTCGTTTGGCGCTCGAGAATTCAAAAACACGAGATTTGAGATTTATTTATGCGGGGAAATTTTAGCTAGCATAGCCAATTTCTCTATGCTAGCAATTTCGTAACGCGAAATTCTGAGATAGCGAAATTGAGGGATTTCGCTAGGAGCAAATGGTCGCTGCCAGGCCTCTGCGACGAGGTACAATGAGATAGCGAAATTGGGTATTTTAAACTAGGAACGGTGAATTTCGGCTAGATGAAAAATTTAGCTAGCCCTAGCGGGAATTTTCACATAATGAAATTTCGCTGGGATTGCGAGGAAATTTCGTATGATGTGATTTTGCAATCAGTGAAATTTTATGAAGCATAGCGAAAATCTGCCTTTGCTGTTTTGCTTTGCACGCATCCTCACGCAACCTTCTTTCTTCACATCCCTTCCCGCGTTTCTTCATCTTTGATGGTTGAAAATGCTTAGCCAGATACTCGGCGTGACAAATATCAACCCGACATCAAACTTGAACTAATTAGGTAGAGACCGCCTTGAAACACGTGAATTACCCAAAAACGGCGAAATGGAATTGGTGAAGCTAAGTGGATCACGCGCATCAATTGGCAATTGATATGATTAGATTCGCACAAAAGCACTCAAAACCCTATCTTGAGCAGGGGCTCGAAATAGCACTTTTTGGGCCTTAATCAGAGTGATGCCAGCGTGTAAATATGTGAACTGCGAAGAACTTGACTACCACTTGTGGCATCGATCGTCCATGTGCGTTATTGCACTCTACCCATTTGGAGGCGTAGTCCTGATAAGGAGAGAATACGGATTCTTGAATTAAGAAGGAAATGGACTCATGAAATCCATCCCTATAAGTCAAACTAACTTTCAGCCTCTAGAATTGTGCATGGGTGGCTCATCCATTACAAATCTTTGCCAGTTCTTTTGGCACTTGTCCGGGTAGATACAAGCGGTGCGCATCCTTGAATAAACTAGGCCCGAGTAGAGCACGATTGTAATACCTTTGTTCTTTGTCTCACGGCCTCCAAAGTGTCCCCATGATGAGTGTGGCGGAGTGAGTTAGAATACTACACATTTCATCTTCAGTACCTGCCAGCCTTATCCTTGATCGCACAATGTTTTTGTACAAAATAGGCTCTTCCGATAATGAGTGTAAGTGTGCAAGAACCTCTTGCTTCTCTTGGTAGCTAAAATCGGGCGGGATAACCTTGGCCACTAGGTAATTCACATAGTCGGCAAACCATGGAACGGTCTTTGTGTCTCCAATTTCTAAAAGCTGCTAATCTGGGAAATCACCATTAACCTATACTTTGTCTCTAGGCCCTTCCAATCGTGACAAATGGTCTGCAACTAGGTTCTCTGTTCCCTTCTTGTCCTTTATTTATAGGTCAAATTTTTGCAATAGAAGCACCCACCGTATTAGTCTCAGTTTTGCATCCTTTTTAGTCATTAGGTACTTAATGGATGATTGGTCAGTGTGTACTATTACCTTGTTGCTGATCAAGTAGGGCCTAAATTTATCAAAGGCAAAAACAATGGCTAGTAGCTCCTTTTTAGTGGTGGCATAGTTCAGCTGAGCATCATTCAAAGTATGGCTAGCATAGTGAATCACTTGGAATATCCTGTCTCTTTTCTGTCCCAGCACTACTTCGATCGCATAGTCACTGGCGTCGCACATTAGCTCAAACGGAAGGTCCCAGTCTGGTGCTACCACTATGGGGGCCGATACCAATTTATCTTTCGTATTGAAAAGCTTGCACCTTCTCATCAAAAATCAAATGGTGTCCCACTGAGGCTTATGGCCCAGACCGAGGCTTTGCGATAGAGAGAAATCCTTTATGAACCACTATAAAAACCCTCGTGTCTAAAAGATCCTTATGCCCTTTCTGCGATGATGGTGGGGTAGTTTTCTCTATTGCCTCCAATCTTACAGCTTTATCGACCTCTATTCCTTTTACTGGAAATCCGGTGCTAAATACTATGCCTTCTGTACCATAAGTGGCACTTCTCGATTAACCTGAATTGAATCTCTTAGCATCTACTTATTTCCAACCTCGGGTTTTCAGACGATTGTCAAGGTTCCTCAATACTGAAAAGTCGTCCATGAACACCTCAATTGTCTTTTCAGCCATATATGAATAAGCAGCCATCATACAATGCTAAAGGCGTAGCCGGGCGCATTGCACGACAGAGCATTTACTTTAAATGCAAATGTACCATAAGGGAAAGTGAAGGTCATCTTCTCTTGATACTCTGGGGCTATAGCGATCTGATTGTATCCGGAATACCCATCTAAGAAACAGTAATATTCATGCCCTGCCAGCCTATCTACCATCTGATCCAGAAATTGTCACGCTTGGAGGCGCGAGAGACTATAAACTAGGACTCTTTACCTGTTTTTTTTTTCAGACATTGGTGGGTCTAAGTCTTATAACTGAACAAAATCTCCTTATATCCAAAAGATACCAAAATAAAACTACCACTTAGTAGTGGTGTTCTGATATCATATACACTCCTGATCCTGAGTCCCATTTACATATACAAAAGCTGTACTTTTACATTCAAATCAGAGCGCGGAACCTACATGCTTAGTAGACCCACACTAGTGTGCTTGCCAGACGGTATCTGAGAAGCTTTGAGACGTCTTCTCCTATACTGCCCAGTTAAAAGCAGTGCTAAGCTTTATGCTTAGTGGGAAACATATGACTTATCACGAGAAACACATACCTTATTACTCATTTATAGGAGACATATAACAGTAATAGATATGCGATGGCATATATAGTAAATTTTTTAATCAATTCATACATCAGCTTATACACATATTCGTACTTATAGCAAACGTATACTTGTTCAATTCTCTCACAGGACACATATTTGTACTTGTATAATACGTATACGTATTCAGATCTCCCAAAGGACATATATATATTGGACTTATACTTGTACTTGTATTACGGATCTCATATACTTGTATATCGGATCTTATACTTGTATTACGGAGCATAAACTTGTCTTACGGATCTTATACTTGTATTACGGAACATATACTTGTCTTACGGATCTTATACTTGTATTACAAAGCTTATTCTTGTATTTCGGATCTTATACTTGTATTACGGAACTTATTCTTGTATTTCGGATCTTATACTTGTAATGCAGACATATACTTGTCGCTACGGATCTGCCCATACTTGTATTACGAAGACTTATTCTTGTATTTGGATCTTATACTTGTATTACGGAGCATAAACTTGTCTTACGGATCTTATACTTGTATTCTGGAAGCTTATTCTTGTATTTCGGATCTTATACTTGTATTCTGAAACTTATTCTTATGTGTGCAAAAGTAGGTACTATAAGTCGAACGAATCGGGGAATCATATCAAATACATACAAGGTCGGTCGGACTTATACGGAGATACAAACATTGGCAGTAATAGGGTATATCATCAAATACATATCTGGAGCTCATACAGTTCGAGGAACATATCGAACAAATGGATTTATAGGTTTATATCAGAATCATATTCAGACTTGTACATATTCATGTCAAGGTATCTGATTCCTCTCCTTTTTACATGTTTCATGACTTTGTTATACAAATCGGAGCGTATGGTGCCTAAGGGCACACAGTCGCGGTCTAGTATACTAAACATAAGGTCTTATTAATGTACTTTTTATATAGGTGTATTCCTCAACGTCTACACACTATATATCAATAGTCGTTTACCTAGGCAGGGAATATGAATGAAAGGATGGACACAATACACGGGAGCCAGAAGTGCAGTACGATCTTGAGAGCGTGCGTGCCCACGTAGCGAAGTCTTGGCGTAGCACTAAGCGAGTCTTGAGACCGTCGGAACATGCACCTTACGTGGCGAAGTGTCGTAGCGCACTAGCGAGGAGTGCGAAACGCCGTCAAAGCGTGCACGCGCGTGCTTGAAGTGTCGTACCAGCTAGCGGGGTGCGAAAGCACCTGTCGGGCGTGCGCGTAGCGAAGTCTTGCGTAACGCTGGCGGGAATCTTGCAAGCCGTCGGAACATCCACTCATTCATTCTTCGGTCTTAAGTAGTCATACTATCATATGTCTTTAAGAACTTGTAACCTATCTTAATCACATTACATCTTCATATGTTGCCTTGCTTAGATCTACGGAGTCTTTTCTCTATTCATAGCCTTCTTAATTGGCTATCACTTGTTCATTCATATTTCCGCATCATTTGTTATCTTTTAGTTTATATGGCGGTAATAATCATATATAATCTATTTTGTGTCTGAGAATAATTAGGGCATTCTTAACCACATTATGTGCTCATGACATATTGCCTTTCATGTTCATGTTCATGTTCAGGATTCGTTTCATATTTCATATCATATTAATGTTTCATGAGCTTTTATCTATCACATGTGCATTTCTATATTTTCTGTTTCATGCACATTACATATGAATTCATATACTTATGCAGTACAACACCTATGTATTCACATATCATTCATGTATTCTTATTCCTCTATGAATCTACTTTACTTAGAAATTGGAATCATTCCAATTGAATCATCCAAACTAAAGTTATGGCATTTTCATGCCAAACTAGTCAGTTTGCTCATATTATACTAGAGACAGTTTAAAATACTCATTTTTCAGGGGTCTTAACTCCATACCTGACACTGGTTCTTTGTATTCATTTGAAGCTAAGGTGCTAAGGGTTCTTCTCCAACTGGAATCACCCAAATCGGACACCGAAACTCAAGATATGTCCTAAACAACTGGGACTACTCTATGTTCAAAACAGAACCAGAAATTGGCTTGAACATAGCCCCACTTTGAGTGAATTTCTGGGCCACATAGAATCAGAATTTGAAGGTACCTATTTCAAGGAGATTTGTTCTCTGTGACGTCTAGTTTAACCAGCCACTTGAATCACTCAAATCGGATACGAAATGACCAAGTTATAGTCAAAATACTAACACTGGTCCAAATAGAACCGGTAGTGTCGATCACAGGCTTTTTGAATGCCGTTACGGTTAATGAGTACCCATGGTACCGAGTACCACTCTTGTTTAATGCAGAGTGCCACCCATGAAAATACCCATAAATGGTGGTTTTTCTCCCATTTTTCATATTTTTCTGAACCAACTGATACTCAATACACACATCAAAACTGCTCCGTATTCATCTTACTTAACCTGTATTCTACTCAAATCATCTTTCAATACTTATCTTACTTCAAACCTTTCATGAATTACTCCCAAAACAACTCTAATATGGGTCATAACCCATACATAAACAAACATAAGGATTAGTTAGGGTTTGTTCCAACCCCGAACTCCATTACTTTGATTAAACCATGAATCCAACCTCAAAGGGAGGATTCCATATTTTTCTTGTACCGTTTAGGGTTTTACCAACCCTACTTTCAAGAAATCTAGAGTTGGGATGAAATCCTAACAAACCCTAGGTTTGAAAACCATAGAAACCCCTACCATGGTCCAACTATACATAATCCCATACAAAGTTCATAATTTCCATACAAAAATCCAAAGATCCATAACTTAAACTAGGCTTCTTCTTCTTCCTTCTTTTTCTTCTTCTTCTCCTTCCCTTCTTCTTCTTCTTCTTCTCCACCGTTTTCTTCTCCAACATGAGACCAAATTTGGTCTTAAATCAAAGATATCTCCTTAGGCCATGTTTGGCTCCCAAAAACCCATTTTTTTGGGTTAAGTTTTTTATTTATTTCACTTTAGCCCTTAAGTTCTTCTTTTTTTGCAGATAAAGTTAGGCATATTTCTATTTTAACCCATAACCTTCTTATTTTATGACTTATATGTCCCTTTTTGGCAAATTACATATGTACCCTTGTTTTATCTGTCTGAATTAGGGTTTCTCGTTTTATTTCACAGAAAAATTCATGGCTTTAACTTTTATTAAACCCTAAACATATTCGAAAAGTGCTAGGGTATATTTGAATTATTCTGAAATGAGTAGTGGAAAATGAATTAACCTCGTGTGGCCCTTATTCAATTTCCGATAGTCAATGCAAGAATTCTCGAGCCTATGGCTAGAAGGTATTATATTATTCTCTGTCTTTATCAACATTGTTCCTCCTTTTTCGGCTGGCACATCTTGGACTTACCGCTTGCAGCATGAAATACAGATAAATTACCCCGACATCTAGCCATTTCAGTACTTCCTTGCGGACTACTTCTTTCATGGTTGGATTTAGCTCCTCTGTGCTTCCATTGAAGGCTTATGACCATATTCTAGCAGGATGCGATGCATACACATAGAAGGGCGAATCCCCCTTAAATCAGCTAGAGACCAACCAAGCGCATCCTTGTGATCCCTAAGTACTCTTAATAACTTATCTTCTTCTTCTACTGTCAGGGAAGCTGAAATAATCACTGGTAAGGTGGATGCGTCCCCAAGATAAGCATACCTCAAATGGGTAGGTAGTGGCTTTTGTTCCATCTTTGGTGGTTGTTCGAAGGATGGCACTGACGTTTGAGCAATTTCCCTTAGGGGCTCGTAGTATTTCCTTCTATTAGGATGGAAGGAGTCCATCCATTTCACATACTCTTTGACCTCTTCTCCCAATTCTTTTACATTCGTGCATGCGGGCTAATCTCGAAAATTCGGTGGGATTTCTTATGGCTGAACACTATAGCCTCCCACACGGTCTCCATCATGAAGCATGTGTCACTCGCGAGTGTCTCGAGCCTCCAAAGACATTGAACTTGACACTTTCGTCACATCTATCAATTTATTTCTCCATACACATCAATCATTGCTCTACTAGTAACAAGAAAGGGTCTAATATTATGGGTATTTCTTTATCTTCTTCCATGTCTAGAATAATGAAATCAGTCGGGAAGATAAACTTGTCTACCTTTACCAGGACGTCCTCTATCACCCCCACAGGATGTTTAATGACTGTCACTTCTTCTGATTGTATTTGTAGTTGGGCCCGAGCTACCTAATGTCGTCGGAATATGGATAACGACATGAGGTTTATACTGACTCCTGAGTCACCTGAGGCCTTCTCAAGATGGAGTTCCCGATGGTATAAGAATGAAAATCATTTTTGCCTAGGTCTTCGGCACGTAGCGGTTTCCTCGAAGAGATGACACTACATTCCTCGGTGAGATTCAACATCTCAAAATCGACAATCTTCTTTTTCTTTGTGGTATATCCTTCATGAATCTTACATAACTGGGCATCTGTTATAACACATCAGCAAATGGAATGTTGATATGCAGTTTCTTGAACACTTCCATAAACTTAGTGAATTGCGTGTCCAATTTATTCTTCCTTAGGTGTTGAGGGTACGGAATGGGGACAGTGGGTTCAGTCGTAGTTGGTCGATCTTTAGACTTAGTTTTTTCTTCTGTAGACTTTTTCTCTTAGGGTTGTTCCCTTTCTATCTTGTCATTATGACTGGTCTGGGTTACCTCCTTTGTTTCTACCTCTTCTATCACTGGTGGCAGCCCTGGTATTGCTAATTACCCTACCACTTCTCAATGTGACAGCTTTAACATGTTCACTACCTTCTCGTTTCGGGTTCACCTCTGAGTTGCTAGGTAATGATCCATGCTGTGTCTCAGTCAACAATGTGGCCATTTGGCTTATTTGCACTTTCAGTTTCCAGCCCTCCCCGCCCTCCTCCACTGTCACGCGGGCCACAAATCCCTTGATTTTGCAAATAGGTGGATTGGTTCGTAGAAATGCTGAGATTGATTTTGGCATGTGGCCTTCGCCCATTCATAAATGTGCGTTATGGGAAGTCATCATACGAGCCAAGGCTTCTCTTCCCCAAACCACTCTTTCCTCGTGGTATTTGCTCACTCGAGTGGTGGCATACTATTATGGTTGTTCCTCCAACCATAGTTTTGATTGCTCTGATTATTCTGGTTACCTCTCTAACCCTAGCCCTAATTCTGATTCTGATTCTGGTTCCTTTTATGAAATGTATTACCTCCACACTGTCCCTACTATTGTTGATTCTGTTGATTCACATACCGTGCTTGCTCCACTGTTATCTGTCCTAATTGATAATCCATAGTATTGTGTTGCCCTCCACAAGACTCGTAGATCTCCCAAGGATTATTCTGAATCACATTCACTGTACTTGGCTACTTTTGTAGCTTTAGTTGTTTAGTTAACTGTGTGACATGGTTTACCAAATTACTGAGAACTTCTATGTTTGCTCCCGCTAAGGGCTTCTTAGGTGTTGATCTATCTCGAGGCCACTGATTAGAATTAGTGGTTGTATCCTCTAATAGCTCATAAGCTTGATCTGTAGTTTTTTTCATCAGGGCACCTCCTGCTGAGGCATCAATGATTGTCCTAGTTGAATTGCTTAAATCATTATAAAACGTGTGCACCTGCATCCACCTAGTCAACTTGTGGTGTGGACATCTCCTCAATAGCTCATGAAATCTCTCCCAGGCCTCGGCCAAGTTCTCCCCCTCTAATTGTCTGAATGTGTTAATTTCTTGCACTAGTTGTGTGATCTTTGCGGGTGGGAAAAATTTTGGCTAGAAATTTCTACACTACGTCATTCCATGAGGTATTGAACCGTGGCTGGCTAGGTTGTTCAATGCTTAGCCTACCGCTAAGTGATAAAGTGGGAATGACGAATCCGAGAGCTTCTTCGCTATTCATTGTACTCTAATCGCGGCCGACATTGATAAAACTTGTAAGATGTGTATTCGGATTCTCACTAGGCAACCTTGAAATCAGATAATAGGGAGCACACAGAGTTACCCTTTTATTCGGTTGTTCACTTGAATAGGTGGTCTTCGATACCGATCAAATAAATCAGATGGTAAGGTGAACTCCTCAAGTAGCATATGCGGATTATCAGGCTGTACAAATGATCGGGTGGCCTGATCTCTATAATTCTGTCCATTCTGATCAACTAATAGTTCATTCCTTTTCTTTTGAACCGGCCCTTCATCCTCTTGATTCCGCATGATTTCAAATCGGGTTGCTAAGGTTTTCTCACAGAATCGATGTAATGTCCGCTCGTTCGTGATCGAATGAAGTAAATCATGACTTGTCTTTGCATGCACACTACATGCTTTCTCGAAATCACAAGCATGAAGTCGACCAAGTCACAAATACGTATGAAATAAGGCACAATACCTAAAACGAAGGATTAAAAAAAAATTATATATATATATATAATTATAATTAATAAGTAAAAAGAACTAAATAAAATAAAATTTATCCAAAGTACAATCTATGGCATGGTTGTCAATATAAAAACTAAACTTCTCCCCAACAACGGCGCAAAAATCTTGATGGGCTGAAAGTGAGTTTTGTAAAGTCAAAAATGCAGACTGCTAGCGCGCAAGTATACGTGTCGAGTTCACTAGCATAAAGGTGGGTCAAGTGTCGCCTCCCACGGTAAGAGAAGCATGCTAAGTAATCGATTTAGTGACCTAGACAATATTTGATCCAAATGAGTAGCGACTATGAATAAATTAACCGAATTAAAGAAAGCCTACATAAGTTTCGTTTGTTGTAATGATGAGAAAACCTAGGGTTTTGCCTTCACCTACCACATGATGGATTTTAACTAGATAGCGATTTATTTTAATATACTCATATGATTTATGTTAGCTGGGTTTGATCATGTGCCCATAAGATATTCTCTCTCGATATAACTCCGCCTATCTCGCTTAGTGGTGTATTGCATCTCTCGCTTCCACCCCCTCGACTGAGATGCAAGGAATGTGCAACCTTAGTGCTACACCTAGAATGCGGATATCTCTATTCTCGATTGACTAAGTGTTGCTTTACTCCATGTCCTTACGAGTCATCATCTCTCGATGTCGACTCTAGCATTAGCATACAATTCACAAAGAATGACATGTGGTTAAATTAGGGAGTAAAATAACCATATAAATTCATATCGATATTAAATAAACCACAATTAAAGTATTAATCCATCATGGTGCTGTTAGGGTTGACAAAACCCTAGAGAGAAAAGTTAGTTCAAAGTGATTTTCATTACAAACTGGAAGATTTTCAGCATCACATGAATTAGAGAAAGAAATACAAAAGAACCCGTCTTCGCGATCTCCCGGAATCCGTTTTCACCAATCTCTTTCTATCCGTCTCTCTTTGTCTTTAGTCTGTCTCCAATCCCCCCTTCTTGCCTCAAAATTGCTTCCTTTTTATACCTTGGAACTCGGGCCCATCAATGGCCTAGAAAATCACAACTTTTAGAGCTCCCATTTTGGAATGGGAGATCTTACACGCTAAGCATGGGCGGGACCTTCATTGTCAAGCATCGAGGCAAACGCACTCTGGTATTCAGCTCACAGCAGTCGTAGCCCCTCACAGTGCCATTATGAAGCGCCTACGCCGAGCGTGGCCGCCTCACGCTAAGTACCCGAGACAATCTCTACTGCATTTCTTTGCTGCATTCTCTTCTTTGGTCCATTCTTCTATTGTTAGCTTCCTTTTTTATTCCAATATCGCCATGTTCTATGAAACATTATAGTATAGGGGATTAGCGCAATATCAATGCATATGAATGGGAATCAGTGTTGAAATATAAAACACATAGAAATTGTAATTCGAATATATGGCATTCATCTGAACAAATCCCTAAGGACTTTCAAGACAAGGTCGCCTTTTTGAAACTTCCTAGGGTTGACTCTTTTTTTGAATGCATGGGTCATCTTCCTCTAATAGGCCTGAACATGATCTACTGCCCTCAATCTCCTCTCATCCAAAAGGCTGTCGATCATAATGATCGGGTCCACTTACCAAATATCCATTTCTCGCTCTAGTGCTACCTCAAAGATCCCATCTCAATCTCACACAGGTAGCATTGCCTCCATACCATACATACACCAAAGAATATGGGTAGCCCCAAAGAAAGGTACTAAAAGATGCACGTATAAGGCCACAACGTGATGAGGGTTTCATGACTAATCCCAAGAAGCTTCACCATCTTCTCGTCCTGATTTTATTTCACTCCTAACTAACCCATATCGCGGATCGGTACATGCCACATGATGCAACGACACTTTTAATTATCCCGTCGATCACTTAAAACATTATGTAATTAGGCTCATGATGATTTTGATATCGCATATTAATGCGTTATATGATTACCGCGATTTGGCTACTACGACCTGATATGTGCAGCTTCGACTGATTTTGGGCTGGGCTGTCGATTTGACTGGGATGCATCTTCTAAGACTTGGGGCGTAGAT
The DNA here is from genome assembly GCA_016808115.1 of Tetrastigma voinierianum. Taxonomy (NCBI): domain Eukaryota; kingdom Viridiplantae; phylum Streptophyta; class Magnoliopsida; order Vitales; family Vitaceae; genus Tetrastigma; species Tetrastigma voinierianum. The sequence continues at coordinate 350,880 of JAEQBH010000717.1, forward strand.
TTCGTTGAGCCAACATAATATCTGAGATGAAATATAGATTAACGTGACTGTAACGTAGTTGTGCGCCCAAACCAACAAAATTTATATACCTATTCCTTCTACTTCTGTAGCCTAGCTACTGTAGTATAGCGATTCTAGGGTCGTACTCAGGGATGGGTTTTTTTCGTACAAAATGATTTGCAGTGATTCAAAGTGGTGAATTTAAGTTTGGATTTTTGGGTTTGATAAAAACAGTGGTGTATGGTAGGTTGCAAACAGAAAATAAAATAATTAAAAATGTAAAATAGAACCCCTTGAAGTGTTAGGTCACTAGGGTTGGATTCCTAAGGCAACTGAGGGTTTCCAGGGTCCTTTCCTCGCATTGGGGAGGATGACCTATAGTCATCTTCCGAACCAGATCTTCATTTAGCTATAAAACCTAACCCTTAATAATTATCCTTTGAAAAATGGTACTCACTGAGCATCAATGGTCTCCAACAATGAAAAACAATTCTCCCTGACTCACCTTAAAATGATTAATAGAGGGTAACTAATGAATCTCAGTGGATCTAGCAATAAGCATCCACCGAATTTACCAACACAGTCATTCAAGGTGAATCTAGGATCTAAACCTAGAGTTCAAAGGAAACACAAACTTCCAAAGAAGTACCTACGGTGAAACATGAAACCCTCCAAAGAGTCTTAAGATCCTCAGACTCCAAGAGCCTTCCACTTCAAGGAGGAACGGGTTTTAGCCGCTCATTCTTCGAGTTGTCATCCTCGGAGGGTGTCGGTCTCATTTAAAATTGAGAAAATGGGAGAAAGTGAGAGAAAATGGAAAAGAGTGGGGAGAAAGTAGCTTCATGGGGTATTAATGAGCGAAAAAGTTGTGCTTTGATTATAGTGCGCGGGGAGCATATCTTGCCCGGTAAGCAAAATTACAAAAAAAAAACCAAAATCAAAAGCTATTACAAGGGACAAATTTGGAAGAAACAAAAAAATGTAACAAAAAGGTTAAAGTGTCAAAAAACAGGAAAGGTAAACAGTGCAGGAAGGTGAAAAGTGGCTGGCAGGATGCAATTTCATAACCGTGCGAAATTTCGCAGGAAATTTTTTTGTTGTGGTCCTTTTTCTTCTATTTTCTGATCCTCTTTCCTTCTGGCTTTGATCTACATTGCTGAGTTTGACTCGAATTCTTCGTGCTTGGATTGATTCAACAATTTTAGCATAATGGCAACTTACCAAAAACTACGAGTAGCCATAAAATGCGATCACGTAGAATAGTAGGGACCTTGTAATGTGCAAATCGGGTTAATTACCTTTGATTAGTACACAGTGCTCAAACACAAATAGCAGGTTCAAAATAGCACTTTTTGAGCACTAATTAGGGATGTGAGTGCATGCAGCTCAGAAGGTGGTATGTGTATCAAGTCTTTGTGCATCTGACACTTCAGACATCTCTGTATAAATTGGCAACAATTTGTTTCTACGGTCAACCAAAAGTAGCAAATCCTCATGATATTACGCGTTAGCATATGACCTCCCATGTGTGGGCCACAGACTCCTGCATGAACCTCTCTCATCACTCCAATGTCTATGAGGCACGGTCTAGATATCGTAACAGTGCCATTGGGGCGGTCTCTCTCTGAGTGCATCCCCACAAACAACAAATCGGCAGCTAAATGTCACCGTCTTTGTCTTATCCTTGGCAGTGACTGCCCAGGTAAGCAGCATGATAAGCTGATAAATATCGTGGTGCGAGTGGCTAAATGCTTGATCCTCGATATCTCGATTAAACAACATTGGTAGTGCGAGATCGGAGTCTCGATCAACAATAGTCGCACAGTCACTCTCGTGGAAATCTCAATTATAGAAGCTAAGGTGGCTAACGCATTAGCAAACTAATTCTCTGCACTGGGCAGATGTATATATCTCAACTCATTAAACCTATCAACCAACAAATCCAAGTAAGATGGTTGATTAGTGCCCAAATAGTGCTGTTTTGAGCTCTGTTCATTGTAGGTTTTAAGCACTTTTTGTGTACTAATCAATTTAAATAACCCAATTGATACACTAAGGTCCCGACTATACTACTAATCATATTTTGTGGATATTTTATAGTTTTGCAAGCAGTTATACATTTATCTTCAAGCCTATTCAAATCTAAAGAAGAGCAGGCCAGAACTTCGAGAATTTGCATGTACAAAGCAAAAGGTAATTATAGCTAAATACCAAGGGAGAGTGAGCATTACGGATTTGCGGTGAAGTGCCCCATGGCTGTAGATTTCTCGGCCTACTTGAGAATTTTTCGCAACTGCCGGAGTATTCTTGTGTTGACCGCACGGGCGCTTTTTATGGTTTTGTACCAAAATTGCCCTCAATGTGATTTTGTTGTTTCATACTTTTTGTAATTTCCTTGACTCTGAGCAGTATATAAGCCTCAGTCAAGCTCACAATAAAAGGCTTTTAATCCATGTCGATAAATCGGCGCCAAAGCTTTCAGCTTTTTGATTAGTGCCCAAAAAGTGCTATTTTGAACCCTATTTATTATAGGTTTTGAGTGCTTTTTGTGTACTAATCATCGTAATTAACCCGATTTGCACATTAAAGTCCCTGCTATTCTACTAATCGCATTTTTTATGGCAAATTTTGTAGTTTTTGCGAGCTAGTTTTACCGAAATTGTTGAGTCGATCCAAGCACGAAGAATTAGAGTCAAACTTAGCATTGTAGATCAAAAACCAAGAAGAAAGAATAGCAGAAAACATAAGAAAATGGAACCTGCGAAATTTGGTTCTATGACCATGTTCCGGCTCTTGGATTCCTCCTATTGCCCAGATCCACCTTTTTTTTGACAGTGGCCCTTTTTGTTTGCATTTGTTTTATTATTTCCTTTCTACCACTTTTGTTGTAATCACTTATGTTTGGATTGTATGGTATTTCACTTGGTTTGTAAGGCTATATAAGCCATTTGTATACACTGTTGAGGAAGACATTTTTTGCTGTGAATAAAATTAGGGCTTCAGTTCTCCCGTTTTTCTTCTTTTCTCTCATTTTCTCTCCCTTTCTAGGCTGCCAAACACTCCTCTGAGGATGACAACTTAGAGGATGGTTGGGTAGACCTTTTCCTCTTTGAAGAGGGAGAATGCGGAAGTAACAGTTTTGGAAATGTGACGGTCCTCTGTTTTTAACGTAGGCATTTATTTTCATTTGTGTTCCTATCCTTCACTCTAGGTTTAAATCTCCTGGAGTACATCTTGATTGACTAGTGATGCGTCTTTTAGGGTTGTGGATGCTTATTGTTAGATTCGAGTGATATTCATTAGTTGCCTGTTTTATTCTTGTAAGATGGGTCCAGGAGGTAGGTTTTCACTGTCTAGGACCATGAATGTTCGTTAAATGCAAGTTCTACTGTTTTTCATGTATGCAGTTATGGGTATTTGCGTTCCTACTTCTCACCTTAGGTTAAAATCTCTTAAGCATGCCCTCCTTAATGTGTATTTGGCAAGCTTTTTGGGTTCAGTGGATACTTTCATTAGGTCCACTGATGCCCAGTTAGTTGTCTCCTATTAGTTGTGTGGGAGTAGGGTTTTTTGAGATAATATTTTTGCTGCTAGGGACATTTATGCCTAATAAAATGCTTTCTATCAAAAGGAAAATTATTAGGGTTTAGTTTTTAAAGTTAAATGAAGATCCGGTTCGGGAATTGACTATATGTCATCTTCCCCAACGCGAGGAAATGAACCCGGGGACCTCTCAGTTTCCTTAGGACCTAAAACCAGTAGCCCAATGCTTTAAGGAGTTCTTTTCTTATTTTTCTTCATTTTATTTTTCGGGTTTGCAAACCATCGGCTCTGTTTTTACCAGCACGAAAATCAAATTGAAATTCACCATTTTTGAACCTCACTGTAAATCATTTGTACAAAGAAAACCTATCCCTGTGTTTGACCCTAGAACACCGCTATCTTGCCGGTAATGACTCGACAGTGAGGAGAAGTAGGATATAAATATTGATTCGGATCACCACATCTTTGTGCTTTCGTCTTTCTGTGGGTGTGATTTTCTCTCATTTTCTCTCCCTTTCTTGCACTTTCTCACTAGCCAAACACCCCTTGAGGATGACAACTCATGGGGTGCTCGGCTAAACCCCTCTCATCCTTAAAGAGGAGGGTCACTAGGTGGAAGTTTTGAGGTAAAGCACTGTCCTCCACATTTATATGAGACATTTATTATCATTTATGTTTTACGTATCTCACGTTAGGTTTTGAATCCTTGTGATGCCACAGTGCGATGCTTGGCAAGCTTTAAGGCTGGTGGATACTTGTGCTAGATCTTGATCTTTAGCAGTTTGTTATTTGCTCTACGGTTTAGATCGAGTCGGTTTAGCGCTTTGAAATATTAGTGGTTAATAAATGATGTATACTAGGAGAAACACTTTTAGGGTTCAGTCTTTATGGCTAAACATAGATCCGGTTCGGAAAATGACTATAGGTCATCCTCCCTAACACGAGGAAAAGGACCCGAGGACATTATAGTTGCCTTAGAACCCTAAGCTTAGTGGCCCGAAGCTTCAAGGATTTCTTTTACACTTTATTTCCTTATAGTTACGGTTTTTCAAGCCATCAACCTCACTGTTTTTACAAGAAACCCAAAATCCAAAGTGGAAACACAATTTTCAGTCAACTGTGACTCACTTCGCATGAAGAAAACCCATCCCTGAGTTCGACCCTAGACATTATCTTTACTTGATGCTTTGTTATGGCAGTAGGAACCTAGGATATAAATTTGTTGATTAAGTTGCACCTGCGTGACCGCGAGGTCAAATGGGCGCGTTGCGGGGATGGTGCCGTAGTGTGAGTGAAGTGTGAACTTGTGATCCACATCACAAGTAGTGAATTCTCATTCCACTTTTATTTTGCCATTATTCCCATTTGATTCCTTCTGAAATTGCATGTTTATCTTGTGCATACTAGTTTTTATTTGTTTAAATTTAACCAGCTATAACCACTTTTTGGTAGCCTTGTTTTTAGTTTCTTCTTGCATTTTTGTATTGTGTTCCTAGGACTTTATGCAACATTAGGATAGGAACCTTTATGACCCGACTAGAGAACCGGTGCTCCATAAAACGAGAGTGTGAAGTCGGTTACATAGTGTCGAGATGGAGCCTCCACACGAGGAGCAACAAAGTCGACGAGGGGATCCCAAGAAACTGAATGCCTACATGTCAATGAGGACCATATACACCCACGAGGTGAGTGCACCCTCATCGTTGCCTCACAGAAAGATGTAGTCATCAGGCCTTATTTGGTGCCTTTGTTCCTAACCTTCCATGGTATGGAAAATGAGAATCCATACACACACATCCGGGAGTTTGAGGAAGTTTGCACAACTTTCAAGGAGGGTGCAATTGATATGGATCTGCTTAAGCTGAAGGCCTTCCCCTTGACCCTCAAAGATAAAGCCAAAATTTGAAACCTTAATTCTCAGCGAGACAAATCGAATTGAGGCGAAATTGCGAGGCGGAGTTTTGAAAAGTTCTTCAATGCACATAGGACCAACAGTTTGAAGAGGCAAATTTATACATTTGTAGCCCATGATAATGAGAAGTTCTACCAATGCTGGGAGAGATATATGGAAACCATCAGTGCATGCCCACATCATGGTTTTGATACATGGATGTTGATCAACCACTTCTATGATGGAATGTCTTCTGCCATGAAGCAATTATTGGAGACCATGTGTGGAGGGGACTTCTTGAGCAAGAATCCAGATGAAGCCATAGACTTCCTTAACTATGTAGCTGAAACCTCCAAAGCAGGATGAGCGAATCCTAGGGAGATAGACGAGGATGAGGCCACCACCCGAATCAAAGGGAGGCATATACTCGCTCTCGAGAGGACATGGGACGAAAGGAAAGGCTGTCCACCTTGACGGGGGAGGTTAGAAGGAGTTTGAAATGAGGAATCGACATGAGGTACGGCAGTGGCGAGGCATCTATGCCCTAACACGGCCATGCTTCAATGGTAGTCCACTATTATGAGAGAGCATTGCCCCAGTGTTCCTTGATAAGGACTTTGTGACAGCAAGCGATAAATGGGCGATACAAACCTGACCCTGACCCCATCTTGCCAATACCTACAACCCCAGCCCGGAGAGACCACCCAAACCTCCTGGAAGCCAAAACTCACTCCTATGTACTCTGTTGCCTGACCGGCGACTATGGATCCTCGGCCCGGCCCGGCCCACCATCGTCTTCATCTCTAGTTGAATAAGCTATTATGAACTTGAGTAAGGTGGTGGGTAACTTTGTGGAAGAACAAAAGGCAGTAAATGCCCAGGCCAATCAAAGAATTGACACGGTGGAAAGCACACTCAATAAGAAAATAGACAACCTACACTTTCGAAATTTCTGAAAGCATGATGGCACATGAAGCTGTTCTCCCAAAAATATGATAACATGCAGTATTCAATCTCAAGACTATCTAACCAGCAACAGGTGCAGGAAAAGGGGAAATTCCCCTCTCATACACAACCAAATCCTAGGGGACTGCATGAAGTGAGATCTTCTAGTGAGCCAAATTCTAGGATGGATGAAGTTAAGGCAATCATCACATTGAGAAGTGTGAAGAGTTCGAACGGCCCGGCCCCAAAAGCGGTAAAACAAGGCGGGAAGGTGAAGGCGAATCAGAGGAGGTGGTGATTAAGCATACTACCGTAAAAAATAGCACACCCCCACCTTTTCCTTAAGCACTAAAAGCTAAAAAGAATGCCATTAATTAGGCTGAAATGTTAGAAGTGCTGAGGCAAGTAAAGGTTAACATCCCCCTGCTGGACATGATCAAACAAATCCCCACCTACGTAAATTTTTTGAAGGACTTATGTACAGTGAAAAGAGGCCTGAATGTTGACAAGAAGGCCTTCTTGACTGAGCAAGTCAGTGCTATTATCCAATGCAAGACTCCAGTGAAGTATAAAGACCCAGGTTGTCCAACCATCTCGGTTAATATTGGAGGCACTTATGTGGAAAAGGCACTGCTAGACCTGGGTGCAAGTGTGAATCTCCTCCCCTTTGATCGATGTACCTAACGACTCGGGTTGGAAGAACTGGCCCACCTCCACTCTGCTTGTCTCTTGCAGATAGATCAGTAAGATACCAAAGGGACAGTGGAAGATGTCTAATACAAGTGGACCATTCTGCTATCCGATGGAATTTTGTTGTATTTGACTGAGAACCAACAGCAGCGAGTACAGTATGTACTATCATCTTGGGAAGACCATTCTTATCCACTTCCAATGCGATTATCAACTGCCGAAATGGTGTTATGCAATTCACCTTCGGAAAACATGACCCTACCAGCTCAACATCTTCCACTTGAGTAAAAAGCACACATCGAGTGGAAGATGGCTTGAAACAGTTTGCATCGATGACACAATCTTGGAGGAACAAGTTGACCCGGACGGGGGGATGCGGGATGTGCTAAGCTAGGGTGTTTGAGTATTCAAAAGGGGCGGGGAAGCCGCAAGGACATGAAATTTGTCTAGGGAGCCTTTGGAGAAAGAAACAAGAAATTTGGCTGATGATTGAGCAAACAAGTGAGCCCAGAGGAAATTGGAGAAGCAAATCTTTGCCTGTGGAGTTGAAATATGCCTATTTGGAAGAGTAGGAGCAGTGTCCAGTTGTCATTTCATCCCTGCTCAACACTTCACAAGAAGGTAGCCTCCTGCACATCCTCAGGGAGAATAAGCAAGCTCTAGGATGGAAGATTACTAATATGAAGGGTATTAGCCCAGAAGTTTGCACCCATCACATCTACCTAGAGGAGGAGGCAAAGTTAGTAAGCGACACAGAGAAGGTGAACCCTTATCACGAAAGTGGTTAAAGGCGAAGTCCTAAGCTGCGTAATTTTGGTATCATCTACCACATATCGAGATAACACCTAGGTGAGTCCAACTGAGTGGTACCTAAGAAATCGGGGGTAACCACGATTGCATAACGAAAAGGAGAGAGATGCCCACCGCCTTTACGGGTTGGAGGGTATGTATTGATTATAGGAGGCTAAATGAAGTGACCAGGAAGGATAACTTCCCTCTACCCTTCATGGATCAGCTTCTTGAGAGGATTTCTGGTCAACCCTTCTATTGTTTCCTGGATGGCTATTCAGGATACTTTCAAATTGAAATTGCTGCAGAAGACCAGGAAAAGACCACCTTTTGATTCGTGCCACAGTAGGTGTACCGGAATCAACAAAATTTGTATCCTAGAATTCCTATTGTCGTAGCAAAGCTACTGCAGTATAGTGGTCTAAGGTCGAACTCAGGGATGAGTTTTCTTCATGCTAAATGAGTCACAGTTGATTGAAATTGGTGTTTCCACTTTTGATTTGGGGTTTTGGTAAAAACAATGAGGTTGATGGCTTGTAAAACTGTAACTGTAGAGAAATAAAGTGTAAAAGAACTCCTTGAAGTTTTGGACCACTAGGCTTAGGGTTCTAAGGTAACTGTAATGTCCTCAGGTCCTTTTCCTCACGCTGGAGAGGATGACCTACTGAAATCCATTTCTGAAGCGGATCTAGGTTTGGCTATAAAAAATTGAACCTAAGTTCCTTCCTAGTATATAGCATTTATTACCCATTAATGTTTCAAACGATTAAGACCATCAGTTAGATCTAACACCACGGGAGCTAATAAATGGCAACTAATTGAGCATCAGTGGATCTAGTAATAAGTATCCACTGGAGCGCGAAAACTTGCCAAGTACTAGCCACTCAAGGTACATCACGATTCAAACCCGTATGAGATCTGCGAGAAACATAAATGATAACAAATGCACTGCATTGAGTGCGAGGGACCGGTGTATTACCTCAGGCAACTAACCTGATGGCCCTCCTTTCTTCAAGGATGAGGGAGGTTTAGCCAAGAATCCCTTGAGTTGTCATCCTCAAAGGGTGTTTGCGAGGTGAAAAATGTGAAAAGGGAAAGTGAAGAAAATCGCACGTGCGGGAAGAGTTTGGCTTTAGGCGCCAATTTTATTGATAGACTAAAACTAACAGTTACATGAGCTTGACTGAGCTTATATAGTGCTCAGAGTCAAGGAAATTACATAAAAGTATGAAAGAACAATAATTACATTAAGGGCATTTTGGTACAAAGCCACAAAATACAATCAACAACACAGCATATAGGGCAGGTTGCAAAAATTCAGCAGGTTGAGAAATTTTCGCAACACTACAAAATTCCTGCTGCTCTTCCCTCCTTCTGCATTTTGGCTCCAATTGCCTTTTGATTTGCACATGCAACTTCGAGTTCGGCTCGGGTTCATCGTATTTGAATTGACTCGAAGAATATGGTGTAATTGGCATGCAAAACTACAAAAATATCCACAAAATATGATCAATAGTATAACCGGGACCTTAGTGTATCAATTGGGTTATTTAAGTTGATTAGCACAAAAAAAGTGCTCAAAACCTGCAATAAACAGGGCTCAAAACAGCACTATTTGGGCACTAATCACATTCACATTCCCATTTGGCACATATGCATGCGGAATGCCATTTGGCACGTGTAATGCCCACATACGTTTAGCGATGTATTCTCGGTATTTTTCGGTGATTTGGTGGGCTCATTGTGGAGGTTTACATGGATGACATTACGGTCCCATGGAGGGAGTTTTGAAGAATGTCTAATCAACATGGAAGCGTCACGCAAGGTGCATAGAAAACAGTCTTGAACTAGGAAAAATGCCATTTTATAGTTAGTCGGAAGGTGTCTTGGGGCATATTATTTGGCGAGAAGAAAAAGGAATCGAAGTTGATAAGCCAAAATTGACTTAATTTCCAAAGCGCCCTCCCGATTAGTGCCCCGAATAGTGTTATTTAATTTTTGTATAATCGCGGGTTTAAACACTTTTTATGTACTAATCGACTTTAATAACTTAATTGGTACATTGGGGTCCCGACTTTGCTACTGATCACATTTTGTAGCTATTTTTAGTAGTTTTGCAGGTCAAATGTCTCATCATCTTCAATCCGATTCAAACATAATGAACTTCGAGCGGTCGAAGATGTGATCAAACCCGAGGAGGAAATTTGGAGCAAAAATCTTGAAGGAGAGCTCGGTGGAAATTTCGCGAGGTTAAATTCGCCCAACAACCTTTCCCCTCACGCTATTATTCCTTTTGACCAGCTTTTTGTGGTTTTTATACAAGTTTTCCCTTGATGTAATTTTGGTTCATTGCACACTTTTGTAATTTCCTTATCTTAGAGCACTATAAACTCGATCTTGCTTAATAAATCGAAAAACAACCGCTCCGTCAATGATCAAGGAAATTTGGCCGCGAAGCTTCCTCCTCTAATTTTTGTGATTTTCTCTCCCTCTCCTTCATTTTCTTGCACTTTCTTGGTATCCAAACACCCCTTGATGATGACAAATCAAAAAGGGATCTTTCGGCTAAAACCCCTCCATGCATGAGGAAGGCAGCTGGGTGTTGGTTTTAAGGAAAGCTGCATGTTCTCATGCTTTTCATGTTTGTATTTAAGGGTATTTGTGTTCCTGCTTCTCACCTTAGGTTAAAATCTCTTAGGCATGCTCTCCCTAATGTGTATTTGGCAAGCTTTTTGGGTTCAGTGGATGCTTATCATTAGATCTACTGATGCCCAGTTAGTTGTCTTCTATTAGTTACTGAAGGGTAGGTTTAAGAGGTGTGTTCTCATCGGTTGGGAGCATTTATGCTCATTAAAGGCCATCTTTCAAGAGGAAAACTCTTAGGGTTTAGGTTTTAAAGCTAAATGAAGATCCGGTTTGGGAAATGACTATATGTCATGCTCCCCAATGCGAGGAAAAAGACCCGAGGACATGTCGGTTAACTATAACCACAAAAAAGCTTAGTGGCGAGACTTGAGAATTCTCTCTTATTGTTTACTTCAAGTTATTTCAAGTTTTAAACCATTCACCCACACTGTTTTTCACAAACCCTAAAAGATCCAACGAGAAAACACCATTTTCAATGCATTGTAACTCTTCTCTCACGAAGAAAACCCATCCCCGTGTTCGACCCTAGAGCCACTATCACTGCGGTATTTCTCGTCAATAGTAGGAATCCAAGGATATAGATTACATTGATTCGAGAACACCTGCCTGGCACAAAAGCGAGAATCGAATGGGCGCTATTACGGGGATGTTTCCGTGAAGAAAAGCTAAATGACAACGGTCATCCTGAAGTGTTGGTGAAAATCATTCTTTTTTATTTTACCATTTTCTCCACTTGCAAATTCTTTTACGGGAGAGTTTGAAAATTTTGCGTATCTCTTGTTTTCCTTGTTTTGAATTTAGCTAATATTAACCTTTTGGTGATGTTTTGTTGGTTTCTTGCTTGTTTGTATTTGTGTTCGTAGTAGTTTATGCGTGGAATGAAACCTTGCGACGGGTGGAAAGAACTTAGTGATCTCCGATTGGAGCAGGGCTATAAGTTAGCCTTCCACGGTAATCGGATAGGCTACTTGAAGCGTGGAGTGGGGGGGGTTCAAGGGAGCCCAATGCCTACGAGGTTAATGAGGACCACATACACCTGGGGTGAGTGCACCCTCTATGCATTATACCCACTACGGAGGATGTAGGCGTAAGGCCTTATGCAGCATTCCACAGTCCCAGGCTTTTCATGGTATGGAAAATGAAATCCATACACACACACATGCAGGATTTGAGGGGAAGTTTGCACGACTTTCAAGGAGGGTGCATTTGATATCAGATTGCCCAAGGCCCAGCCTTCCTTTGACCCTCGAAGATAAAGCGAAATTTGGCTCCCAATACATAAGGCTAGGACTATCGGGAATGGGCGGGAGGTGTAGGAATTTGAATTTTTGAAGAAGTTCTTCGGTGCCCAAGACCAACAATTTGAAGGAAAATTTATACCTTTACGTAGCTCATGGCGGGTGAGAGAGAGAGATTTTATCCAGTCTTGGGAAAGGTATCTTGGAAACTATCAGTGCATGCCCTCCGTGGCTTTGACACATGGATGCTAGTAAACCACTTCTACGATGGAATGTCCCCTTCCATGAAATAACTCTTGGACACCATGTGTGGAGGGGACTTCCTCAGCAAGAATCCTGATGAAGCTATGGACTTCCTCAATTATGTGGCTGAAACCTCTAAGGGATGGGATGAGCCGAACCCAAGGGAGGTAGAGAGAATGAAGCACACAGTAAACCCAAGGGGAGGCATTTATTCACTAATGGAGGATGTGGAATTAAAGGCTGTTGTCCACCCCGGTCGTAAGGATGGAAGAACTTGAACATAGAAAACCGCAGAGGTGCGGGCAAAGGATCGAGACATCTATGCCCCACCAACCATGTCGCAATTGTCAATCTACCGCCTCATCAAGGAGAACACATCGCCAATTTCTCCGCATGATTTGATGGTTGAAAATGCAAATGCCGTGGTACAAATACACCAACCGATGCCCAATATGGCAAACACCATATATAATCCCAACCGGAAGAACCACCCCAACCGCCCGAAGCCTAAAACCTCCTCGTGACATGTTCCCTTAGGGCACATCGCCAGCCAAACAAGATGGGTCTACCTTCAAGAATACCACCAACCTCATCGCCACGTTCGCCAGGTTGTTATCAGTAGAATTGCAAGGTGGTGACTTCGTGGGATGGCGTAAAAACTAGTCAATGCTCGCTTGAATCAAAGAATAGAAAATGTAGAAAGCTCCATGGACAAAAAGAATTGATGGGCTCCAGCAGCCTAAATAAAAATGTACCGGATAACCGCATCATCCATCGCAGCTCGACCAATCAAGAACAAGTAGAGAAAGTGGGAGATTCCTTCCCAGACACCGCCCAATCCTAGTGAGGCATGAACTGTTATGCCACAAGAGCTCGCACCAAATGGATGAAGTCCAGCCATTATCACCTTGAGGAGTGTATGAGATTGAGAAGCCGGTGCTCAAACTCCGGCTGGAAAACCAAGAGAAACAAAGAAGCATGGAGCAAGAACACATATTCATTAAAGAGGATTCATAAAGAAAAGCATGCCTCCTCCATTTCCCTCTCAAGCACGAGAGGCAAAAAGAAGGCCTCATAAGCAAGAAGGCATCCGAAGTGCCGAGGTAAAGGTCGGAACATTCCCCTACTTGACATGACGATCAAGCAAGTTCCAACCTATGCTAAATTTCTAAAGGACTCAGGCAATCACAAAAGGGTCGGGCACATCAAGAAGGCCTTCCGAACCGAACGTTGCCGCTTCGACACATGCGTTGTAAAACCTTGGTGAATATTAAAGATCCGATCCCCAACGCCATCTTAGTCAACATCGGGCGGACCGCATAGCATTGCCAGCAATCGCTAAGACTGGAGCCGTTGTCAACCATCATACCAATGTATACGCAGGCTTGAGGAGTCAAGTCTACCAACATCAATCTTCTATCCTAAGCGTATCAGATCGCTGAAAAATACTAAAGGACAGTTGAGGACGCCTCGTGAAAGCAGATACCGTATTATCCCGTGGATTTGCGGGTTTCGATACAAAGCCAATGGCGTAGAGAACCAACCGCGCTCCATCATACTAGGGAGGCCATTTTCTGCCACACGCTATAATCAATTGCCTGAATGGGGTCATGCAAACAATACCTTCGCAACATGACATTTGAGCTCAACATTTTTCACTCATGGTCAAGGATAAGCTACCGAGGACGAGGAGCAGAATCAGAAGAAGTCCGCTGAAAGTGGCACAGTGTGTAAGAAAGCACAAGTGTTTGAAAACCGCAGTAATGAATTCAACAAAGAACAAAGAAGCAGCGCACGAAAAATCAATCGCATCGCCACTCCCTTCAGACCGGGTCATCCCACCAAAGACCACCGCAGAACAGGATGCTTAACACCAAGGAGCAAAAGCTGAATTCAACTACAGCAAACCACACTGCAAGCAAGGAGGAGCTTCTCCTCCTAGACCCTCCATGAAATCTCTTGGGTGTACAACAGGGAGTGGTTCCTGCAGGAACTTGGAAACCACTCCAAATTTTGATGGGATTTCGCTTTTATTTATGTCAACAAGTTTTAAACAGATTTTCATTAAATATCCTTTAATTATCAAATTTGTAAATTTCATTTTCAAGCTTATCTTCTCATAATTTTAGGTCTTTGTTATTGCAGTGTTCTAGTGTCAGGAGCCAAATTTTGCTCTCGAGAATTTCCTGTGCCGCGACAAGCAGGTTCTCCGCTGCTAGCCAAGCAGCACAATCGCTCATCAAGCCACCCACAACTCTCCGTTTGCCTGCAACTCTTCATTTCACGCTCATGCAATAAATTTATTTAAATTTTTGAACCATCCAATTAATGGCCACTAATGAAATTTATGATCTATGTCTTCCCACCTACCCCCAAATCCCTATATAAACCCCCTTTTCTCCTTCATTTTTCATTTCACCTTTCACCCTTCCGGTTTCTGAAACTCCCTTCTCCTCTCAAAGTTGATATCCATCAAGCCCGAAAATGGCGAAGACTCGTGGAGCTCATTCATTCCAGCGCCGGTGCGTTGGGGCCCCACTCCCTACCGACCCCACTCTGGGAGCCTCTCGTCATCGCCAGCCGGGCCGCAGCTGCCGCTAGCCCCCCGGCCGCCGGTCCACTGGCCGCAGGCCGCCGCCGACGCCGCCCCCGGCCAAGGCCGCAGCGCTTCACGCCGCCGCCGCTTCCTCGCCTACCAAGGCTCTGTGGCACCGCCGCTGATGTTATGGCTCCTTCGCGGCTCCCGCCCAATGGAGATATCACACCCGGTCGTCCCACCCGCCGGCTCCATCGCATCCCAGCCGCCGCCGAGGGCCCCATCGCCCAAGAGGGCCCGACCGGCCCGTGAGTCATCCACTTTGAGACCTCGGTGCCACTCCTCACCGCCTATCATGGCATTGCTGAGCCCCTGCACCTATCCCCTACATCCATTATCGTGCGCTTCATTTCCTGGGTGTACTTATTCAAAGGAATGTTGACTATGTGAGGAGAGATTTCACGGGATGGCAGTTTGCGACTTCAGATTTGTTTGCGGGACCTGAGCTCCGAGACTCCATGCTCCTCATGCAGTGATACCATCTGGAGCCATTCATGACGCCGCGTAGATTCTATTATCCTGAGTCATCGAAGCTTGCAGGTATCATACGACAGACGTTTGTGCGAGGCTAACCCGACGCTTCGATTTTTCCATCTAAGGCCGCCGTGATACGCTGGGCTCGACATCACGTAAAATGGCTTCCATCTACCGCTGGTTCAGGACCATTACCCATCCACCGGCCGGCGCCGAATGTCAGGGCGCAATGAAAGAAAATGTGGGTTGATTTTCGAAGCTAGAAAATCCGCCTCGAGGATGCGACAGTTTTCTTGGAGTCGCCACTACATTTTTTGTTGTTATTTTATAAAGGAAAACTAAGTGCAAGAACAAAAACCCTGGTCAGACTCAAAGATGGAAAAAGCTACATGCCAGCCAAAAATCCAGATTTCCGGTCCCGGGGCGACAATTATCTGGGAAGGTAAATTTACATTGAGGTAGCACCCTTCAAGGTCCTAACTCGGTCTCTTACTAGTGAATTGGTATGTAGGAGCATAATGGGTCACAAATCGATAGTCTTCCTAGGCTAAACATGGCAATCCTAGATCGACTAACTCACTGCATTAGCATGCTTAAAAACACAACTGTGGAAAATAGCGCAGTACTCAGGGTCCAAACACACGCTACATCAAAGGTTGGGCCAACAAACACAAGCAAGCATGCATGACACCCAAACGACAAAGCATTCATGTGAAATTCATTACCCAACATTAAAGCATACCCGCTGTCCCTAGCCAAGCGCCGCATAAGAGGTCAATAAAAGGCTCAAATGCATCACAAACGCCCAAATCCAAACACCATGCGCATATGAATACAAATACAACGCCTGTACCTAAGGTCCCTAGCCATGCACAACAGGAATAGGTAGAGCAAATAATACATCACACATCATGCATTTAAAAACCAAATATTGGATCCCATATCAAAAGAAAGGAAGCATGGCAAAGAGGTAAGGTTGCTTACTTTAAGACACATTCCCTCAAATCCCACAAGCCAAACCATACTACATAAATCCCATTTCCCCACTACCCCACTTTGTTCAAACCGAAACTGAATCCCGTATTCTGTGTCAGCCATGTGTTCCTTGGGGCAACTAAGAAACACGCCATACATAGATTTGGGATCAAACATGCTGTGGTCAGGTCGCTTCACATTTAGCCGCCTTGCACAACCGGTTGAATCAGTTCTCAACAATCATAACAACCACAACACAACATCTCCTTTCTAGAAGTGATTTCAAAATTTTCAGAACCATCCTTGCAAAGTCAGGAATTCAAAGACAAACGAGTGCAATTCGACCTAATGACCAAGAACCAACATAAATAACGCAAACTACCCAAACTGCCGTTCCTGCAAACTCGAACCTAATGAACCGGCTGGTTCGGTTTCCCAACCAGTAAATCCCGTTGAGAGAAGCTCTCAAAATTTTTCAGAACCTTCCTAAAAGAGTCCGGAATCTAACACAACAAACGGTGATCGATTCTCAGCTCGGATGAGTGAGAACTAACCAAAACAAAGCAAACTACCTAAACTGCAGTTTCTGAAAACCTAACCTAATGAACCGACTGATATGGTTTCCCAACCTGTCCATCCAGTTGAGAGAGGCTCTCAAAATTCGTCAGAACCTTAATAAAAGAGTCAGGAATCTAAAAAAAACAAACGGTGATCGATTCTCAGCTCGGATGAGTGAGAACCAACCAAAACCAACCAAACTACCCAAACTGCGCTCGCAAACCCATCCCACGAACCAATCGATATGGTTTCCCCAACCAGTTCATCCCATTGAGAGAGGCTATAAAAATTTTTTCAGACCTTCCTAAAAGATTCAGAATCAACAAAACAACGGTGATCACCTCAGCTCGGGATGAGTGAGAACCACCAACCAAAACCAACCAAACTACCCAAATCGGCCATTCCCAAGAAACCTAACCCACGAATCGACCGATCCGGTTTTCCCAACTGTCCATCCGTTGAGAGAGGCTCTCAAAATTTGTCAGAACCTTCCTAAAAGAGTCAGGAATCTAAAAAAATAAACGGTGATTGATTCTCAGCTCGGATGAGTGAGAACCAACCAAAACCAACCAAACTACCCAAACTGTCGTTCCTGCAAACCTAACCTAAACTGATATGGTTTCCCAACCAGTCCATCCCGTTGAGAGAGGCTCTCAAAATTTGTCAGCACCTTCCTAAAAGAGTCAGGAATCTAAAAAAACAAACGGTGATCGATTCTCAGCTCAGATGAGTGAGAACCAACCAAAACCAACCATTGTTCTCTAAAACCTAGACTCCGCCTCAGCCGTAAATCAAGTGAACTGCCTTTCGGGCCAGTTGAGAGAACCTCAAATTTGATCAAAATGTCTCTTTAAAGAATAGAGTGGAGCCAGGGTCTATTTCTTACCTCTTCCAATGCAAAATGCGTAAAAGAAACCAAGCTAAGCATCCAAGCGTAATCCAAACGTGCGCTTGAGCTCCGTAAAGTGTCCCTTCCAAAGGTCCTTCCACTTTCATCTTTCTCTCTTTGTACTAGATTCCCACCTCAGATTCTGATCCTACCTGGTGTTTCCACCTTCAAGCTTGGAAGAGCCCACCGCCTCGAAACAAATTTTCCCGCATTAACTCCTCTCCTCATTTTCCATGCAGCCGAATATCTAAGTTTTCGCTTGCTTCACCACCAAGTATCCATATGGATCCATGGTGGGCTGCATGTAACTTAAGCCAAGGCCCAAATGGACTCACAATACTCCCATGGTCGAGTTGAGCTTATGGGCCCCAACCATATAGGATTTGGGCTCCAAATCACAAAAACAACACTAATAATAAGTCGCCCGACTCACCGGTTGAACCAGATGCCAACCAGTCCATCCGGCTGAGGAAAAATTATGAAATTTGATATAATGTTCTCTGAAGAATAAGGAGCATCAACAAAAACGGTGCACCATTCCAAGTCCGGATGAGGAGATATGATCAAAACAAGGAGGAGTAAGCCACCAAAATCACCTAAAAACAATGTTGTATACGTATCGCTCGACGAACAAGTCAAACCGATTAGTCAAACGATTGAAAAATTATGAATTTTTTAACAGAAACCTCCTCTCTAGCAAATAAGGAATCCAAAAACAAACAAGGAACGACTGAGTTTGGACCAAGGAGATACGATCAAACAAGTTCAAGTGCTCGAATCTGACATACTCTAATAAACTTTGATCGGGTTAAACCCGAGGGGCCCCACTTGCTTCTTATAGCATGATGCCAATAACTAAAAAAATAAGCCATGATGACACTTAAAGTGAACTACATACGACTCAACGACACAAAGCCCAACGCTCAGAGATAGACTAAGCCTAAAAGGGCCCTAATGGTGTTATATGAGAACGATGGGTGAGTGTGATGCCCATAGGATAAATGCAAGTGTTGAGGGGCAAAATTGAGGGTCTACATGGTCCTCGCCAACGCAGCCGACTATAGACAGTGGCCCCATCCCTCGACTAGGGAGATGGTCTGGCTTCTCTCCATGGACGCTACTGGTGGGACTATATTATTCAGGCGGCACCTCCCGCAGCGTATGCTTTTGATAGACCACATTTTGAGGTCTAATATGTTTCCGCTCCAGCATATCGCTCGTGAGAGGAGGAGCGCCATTTTGAGGTATTATACGCATTTCGTGGCTTCAAGCCCACCTGGCGTAGCCGGGACATGACGTTCCCATTTCACTTCTCGAGGACAGGTCCATCGCCGGAGTTTACTCGGCCGAGTCCATGCCTCTCCTAGCTTCACGACTCTTGGCGTCGTGCTGTGAGCACATCGCAGCCCTACCGAGCTCGCTGAGCATCGCCAGCCGTGGGAAGGCCACTCCCATCGCCGACCGAAGGGCGGTTAGGCCTCATGCCTTTCATCTTCCTCCGGGATCGCACGAGGATGAGTCGCCATCGATATCCACAAGGGACATGTCTCCTATAGTTGAGCACACCGCAGATTCGCTTCCAGCCTTCATCGCTTCCTCCGCCGCCCTCAGCTCCATCACCATAGCACCGCCTGCTCAAACTCCACACTGCTCCAATGCCCTACTCCTCCGTAGCCTTCGGCCCCCATGCCCACTACTCGGTCAGATATAGATGGGCCGAGAACCTCCGCACTGCCCTAGCAGTACATTACCCTCTCCAACAGGGACTTCCTGACTATCATGGAGGTGGTCCACACATTCTCCACCACTACGCCTTCATTTTACAAATTTTCCCATGCCACAGGGTATAGGATGACTGCACCGAGGTCGCCGCAGCACGTGACCGCCATCCTTATGCAGCCTCCAGCAGCCACTTGGGCCTCCCTCATTGCCTCCGCATACCCTGCTCAGCCTTTCCGCGACACCTCCCCCCAACAAATGGGCCTTCTCCGCCACCATCCCCCCACGCATCCCCTCGACGGCTCAGCGCCAGCCAGCCAAAGATCGCCACCTCCAAAGAAGACCTTAGCTCAGTCTCGTAGATGAGGATGATTCTTCTTCAGCCACTGATTGAGGAGGTTCCACTCCCTCCACTAACTTTCTGGTTTCATTGTCAGGAGAGTTAGTGTTGGGAGTGATGTTCATCCTGTTGACTTTAGTTTTCTTGTACTACCTACTCAGCAAAGCCCAATTTTTGTATATTTAAAGGCTTGCTGTTTACTTCTTTTTGCAAAAGCTGAAAATTTTGTGAAATACACCATTATATATAATACAACTCTATTTTTCTACACTTTTGCATCTCATTTTGCCCCTATATTTTAATGATTTTGCCTTTCCTGTAAGTTGAAAAGTTGAAGCACTGTATGCTGCCATCAATGCTAGAAAAATTCCATGCATGACTAAGTAGTGGTTAGTTGAAACCCCCGAGTATTCAACCTTTGTCTTCCACCATTATCTAGCCACACACACAGTGCACAATAGTTTTCATCATCAGTCGAAGCCGAATACTCCATTTACTTTGCAAACCCAAGATTAGCTTCAAGATCTGCCTATAATAAAGTTAGAGTTCCACAAGAATAAAGGCCAATGCGTCTTCCAAATGAAAAAGAAAAGAGAATAGAAAAGCCACGGCACTTTGCCTTGAAACCCTAGCACGGTCTGAGGGGTATATGGCGAAAGCCTTTAAAGACTGGTGCCCTAAGCCAACTGGTTGGGAGCCACCGACCTAATGCTAGCTACATGGGTGGATTAGTGAGTTTAATAGCCAGGTGCCGATTCTCGAAATCATTCGAAGTCCGGGTGAAACCCAGAGTTTGTGGTCGAAGATCCTTTTCGACTTGATGCCCTAAACCTTAGTTTGCTTGAGTCATCGGTGATCCTCGTTACACGGATTCTCAAGCGAGTCGAAAATTTCAAGACGCACCCAAAGTATAGAAGGGTATAGTAGTGTGAAATGAGAGTGAACCAGTCTATTTAGGTTGGTCAACAAAGAGGCCTTGGCAAGATTAAGGTGGGGCAGAAGCAGCGCCTTATTAGTAAAAATTGTTCACCTAAAACACTTCAAATTTCGTGGAAGTTCAGCCGAATAGATACGCCCTCGAAGCTCGGGTCCCGATGGCATTTGTTCTCCTGCCGGTTTTTGGTGCAGAGTCCCACTTATCATACCGAGGGTTGGGCATTATTTAAATACACTTTGCAATGTAAAGTCCCTTGCAAAACATAGCCTCGGCATGATCTTCCTTTTATCATTGCTAAGGACTAGCAACAATGTGTTCGTTGGGGGAGTGATTAGTCCCAAATAGTGTTATTTTGAGCCCTGTATAATGCAGGTTTTAAACACTTTTTGTGTACTAATCGACTTTAATAACTCAATTGGTACATTGGGGTCCCGGCTTTGCTACTGATCACATTTTTTAGCTATTTTTAGTAGTTTTGCAGGTCAAATGCCTCATTATCTTCAATCTGATTCAAACACAATGAACCCGAGCTGAATTCGAAGATGCATGATCAAACCAGAGGAAATTTGGAATAAAAATGCTGAAGAGAAGGAGAGTTTGAAATTTGCGTGGTTGCGTAAATTCAACATCGCTCCCACCGCGTTGACTTTGACTCCGCCAGGTTTTATACAAAGTTTTCCTCTGATGTACTTTTGGTTCATTTGCACACTTTTGTAATTTCCTTATACCGAGCAACCTATAAGCCTCGGCCTTGCTTGTAATAAAAAACAATCACTCCATCAATCAATCGTGAAACGGCACCTGCTTCTCTCCGTTTCAGGATTTTCTCTCCTCTCCTTCATTTTCTTATCTTTTTTCGTAGCCAAACACCCTTGATGATGACAACCAGGATGTTCGCTAAACCCCTCATCCTTTTGAAATAGGAAGGCCATTGGGTGTTGGTTTTAAGGAAAGCTGCAATGTTCTCATGCTTCTTCATGTTTGTATTTAAGGGTATTTCAGGTTCCTCAAGCCACCTTAGGTTAAAATCTCTTGGGCATGCTCTCCTAACATGTATTTAGCAAGCTTTTTTGGCTTAAAGGATGCTTATCATTAGATCCACTCGATGCCCGCTAGTTGTCTCCTATTAGTTATCGAATGGTAGGTTTAAGAGGTGCGTTTATCTAAGAAGATATTTATGCTCTGCCATTAAAGGGCATCTTTCAAGAGGAAACTCTGGGGTGGTTTGTGGTTTTAGTTAAATGAAGATCCTAGCTCAGGAAATGACTATATGTCATGCTCCCCAACGCGAGGAAAAAGACCCGAGGACATGTCGGTTAACCTATAACCCTAAGCCCAATGGCCCGAGACTTCAAGGAATTCTCTTTTAACTATTTACTTCAAGTTATTTCAAGTTTTCAACCATTCACCCACACTATTTTTCACAAACCCTAAAAGATCCAACGATAGAATTCATTTTCAATGCAATCGTAACTCTTTCTCACGAAGAAAACCCATCCTCTCGTGTTCGACCGGGTTCACTATATCAGCAAAGAGTTTTGCTAAGCATCGCAGTAGGAATCCTAGGATATAAATTCGCTGCTGGATTCGTAACGCACTTGGCACAAACGAATCACCCTCCCCCACAAATGTCAAGACTGTGAGGTAATTCTTGGGGCATGGAGGGTTCTTGCCAGAGTTTCATCATGACTTCAAAATTGCTGCTTCTGTTACAAACCGCCGAAAGATGCCAAATTTATTCGGGACGCAGATCATGCCAAAGAGCTGAGGAGCTTAAAGCTTCCATTTGACCACGCACTCAATAGTGAGCCCGTGCGATGCAAGCGATATGTCCATTGGAGCAGTTCTAGGACAAAGGGAAGGAGGAAAGCCTTATGTGGTCTATTATGCAAGCAAGACACTGAATGAGGCACAAAGAAATTACACAACCACAAAAAAGGAGCTGCTGGCAGTGGTCTATGCCTTAGACAAATTTCGAGCTTATTTGGTTGGGTCGGACATAATAATATTCATGGATCATTTAGCCTTGAAATACCTGCTCACCAAACAAAATGCTAAGGCTAGGCTTATCAGGTGGGTTCTCCTGCTGCAAGAGTTTAACCTACAAATCAGGGACAAAAAGGGTGTGGAAAATGTTGCTGCCGACACCATCGAGAGCCAATCAACAATCGCACGTAACACTCACAACCCTCCAATCAATGATGAGTTCCATGAGGAGCACGCTTCCGCTGAGAAGGCACCTGCATGCCCACATTGCAAATTACTGCCACAGTGAGCTACTGCCAGATTGAAAAGCACAAGACAAGAAATTCTTCTTCGCAAAAATTCACTCCTACTATTAGGAAGAACCCTTCTTGTACAAATACTGTGCTGACCAGATAATCAGGTGGTGTGTGCCTGAAGCAGAGCAACAAGGAATAATTAGCCACTGCCATGAGAATGCATGTGGAGGCCATTTTGCTTCCCAGAAAATTGCAAGCTAGATGAGTTTATGAGAATTGAGATAAGTATGTGGATCTCCTAAGATAATTTATTTAGGTTCCATAGGCTTGTTGTTCTTATCACTCTCCACTAATGTAGGCACACACAACTCAAGATCAGCAGTGTCTTTATGTTTGTAAATGTAAGGCTTGGGTAAGGGGTAGTCAGAGTAGTTATTTTAGGCTAAAACTCACCCAAACATATACATATTTTTCTCGTACACAATTCTACCCATCCCGATTCTTACCATCAAGACAGTGACACTCTCAAACACCCCAAAATTGCTTAGGTGCATCCTTCCATACCTCATATCACTTTTCCAAGACAAATTCTACATTCAACAAACACCAAGAAGCCTTTTTCTTTAAGACAAGGTTATTAGAGTAGTGCAATGTCAAAACCCCCTAAGCTTTCTATACAACCCTTAGCGAGCTTTAAATCAATAGCTCCCAAACCACCGTCTTAGGGTATTAGGTGTTGAGACACTCCCTAGATTTCCCTACTTGTTTCTGTGTAGCTGAAAGGCTATGAGGCTGTGACTCACTCTTCCTTGACTTTTATTGTATTTGCTTCTTTACACTTGATATTTTTCTTTTCTTTTTTTTTTTTTTTTTTTGACAACTTCTTTGATTTTCAACTTAACCTCATTTCACTTGGGAGTTATTTTTCCCATGGAAAATAACCCCTAAACTTGCTCTTCATCACATTTCTCAATTATGTTCAAATCCTCATGTTATGGGTGAGTTTGGTTCTCTTATTGTTGAGGGATAGTGATGTATAGGAAGGTTATTAGCTTCAAACTTGTTCTTTATAAACAGAATTTTGCTTTTAAGGCTCAACATTCCAGGATTAGAAATATGCATATGCATATTAATAGGGTTAGCTTGAAAGGCACAATCTTTTCCAAGGATGGCTCCATATCATTTCTCAATTGTTGTGTTGCCTAGGATTTGCCTCAAGCGATAATAGAACAAGTTCTAGAACCCATGGAGATAAAATTAGATGGATTCTCATAAACCTTTCTAACCTAAGCAAAAACTCCGCTTCAAGGGTACTTAGTGACCACGTGCATGGATTGAGAAACCAATGACTAAATAGCCTATTAAAGAGATACAACTCATTAAGCATTAAGTCCTATTATCTCTAATATTGTCCATATGCCATGGTTCATTTATGGTCCTTATTGGACATCACAACAACTCCAAGCAAAACTCAATTAACTCCAATAAACTATAACTAAAAAAAAATATACCAAACTAAGATGTAAGTTAGAAGCATCAAACAAAGTCATTATCCAAAAACACAGTAGGCCCTGCCATCCTCAAAGTTGTCATTTGCAAACATGTGGGGGTGTGACATGATAAACTAACCAAAAAATAAACACCCCAAACTTTTTGAGATGAACATTGTCCTACATGTCTAACAATAAGCAAAAAGGAACAAAAAAGTAAAAGGGTAATAAAGAGAGTTGGAAAGTGAACTCCTTTGTAGTCTTGGCCATACTTTGGAATAGGAACCTTGATGATTTTCGTATTACTGACATTGGTGTACTGTACCCTCGATATACTTCTTTGCTTCTGAGCCATGAAAGTGGCTTTGGCATTTTCAAACACTTGGTGTGCACCAACTTCCTTCAATTTCAAACGAGGAGCTTTGATTCTTCAAACCTCTTCAATACATGCAAATCACTCCACAATCAACAATGATCCACAAAGAACCCAAAACAAACAACCAAACACAAAAAATTTTCTTCCATTGTAACTCCTCTTTTGATGCTTGAATGATGGATGGAAAATCGGGGTTCAACAAAGGTAAGTTTGTGGGTTTGTGATGGGTTTTCAAGTCAAGATGAGCGAAGATGGATCGAGGAGGAATGTGATTTAGGATTTGAGGGATGAGAAGAATTTGAAAGTGGTTAGAAGTTACAAGGGTTAGAGGAAAGAGTATGGCGGATAGAGTATAAAGTAGGAAGAAGAAAATGAGTTTTAAAGGTTAAAGAGCCTATATGTTTTCGTGACTCGTGGTGTCGGTCACGTCGCCACTCCCGTCGCACCCCTATTTTTATCCAACTTATTATACTCATATCTCCTTCATTTTAGCTCGGAATTGGATGTGTAAGGACTCGTTGGAAAGCTCTTTCAATGTAGAATGTGCTCATGGGCTGAGGTGAACCATTTGGAGCTTCAATCATCACACAGAAAATCAGAATGTGTTCAATGCTGTCTCGTGATGATTTCTTAACTCCTAGGTTCTCCTGCTTTGTCTCTGCCCATATCACTTGCTATCCTTCAAAAGTCCTTCATGCTTATATATTCTCTCAAAATTCCTCCAATAGAAACTCCTTAATGCTTTCATTATCCATGCTTAAACTCATCTCTTGTCTTCAATTCCTCCTCAAGCATGATCATGAACCTTCTCCAACTTTATATTTCACATTTCAATTTGGTTCTTTCATCTCAAAACCTCGAAATTTGATGAACATCTCCACTCCATTTTTTTTTCACACTTCAAGCACTATAATTACATCAACCACTTTCCAACTTCTTGCCTTCGCTCTTACAAACTAGTCATGACAACATGTTGAGCTTCAAACTTATCTTATTCTAAAAACACTAACAACAAAAAGTTAAACACTCCGCCGGAATTTTTCATCCCAACAGTAAAAAAAAAAAACAGCAATAAATAAAATAACTAAAAAAAATAGAAAAAGAAAAGAGAATGGATCGAATCCTTATTACTTAGCTTAGGTTGCCTCCCAAGAAGCTGCTCCATTTTTAGAGTCCAACTAGACTCATAGGAAAAGTACTAGTGCTTCCATTTGACTAATCATTCATCTTGGAAAGCACTTCCTCTTCATAACCATTCAGCTCAAGGATGTTTTCTTCAGATTTTGAAGAGGAAAGAAACTCAAAATCCCCTTTAATTATGGCTAGTGGTTCAGCCAATTTTCTTCAAACAATTTCCCTATGACGTGAGGATGTAAACACATTTATGCTTAAAGGGATCTGCTCAAACTTGTGCCCTTTGATTGAAGCAAGCGTTGTAATTTTTCTCAGACATGGCTCTTCTTTGCTCCGACAAAGGTATGGTTGGTGAAGATTGAACTTTACTTTCTCCTCACCCACAAGCAAGGTGAGCTCCCCCTTGTTGATGTCAATCCATGCTTGGCTTGAGGAAAGAAGTGGTCTTCTTAGTATATGAGAATTTTGTAGATCCTCTTCAATGCCCCAAGTCACAAAATCCATGGGGAAGGTAAATGTGTCAATCTTCACAAAAATGTTTTCAATAGCCATTACTTGACTTACTTCTTCAAATTTCAGTTTATATCCAATATTGACTCTTCATCATCTAAGTTGTTTAGGAGTGCCTTATTCAATTTCCAGCTCATTTTCACCTTTCTTCCACATTTCAGATAGGTTTCGCACACGCCAAAGGAGTATCAATGCATTCAGCTGGGATTTGGCAAAGTGTTACTAGGAGAGGTCCTAGAGAATTTTCCTTGAATGCTTGGACCAAGTGTCTCATTTGAGCTTCTACATTTTTCAATCTAGCACTAGTGTTGACTCGAAGGCATCTAAATCTCTCGAAATTTTCAAGCCATGAAGATTAATCATCTTCTTGTTCCCTTCCATGTAGATTAAAAATCTCGCTTCTCCTTAACAGAGATAACTCTTCTTTCCTCCTCAAATTTGGGGATTTGAACTCCTTGATAAGGCAATACTTGTTCCATGAGTAAGTCATTGTGATTTTGGTCCAATTTATGAAGAAGTAGTTCAAGCTTGGCTTCTATGGAGGCAAATCGATCTCTATTGAATGTTCCTCCATAAGTACCAACATATAAGAAGAAAAACAAAAGAAAATAAAGTACAAAATACTAATATAAAAAAATTAACTAAGAAACAAATCACAACCAAAAAGATAAAAGGTAAGAAAAATTGCCTAAATTAGCAAATTACCCGTTTCTTTCAAATGTCAACTTCCAATGAGAGAAATTGAACCTGCTGCAATCCTCGCAATGCCGCCAAAAACTTGTTAATTAGACCAATTTGATGTTTATGAAAATATGGCTGCGAGTGAACAATGTGGTAAATACCAAAAAGTGATTTGAAACAAAGTAAGTATACTCAAAACTGAAATGAAAAGTATTACCAACACTCAACTCCCTTTCCGTTAGCGCACGGGTCATACAAGTAATAAAGTGGCTCTAGGAGTCCGACTATCGTACTACGAGGATTGGAGGTTCTCTAATTGAATTTGATCACCCGACATGGGCGGTTTCTTCACGCTTAGGCGACCAAGTAGGATGTCGAATAACCAATTCTTAATTGAAACAAAAACCACTTAAAACTAATCTCAAAATTTACCAAATAAACAACTGATTAATTCCTAAAGGTATGAAGAGAGTCACTAGGGATGGGGATAATTTTTTCATAAAACAGTTTGCATTTCTTGAAAAGTGCAACATTTGTGAGTTGAATGTTTGATTTGTCCAAGAGCAATGTAGTATAGCTTAGATTACACACCATACATTTTCACTATCTAACACACCATATCTATTTTAGGACAAATGGGCCTAAATAGCTACTTGTAAAATTTGGCACTTTAAGATTTGATTGTTTTTCTTTTCAATACTTCACAACCATTTCATGACTGAAGAATTCGTCTACAGACGTAGATAATGCAAAGCCTTCTCCAAATGTAATTGGTATCTCATCCTTCAAATCTAATAAATTTTTCATCTCTCGATTAGATCTTTGCTAACACGTGATCATCAAGATCCTTTCATCGACATGAAACTCTCTGACAACTAAATTAGATACATCATCTAATTAACTCACACCATGAGTAAATTAGTGACTCCATCGGGCAGATAATTTTTCGCAGTTCATTAGTTCCAAGATATTATCTAACATACCTAAGTTACGCTTTCTTACTCAGAATCTCCATCTTCGTGTCACTGCAGGGCCTCGAAATCGGGAGCAAAGATACGCCTCTTTTTGGGTATGTTACCAATATTCGAACAATTCATTATATGAACAAGCATCACTAATTATAGTAATTCTCAAGATTCAAACCCACACAAAATAATCAAAATCGCAAATCTCGAATGTTCAATTAAACCCCAACCCTAGAGGGTGTTTAATATGTTCCATCGATTCCAATCATCACTAATCAAACAAAAAAAGTAAGAAAATGAAGAAAGAAATCAAGAGAAAGAAGAGAAAAACCCATGCCATTTGAGCTTAAATCTTCGCTCAACAAGAATAAATTGAATATCTAAGTACAACACCTAAATCCTTCTTCAATAAAAATAAAAATCTGCTCTTAAAACTACTCTTAAGATCTATTAAAAATAAAATTCAGCAAAGAAACTAAGAAAATGGGCGCTTTAGAGAGAGAAAAACTCATGAGAGAGAGAAAATTCGCATTTTTAGCTTCAATCTTGTCCGAACCTTAGTGAAATTTGACCCTATTATACAAGACCAAATTCTTCAATAGAAATAAAATCGCTAAAAAAATTACCCGTATCTAAAAGAATCAAAATCTGTAGAAAAACTGGAAAAATGGGCAGTCTAGAGAGAGAAACCCCATGAGAGAGGCTCTCCAATCTTCCCGCTTGCCTATTTACCTAAAAAACGAGTATATATATGGTCCTAGGGTGAAATAGGCTTGAAATTAGGTCAAAATATCAATTTTCTGGGCTCTTTTTAGGTTTCGCAATGCTTTCTTCGGTCGCGACACAAAGCGCGACATCAAATCCGGGTCGCGACATCAATTCGGTCGCGACATAGGTCGCAACATCACCGGGTCGCGACATCATTTTCTCGACAAAGAATCGTTTTTCTTCTCTAACTTGTCGGGCCATAACTTCTTCGCTTTAACTCGATTTGGCGCAGAGTACTGCTGGGAAAGCTCTGAATGTAGAATGAAACCATGAGGGAATTTGAACCATTTTTTGTTCCAGATGGTACAGAAAATCATCTTCCCAGTAGCGCTGTGGAGATTCCCTATGGACTCTTTTCTTTGAAATATATTGCTCATTTCTGCCAAATCACTTGCTTTTCATCAATAATCCTACAAAAACCAAGTTTAGAGTGAAATTTATGAGTTTACGAATATGGATATTAAATGCACAAAATAGCATGTGAAATGAACTCAAAACATAGATGAGTTTTGCACTCATCAATAAGACTGGCCCAATCATGACATGTGTACTAGGTGCGCCCATAACTGTCCTCTAAGTCCCATTATAAGCTCTGATAATCTTTGAAGAAGTCCCAAAATTAGTCAACGAAAATCCAAGTGCAATGGCAGTAACTAACGGACAGACATTCAAGGTGGAGCCATTGTCTAGTAGGACAGAAGACACATGATGGCTTGAACAAGAAACATCAATGAATAAGGGACGAACATAATCTAACCCCTCGAGTGGTAAATCATCATCAGAAAACACAATGCATGTAGCTCTGTCGGCTGTCAAAAAGTGAATAAGCCCTTCAAGGGTAGTGGTAGTGTCAACTCTGATCTGACTAAGTGCTATGATCAATGCATCTCTATGAGTAATGGATGAGGCAAACAGGCTCCAGATGAATATAGGAGCCTGTGTAGTGCGCAGTTGGAGTAGAATCTCATCATCCTCTATTTGATCATCTCACCGCCGCGTTAAAGAAACGGTTCGGCCAACAGTTGCTAAATCTCCTACTTCTGCGGTAACAATTTGAACATCCATGTAAATAGGCCAATACTCCTCCGGGAACATAATGAAGGGTGTCATGGGTGGAACATGCTGCAAGTATATGGGTGAAATTGAAGTCTGTCTAGGAACCTCATCTGGGATAAGTCTGAATGGCCTAGGGATATACTGGCTAGAGGTGTATCCACTAAAATTTGAATTTGTATATAGACTGATCGACTGTAGAGCCTCTCCATCCCATACCATCATGAATATCTTGTCTCCCAAAAACTTAACCGAATGTACACCACTCGTGGGTGGAGGTACAACTCCAGCATCATGAGTGGGGAGCGGGTCTGTAGTCACTACAGGGTGTCCCAAATCAATCAAACCCTGATCAATAAAGTCCTCGAATAATATATTTAGCATCACAACCGCTTGTATTATGGTCTCGGTTTAATGGTAAGCACAAGGAAGAACTGGGTCTCTAAATCCTAGTGGGGTAGGATGGTGTAGGCCCGGTGTAGTGGAGCAATCAAACCCCCTTCAACCAATTCGAAATGCTCTGGGCTTAATGGCATCTTAAGTCATAAACCGCATAGTTAGCTAGTCTTGGTGGAGGCAAAGGTTTCATAATTACTAATGGTACGCATGTGGCCTCTCGAGGTACCTCCAGAGCATACTAGCCGTGGTGGTGGGTGTAGATAAAAGAGGTTCTGGTCGGCCTATACGCGAGCAACTGGTCTAACATCCCGTCAGGACCATCTCTAGTAAGGAATATCTGCAGACTGTTTATGAGTCTGTGGCCGACGTGAAAACTTGTGGCTCGATGTATAAATAATAGTATCGGGTTTGATGATCTAGGCCTAATCAACTTCTTCCCTTGAATTGGGAGGAAGAGGTCCGCTCCATAATCCTCTAGTTACAGAATTCCTCAATGCCACAGGGCTCAACCACGATCCAAAGTTCGTCTCAGGGGAAAGCCTATGAGATGCCTAGCAAATCGAGATCGAAGATCACAAGATAATCATGTTGATCTGATCGCGCTCTAAGGGTCTATCTATAATCTGTGCTATCTTCTCCCTCTAGTGGGAGATAAATGAAGTGACTGACTCATCTGACCTTTGCCTTAGGGCCTCCAACTCCCTCTGGGATACGTCAATTACACTATTAAAAGAATAATGTCTGATGAACTCCTGTTCCAAATCAGCCCATGTCCTATGTCTCGAAGGGTCCAACAGAGGAACCAACGCCGAGCAAAGACCACCGCACAAAGGGAATAGAATAATCATTTATGCCTCATCCAGTCTATACCCATGCATAACAGCGTTGTATAACCGCCAGTGACTACGCGGCACCCTGCTGGCCGTTGTATCTCTTAATGTTCAAGATATCAACTTAATCGTAAGGTCGCGCCACTAGAAGGTCATCATATTCATCCCAACCTATAACTCCATCATAAACATGTTGAGACCTGATCCTCTGCTCAATCCTATCGATATCGCCCGGCGGTCATCAACAATCCGTGTGGCCACTACAAAATGTGGTGTGGTCTCACCTGAATCGTGCAAAGACAAATGCCTCAAATTCTCGTAGTAGCTAACTGAATAGGTGGTGGTGGTAGAGGTGGAACTGTACAATCCTGCGGTACAGTGGGTCTAGATGGTGGTGGTAGTGGTGGTGGTGGTGGTGGAGGTGTAGTAGAGTCATGTAGGGTGCTCCCCGAAATCAATGGTCATTCGACGCCATCAA
The DNA here is from genome assembly GCA_016808115.1 of Tetrastigma voinierianum. Lineage (NCBI taxonomy): Eukaryota > Viridiplantae > Streptophyta > Magnoliopsida > Vitales > Vitaceae > Tetrastigma > Tetrastigma voinierianum. Next base: position 382,259 of record JAEQBH010000717.1, read on the forward strand.
CTTTCCGTCCTAGTCTGTTCCAATATGTCATCCCTGAGATGCCATGTAGGTATTTCCAGAATCTCACCAACCGTCATCAAGAGCGCATCGTGGGTCCATATCTATATGATCTTATATTTGCTCTAACTGATTGTGTGAATCTGATCCTCTAACAAGTCTACCTCCGATATGGATCCAAGCTCTAAACCTGTGTCGTCTCAACTAATAATCCTAAAAGAAATCCGTGTCGCCCCCGGTGACTATCAATCCTTAAATCAAACCGAATATGACTAAAATCCTCCAAGAGAATGAACTAACATGTGATGCTGAATAAATTAAACCGATATATGGCTTCACGCGTGACGACTTCCGAGATATGGTGATACCGTGGGTAATGGCTAAAAAGCTGACAACGGGAAAAGGTAAGTCCTAAAAGCTAGATGACTGTACCCAGACGGGATACGTAACCTAAGATCCTATCCAATAATCAAAATGACACACTAGCCACACATGTATCCATGAAATCCGACTCAAGTCTATACAAGTCTTCATTGTTTGGATATCCGTCATCTCCATAGTGCTCCCAAACATCGATATGGCCCTTACGCTAGACCTTGCTCCAAACTCTTAGCTTGGTCAAAGGAAAACAATTGGGAATGAGTCCTAAGCAACTCAAGCAATCAACAAGGAATAATCGACCAAGACTAGTGATTTGGAAACAAGGGGATACAAGCGTGCCCCACAAACACAAACAAATCAAGTAGTCATGCAAGAGAGAGGGTAGCCATGCGACAATCAGTCAAGCGCAAAGAGCAAGCCTACCACAGAACCTACACACAAACTAACCATCTATGCAAATCAGAAACATATAGCTAGGTACCAATCAACCGTGAGTAAGTGATCGGGTGAATCATGCATGCATTTCAGTAAAATTTCTATGTGTTTTTATAGCTCAATTGCATGATTCACATTCATATTCACTAATATTACACTAATCCCCCATACTATAATGTTTTTTAGAACATGTCAATATTGGAATAAAAAAGGAAGCTAAATTATAGAAGAACGAACTAAAGCAGAGAAAGCGATGAGAAGTGCAGTGGAGCCTCGGGTATGCAGCAACGAGGCACTCAGCATGATGGCGTAAGCGCTTCCCATTAGGAGGCCTGTGGCTGCGATAGACGGTCGCGATTCCAGTAATGCCAGTGCGCCGTGGCGTAAGCGAAGTCTCTTTTCAGGGCGTGAGCATTAAAAACTCTGATTTTCTAGGCCATTGATAGGCTCGGATCGAGATATAAAGGAAGCAATGAATTTGAGGCAAAGAGAGAGAGTTGGAGGAAGGCGAACCTGAGAGAGCGGATAAGAGGTGGGAGGAAAGGCAGTTAGAGAGATCGCGAGCGACTTCTTATGTATTTCTTTTCTTGATTCCTTTGATGCTGAAAATCTTTCAGTCTGTAATGAAAATCACTATGAACTAACTTTTCTCTCTTGGGTTTTATCCTTCGCAGCACCTTTATGGATTAATACATTAATTGTGGTTTATTTTAATATTGGTATGAATTTGTATGGTTCCTTTATCTGAATTTAATTACGTATTGTGTTGGCCAATTGTGGCACGCTAATGGACGGGTTGAAAGTGAGTATGTAAAAGTTGGTAAAAATGTAGACCGTCTTGCGTAAGTATCGCCGAGTTCACCTTGATGCGGAGTGGCTAGTCAAGTGTCGTTCCCACGAAGAGAGTATGAAATCTTGGTTAGTAGCCTAGACAATATTTGGATCAGTCTTGTAACAAATTATGAATAAATTAAGCGACAAAGCTAATATTAAAGTTTTGGTTTTAAGGTAATGATGAGAAAACCTAAGGTTTTGCCTTCCACCTCACCTTTTGTTTGGATTTTAACCTAGATAGCGCATTTATTTAATATACCATATGATTTATGTTAACGGGTTGATCGTGTCTATAAGATATTCTCTATCGAGATATAATTGTCTATCTCACTAGTGGGATGTATTGCATGTCTGATTCGACCCCTCAACTCCGAGATGCATGAATGTGCAAACCCTAGTGCTACACCTTGAACGCGGGATATCACTATTCCATGATTGACCAAGTGTTGCTTTACCCATGTCCCTACGAGTCATCATCTCTCGATGCTCGGACTCTAGCATTAGCATGCCCTGATTGGCCAAGGAGCTGACATGTGATTAAATTCAGAAGTAAAACAACCATAGAAATTCATATCGGTATTAAATAAACCACAATTAAAGTATTAATCCATAATGGTGCGGTTAGGGTTGACAAAACCCTAGGGAGAAAAGTTAGTTCATAGTGATTTTCATTACAAACTGAAATATTTTCAGCATCAAACGAATTAGGGGAAAGAAATATAGAAGAGTAGTCCACGATCTCAGAGTAAAGTCTTCACAGCCTGCTTGGTTGCCTCAATCCCCCTTTTGCCTCGGGTCGCTTCCTTTTTATACCTCGGACTTCGGGCTCATCAATGGCGAAAGAATGCAACACCCAAGAGCTCAGTTTTGGAATGGGAGACACTCCTACATCATGAGGCTTCCTGCGATGGCAAGAGGCCCGTCATAATTTGGCATTCGGGTTCGCTACGGCGCAAGTACTTATTTCTTTGCAAAGCCTTCGCGCGGCGTGGGTCGTCTCAACTACTGCGTGCACGAGGCCCGATCAACTGCTGCACTTGTTTACTGCATTCTTTCCTTTGGTCCTTTCTTCTTGATTCGCATGCACAGCAAGTGCTTTGAATCAACAAAATTCTCTAAACTCACGATCACTGGCATCAGCATGACTCTTGCAGTATAGTGGCTCTAGGATCAGCTGCAGGATGGTTTTTCGATCCTTTACAAATGGTTTGTATAATGGTTGAAAATGGTGAGGCTTTGTTTTGAATTTTTAGTTTGTACAAAGCAGTGGTTGTTGTCACTATGTTAGCGAAAGTAATTGAAATAAAATGTTAAAGAAGACCTTTAAGTTTTGGGCCATAGTTTGGTATGATGGGGTTGCGAAAGGTGTCTCGGGTTATTTCCTAAGCATTAGAGACCCAAATGACGTATAGTCATTTCCAAAACCGGATCTTTGTTTACTTACAAAAACCTTTTAGTAACATTCCTCTTTGAAACAAAGCATTCTTGAGCATTAAATGTTCCTGCCAGGTTGAAATCCGATGTTAACCTACCCTTGATGGCACATAAATGACATCCCAATAGATGTGAGTGTAATACACCGTAGAATACATTGAACTACAAAGCATGCCAAGTATTAACCAAGGAAAATACATCAAATAGCTTTTAAGCCTAGTTTAAGTTTGGAACATAAATCACGCGATACAAATCTTGAAAAGCGAGAGACACCGTGAGCCACATCAACCTAGCTAGCCCCTCCTCTTCAAGGTTTGGGGCCTTAGCGAACATCCTTTGAGTTGTCATCCTCAGGGGTGTTTGCGACTGAAAAGTGAGAGAAAAATGGGAAGAAGAGAGCAAATGATTTCCCGAACGGACCGTAAATGAAAAATGCAGCCGATCAAAGTTGGGTTCTGAAAAGTTCATAACATGGCTTATATAGCCTTCAGGTGAAAAACCAGCGCGGACCCCTTTCCTAGTGACGGGAAATCTGCTTGAAACGCTCCACAGTAACCTCAGTGACTTTCGCTCGGTAATGATTACCATGAAGCTAAAGCGGGGTCAGCTTGCTGAAATTGTATTTGGAAAATATGGGTTATAAATTTTAAGCACTAACATCAAAATCACACCTTTAGATTCGCAGAAAATCAGTGACCTGCTTATTTGCCGCGGTGGTCGAAGCCAATCTGAATCCTTTTAGCGTAGTGAAATACTCCCGATGTTTTCCGAATGTCGAACTCACAACCAATAAAGGACCTCTGGTCCTCATCAAAATATAAGATAAGGATAAATCCAGTAAGTTTATCGCAACTGTTTTTCTCAAAACCGGCCATACATATTTTACAAAGATATTTACATATATAATGTCATGCATTTTAAGTTTTACTAGTTTTAATTTACACACAGTCTTATATATAATCACGGCGAGCGTCTAGGATCGAGAATCTGGAAAGGTCTTTAAACCCCATTTTGCACCTGAAAAATTATTTTAAAGCAGAAACATAGACGAAGCGGGCTCGTGAAGTCTATAAGTTCAATCTGTATGCAACATTTTTGTACCTCGATATGAAAATGTACGAGAAATGGTTGTAAAGCTAGTTTATGAAAAGCGAGTTTTGCTATAAAAACCATTACAGCTGATACGAAAACTATTTACAGCACATTGAAGCCCATTTATAGCTGTGAAAAGCGATACGAAAACTGAATTACTGTTTGTTGAAATGCATTGCAGAAAACTATTTACCAGCTGTGAAAGCTGTTCGGTGGTGGTTAATATCCCAGTCTTTATCACCCGGAAATCAAGTACCCGACCAACGTGGCCCCATTTCACGAAATACCACTAAGTGATGCCTCGGAACCTGAACTGTATCGTTAGTGAACTTTCTCGGAACACTACGGCTAAGATGGTCGTGAACGGCGGGATCTATATAGCATAATGGAACCTCGGAGCCAAAATGCCGGTGATGGAACTTCCAGACCAACACCTCATCGCTATGTACTAAGTCGTTGCGCTAACTATATACCTCGAATGTACGGAAGGCGACTCACTATAAATATATGCTAGATCTAACCCCCAATTGCCGACCGAGACGTATGGTCAAGTATAATATCCCGTAACCTTACCCGTACCTGATCGAAATACATACGGCCGGAGCGGGCATGCCATCTAGGGGATTTTGCTAAGCCGAGGCCATGTTTCTTAAATCTTTGAAATCAAGCTTTTTAGCGAGTATAACGATTGGGAGGTAATAAATGCTGCATAAATCTATATTTTCAAAGCACTTTACAAACTTGTAATTTAAACACTTTCATTTTAGAAAATGATTTTGAGTACTCACCTTTTTCTCGGCTAATTTCTTTCAAATCTTGCCAAGCACTCTAGATTCTCGTCGGATGCTCAAATCGCCTACACAATTCATTCAAATTACGAAAATGCCCTCAGTTTAACGTTTTAACCATAAAACATACACAGGGCTTTCTAAGTAACTATATCGAACGAACTTCGATTCTAACAAAACTTTACGTGCTAGTCCTATTCGATATGGACATCGATAATATGATGTGAAATTGACCAAAATGTCCATACACATTAAATGCCCCCTCAAAACTATACATTTTAATTCGACTTTTGACTTAAGGAGGACTTTATATAATCCCCCAAAAATACCGAAACATTTACGAAAGTGCATCGACTTGTCGACTACAATCCTGATTTCAATCAAGCGTCATAAAACGGTCCAAAATTGACCACTATTTGTCAGAACCTGATCCCAAAAAATTCCTAAAAATTCCTAAACTCAGTGTAAAAATTTTGGGACTAAAGTTTACGACTTTTTACGGTCTCTAAGAAAATTTCAAGCCATTATATAACCTTTAGGCTTGAAATAACACAAATAGGCAAATTTTCTACCTTTTAAAGTTTGACAAAAGAAGGCTAAGATATTGGTACCTATCGTGGCTACTCTTGGCGTATACGATTTTATACGCTCGACGAATGCCCTACGATCCGGTTAGTAGATCTGAGAAAGAGCGAAAGAAGAAAATATAAAAAAAATAAGCCTCTGCCCTCTCTCTACCTTCTCTTAAATCATCCCAACGGTTTTGATTTTTTTTTATCCCTTTTTTTAATTATTATTATTTTCTTTAATTATTATTCTTATTTATTTAGATAAATAATTTCTATTGCCCACATTCAGTACATTTCTATCCGGAGGAAAATTTTATTTATCATAATTGAATATTCTTTAAATATTTGTCATTTTTCGAGATTTTCTAAAATCTCGTTTTCGAGTTCACTCTAAGCTTAAATGCTAGAAATTCGTAAAATATTCAGACTATCTCGAATTTATGAAACTCTGGAGTTCTTAGATTTGTGAGACGAACTTAGCAGCCTGATCCGTTTCGTCATCAGAGATCTAGAGAATTTCCGAACTTCACACAGACTATTTTGGCAATTTATTATTATTATTTTACTATTTAACTTCCATTAAATGCTCTGCTTTCGCCCCCTCCACTTCCTAATTACAAAAAGTGCCACAATTCTTTAGAAAACTTTAAAATTTCTGTAAACCCGATTTTCAAAAATTCTATTATGGCACTAAAATAATTAAGGAAGCCCTTAGATCTTTATACGATTACATATCTATTACACCCTCTCGGGCAGAGTGATTACAATCCTCCTCATAAGAACATTTAAGTCCTCGAGGAAATGAACAAAACCATATAAAGGGATACCTTAATCGAAGAAAACAAGCTGAGGATATTATTAGCATCTGAAGGCCTCGACTCCCGTGTAGCCTCTTTAATCCTTGATTCAATAGAAACTTTGACTAACGGAATGACCTTATTCCGCAAAATATGCTCTCTGCGATCTACTATCTACATTGGCTGCTCCTTATAGGTCAAATTATCCTTTAGTTCAACTGGCTAATCTCTGAGTACATGGGAGGGATCTGGAATGTACTTGCGGAGCATGGATACATGGAACACATTATGAACCTTAAACAACTCTGGAGGAAGGTCTAATCTATATGCTACTGGTCCCACTCTGGAAATAATCTCATATGGCCCTATGTATCTGGGCCTCAGCTTTCCGCGTCTTCCAATAGGACACCTTTCGAGGAAACTTTGAGGAAGACCTATCGCTACATTAAGCTGCCAGATCCCTCACAGTTTGTCGCATAACTTTTGCATGCGTCTGCGGCTATCTTGAGTGTCTCGGACAATGCGGATCTTATCTAAGGTAATGCGTACTAACTGCGGGCTATCGAGTTTCCTCTGCTCCTATACGTCCCGACATCTGGAAGTCTGACACTTAGGCCACCTGATAACTGGAAATGGAGCCATGCATCTTTGGATTGATAAGCTGTTATTGTGGCGAACTCCATCGGAGATAAATGCATATCCCGGCTTCCGCCGCTCTATTACGCGTATACAAGCATATCCTCACAGTGTCTGAATAGTTCTCTCGTGACCATCGGTCCCCGAGGGATGGAAATATTTGTGCTAAAGTCTGATTGAGTCCGTGGCATCTGTCATTGGACGAAATCTGGATGTAATCACGGGGTCTCGATGCGAGACTATCGATAGGAACACCATGTAATCCTAACATCTCCTCCGCATTATAATTGGGCTGACTTGTCAATGGTCATCATTACTAGCGGGAGAAAATGCGCTGATTTACGTTAATTCTATCCACTACTCGCCCATATGGCATCGTGTTGTCTCAGGAGTTCGAGCCCGTAACAAAATCCCTCGTGTCTTATCCCACTTCCATACGGGAATCGGAAGGGTGTATCTTTCCTATGGAGCCACGGTGCTCTGCCTTTACCTGGCAGCAGGTTAGGCATCTTGATCTGAATCTGCAATTTCCTTTTTCATGCACTTCCACGATAATGCTCCCTCAATTATGATACATCTTGATTCACCGAGGGTGCATGGCGTATCTTTGAAGAGTGAGCCTCTTCCATGATTTCCCTTTTTAGTTCACCTATGTCAGGTACACACATTCGACTCCCTCTAACTATTACGCCATCGTCTCTGATCTGGAACTCTGGTTTCCTACCACCCTCAATCTCTGCCCTCAACTTAATCATCTCTGAAACTTGCTTCTGACCTTCCTTGATCTGATCCACAAGAAGAGGACGAACATAAAATGATGCCGACAGTGTCCCTGTATCAGCTACACACTGGCCCGAACTCCCAGATCTCGGCTACATCCATGATGGGAGATATCTTTGTCTGCCGAGGATAAGCATAGGAACCCTCGGTTTGGAAGCAAGGCATCGGCCACTACGGTGGCCTTCCACTGGATGGTACTCTATCGTGCAATCATAATCCTTAATCTGACTCCGACCCGCAGCGCTGCCTTAAGTTAAGCTCTTCACGGTAAGATATATTACGAGGCTCTTATGATCGGTAAATATCGCCAGGAACACCGTATAGATAATGTCTCAGTCTTTAGAGCGAAAACCACTTCTTTGCTAGTTCTAAATCATGGAGTCGGGTAGTTCTGCTCGTGCTTCTTTAATTGACGAGAAGCATAAGCTATCACTCTACCATCCTGCATGGCTCCTTTAACGCATGCGGAGGCATCATTATATACGCCGTCGCTCACGACGGTAGTGCTAATCTTTGAGTTGTCGTCGATCTGTCTCGGCTCCTCAAAACTATCTTGGCGGTGTCGGCCACTCAATTCCCGGTCCCGCACTGTGGATTGTTGGCCCGGTGTTGCTATCTTGAAAAATCCCTCGGCAAATTTCCTGTAATAACGCGATCAGGAAGCTGCGAACTTGAAACATTTGGCCAAAGCTTCGATTCTATAAGCTTGATCTTCGAGGTTCCACACTAATACCTTACTGCCCGAAATGACATGACCCGAAAGCTACTTTGTCCAACCGCGGCACTTACTAAACTTAGCGTATAACTGGCGCTCTCACAAGAATACTGCAATCTTGTCAGATGCTCTGCGTGTTCCTGCGAAGCGCTGAGTACACTAGAATGTCATCAATGAATACGATCCTGAAGCTTGGCTTTCATCTGATTTGAATATCCTGTTCATCAAATCCATGAGCGCCCAGGCGGGGCATTAGTGATAGAATGGCATCACTACAAGACTCGTAGTAGTTGTCTCTAGTCTGAAGGCTGATCTTAGAAACATCGTTACTCCCGGGACCCTCAGTGATGGTAGCAGCGACCGTCCAATCTTAGAATATACGAGATCCATGCAATTGGTCAAATGGCTCATCTATCGAGGAAGCGGATGCAGTTGCGTATTGTAGCGGTCGGTATGCATAGTCTATACTGTAGTAGCTTCAGTAACTTCTTTACGAAGCTGGAGCTCCCACGGTGGTACTAGGTCGGATGAAGCCCTTGCTTAGCAATTCCTCAATTGTGCCTTCAATTCTTTGACTCTGCTTTGGCGCCATTACGTATGAAGGAATGGATATTCGGCTCAGTCTGGAACTAGTTCGATAACGAACTCAATTTCTATATCAGGGAGTAAACTGAAATATCATGCGGAAAGACATCTGGAACTCTTTGACTATGGGGATGTCTTCGGCCGTGTCCCCCCTCTTGTCTCCTATCCACTACAAATGCCAAATATACAGCAGCCTTTTCGAAAAAGCATTTTCGAAGGCGGTCATGGCATTAATGAGACTAGAGGCGATCTCTCTTACGATTCCCCGAAATATCACGCACAGTTCCTCTGGCAGACGATCTTACTTCTTCTTATAGCAATCTAAGGTGGCTCTTATGCGGATAACGATCCATACCCAAGCTTATATCGAAATCATGGATACCTAACACTCAAATCTGGCTGGAAAATCCTTGATACGGATCGCAATCACTACACGGAACTATCGCTCGGATGTCATAGTATCCCGTTAGATGCAGAAACCACCATCTGACCAATCCTTAAGTGGGACTCTGTCGGGTGCCTCTCGATGAATGGTACTGAAATAAATGAATGAGTGGCTCACAGGTCCCGCAATGCATATGCATCATGATCGTAAACTAAATCCATACCCGGTAATCACGATCGGTGATGCATACGCGCCCCTCTGGCGTGTATTTGTAAATGCATTTGATGCAGTACCACTACGAGATCGCTAATCGAGTCTTGCCCTCGCCTCACTGCGCCCCCTACCCGCGACCTCTACAGTGCGTGCGCCACCTCTGCTGAACCACCCCTACATTTGGCCCGGGACCGCTAGTGCACAGGGTAGATCTTTACATTTGTACCTCTGCTCCCGGAGGTCTCTGCAACCTCACCCAGCTGTGGACAGTCTCGGATAAAGTGACGCCACTTGCATGATGGAAACATCTGTCATATTCATCCTGCACTCTCGAGATGCCTCCTCGACATGTAAGGAACAATCTGGAAAAGATGATCGATGATCTACCACCCTCCTGTAATTTCTTTGGTGATTAGACGGATCCTTGTGAAATCTTTACTCCTCGTCCACGAGCCTCTATCGCTGGTCCTTCTTTCCTTTCTTTCTCTTAATTGTTGGTGCACAGGCGACTAGTCTTCAGGAGCACCTCTCTTTGTCTGGCTGCCACGAGTTAGAACTAAAACTATCCTTTCTACCTTTGAGTGCGACCTCAGGCTTTTCATAACATTGTTCTTTGCTTTGCTTTTGTTGTATCCTGAAGCCACGGGAGGCTTTGTGTCTCTCACAGGTATAGATTGGAAGACCTCGTGTCCACATCACCTTTTTCCGACAATTATGGTGGAAGACCTCATCTACATCACCATATAATAGCTAGACACTAACCTATCTAACCATAAAATGATACTTGCTGCCTGCAGGTCGCCAGGGTACCATCATAAGTTTTAGCCTAATTTAGAAGCGGATTACATCGTGCCCCTCTGTTTCTTACGAAGACTCGGTAATGCGACGGTTCAGGCTCTTGTAACAATACGTATGGCTGATCCATCGTCAAGGTACCGCCACCTGGATCTGCGGCCCTCGATGGTTTTGCTAGGGGCTGATTCATTGAAGCATCTTCCGATCTAAGGGTGTGCTCGACATATCTATCTCTCTGGTGGTGCCTCCGGTGCGGAAGTCCTAGATCGACCTCTACGACCTCGTCCAGACATAATGCTATGAATTTCAAAGTTAAAAGATTCAGTGACACTTTTCAATATTTAATGCATGCAAGGATTTAGTAAAACAATATAGGTTGCGATAGAAAAATCATTATTAAAAGTAATTCTCGAAATCTGGCCAGAAGCGCGAAAAAGCAGAGCGAACTCTCGCTGCGCTCTGATACCAAGTTGTGGACCCCTTTCTGAAGTAAGCGGGAAATCTGCTGGCAACTCGAGTAACCTCAGTAAGCTAAGCTCGTGACAAGTTACCATGAAGCTAAGCCGTTAAAGCGCTGAAGCGTATTTGGAAAATGTGGGTTATAAAATTTTAAACTACATCAAAATCACCTTTAGATTTAACGAAAATCGTGGCCTGCTTGGCCTTACGGTGGTCGAGCGAAAATACAAATCACCTGTATAAAACAAAAATACACTCCCAATGTTTTCCAAATGTCAAACTACAACAATAAAGGACCTCTGGTCCTCATCAAAATATAAGATAAGGATAAATCCGATATAAGTTTATATGGCCTTGTTTTTACCAGCCAATGCATCATGTTTTACAAAGATATTTACATGTATACAAAATGTCACATTTTAAGTTTTACTAGTTTTAATTTACACGTCTTATATATAATCACGGCCACAGTGTCTAGGATCGAATCTGGAAAGGTCTTCCGGCGGCTGCACTGAAAAATTATTTTAAAAGGAAAACTATGAGCGAAGCGGGCTCGGTGAGTGCTATAAGTTAAATCTTTGGCATCTGTTTGTTTGTACTATCGATATGAAAATAAATGCGAAATGGTTGTAAAACCGTTTATAGAAAGCGATTTTTGCTATAAAAACCATTTAAGCGTTACGAAAACTATTTACAGCTGTTAGCTACATTTATAGCTGGCGTGCGAAAACTAATTCTAACTTTGTTGAAATACATTGAAAACTATTTATCTTGGCTATTTGATGGTGGTTAATATCTGAAAGTGCTATCTTTTGGAAATCAAGTACCAACCCCTTGTGGCCCATTTTACAGAAATACACAGAAGTGATGCCTCGGAACCTCGAATTTGGCATCGGTAGTGAGTTCTCGAACAACTACGGCTAAGATGGTCCATTGAACACGGCGGGATCTATATAGCATAATGGAACCTCGGAACAAAAATGCTCGGTGATGGAACCTCGGAACCAACACCTCATCGCTATGTACTAAGTCAAGGCGCGCCCAACTATATACCTCGAATGTACGGAGGCGGCTCATATAAATATATGCTAGGTCTAACCCCCCCAGTGCCGACCCGGTATTATAGTTGAATCATAACCATCCCACATGCTTAACATATGCACGATCCGAAATACATCGTAGGAGCTGAGCTATGCCATCTAGGGTTTGCTAAACCAGGGGCCAAAGTTGTTTCTTAATCTTTTGAAATCAAACTTTTAACTGAGTATAACAATTGGGAGAATTAATAAAAATGCTTTATAAATCTTATATTTTTAAAGCACTTTACAAACTTGTAATTTAAACACTTTTCATTTTAGAAAATGATTTTAGTACTCACCTTTTCGGCTAATTTCTTTGAATCTTGCGAGCACTCTAGATTCGTCGGATGCTCAAATCGCCTACACAATTCATTAGTGCAAAATGCCTCGGTTTAGCATTTTTAACCGCAAAACATACACGGGGCTTTCTAAGTAACTATATCGAACGAACCCAGATTCTAACAAAACTTTACGTGCTAATTTTTATTCGATATGGACATCGATAATATGATGTGAAATTGACGAAATGTCCATACACATTAAATGCCCATAAAAAACTATCTTGTTTTTAGTCAACTTTTGACTTAAGGGACTTTCCGTATAGTGCAAAATACATTTCTGAAAGTGCATTGACTTGCCGACTACAATCCACATTTCAATCAAAGCGTCCATAAGCAGTCCCGAGAGTGATACATTTGTCAGAACCTGATCCCAAAATTCTAAAAATTCCTAAACTCGGTCCCCAAGAATTTTGGGACTAAAGTTCTGACTTTTCACGGTCTACAGAAAATTTCAAGCCATTATATAACCTTTAGGCTTGAGAAATAACACAGAAGAAAATAGGCAAATTTTCTACCTTTTAAAAGTTTGACAAAAAGGCTAAGATATTGGTACACATGTGCGTAGCTCTCTTCGCGTATACCAATTTTGCCTTACGCTCAAGTGAATGCCTACAGTCCGATTCCGTAGATACGAAAGAGCGAAAAGAAGAAAATATAAAAAATGGCCTCACGCCTCTCTCTCTCTGCTTCTCAAATTAAAACTCCCCCCTTTGCGGAGTTTGATTTTTTTTTTTATCCATACTTTTTAATTATTATTATTTTTCTTTAATTATTATTCTTACTATTTAGATAAATAATTTCTATTGCCCACAGGTCAGTGCATTTCTATCCGGAAGAATTTTATTTATCATAATTGAATATTCTTTAAATATTTGTATCATTTTCGAGATTTTCTAAAATCTCGTTTCGAGGTTTCACTCTAAACTTGTGCTTTAGAAGTCGTAAAATATTCCGACTATCCTGGAATTTAACGAAACTCTGGGTTACTAGATTTGTGAGGAACTGACTTAGCGAGCACGGTCAGTTTGATCATCGAGATAAGAAATTTCGAGACTTCACCCCGAACTATTTTGGCAATTTATTATTATTATTTTTCTTGTTGGCTTCCATTAAATATACTTCAGCCCCTCCACTTCCTAATTACAAAGTGCCACAATTCTTTGAAAACTTTAAAATTTCACTTATAGAAGCAATTTTCAAAAATTCTATTATGGCACTAAAATAATTAAGGAAGCCCTTGGTGCACATACGACATACTCACATTTTTCCTCTCGGAACGGGTGAATTGCACAAACTATCTAAATGGCTATCAATGCAGTGGTAGAAATGGAAAAAAAACCAAAAGCGAGGTCGTTTGAACCCAAAAAACATGAAGCGAGAATTTTCGCTATAGCAAAATTTGGCTATATATGAATTTTGCTATCATGGCGAGAATTTAAGCTATATAGAATTACACAACCTCGCGAATTTTAAGCTATAATGGCGAATTTTCATATCTTCTCTGCTTGCATCACAAAAATATCCGACTGACTATTTCTTCTTATTGTTTTAAGTCTTGATTTCTTCATTCACGGATCGATGTAATCGAATATAAATCGTAGAACTCGGCGTAAATTAACTCAACTTCAATATGGTAGGATAGGTTTATGAAACACCAAAAAACTACCATGGCTTGACCTCGAAATACGAACATTAGTACCAAAGGGACCTACACGTGTCAATTGACTTAATTAATATGATTAGTACAAAGGCGCTGAACACATCTTAAATAGGGCTCGAATAACCGCTTTTGGGTACTAATCACCTTGACCAGAGCACATTGCTAGTTCTTGTATGTGCCGAGATAAATAACGACGAGAGAAAGCAAGGAAATGTGTGAGGTGAGGTTTGTAACAATGCGCCTTTGCGATGAGAATCATGAAAACTTGAACTAACCATCTCAAAGATTGAAAACTATCACCAGGTGTTGGCCCGACCCGAATGACCCTGCCGAGGCATGAACGGGGCTCTTCTGAAAGTCTACGGGTTTGTTTGATCAGTCTCGATCATAAATTATGGCTATGCGTTCTCCTTTAGCCGTAGGAGCTAATGTCATAATCTTGTAGGTAACGACCTAAATAGGTCGGGACTTGCTCCTTTTACAATTCTTTTGCGTTGTAGGGTCACGTCTTGAGGATCGACTTCACCAAAGTCAGGTGTAGCGGGGATGTGGCGACTCGACCGGTGAAGGTTTGAGGCGTCGAGCCATGAGGATCTTCATGCGAGCCAAGGGTTTCACCCGGACTTGAATGATTTGAGCCTCGGCCTTCTGAGCTACTTGAAACTCCACCCGATACCCGTCATGCTTGAACCATGCCAGTCGGTGACTCCCTGACCGGTGAAGGTTTAGAGATACACAGGGCTTTAAAGGCTTTGTAGCCAAACCCATGGACGTGCTTTCGGGTTCAAAATGAAAGCAACACGATTCAATTCTTTTCTTTTCTTTTTGCTTTTTCTTTTTCTTGTTCTCTTTCTTTTTTTTTTTTTTTTTTGGAAGACACATTGGCCTTCTAAGCATGGGGGTCAATCTGTCGAGGAGTCCACTGACACTAGGTTAGGATTTCTGACGTAAGGGGGTTTGGTGCTGAATCATAGCACATCATGGAACTGGCGTGCTCGGTGTGTATAGCTAAAAGTGGAAGAAATTGGTTAAATACCCTTTAGGATTAGCTAGTCATCCACTTGTGAGCATAGGACACATCTAAGTGACACCGTTAGGAAGGATTAAGGATTCGACCTGCTATGAGGCTAAACATTATCTAAATCTGAAAAGTTAAGTAAAATAAAATAATAAAAAATAGGTGAAGTCGAAAATGTAAAAAGCTATTTATAAACTTTTGATATAACTTGAAAATTTCAATCTCGAAGCTTATCATAGTTGAACATAATCCTGAGCTAAGCAAATAAACCGTACTTTCTTATTAGGTATGCATACATAAGCAGTCTATCTGAAATGACTAAATAGTTGATAAAACTAAGACAAAACAAGTATAAACAAAACCCGAACATAAATTACTATAAATACCACTTTCGTATTTAGCTCTCCCCCGACAGTATAACTGTGTCCTCACGGAGTAGGGATAAGAAAGCTAGAGAAGGAAGTGTAACCACCTCAGCGTCTTTGGTGGTGGTAGTGGATCTAGAAATCTAGTACTGGGTACATCATAGGTTCCACGTGAGACTGATCATTGATCATAAGATTATGAGCTCTGATCCACAGTTCAGCGTGATAGTCTTTCGATCTGTCAGATATAATTCACCTCCAAGCTCCGGCTCGGGCCATCCACTTCGGCCCAAGCTATCGAGTAGCGACAAGTGACGGGCGATCCACTGCTGTGGAGATAAATCGCTAGAAGTAGCCGGGGATGTGCTCGGATGCTGTTGTAATGTGGAGAGATGGGCGGTTGTCTCGATAGAAGGCGGGGAAGCATTAGGAGAGTGGGGCGAAGGGGACGAATCACAGGCGAAGTCATCGCCTCCGCCGGTAGGTTGGCTGCTTACCCCGAGGTGGAGTCCTCTTAAAATCATCACCTACCTCCTCTGTGGTGTAGAAGAAAGAGAGCGGCATAGGCAGAGTTGGCATCGGGGATAAGATACGAGGGCGGTAGCTACTTAGACGCTGCATCGTGGCTCCTCAGGAACCAAGATACTCGAGACATGGGATAGTAACACCGGCATCGATAATGGAATAGCCGTCAGGAGCCGGGTTCTTTAGTGGATCTTCTCCTCGAAGTGTAAGCGGTCGCGGCAAGCTCGTGAGGCTAAACCGGAACCACTCCAGATATCAAGTCTGAGGGCCTCGAGAATAGTCTTTGTCTGTTTGTAAATAATCTTTGAGAGAGCAGTTGAATGAAGTCACGTGGTCTGTGAGAACATCTACTTGGAGGAAGAATTTGGCGGCGAAAGATCGGATGTGGTATCTCGAGAGACGAAGACCATGCTCTACAGGCGATCGTGGTAAAATTCTGATACTTTGGGTTGCGGAACTAACAGCGGGCTAATGCGGTAGTGATATCTGCGGCTCGCGAGAACTCCGGGACGACCGTCGATATTGAACGGATCTGCATCGACTAGGCGCTCCCCGGGGATGTCATAGTGTGATAAACTTCAGTCTGCTTTGGGGATGAAGAGATTGCCTCGGGTCGTGAGCGGGGAAAGCGATGAGTACCTCTGGACAATACGCGTCGAATCCTACAAATCGCGGGTCAGCTGCGATGCTTGGCATATCATAGTATGACTCCCCGTGGAAGTCCCTGACACGTAAATTCACGTTCCCTGGGATCGCATCACAGCTAAACATCTGATGCGTGATCCTCGTATATGGTGATAAATGGGGTGATGAACTCACGATTAAATTTGGAGGAGCGCGACTCAGGCTGAAGCCGAAGACTCAGACGGATGTCAAGACCCCCTCTTGGAATGCGGGGCCCTCGAGTGGTCGTGCTGGAGAGGGGTGAGAGGTCCACCGGATGTAAATCGCTGGATAGGGACTCGAGACCACTGAGGGCACCCACGGAATAGGCTGCGGGGGGCGGGACTGCATCCTGACTACTCGAGGAGTCAATGCGAGGGCGCCTGCGAGATCGGCGGGGAGGAATGGCCAGCGAGTCTGGATGTGCTAGCGTATCTGCAGCGGGCGGGTCCCCGAACCACTGGGCTGTAACGATGGACTCCGTGGGTGCGAGACCATGGGCGGAAGGCGAGGCGATGGGATGGAGCTGACAGCGGTTGATGATTAGGTCGCGACTCGGGAGCAGCGGGGCTCGGTGGCCCGGGGACGGATCCGGTAGTGTGGGTGGCGTCGGCGGGAGCGGAGAGGGCTTAGCGTGATGCCGCAGCCAGTATTGTCAGTGTCTTGATGAGGCTCGAGGGATTCGCGGAGTCTTGTTTGTCGGGTCTGCGAGACGGAGAGGCATGAGACGGAAGGTCAGCGCACATAGAGGGGAGATGATGAGGAGAATAAATGAAAATGAGGGTGGGGGGTGGGGGGTGGGGTTTAATGGAGCTTGGGCATTTTGAAGAGGATCAGGCATTAGAAAAGTCATAGGGGGTGAAAATTCCGCTATAATAGGGAAATTTCACCTGCACCAACATTTATCCTGCAAAATTAAAACAAAAAAAATATAAAAATAAATTAAAATAAAATAAATTATTAAACTGAATATATAAAAAAAAGGGTTTTTAAACAAAACTAAAATAAATAAAAATACTAAAACTGAAATTAACTAAAAATTGACCAAAATAAACTAAAACCAAAATTTTTTTGAGTTGCAGTTTGATCTCAGTGGAGACCAAACCCCATTTCGGTGGCGGGATTATGCATCATGGGGATCGGAGGGGAATCCTCATCGTTTGTGTCTTTGTGCGGCGTAGAGACCGCTCTGCCCATTGACTGTGAACACTCTATTATCCTTTTGGTTGAGCAAAATCACAGAGCCATTGGGGTATGCACGATGAATGATGAATGGTAGATCCATGCAGTTTAAGTTTGCGGAAGGTGGGTTGGAATCATACGGGGACTTGGTCCTCATTTGTCTTGCGAGGTTATCATCCCGATCGTACCATTTTTCGATCTTTCGCTGCGATCGCCCGAGGTTAGTAGGCATCATTTACGTAGTTCCTCGAATCCCCATTGAGATCGAGAATCTTTTGAGCGGCCTACTTAAATCCATGTTAGTTTCTTGATTGCCCGGCCTGATGCTTTGTACTTTCGATTTCCCTTTGGAAGATGGCATGCCTTGCCGTGAACCCGACCAATAGAGGACATTCGAGAATCGTTTTGAAAGATTGTTCCTATAGGCCAGCGAGTGAATCAAGCAATTTGAGGGACCCGATCTTTTTGTTCTTTCTTCCGCCCCGTTAGAATGGTCTTTTATCTCCTGTTGTGACTACTTGACCCGGCTTGTTTTGAGGATGGTAGGGGTAGCCACTTTATGTTTAACACCATATTTAGCCATGAGGTTTCGAAAGGTTTATTCTGAAGTGTGAACCCCCATCACTAATAATGGCTTTTTAATTTGCCCAGACACGGAAAAGATGTTTGCCTTGAATTTGAGCACCGCTGTGGTCATTGGTTTGCGGGGATTGCCTTAACGTTTAGATCATAGTTTAGCAATATGTATGCATGCCCATAAGGCGTGGGAAGGTCCGTAAAACCGATGCCCCATACATCAAATAGCTCAACTACTAAAATTGGGTTTAAGGGCATCATATGACGGCGAGACAATTTCTCGAGCCTTTGGCATCTATCACATACTCGACACATTTGGTGAGCTTCTTTGAAAAGAGAAGGTGATTAGTGCCCAAAAAGTGCTATTTTGAGCCCTATTCAAGATAGGTTTTGAGGTGCTTTGCGTAACCCAATCATATGAATTAAACCCGATTGTCGTAATAAGTATCCCGACCGTCTTTCTTGATTTGTTTTTGAGATTTTTTGGGTAGTTTTAAGCGAGGTCTTGGGAACTTGATCGGCATAAGCTGGCTTCTTATTAGTCTTGAATGTGAGAATCCCTCATTCCACCAAAATTGGCTGATGAAATGTCGAGATCTGATGAAGAATTGAAGAAGCGAAATGATGAAGAACCATGCGAGAGCGTGCGGGGCGGCGGCTGGAGGAATGGTGGAATGCATAATTTTCGCTATGGATTGCGAAAATTTCGCAATCATAGCGAAAATTTCGCAATCCTAGAGAAATTTTCGCTATGTGAAAAAATTTAAGCTAAAATTGTGAAATTTCGGCTAACAGCGAGTGTTGGTCGTAAGCGAAAATTTTGATTTTCGTATCTCTTGTGAATTTATTGAAATTTGTGAAATTCCTTCTTTATAAGCGAATTCACCACATAAGCGAAATCCGGCTGTGTTTTGATATTTTGGTTCCAAACGACCATGTTTGATTAATTACCATTTGTCCCTATTGTAATTTCATATTTTAGGCCTTTTGTCATTTCACACATTGGGGTTGGCTATATAAGCTCCCTATGACTCTGTACTAACTTTTCATTTTATGCAAGTTTCCGCAGCTTTTCATTTTAGGTTTTTATTAAACTCTCTTCTCCTCTCTTTCTCTCATTTTCTCGGCATGAGCACCCCTTGAGGATGTGACTTAAGGGATGCTTGGCTAAGCCTCAAGCCTTGAAGAGGAGGGTTGAAAAGAAACTGGTTTGGAAATTTCTTTTCTTGAGGTTGTCCTCATGCTTTAAATGATACGAGTAATGCATTTATGGTTCCAAACTCCAAACTAGGGTTTAATGTCATTTAATGTCTTTCTTTGGTCAATCTTGTCATGCTTTAGGGTTTGATGCGTCTTAATGGTAGATGCCTTGACATTCTTTAGATGTCATTTACGAGCCATTGAAATGAGTTAAATGCTAGGGTTTCAAAGCCCATTTGGAACATTGAATGCTTGAAGTATTTGATTTGACTCGAATGGGGTGGTTCTAGGGTTAGGTTTATAGCTAAGCGAAGATCCGGTTTGGCTTTAGTATATGTCATTAACCACTAATGCGAGGAAATAGCGAAGACGCTTAATACCCCGTATTTATCAAGCTAGTGACCCGAGCCTTCAAGGTTACCATTTCACACTTCGGTTTAAGCTATTCCCGGTTATCAGTGAACAACCAACTCCCTGTTTTTAACGAATCAAAATCCGACAAAAAGTCTCACCATTTTCAAACATTAATGCGAATCATTCGTGGGATGAAAACCACGTCCCAGTGTTCGACCCTAGGCAGATTATCTTTGCTGATGGCTTGACTCACGGCAGTAGGAGAATATAGAAACAAATATTGTTGATTCGGGATCACCTGCCAGGTAGCGCGAATCGATGCGCCGTGCGGGGATGGTGCCAAACAACGGGATGATGAGTTGATATGTACTTGTAATCCATTACAAGTGTAGGTGACCTTTAACCTTTTGAATTTCATTTGCTTTAAGCGCGGTTTCACTACATGCGGTTATTGCCTTTGTTTATTTCTACGATCGGTTTTGTTTATCTAACAAGCGACCCTTTTTATGAAAGCCTTGTTTGTGTTCCTTGTTTTGTCTCCATTTTATATAGCAGGTGTTTATGCAGCAGGACGGAGGATGTAATTAGATTGCAAGAGTTTATATACCAACTGATCAAAGTTGTGAAATGATGTGCATAGTGAAAATATGGATCCTCTACCTGAGGAACAGCAGAGTCAACAAGTAGCCCCTATGAATCCAGCTGACATCACAATTGATGAGGACCACATGCACCCTCTAGAGGTGATGCATATACGTCATACCACCAGCTGATGATGTGGTGGTAAGGCCCTATTTGGTGCCCCTGCTCCCCACATTCCATGGAATGGAGAATGAGAGTCCTTATATACATGTCAGGGGTCGAGGAAGTATGTACCTGACTTTTAACGAAGGAGTGCCGACATGGATTTGCTCGAGCTGAAAGCATTCCCGACCTTTGAAGATAAGGCGAAATATGGCTCCAGTTCATTGAGGCCAAGAATGATCGGAATTGGGCTGAACTTGGTGAGTTTTGAAGAAGTTCTTGATTACAACCAAGACCAGCAGTTTGAAGAGGCAGATCTACACCTACTCGACCCTATGTGATGAAGTTTTATCAATGTTAGGAAAGATTCATGGAGACCATCGATACTTTGCCCACACCGTGGTTTTGATACATGGTCCTTTAGTGAATCATTTTATGATGGTATGTCTCTGACCATGAAGCAACTATTGGAAACCATGTGTGGGGTGACTTTTGAGCAAACACGAGATGAGGCCATGGACTTTTTTGAACTATGTGGCGAAACCTCAAAGAGCATGGGATGAAGCCAGAATCGAGGCCCAGAAAGATCGAGGCGCTGAACCACGGAGGGGGCATTTATGCACTTTCGAGAACACGAGATGGTAAACTGGCCTTTGACTCGGAGGTTGGAGGAGGCGGAAATGAGAAGCGGCCACGAAATGCAAGCGGTAAACGATTACACGCATCTCATCCATCTTGTTTTTGATTGTCGGACAAATAGTCATCTGGGAACCTTATCAACTGACATGCCCGTAATCACGAATCAAAATAAGCCACCCCTGGAAATGCTCCATATACGCCATCCTATAACCCTAATTAAGGAGAAATCAATAAACCTATCTTGAAGCCAAAACCCCTGCATATATCCCTACGAGGAGCCTGACATCGGTTGGCTCCACTTAAACTAGCAATGGCCGCCTCCGTAACTACTCCTATTGAAGCGGAGTAATCCACGAATTTAAGTAAAGTGGTAACATTTGTAGAAGAAAGAAGGTGTTGAATCGTGGACTAATCGGAAAGTGGAAAGCGGTGAAGCGCTCCAGTAAGGCTGGGCGGTGTGCCTTTGAATTTCGAGGTTGTCGACCGGCCCAGCGGATTCGAAGGAAATTTCCTTCGATCCAGCAACATCGAGCAGTGCATGAATTAAGCACCGACCCAGTGATCAGGTAAATTGATGAAGTCGAAATGATAGTGACTTTAGAAGCGGTAAGAAAGTGCAAAGGCCGGCGGTCGGCTCTGGCAAATCGACTCCACGATGGCGTCGCGGAGAGCAGTCAGCGAGGAAGGAGTAGAACCCGGTGTACCCCTCCGTTTACCCCACGGGCTCAGAAAAAAGAAAATTCCGTTAACCAAACAGAAATGCTAGAGGTTTCTACGAGTGAAGTTAACATTCCTCTCCTTGACATGATCAAACGAGTCCCCATATGCGAAATTCTTGAAGGACTTATGCGGTAAAAGAGGTCTGATGTAAACAAAAGGCCTTTTAAGCGGGCAAGTGAGGTGCTATCATTGAGTGCGAAGACTCCAGTGAAATATAAAAGATCGGGATGTCCTACTGATCTCGGTGAATATTGGAGGCATTGAGTGTAGAGAAAGCAACGTAGACTTGGGAGTAGTGTGAACCTTTGCCTTATTCCATGTGCAAACAACTTGGTTTGGGAGGCCCGAAACCCTTGCATCACACTTGTCACTGGCCGATAGGTCTATTAAAATCTGAAGGGGACCATTGAGGATCTTTTATCTGAGTGGAATGAGATTTTACTATCAGTGGATTTTTGTCGTACTTGACACGAGTCGGTTGCGAGTGGGAGCGATCATGTGCCCATCATATTGAGGCCATTCTTGGCTGCTAAAATATTATAATGGCTAGAAATGGGGTTATGCAACTCCACGTTTGGGAATATGACCTTAGAACTGATATCTTTCATTTGAGTAAAGGCATATGCACTCGAGAGGAAGATGACTATGAAAGATTACGTATAATAGATGCGATTCTTGAAGAACAAGCTAATGAGCAGCAAGTGCAGATGTCAGCGAGTTATCGGAATGCCTCGGAGAGCAAGAACCTCGATGCATGAGCTTAGAGCTGAAGTCTTTGGAGGAGAAAAATAAGTTCTACCTCTTATTGGTAGTGGCGAACGAAGGAACCTCAGCCGATTAGAGCTGAGCCCCTCCCAAGTTGAGTTAAAAATATGCATTCCACGGGAAGAGAATGGCCCGATGTCGATTTAGTTTCATCGCTGTTGGCCCGACAGCAAAGCGTAACTGCTACACACCTGCTCAAGGAAACAGCGAGCATTAGGGTGGAAAATTTAGATTTAAAGGCATAAATCCAGCAATCTGCACCCGTCACATTTATCTGAAGAAAGTCTAAAGAAATTTGTTAGGCGACCACGGAGGAGAGTTGAATCCCCAGCTTTGCGAGGAGGTAGTTCGCATTGAAGTCTTTGAGTGCTCAGTAGGGTATCATTTGCCCCATTTACGTGCTTGCCGGGTAAGCCCGACCCAGTGGTGCCCCGAGTTAGGGGTGACAGATTAAAATGAAAGGGTGAGGAATTGTATACGATCTTACTACAGGTGGAGAGTGTGCATAGATTATAGGAGGCTGATGAAATGCGAGGAAAGATCACTTCCATTGCCATTCATTGATCGACTTCTTGAAATTTTGGACACCGTTCTGTGCTTTTTAGATGAGTATTCGAGGATACTTTCAGAAGAGATTGCACCGGAAGGATCGAGCAGTCACCTTTACTTGTCCGTTTGCTTTATGCGTACGAGGAGGATGCCTTTTGGCCTTTCTGTTCCGACTACTTTCAGATGTATGCTTAGCATGTTGATATGGTGGGCGCATAATGGAAGTATACATGGATGATATCCTTGTATATGGAGCGATTTTGAAGAATGTCGACTAATCTAGAGAATTATCTGCGAGAGGTGCGTAGAAGAACCTGGTGCTCAGCTTGGGAGAAGTGCCATTTTATGGTTAACCCGAATTGTCTTTGGGACACATTATTTCAGTGAGGAATAAAAGTTGACAAGCGAAAATTGAACTAATCTCAGTACATCCCAGCCAAATGTAACGAGTTAAGCGTTCCTTGGTCATACGGCTTCTCTGGGAGATTGTCAGACTTCACCGGTGCTGAGCCCTCCTGAAGCTCCTAGAAGGATTACTAAGTTCATTTGGGCAAAAGAATGTAGGGGGAGAGATTTGAAGAAATTTGAAATCATTTGACCCGCTGCACAAATATCCCGAGCACCTGGTGCGATTACCTTTTGAGTGATGTGTGATCTTAGTGATCTTCTTTATTGGAGCGGTCTTGGCGAAGAAGATCTGGAAAACCTCATGTAGTCTACTATGCAAGCAAAACCTTGAATGAAGCATAAAGGAACTATACCACTATAGAAGGAATTGTTGCGAGTGGTCGCATTAGGCAATTTGGCATACTTGGTTGAGTGCGATATAGTCATTTTACGGATCGTTCCGCTTTGAAATATCTCTGACCCGAAATTAAATGCAGCGAGACTTATGGAGTGGGACATACGCTTCAAAATTTAGCACGCAAATTAAAGACAAGAGAGGGTAGAATGGTGGCGGACCATCTTTCTAGGTTAACAATAGCCGTAACCTCGTAGTCCACCCGTTGATGATGAATTTCTGAAGGAGTCTCTAATGCGACTGGAAAAAGCTGCTGGTATGCTCGCGTTGCCGATTTCCTAGGGAAATCCCATCTTATTGAAAGAACGGAATTAGGAAGTATTTCTTTGCTATGATCCATTCATATTATTGGGAAGAGCCCTTCTTGTTGTTTAAAATGCATGCCAGATGAATGTCGGGAAGTGTGCACAGGGAAGGAAACCCGACGGGAATTTTGAGGCCACTACTGCGAGTGCATGGTAGTCACTGAATCGAGAGAGCGACAATGAAGGTCTTTACTTGATCTACAGTTTCTCACAGCCTTCCTTGGCTAAGAAGCACACAAATGTCACGGGTGTATGTGATAGATGCAGACTCGGGAGATTGTCTCGTAGTCATATGATGCCCACGAACTGAATTTTAGTGGTGGTATTCGATGTTTGGGGCATCGATTTCATGGGACCCGTTCAGCACATCTTATGGTCATACATACATTTTGGTAGGAGTGGACTATGTCCAGATGGGTTGAAGCAATCCTGTAAAAATTGATGACCACGGGGTGGTGCTTAAATTCCTGAGCGAAACATCTTTTTCTAGGTTGAGTGCAAAAGCCATAATTAGCGATGGAAGTTTGCATTTCTGTAACAAGCCTTTTGAAAACCTCATGGCTAAATATGGTGTGAAGCTCTAAGTGGCTACATTATCTCGAACAAGTGGTCAAGTAGAACTTGCTAACGAGAGAATTAAGATCATTTTAATAAGGTAGTAGCAGCGGAAAGACTAGTCCATCGCCTTGATTTGTTGTGGGCTGCTGGAAACTTGACTTTCAGATAATCCCTTGGAATGTCCCTTATCGGTTGGTCTATGGTAAGGCATCTGTCACCTTCCAGTGGAGATCAATACAAGGCATGGTGAAGCGTCGAAAGGCTGAACATGGATCACAAAAGTATGTAGGGTCAAAAGATTCATTGATCTCGATGAGTTCGGAAAGAAATCTGAAATGATGCCTACTTGAATTCGAAGTGCAAGGAAAGATAAAAAAATGGCATGATCAAATGATAATGGCAAGAATTTCAATGAGAGGACGGAGTCCTCTATATGGATCCTAGCTCCATCTATTTAGGGCAAGCTCAAAATTAGCGATGGGCCGGGTCCATTCATAATGGTCAGCCAGGCACACCCGATGGTTCGGTGGACTTACTCGGTAAAATGATAAAAGGGTGATCAAAGTCGATGGACGGAGGTGGGAAATACATGTTGTACGTGGCCGTCGAGGAGAAATTCTCCTTCTGGACACTCCTTGAGTTCCACAGTCCACACATTTAAGGGTGGCCCCTGCTTTGTCTCAGGAGCCACTAATTTCATTGCTTATGTTTGAGTAAAATTCCTTTTGTTTAAAATTTTTGGTAGCAGTCAGAGTTTGGCATTTGACTTTGCTTTGTGTTAACAACTGCAGTAGCATTAACCTCACGGATAAACTGCTCCTGCCCTGATGCGAGGAGGTACCCTTCCATACTCTAGCTTTTTCATTCCCATGATAAATTCAGTCGGAGGTGAATTTTCATAGATTTGGGTTTAGTTTTCTTTGGTTATCACATTGCCAGAAAAATCATTTTGTACCTCGTTTTACATTTCTACTCTTGCCTTTAGTTGAGAGTGGAAGCCTGTGTGTTACGTAATGATGAAACGATTCCATGCATTATTTAGTTTTGGTCGATTGAAGTTCCGGCTATAGTCGACCTTGAGCGCATTCCCGGCTTTAGCTAATTCACTACTGCGCTGCAGTTAATACCCGATAGGTTGAAGCTATACCTCTTTCCTTTGCAAGCCCAGGCCTTAGATCTGTTGTGACCCATAATAGGTTTGTGTTGCTAGTGAATGAATGGCGCATTCTTCGAATGAAAAAGAAAAGAAAAAGCGAAAGAAAGAAAAGAAGAAAAGAAGAATAAAAGCCGTGGCGCTTTGCCTTGAAACCCGAACAGTCCGAGGGTATATGGTGAAAGCCTTTAAGCCCAGATGCCACAAGCCTTAATTGGTTGAAGTCATCTACTTAATAATTGCTACCGCGGGTGGATGGGTAAGAGTTTAAGCGTGTTGTAAGGTGCTTGTGAATTCACCGAGGGTCATTGAGTGGGTGGGCTGGGTTTATTGGTCAAGTGATCCTTTTGGCTTGATGCCACAAACCTTAATTGGTTGGGAGTCATCGGTGGACCCGGATTACGGACTTTGGTGAGTCGAGTTTTGGCATTGCACCCTACATTTACGTCAAGGAAGAAATAAAGAGTGTAAACTGAGTCCACATTTAGGTTGGTCGACATTTTTAGGCCGTGGCGAGTATAGCTCTGGGTTGGGGAGGGAATAACTTTTCCACCCGAGATTTATTGGCTCAGCGAGTTCTGTAGGAGCGGTTAGATTTTGGTGGAAGTTCGGGTTGACTTCCTTGGAACCGATGTTGCCCTAAAACTTGTTCTTATATGGTTTTGTTCTTTCATGTCGGTTTTCGTACAGGGTGTAAATTGTTCATTTTAAAGTAAACTATCATGCAATATACTTTTTGAACCATATATACACTTTTGTAAAAGCCTGACATCGTACATTTATTATTTTAGCATTGCTAAAGGGACTAGCAACAGCGTGTCGGTTGGGGGAGTGTGATTAGTGCGAGTGCTATTTTGAGCCACATTGAGATAGGTTTGAGTGCTTTTGCGCCTTAATCATATGAATTAAGCCATTGTCATGTGCATGTCAAAACGAATTACTCTTGATTTGTTTTTGAGATTGTTTTAGGTAGTTTCGCAGGTCTTGGGAACTTCAGTCAGCAAGTTTGGCTTCTTATTGGTGCTGAATGTGAGAATCCTCGGTGATTTCACCCAGTGAGCGATGAAAAATGTCGAATGCGTGAAGAATTGAAGTAAATGATGAAGAAACCATGTAGGAAGCAATGCAGGGGGCAACACTGGAGGAATGGTGGAATGCAGAATTTTCGCTATGCATTGCGCAAATTTCGCAATGATTGCAAAAATTTCACAATCATAGCGAAAATTCGCGATCATGAGGCCTATATGTGAATTAAGCTAAGCTAGCGAAATTTCATTAACAAGCGAAACTTCTTTGTTCATAGAAAGAATTTGATTTTAAGCTATCTCTTTGTAATTTTCGCTATGCTAGCGAAATTCCTAACGTAAGCGAATCTCGGCCCACATGTTTTTGATATTTTTGGTTCGAGCGACCCGTTTTGATTAATTACCATTTTGTCCCTATTGTAATTTCATATTTTAGGCGCTTTTTGTCATTTCACACATTAGGGTTGGCTATGCCAGCTCCCTACTGACTCTTATAACCTAACTTTTCATTTTATGCAAGTTTCCGTATTTTCATTTTAGGTTTTATTACGCTCCCTCTTCTCTCTCTCTTTCTCTCATTTTCTCATTTGCCAGACACACCCCTTGAGGATGACAACTCGAGGGATGCTTAGCCCTAACCTCAAAAGCCTTGAAGAGGAGGGTTGCTAGCCTTAGTTTTGGGGCTCTGCGGGTTGTCCTCATACTTTAAATAATCTAGTCTTGCATTTATGGTATCAAACTTTCCAAACTAGGGTTTAATGCCATTTAATGTCTTTCTTTTTAATTGATACTTGTCATGCTTTAGGGTTTAGTGCATTCTTAATGGTAGATGCACTGACATTCTTTAGATGTCATTTACGAGCCATTGAAATGAGGTTAAATGCTAGGGTTTCAAACTGACTGGAACATTGAATGCTTAGTATTTGATTTGACTCAAATAGAATTAGTTACGAGTTAGGTTTATAGCTAAGCGAAGATAGGTTTTGGCTTTGACTATATGTCATTAACCACTAATGCGAGAAATTGCGAGGTTGCTAATACCCCGTGTTATCAAGTTGTAGTGACCCGAGCGCGAGGTTGCCATTTTCACACTTTCGAGTTTAAGCTATTTCGGTTATCAGGTGAACAACCTGACTCCCACATTTTTTAACGAATCAAAAATCCAAACAAAATGTCACCATTTTCAAACATTAATGCGAATCATTCGTAGGATGAGAGAAAACCCGTCCAGAGTGTTCGACCACAGACATTATCTGCGGTAGCTTGACTACGGCAGTAGGAATATAGGAAACAAATATTGTTGATTCGAGGGATCCTTTACCGTGTACAATCGAGACGGTAGAAAGCCCAGGCTGCTGACACCTTCATCTTTGTCTTTTGGGAAGCAAAATGACCACACGAGCACTCGTAGCGTGGCAGAATTCCTTGTTGCTCGCCTTTGACTACACACTTCCTAATTATCTTATGCGCACAATATTTAAACAGAAGGTTCTTCCTAATAATAGGAATGGATATTCGCAAAGAGAAATACTTCCTATCTTGTTCTTTTAATCGGTGGAGTTTCGTGTTGCTAGGAAATTGGCAATGTGAGCATACGGGGCATTCTTGACTCCATTAGAGATTCTTGGAATTCATTGTTGATGGAAGTGGAGCTATAGTGTTGTGGGCTATGGTTAATCTCGAAAGATGAATTACACCCTGACATTCTCTACCCCCTTTGTCCTTAATTTGCAAATTAGATTCACAGACGAGAAGAACCCGTGGGATAAGTCTTGCCTTGGCATTTTGCTTGAGTTAGGAGATATTTCAAAGCGGAATGATCTGTAAAGTAATATATCAGGCCCGACCAAGTAATACTCGAAATTTGTCTAAGGCATAGACCGTTCTTAACGGTCTTTCTACGTAGTAGTGTAGTTCACTTTGTCTTACGTTCAAGGTTTTGTACGTAATAGACTACATAAGGTTTTCACATATCTCTTTTGGCGAAGCTGCTCCGATAGCAGATCACTTGCATCACACATCACCTCAGGCAAGCGCAATTGGGTGCCCGCACTGTAGTGCGGTGGTCAAATGGGACCCCTCGGCTCTTCAAAAACCGGCCAGTCTCCGTCCCGAGAAAATTTAGCATCTTTCGAAGCTTATAGAGGGCTGCAATCTTGAAAAGTCCTTGATAAATCTCACATCAGCACGCATGGCCAAGGGAATTACTGCTTGTTTTTACATTTGTTGGAGAAGACAGTTTGGAAATAAGTTCAATTTTGCCTTGTCAGCTTCTATTCTACTGCTTTGGAAATGACATGCCTTAGCACAATCACTTGGTTCCTGCCATGAAATGGCATTTCTCGATTAAAGCACGGAGTTATTTTCAATGCATCTTTGCGGAGGCTAAGATTAGTCGGACATTCTTCAAATCACCTCAGGTATCTGAGTGATGTCATCCATGTAGACTTCCGTTGTACGGCTCCGCCATATCGGCTGAATATCAAGCATACATCTACGGAAGGTGGCGAAACGTTGCAAAGAAGACGAGCATCCTCCTGCAAGCATAAGTTCCAAATAGGCAGTAAAGGTGGTCTTTTCTTGATCCTCAGATTGCTATCACTATCGAAAGTACCACAGATACCCATCCCAAGCGTTAGAATGGGTGCGGAAACTCTCTCGAGGCGTCGATGAGAGGAGCGGTGGAAAGTGATATTTTCTTGTTACTGCATTGAGCCTCCTGTAATCTATGCATACCCTCCATTCTATGGTAAGGCGGGTAGATACATCCTCACCCTTTTCATTCTTAAAAGTGGTCACCCCTGACTTCTTGGGCACCACCTGGGTTGGGCTTACCTAAGTGCTATCAGATATTGGGTAAGTAATCTGACTTACGGCTTAACTTGAGACTTGATTCGAGACTACCTCTGCGTGTGAGATTCAACCTCCTCTGTGGCTGCCCCTAACGGCTTTAGACTCTTCTTCCTAAATAAATGTGGTGGGTGCGGATTATTTGGGCTATTTGATGCCTTTTAAATCGAAATTTTCCACCCAAGCTTGCTTGTTCATGTTGAGGAGGTGTAAGCGGATTGTCCTCTGTGGAGTGGTCGTGATGTGATATTCTGTTGCTGAACCTTGCTTGTTTTCTTCAATCGTATTTTAATTCCACGTGACGAGTTTGAGATCATTATTGAGATTCCTTTTCCTCCTTCCCAGTCAATAAAGGTAGAATTTCTACTTTTTCTCCCGGCACCATGCGCGGGCTCGTCGTTGGGTTCATTGTTCTTGAACGATCGGATAACTCTGAGTTAGCACATCTTGCACTTCTTGCTCATTAGCCTTTTCTTCGAGAATTGTATCTATTATCACGGACTTCTTCACGGTCATCCTCCCTTTGGTTGCATATGCCTTTTACTTTCCGAATGGAAGATATTGAGTTCCAAAGTCATATTCGGGTGAGTTGCATAACTCCGTTTTAAGCCGATTTATAATGGCATTGACGCGGTAGTAACGCCGGTATGATGGAGCATGGTTTGGCCCGCTGAAACTGCTCTGTTTCAAGTATGACAAAATCCATTGGGTAGTAGAATTTGTCCACTTGTATTAGAACATCCTCGATGGTCCCCTTGGGTATTTTAATGAACTATCATTTAGAGAGCGATTAATGATGGAAGTGGGCTTCAGTTCTCCTGACCAATTTGCTTGTACATGGAATATGGCGGTAGGACCACACCTAGCTCGAGTCTAGTAGTGCTTTTCTACATAAATGCCCCCGATTTTAAGCGGTGTAGGACATCGAGGTCCTTATACTTCTGAGTCTTTCGCTCCAGTAA
The DNA here is from genome assembly GCA_016808115.1 of Tetrastigma voinierianum. Lineage (NCBI taxonomy): Eukaryota > Viridiplantae > Streptophyta > Magnoliopsida > Vitales > Vitaceae > Tetrastigma > Tetrastigma voinierianum. Next base: position 413,189 of record JAEQBH010000717.1, read on the forward strand.
TGCTTCTTGCCTAAGCTTGCTTCGGTCAAAAAAAGGCCTTTTTATTCACATTAAAGCCTCTTTACATCCGTACATAAGTCCTTCAAAATTTTTGCATAAGTGGGGACTTGCTTGATCATGTCAAGAAGAGGAATGTTAACCTTCACTAGCCATAGTACCTCTAAACTTTCAGTTTGGTTAACTAAATTTTTCCTTTTTCGAAGTGCCTATGGGAAAGGAGGAGGTACACTTTTTTTCACCTCTTCCCTTGTTGCTGGTTGTTCTTCCTCTGGTGGATCAACCATTGTGGGAGCTGTCTTGGTTAGTCTTTGGGTTTCTTGGTCTCAGTTCTTTACCACTTCGAAGTCCGCAGTTGCTTTGACTTCATCAGTTCTTGCATTTGGATCCTTTGGCGGAATTTATCTCATGCATTCCTAGGGTTTTTCTTTGTGTCACGGAAGGGATTTCCCTTTTCGGGTTCTATGCGGTAGACAACACAGGAAATCTCATAAATACATCTTGTCAATTTCTTGTTGAGTGAGCTCTCATTGCCCTCCCGATTTTCTTATTAGGTTGAACATTGACACCTTTTGTTCCTCCTGAAAGGTTACTGCTACTTTAGCAAATTTAGAATTGCACGCTCCAACGGGAGAAAAAGGTGGAGGCTGCGCTCTTGTCTTTGAAGTGGAGCCATCTTCTTCCTTTGCTCTGGGGGCATATTGATTAGTAAAGTCTTTATTTTGGATCTATTTAAGATGGGTTTGAGTCTTTTGCGTACTAATCTATCTTATTTAAATGGAATTGTTATGTATAGGTCCCTTTTGTACTACTTATTTTGTTTCGAGCTTGTTTTTGGTAGTTTTACAGGTTTCGTAAACCTTTACCATCATATCAAGCTTGGCATCAGTATGGCGATTTATCACCCAGGAGTTTAGTATGAATTCTCGTGCGATTTCATCGAGCCTAGGATGAAGAAATAGTAAATTGGAAGATGCATAATGCGAGGGATTTGAAAGATACGGGAAGCAAACGAGTGGAAGAATGGCAATTCCAGAGGCATAAGCGAAATTTTGCAATGATAAGCGAAAATTTCGCAATGATAGCTAATCACGGGTACCGCTCTGGCCAATTTTTCGCTATAAATAAGCGAAATTTTCTCTATATAGCGAAAATTCTTGTGCATAGCGAAATTTTCTACAACTGGTTTTCATGTTCAAACGACTCCGTTTTGATTAATTCCTCTTTTGCCCTCAATGTAATCATTTTATTTAGGTTAGTTTGGTATTTTCGCATGTTTGTGGGGCTATATAAGCCATGTTATGAAAATTTTGTAACCTAACTATTCATTTCACTTGATTTCATTTCACATTATGTTTTTTGGATTCCCATTTCTCTCTTCTCTCTCCTCTTTCCCTCATTTTCACAAGTACACCAAACACACCCCTTTGGGGATGACAACTCGAAGGATGTTACTGCTTAAGCCTCGAAACCTTGAAGAGGAGGAGTTCTTTGGGTTAGTTGATGTGGGTTCGCGAGAGATTGTTCCTCTGTTTCATAGGCAGTCTTTGCGTATTTGTATTTCAAACTTTCCAAAACTAGGTTTAAATGCTATTTAATGTATTTTCTTTGGTCAATACTTGGCATGCTTTAGGGTTCAGTGTATTCTTATTGCTAGATACATTGACATCCATTAGATGTCATTTACGAGCCACTGAAAGTAGGTTAAATGCTTTATTTTCAATTGCAGGAACATTAAATGCTCAGTAAATGCTATGGTTCAAATAGGAATGTTACTAAGGGTTGGTTTTTAAAGTTAAACAAACATCCGATTTTGGAAATGACGATATGTCATTTGCCCTAATACAAGGAAATAACTTGAGAGGACACCTGCAACCACTATCATACAGTAGTGACCTGAAAACTTCAGGTCTTCTTTACATCTTATTTTAAAGCGCTTTCAGCTAGCTTAGCGACAACAACAACCACATTTTTATGCAAATCCGAAAATCCAAATGAAAGCCTCACCATTTTGAATCATTATAAAAGTCATTTTGTAAAGAGGCGAAACCCGTCTGTATTTGATCACAGAGCCGTATCTTTGCGATGGTTTACGCGGCTGGCGTAGGAGGCGACAGAGTATAAATTTTGTTGATTCAGGCACCCCTACTGTGGCATGAATCAAATGGCGTAGTTACTTAGGGATGGTGCGCGAACTACGGATGATGAGTTGATAAGTACTTGTAATCTTAGTTACAAGTATTGGTGACCTTTAAGCCTTTTTGAAATTCATTGTTAGAATATCGAGTTTTTTTACTTTCGGCGATCCTTTATTTGGGAATTTTATTTTATCATTGCAATCTTTTATATTTTTTTTAATTAACACTAATCTTTTTGGAAAGCCTTGTAGTTGTTCTTTGCTTTGTCTCTTTTTGTGTCACAGGTGTTTATGCATCACTGGGATAGAGATATATCGGGTGGAAACGCAAGCAGTCTATACACCAAGCGAGCAGGTTGTGAAGTCTCGATGTACCTGATGAACAAATGGACCCTCCACTGAAGAACAACAAAGTCGACAAGGGCCTAATGAATCGGCCAATGTCTGGTCGTTGAGGGACCGCGCCCACCCTCGTAGAGTGAGTGCACCTTCGCCGTCATACCATAGCGATGATGTGGTTGTAAGACCTATCTGGTGCCTGCTTCCCATTTCATGGAATGGAGAATGAGAATCCATATACTCATATGGGAGTTCGAGGTATGCACAACTTTAGGAGTGCACGACATGGATTTACTTAAGTTTAAAAGCATTCCATTGACAACGAAGAGCAAAGTCAATTTGGCTCAATTCAGTAGAAACGATTAGAAATTAGATTCGAACTTAGTGAGTTTTTTGAAGAAATTTTTCATCACAACTAAAACCCAACGATTTGAAGAGGCAAATCTACACTTACCATTCTATGTGATGAGAAGTTTTATCAGTGTTGGGAGAGGTTCATGGAGACCATCAGTGCATGTCCACACCATGGTTTTGATACTTGGATGCTAGTGAATTATTTCTATGATGGTATGTCTCTAGCCATGAAGCAACTACTGGAAACAATGTGTGGAGGGGACTTCCTGAGCAAGCACCCAGATGAGGCCATGGACTTTTTGAACTATGTGGACGAAACCTCCAAGGCATGGGATGAGCCAGAATCCCGGGAGCGAAGAATGAGGCCCTTCGACCCACGCCGAGGAGGCATTTATGCACTTCCTGCGGAGATGAAAGCAAAGGCTGATCACTTTTTAGAAGGTTGGAGGAGCTGGAAATGAAATTAGCATGAAATGCTTGGTAGACTGAAGCTTGCACCGCATCTCGACCACCTTGTTTTAATTGTCGAGTCAAATAGCCACCACAGGGAGCCTTTGTCAGTGGTCCTTGATGGGGACTTAATCACGAGAAACATGCCCATGTCTTAGGTAAAATAAGCCACCTACAAATGCTCCTTATGGCAGCACCTATAACCCCTGATTGGAGGAATCATCAGAACATCATGAAGCAAGAAACCCCTGCGTATCTGCCGGGAGCCTGACAATGATTTTGTAGCTCGGCTTGTCTGGCAATGACGGCCTCCACCTTCTTCTCCTGTTGAGCAGGCAATTCTAAATTTAAGCAAAGTGGTAGGCATGTTTGTGGAGGAACAAAAGGTGTTGAATGTTCAAACTAATCAGAAAATTGAGGCAGTCGAGAGCTCACTCAACAAGAAATTGGACAGTATGCATTCTGAGATTTCCAGGTTGTCTAACCAGCAGCAGGGTCCTGAAAAAGGGAAATTCCCTTCCCAGACACAGCAAAACCCTAGGGGAATTCATGAAATAGGCTCATCCAGTGATCCAAATGCAAGAATTGATGAAGTCAAAGCAATAGTGACTTTGAGAAGTGGTAAGGCGAGACCGGCGGTCAGTGTAACCAAGACAGCTCCCACAGTGGCTGATCCACCAGAGGAAGAACAACCAGCAACAGGGGAAGAGGTGAAACACAGTGTACCCCCTCCTTTCCCACAGGCACTTCGGAAAAGGAAAAATTCAGTTAACCAAACTGAAATTTTAGAGGTACTACGGTAAGTTAAGGTTAACATTCCTCTTCTTGACATGATCAAGCAAGTCCCCAAGTATGCAAAATTTTTGAAGGACTTATGTACTGTGAAAAGAGGCTTCAATGTGAATAAAAGGGCCTTTTTGGCCAGACAAGTGAGTACTATCATTGAGTGCAAGACTCCTGTGAAGTATAAGGACCAGGGATGTCCCAAAATCTCGGTTAATATAGGGGCACTGAGTGTAGAAAAGCCTTTACTAGACTTAGGGCTAGTGTGAACCTCTTGCCATATTCCATGGATGACGGCTTGGTTTAGGAGAACTCAAGCCCACTTCCATCCTGCTGTCTCTACGATAGGTATTAAAATACCAAGGGGACCATTGAGGATATTCTATCTGAGTAGACAAATTCTATTATCGGTGGATTTTGTGTATGACCGCAGGCCCAGGTGCGAGTGGGGATGACCATGTACCCATCATATTGAAGGCCATTCTTGGATACTTGAATGCCATTATAAATTCTTGAAATGGGGTTATGCAACTTCGCGACCTGAGCGGTTGCAGTAGGACTGACCCATGTACCCATCCTTATTAGGAAGGCCGGTCTTGGCTACTTGAATGCCATTATAAATTAGAAATGGGGTTATGCAACTCACCTTTGGGAATATGACTTTGGAACTTAATATCTTCCATTTGAGTAAAAGGCATATGCAACCAGTGGAGGATGACTGTGAAGAAGTTTGCATAATAGATACAATTCTTGAAGAAACGGGGCTAATGAAGCGACAAGTGCGAGATGTGCTAACCCGGGGGAGTTATCACGAGTGCCTTGAAGAGAAACTGTGAGGAAACCTCGTCGTAGACTGTTGCAAGGATGCTGGAGAAAAAAGGTGGAAATTCTACCTTTACTGACTGGAAAAGAGGAAAAGAAATCTCAATAGTTGGATCTCAAACCCCTACCTATGGAATTAAAATATGCATTTCTGGAAGAAAACAAGCAGTGTTCAGTTGTAATATCGTCACTGCTGACCACTCCACAGGAAGATAATCTGCTACACCTCCTCAAGATGAATAAGCAAGCTTTGGGGTGGAAAATTTCCGATTTAAAAGGCATAAGCCCAACAATCTGTACCCATCACATTTATTTAGAAAGAGTCAAGGCTGTTAGGCGACCCACGGAGGAGATTGAATCCTCACATACGGGAGTAGTTCGCGTGAAGTCTGCAAGGATTCTTTGCTTACGAGGTAGGTATCATTTTACCCGTATCGATAGCACATGAGTAAGTCCAACCCGAATTGGTGCCCGAGTCGGGGGTGACCAACGTAAAAAATGAAAAGGGTGAGGAATAGTCTACGGAGCTTACTCTGGAGTTGGAGGGTAATACATATACGGGAGGCTCAATGAAGTAACAAGAAAAGATCACTTCCCACTGCCCTTCATTGATCAGCTTCTTGAGAGAGTTTCTAGACATCCATTCTATTGCTTTTTGGATGGGTATTTAGGGTACTTTCATATAGAGATTTCACCAGAAGATCAAGAAAAGGCCACCTTTACTTGTCCATTTGGAACTTATGCTTACAGGAGGATGCCTTTTGGTCTTTGCAACGCCCTTGCCAACTTCCAGAGATGTATGCTTAATATGTTCAGCGATATGGTGGAGCGCATAATGGAAGTATACATGGATGACATCACTGTATACGGAGGTGATTTTGAAGAATGTCTGACTAATCTTGAAGCTATCCTGTAGAGGTGCATTGCAAAGAATCTGGTGCTTAACTGGGAGAAATTCCATTTTATGGTTAACCAAGGGATTGTACTAGGGCATGTTATTTCCAGCAGGGGAATAAAAGTTGACAAGGCAAAAATTGAACTTATTTCCAAACTGCCTTCTCCAACAAATATAAAAATAGTTAGGCAATTCCTTGGCCGTACACGGCTTTCAGGAGATTAAGTCAAGGATTTTGAAGATTACTAAGCCACAGCTATAGTATTAGAAAAGATGCTAAGTTTGCTTGGGAAAGGCGCCCGAGGAATGAAAGGGGGTTTTGAAGAGCTGAAGTCCCATTTGACCACTGCACCAATAGTACAGGCACCCAATTGGCAATTGCCTTTTGAGGTGATGTGTGATGCAAGTGATCTTGCTATTGGAGCCGTTCTTGGACAAAGAGAAGGTGGAAAACCTCATGTAGTCTATTATGCAATCAAAACCTTGAATGAAGCCTGAAAGGAACTATGCTACGGAGAAAGAATTGTTGCGGAGTGGTCTACGCCTTAGGCAATTTCGAGCACCTTGGTTGGAGTACGATATAGTCATTTTTCGGCCCTTGTTTTGGTTCCCCATTTCTCTCTTCTCTCCTCTTCCCTCATTTTAAGGCCACGAACACACCCACTTTGGGGATAATGACTGAAGGATGTTACTAGTAAGCCTCGAAACCTTGAAGAGGAGGGTTCTTTTATGGAGTTAGTTGATGTGGGTTCGCGAATTCCTCTGTTTTAAGTGAAGCCCAGTGCTGCCCGTATTTGTGTTTCAAACTTTCAAAACTAGGTTTAAAATCTTTGTTAATGTATTTTAACGAGTCGATACTTGGCATGCTTTAGGGTTCGATGTATTCTTATTGCTAGATACAGCATCCATTAGATGTCATTTACAAACCACTTGAAAGTAGGTTAAATGCTTTATTTTCATTGCATGAACATTAATTGCTCGATAAATGCTATGGTTGAATAGGAATGTTACTAAGGGTTGGTTTAAAGTTAAGCGAATCCGGTTTGGAAATGACTATATGTCATTTGCCTAATCTGAAATAACTTGAGGACACCTGCAGCCCCATCATACCAAAGTAGTGACCCGAAACGAGTCTTCTTTTTACATCTTATTTTAAAAGCGCTCGGCTAGCTTAGCGATAACAACAACCACACTTTTTATGCAAATCCGAAAATCCAAATGAAAGCCTCACCATTTTGAATCATTATACAAGTCATTTGTAAGACGAAAACCCATCCCTGTGTTCGATCCTAGAGCCGCTATACTGCAGTAGTTACGCTATGGCAGTAGGAGCAACAGAGTATAAATTTGTTGATTCGGCACTCCTGCGGTAGTACGAATCGTGCCAGCATCCGTTTCTCCTATGGATCGATCTTTTTGTGCATTCGGTTCAGCTGTATTGCCAGCCAGCGTATACTTGCGCGAATAGGCATTAATTGCATACCTTTTATGTAATTTTAATACAAAACATAATTAAGCTTATCAACAAAAACTAAAGCCATCTAAATTTTTAGCCCATCAATGGCCCATGTTCCATAGACAATAAAGAGGGGTTGTCGAGACAAGATGGGGTTAAAGCTTCCCAGAGGGTTCGGACTATAGAAAATGGAGGAATAGACGTGAAGACTAACATAGGATTTAGTAATTTTTAGCATTAAGACTATTTCTTCTTTGATGTTCATGTTTTATCTAAGTTTTACGATGTTCCAGATTTTCATTATGTTCTAAAATTTTAAACTAGGGTTTTAGTTGTATTTTAGATGTGATACCCCAAAATTCGAGGGTCTGTTGATCACCTATCAACCTGTGAAATGCTGTGGATATCATGTAACTCAATACCACACCGTTGTGTCCTAATTACTAGGATCAATAATTTAACAAAATCATATGGAGTCTCCTTTGTACGGAGGCTCTGCTGAGCCTCAACACATCTGATATACGATAACATGACCCGTGCGAGGGCCATTATAACCTGATGACCGCCTTAGGAGTCCATTACTTGAGTAAAAATTGATCCACTTGTGGGTCCATTTTATCCATATTCATACAAAACATGCAAGGCTATTTTAAAAACAATCCATACTAGTTCAATTATAACTCTCTTACATAAAAGTACATGCCAAAACTAGTTTGCTCCAAAAATTTTACAAAAGGAGTTATAAAAGCCACAAGTCGGCTTTCTTTACCATGCGGCCGAATGACTAGATCCGGCAGGTGTATATCCTTTTTGTATTTCGTATAGGGTGGGAACACGCCCGATAGAGTAATTCTATGAAAATTTACTCCCCACATCAGCGCACATGCTATGTTCACATTCGACAATTCATATTCACATCAACTTTCCAAGTAAGAATATGCAAATTCTAGGTTAGAATTCTACACATCATGCTATGAAATGAGATGAAACTCACTCATGCATAATACATCGAGTCTTCACCAACTCCCACCACATAACGTAATGCGATGTGTGTAATAAATCACATCATTGATAGATTACGTCCAGTGATCACTTTGAAATAAAGTCCGTGTTTATAAGCGAAACTTGTTGGATGTTACACCTCGAATGATCCTTTCATAAACAAAACCAAGTGTCTTTATAGGTAGCGGATTTTGGAATCACACCGTCGGCTCTATAAGCCTATCTACACTTTTTGAACTTTCATCATCGAAGTGTATGAACTGTGTCAGGTCTTCACGGGAGTGTCTAATACATTCTTGCTATGCGACCTGAGTTTTCCATGTCATGTCACCGTGCAACTCTGTTGAACCCTGATGAGTGCCTAAAACACTCAGGTTATACCTGCGTCTGTCTTACATTTTTAGTGTTATTTTACATTTAAATACGTATTTTTTATAGCTCGATATCTGATTAGTTCAATTGGTGTGAATGCGAGGTCTGATTGGTGTAGAAAAGAGCGTTTTGGAAACGTGCAGGCGAGAGGATGAAAGTGCATAAGATGGATGGAGCGATCGTGGCCGTCCCAGCGATGTGAGTCCCCAGGTCGTGGCGATCCCAGCGTGCGACGTTGGTCGGCATATGAAGTCGGCCAGTGGCAGCGTCCGCGGTGTCTAAAGCGTCATGACGTTCCGGCGTCGCTGACGTCGGTAGCGAGTTATTCCTCTCTGATCATTAAAGAAAAGGGGACCAGAATTCAGGGGATCGGAGATCAGGGCTTGTCTGAACTAGGCGCGAGATCATCACGTGGGACTTTGACCTTGGAAGAGTGATCATTTTATCTTACGTCTTTTGAGACCAAGGCTGATGTTTATAGATTAACTATTTGTGTTTTCTCGTTCAGTATGTTTTAGATCTATACCTAGGGTGTTGTTGAACCCTGTCACATTTGCATGGATTAAAGATTAGTATTTTATAATATTCAGTTGTTTATAATTTATTAGCATCTGCTTTATATCTGTGAATCATTTACATGGTGATGTCGCTTGACATTAGCGTGACTATGCGGGAATCCAGAGATTCGAGATGAGGATGTCGGGGATGCGAGTAGATCAGCCCGGTTGATTCGGTAAATAGAGATATTAGATCCAGAAGGTGGCAGTGGGTTAGAACATTTAAGCATTTTGGAGTATCGAGTTGGGGTAGAGATCGCTCCAGCTCTACTAAGCGAGATAGGCGGATACACCTCGAGAGAGGGTATTTAGTAAAGCGAGATCACCTAGCCGTAATGCGTCATAAATAAACTGAATAATATCATCTTTAAGAAATAATCCATCAGGCGCGGGGAGACATAACCTAGTCTCAAATAAATATTAATTCATTCGGTCAGTTAGTTTAGTTTAAGTGAGATGACTAGTACTCTTTCGCGGCATTTATAACGGATAATATTCAAAAGCCAATTTACGCCCATTCCAGCATGCTTATCCCGAGTGGATCGTGCTCCAGGTACCATGGGTACAGCATATTACTTGAGGCGGCAGCGTGCACTTGCGCACATAGGCGTACATATATACACATCAGCTCTCGGCCTATCAAGCCGGTCGGTAGTGCGAGCCGTATCAATCACCGGATATGGTGTTTGATTTCAACCATACACTCACGCCCGTAGAATCACGATGTCCCGGGTGTATGTACGATGTAATGTACCATTGCACATGTCGATATCATGTCTGTATGTAGTGAATGTCACATGGACAACAAATCACACATCTACGATATCAATATATTAATACACATATATCGCGTTGTATCTATGTAGCAACTAAGCATGTCATTACATAATCAAGCAATAACACCCTTAATCCTCTAGGCCAAATATAGCATATAATATGCCCGCAAAATAGCCCACATAGTAGCCCCTAAACCAATCATATAACGGCCCCAAAACAAGCCATAAAACAACCCACAATTTCAACCCAAACAGTCCCTTAACTTAGTCCACAATTTTAATCCAAACAGTCCCTAAAACAATCCATAATTTTAACCCAAAATAGTCCATAAAACAGCCCCTTAAACATCCCACAAACAGCCCCCTAAATAGACCATAAACCGTCCCAAGCCAGGCCACCAACATGCCATAAAACAGGCCACAAAAACAATACCAAACAAAACAACTCCCAAACAAACCCTAGAATAGCCCCTTAAACAAGCCATAAATAGGCCACAAGCAGGACATAAAAAAACAGTCCATAACAACCCCTTAAACAACTCTCAAACAATCCTTAGAACATCCACATAATAGGCCCCCTTAAATCATCCCAAAAGGTAGAAGTAAAACCAAAATAGTAAGAACTCTACCTCTTGGAGTGTAGTAGAAATGGTAGGAAGCCTCGATAACACCTCCTAAGCCTAAAACCTTTGATTTACCCAAATTGCCTTGAAAAACGTGAAAAATCCAACTATCTTGAAATCCGATGAAATTCGCCTAGGTATTTCATTTCATCATCTGAGATTTAGAAAATTTTAGCTTTGCATCCCGTACCGTAGTGGTAATTTACCGTTTTACCTTTTTTCGGAAAAAATTCAAATTTACCTAGGTTTTACATTAGACATGAAGCTTATATCTAGTTGCTAGAAGCTCTTTTTCTATTATTTTTTTTTCATTTGATTGAACCTCTATTGATTCATACTTGTTTATATTTACACATTGATTTCTGATCAACTTCAATGCGGTGAGTGATTCTTTGTGAGATTTGAGAAGGGAGTAGAGAATTAGACCTAGGTGAATCAACCTAATTAGCCTGGTGGTGAAGAAATCATTGGTAATTAGGAGGCGTGTGAGGTTCTTGATTACTACCCAAAAAGTGCTATTTTACACCCTTATTAATATAGGTTTTGAGCACTTTTTGTGTACTAATCAGCCTAATTAAACCAATTGGCATGTGGGGACCTAGCCAAGCTACTAATCAAATTTTGTGTGAGTTTGTGTTGTTTTTCACGGGGCTTTTTTTCGCAGTAGATAAGAGGGTTCAAGCTCAACCATGGAGAATCCAGGGTTGGCTCCTGCCTCAAATAAAAGCCGGAGAGAAAGAGAGTAAATGACCGAGAGAAATGGAGGCGGGAGGCGTGGGGGTACCAGCCTACGAAAATTTCGTGCTGTAATTTTCGCAACTGTGAGAAATTGTCTTCCACGTGCCATTGTTCAACATCTACTTTTGACTTGCAACTTCCTTTGCCTTTTTGATTTCTTCCCATTTGTCCTATAGTTAACTGCATTTGTTTTGTTAATTGTATTGTTTGAGGCGTATAAAAAGCCCTAAAAGCTCTTGTAACATGAGACCTTTTGCTACGTGTAAAGCTTTAATGAGAATCTTTGCTCTTCCAGCTCTTTTCCATTTTTCTCTTTTTTCCCTCACTTTCTCCTTTTTGGGGTACACCAGAACACCCTCCAGGATAATGACTAGGAGGATGAGTGTCAGCCTTCCTCCTTGAAGGAGAGAGAATTTCTTTGGGTCTGAATCAAGCGTGGAGGTTCTCATGGTTTTTCACGTAGGTACTCAGCGGAGTTTTGTGTTTCCTTTGAATTCTAGGTTGATCCCTTAGATTCACCTTGAATGATCTCCGTGTTGATAATTTTTTAGGGTTCGGTGGATGCTTGTTGCTGATCCACTAGATTCATTAGTTATCATCTATTAGTCATTGGAAGGTGGTCAAGGGAGACTTGTTTTCACTTAGAGACCATTGATGCTCGGTGATTGCCATTTTAAAGGATAGTTATTAAAGGGTTAGGTTTTATAGCTAAATGAAGAAGCCAGGTTCGGGGAGATGACTATAGGTAAGTCTCTGACGAGAATAGGGCAGAGGACCCTCGAGTTCCTTTGAAGGCTGCAAATCTGGCTAACGATACTTAAAGGAGTTTTTATTTATATTTTTCTCCAATTTATTTTCAGTTTCCACCATCAAAACCCCCTGTTTTTACAAAATCCCCAAATCCAAATTTAAATTCACCATTTTGAGCCAACTGTTAATCATTTGTGCGAAGAAAACTCATCCCTATGTTCGACCCTAGAGCCACTATACTGCAGTAGCTATGCTACAACAATAGAAGGTTTAGGTTTATAAATTTTGTTGATTCCGGAACACCCTATTGCAAACACAAATCAGCTCTTAGGACTTAAAGCACCTCTAGTGCTTGGGGTTGGTAGAAGTAGAAACCTAGTATTGATTGAGTGGATTATTTGGACCTCGAAGGAAACTTGTAATTAAATTAGTCGAGAATCGCCTTGGAAAACTTTCTCAGCTTGATAGAATAGGATGCTAGTTTAGATATAGCGGATTATTCTAATTGAGCTAAAACCACAGGAACTTCATTATCTCTTGGAAACCCAAACTTTTGTGATAAAATTGCTAGCTTAAAATTCAGTATTTTAATTTAGATTTTGTTCCACCCATCACAATTGACCGATTGGATATTAGATAAGTAGTTCAATTTTGGTACTTAGCACCCAGTTTTTTCCCTATGGATTGATCTTTCTACGCCTAGTACACTGTATTACTTGACAAATGTATACTTACGCAGACTAGGGGATCTTTCTACATATTCTTAATACAAAACATGAATATGCCTATCACTAATGTATCACACTTAAATCACTAATGTAACACTCTTAAAGCTCTAATGTAACACACTTGATTAAGATGTAGAATTTATAAAGCCTTATTGTAACACTCTTAAGAACTAATGTAACGCACTTAATACACTAATGTAACACTCTTAAAACCTTGATGTAACAATCTTAAATCACTATTGTAATACTCTTGAGGACTAATGTAACGCCGTCGTGTCATAATACCACATTAAATGCTAATGTAAAACTTCGGGTATATTTAGATTTTTTTTTTGAAAAAGGGCAAAATTACATTCTGACTATATAGTACAGTTATGGCAAGAGCACGAAAATTTTCTAAATATTAGATGATGAAATTAACCTCATCATTGTATTCGTCTCGTGAACTCTAGTTAACTAGATGAATTTCGTCGAATTCCGAGACAGTCAAAATTTTCACATTTTTAAGGTGATGCACCTCTAGTGAACCCCAAAAACGAGATACTTAGGAAAATCTTGAAAATTGGGAAATAACTTAAATAAATCTCATACAAAATAATTTAAACTTAGACTAGGACAAAATAAATAGTTTTGGGGTAGAAACGGACCTGGACAGGCCATGGACAAGTGGCGCGACATGAGCCAACCATTTAAACATTAAATAAGGGGCTTGGGGGACAAAATATCTCATTTAGGTTCCTAGTTCTTACGTGAGAGAGAGGAAGAGGAAGAGAAGTCCAAGACTTCTTTTGATGATCCACGGAGTTCCGTTGGTCAAAATTCGTCGAGACAAGAACTAAAGTTCATCGCCTCGCTGAGGCTGTATACCAAAGGAATATTTCAGAAGATCGATGGAGGAGATTTGGGGCAATCAAGTATTTTGGGCTTAGGAGGCACTCTTGGGACTTCCTAACTACTTTTTAAGAGGTAAGGATTCTTCCTACTCTGGTTTATTTCCAACCTTAGGGTTGTTTTAAGGGAGTTTGGTAGTCTTGATGCCCTAAGGGGTTGTTTAACTGTTTAAATGGCACAATGGCAGTTTGCGGTTCGTCTATGTGGCAGTTTAATTGAATTTATTTGTGGTTGTGTTTAGTATGTCCCAAAAAATGTTTAGGGACTATTTGGATTAAAAAGAATAATCCGGACTGTTAAGGGCCTGTTTGGCCGGTTTTGTGTCCAGTTTAAAGGCTTGTTTTGCCAGTGTGGGGTTGTTGTGTGGGCTGTTTTTGTGATAATTTTATATGTGACATTTGGGCTTAAGGGTTAAAGTTGTTATTACTTGATTTTGTAATAACATGATTTGGTTAATTGTTGTTTAATGAATGTTGATATATGTGTGCTTATATATTGACATTGAACTGAATGTTTGTTTTGGAGATTATATGCATGTAATATAATTGTCCATGATACATGGTAATCTTAGGATTTATATTGTCTATTATGACATTCATTACATATGTGCCATGACATTGACATGCAATGGTGTGTCACATTGCATATGCATGGGAACATTGCATTTCATGGGTGTGAGTGCATGGTTGAAATCAAATACCTCATTTGGTGGTTGATAAGTGGGTTCGGTACCGTTGGACGAAATCCAACAAAGTCGCACGGTTGCATGACATGAAAAACTTGTGTCGGGTAATAACGAGAAGGGCTAGACACTCCCTCGGGTGAAAGACCCAGTTACTGGTTCATACACTCTAATAGTGAAACTCGAAAAGTGAGCGTGCGAGGGCTGCGGTGAGACTCAATCGTGCTTGAACCGCATGAGTTTGTATATGAATGGTCATTCGGCGTGACATACAAGGATTTTGATTTATAAACGAGGCGATTTTTATTTCAAAAGGATCATTGGATGTAATCCATCAATGATGGATTTTATCATACATTGGCATTGCATTGTGTGGTGGGAGTCGATAATGACTCGGGGTATGGTGCATGAGTGAGTCTCATCTCATTTCATAGCATAACATGTAGAATTCCAACCTAGAATTGCATATTCTACTTGGAATTGTTGATGTGAATGTGAATTGTCAAAGGTGAACATTACATGTGCACTTAAGTGGGAGATAACTTCATAGAAGATTACTGCACTAGGGTGGCTGGAATCTATATGGGGAAAACATTTGGTGCGGGGACATGCATTGGTGAGCGGCTCTCGCGCCAGTAGCAAGGGTGAAAGCGGAGCTTGGCTTTATGATTATTTTATAAAATTTTGGGTAAGTCAATTTTGGCATGTAGCTAAAGTTATGGTGAACTCATATGAACTATATTTTGATATAGTCTTACATGTTTTTATATGAATGTGGATAATTGGGCCCAGTGTGGTCAATTTTTACTCATAAATGGACCTAGTGCGATCATTGTGTTATATTGGGCCTCGTATGGGTCACGTTATTGTATATTGTGCAAGGGTTTTGGATAGAGCTCCTTGTACAAAGGAGACTCTTTTCGATTTTTGTTAAATTATGGATCCTGGTAAATGGGACACAACGGTAGGGTATTGAGTTACACGATATCTGTAGGCATTCCGCGGGTTGATGGGTGATGAACGAACCCCCGGATTTTGGGGCATCACAACTAATGTAACACTCTTAAATCACTAATGTGATGCCCAAAAATCCAGGGGTCCATTGGTCACCCATCAACCTACGGAAGCCCTGTGGATATCATGTAACCCGATATCACAACGTTGCGTCCCATTCACCGGATCCATCACTTTTACAAAATCGGACCAAGTCCTTGTGGATATCGTATGACCCGATACCACATTATGTGTCCCATTCACCGGGACCCATCATTTAGATGTGAAGCCCCAAAATTCGGGGGTCTGTTGATCACCCATCAACCTGCGGAAGCCCTGTGGATATCATGAAACCTGATACCACATTGTTGCGTCCCATTCATTGGGATCCATCATTTTGACAAAACCGGACTGAGTCCCTGTGGATATCGTATGACCCAATACCATATCATGTGTCCCACGTTCAAAGGACCATCATTTTACTAATTGGAAGCGAGCCCTTTTGTCTTGGAGCTCTTAAGGAAATTATCTTGTATAATGTACCATAGTCTTTGAGAGGAAAACAACACTTAGCGGCCGTCCAGAGGAGCTTGCCTAGGTAAGAGAGACGTTTGCTGGGCGAACTCCACTTAGGCAAATGACCAGTTTCAAGAGGCACTTCGGGCTGCGCGAGGTGAACCCTTCACCCCAGAGGTGAGTAGGCTGTGTTTTCATGAGAATTTTATACAAAAACCCATTTTTTTATAGTTTAAACACACTCTTTTTCATAAAATACACATATGAGTTCAATTTCACTCATAAACACAATTATACATGTCAAAATGAATTTACTTCAAACATTTTACAAAAATGATCACAAAGCCACAAACCGACTTTCTTCACTCTCGCGGCCTCGGATGAGAATCGCCCACCGACGCCTTTCCCACATCTGAAATGTTATCCCATATAGGGTGGGCGTGCCCGATGCAGTGGCTCTGGAGGCTATTCCACCTAAGTGCGGATCTGATGTTCAGTTCAACAGACACATTCACATCACAATTTCAACGAGAATATCTGTAGAAGTTTGAATTCTATATGCCATGACATGAAATGAGATCATTCATCATGCACCATACCCAGTGCTATCGGCTCAGCTTCATACTCGAGTCTTTACTGCTCCACCACCTGATGAAACACAATGTGTGATAAATCAAGTCATTGATTGATTACATCAATGATCATTTTCAAACAAAATTCGTTTGTTTATAAACGGTTTTGGATGTTGCACCTCGAATGAATATTTCATTTGCAAAACCATGTGTCTTTTATGGGCAACGAATTTCAGGGGTCTCACCGTAAGCTCTACTGCGCCGAACACTTTTGGACTTTAGCAGTAGGAGTGCGAACCGACTCAGGTTTTGCAGGGAGTATCTGCCCTTCTTCTTGTGCAGAACACAAGTTTTTACCATTTTATTCAATCGTGTGACTTTTTTGGACTTCGTCTAATGGTACTAAGCCCACCCATCAATCACCAATTGTGGTGTTTGATTTCAACCATGCCTCACACCATTTAATGTGATGTTTCCATGCATAATGCAATGTGATGCACCATTGCATGTGTGCCATGTCAATATGTAATTATGCCATATAGACTGATTTGAATTTATACATTTGACCGTATCATAGACAATTATTCACGTACATGTCTTTCCAAATTAAACACTCATAACAATGTTAATACATTAGAACACACATATTAACATTCATCAAATCAACGTAACCACACATATACAAAGAAATGAGTATGCCTCTCGATCATCAAACCTTGATCGTGGCATATAGTATGCCCACAAAATTGCCCATAATAGCCCCCAAAGAAAGCTATATAACAAGCCATAAAACAAGCCATACACAGGCTTCAAATAGTCCCCCAGTAATTTTTCCTTGGGACCTTCATGTTCACCTAAGCGAAGCCCACCTTTGCCTAGGTGAAGACTCACCTCGCCTAGGCGGACCAATGCCTCACAAATCCTGTTCTCGGCTTCGCCTAGGTGAACCCCACCCTCACCTAGGAAAACCCCTTTGCCTAGGCGAGTCTTCCTTCACCTAGGCGAAGAGCCAAACTTCTAAAGAGAAACGTGCTCTAATTTGAAATTTGAAATCCCATTTTCATGCTGAAAATGGAAAATCGCCAGGAATTAGGAAGAATCATACCTCTTTAAGCGTTGCCTTGCGGTGGGAAGCCTCCTGGCACAAATCTTTAATCTCTGAAATCTCCCCCTTTTGGATTTTGGCGAGAAATCCTTTTTTGTACCGCGTAGCCTCGTTGAGTAGATGAACTTTCACTCTTGACTCGATGGTCGATCGGCAGGCTGTAGATCGGGGAAAGGATTTTGTTCTCTCTTGCACCCTCTCTTTCTCTCTGCGTGGTAGCCACTAGGTAATGGGATCCTTTTCTTTTGTCCCTAAGCCGCTTGCCCAAGTTTTAGAGTGGGTAGCTCACATCGCGCCACATGTCCGCAATTGGTACGAGTACATTTCTATCCTGAAACGATTTATTTCATTTTGATTCTAGTTCAAATTGTTTTAAATGAACTCTACTTTATTTTATTTTCACTTTGAAGTTTTCTTGAAAATCTAGTTTCGAAGTCCGCTACTTGCGATAGATCACGAAAATCATGAAAGTTTTGGCTATCTAGAATTGATAGAAATTCACTGGAGTAGCCCAGATTTCACGAGATGAATCTAACGATGGGGTCCGTTTTGTCATCCAAGATCTAGAAAAATTGCAGGTTTGCAACCTGTATTGTATTGACAATTTACCATTTTGCCATTTTTCGAAAAAATTCAAATTTACCAAGGTTTTACATTCTTCTCCCCATAACAAAATTTCATCCTTGAAATTTACACACACATACACATTGAAAACACATGCATATGTAACAATCATTTAATCACCAGTAAAACAAAAACATACCTTCATCCTTAAACAAAGGATAATTATGCATACGGTGTCTCAGGTGTTCCCATGTTGCCTCCTCCACTCCTCGATTGTTGCCATAATTGTGGTATAAATTCGGGGGTCCCTTTTTTTTTTTTTTTTTTACCATTGTACGAAGTCTGTCACGACAAAGAAATCTCTGTCGTGATAGAATACCTCTGTCGTGCGCGCCCAATCTTGATCGCCGGCTACTGCTCGTGCGGGCGGCCTGTGCATCGCGTAGCGTAGCCCCTTCTCTATCATGACCGCAAACCACGGCGCCACACTATCGCGATGGAAAGAGCGTCTTTGTCGTCTTGGCGCGCCGCAGCACAGTTGGCAGTGCCTTGCCCCCTTATCGCAACATAGGCGTATGCCGGCGACATGGAAAACCCGTGTCTGGAAGCTTTGTAGTGACGGAGGGTTCACCTTGACATAAGCTTGATGCTCTGTCCGTATCAAATTCTACGTACGGCGTAAACTCTCTTGGCACTTTGACTAAACTTGAGTCGTGACAAGAAATCACTCTGTCATGACTTCAAAATCCCTGTTTAAGCCAAACTGCATTTGCGATGTAAAGATACTTTGTCATGACATAAAGCCCCATCGAGGCCAAGTGCATGTGGCCGAAAATGCTGCATTGCGACATAAATTCTCTTCACCTTGCGACTCTATCGAAGTGACATAAAAACGCTGAGCGAACTACGTCGACACAAAATACTATGTAAATGACATAAAAAATATTGTATCGCGACATAAAAACTCTTGGTCTTGACCAAACTCTGTCGTGACATAAAAACACTTTGTCGCGACATAAAATCCCTGCCCAAGGTTAAACTTGTTGCAACACCTGACCTCTTATCGTGACCATCTCGATCATGACATGGAAACCTCTGTCACGACATCGTCCTGACGAGAACAAAGCAACGTCAGCGATCCAAAGAAATACTATGTCATGACAATGGCTGCTGAAACGAGCCATGTCGCGGCCGCAGGGGAACCTCACGTGGCGACATAGGACTTGAAATGTTATCGCGACCAAAGAAAATACTATCGCGACCTAAACTTGCCAACACGCATGCTTTTTCCTAGCATTTCCTGCACCTTTGGCTTTTCCCGAGACACTCTGAAAGTTGTCACAGAGGCCTCAACATAATAAAGAAACATAAAAAAGCGGGAAAAACACGTGAAGCGGTGATAAACAAAACTCAATGGGTTTTGGCCGCTCTTCTCTTTTACATAACAAAAAATTGGATAAATGTCCAGAATTTTACAAAATATAGAATAAGCCATAATCTGACCTTCTTTACCATTAAGCCTCATATGAGTTCCATCTCTACAGTGAAGGCCTCAGCTTTGAAATAATTTCTAGCAGGTGGCTTGATACCTAATAGAGGAATTCTCCTGCAAAGGGCTACTCCACCTAAAGTGCACATGCAATACCATAATTTAACATTTATCGACACATTAGGCAAAACGCCAGGCATTTCTATGGGTCTCTCATGTCATGCTAATGTCAGAGTCCTCGACTCCTGCATCTTTGCGTCATGTAGAAAAACCTTCATTTCCAAAACAAAAGATTTTTTGTTTTATGTTCATAGGCAGTCTTGGCTCCGCTTTATTCAAAATCCATGTGTCTTTTGTGGGTAACGAACTTTCCCGGGGTTTCAGAAGTAGCGTCATTACACCATGTGCTGTGGACTTTCAACTGCTTTAGATGCATTTGTCTGATCAAGAAGACAAGCCTTTCACCTAAGGGGGTGTCTTGCTTCTTGCTCTTACGACATAATTTCAAGCGTAGGCTGCAGAGCGTGGGTCCCTTTATAAACACGAGCCACGGTTCTTTCACCATGCACTCCTGATTATCTGTCAGGAATACCATTACATGTTCCTTTCATGTTACATGCGAGAAGCTACATCTGACATTATGATTCATGGATAATCATATCTACAACATACAATTTACATACATAATACAACCCATGTAAATACATCAGTTCAGCATACATCCATATGATTTTTCACACACCTGCATGTCATTCAATCAAGCAACAACACACAAATTTGGATCTTCATGTTCAAACCGAGCCCGATTTTTACAGTTCAGCATGATCCATGTCAGCAACGACACACTACAAAATCATCATACTCAAGCATTTTCGGCAAGTATAGCCTTTGCTTGACTGCCAGTTAAGGAATAGAAAAAGAATCAAAAACTTCGTCCCAGTAATTCACGAACAACTTGATCCACAAGCTACATTCTTGGTCATTCCCACCGTTAGGGCTACACCTCATAGCCATTGAATCATTTGTTGAATGAGACTAACCGAGGGTAGGAAGAGACCCACCTCTTGGAAGCGCAGTCGGCTAAACTGTAACCGTGAACTCTCAACGTTCGGCATTTAGGAATACTAGTAGAAAATTGGACTTCCTTCCCATTTTTTCTTTCCTTTCTTTCTCCTTTCTTTCTATCTTTTCCTTAAATCAGTGTATCCGCCCTTGATCTTTTCTTTAGGGGTGTGACACATGGCTCCCATGTGTCCCCTTTTTGTTTTGCCTTTTGGTGACAAGTGTCATCTATGACACTTAAACCACTAATTAATCTTTCATCTGTCCTTATCCAGCCCCCACTTGATCTTTTCGAGACCACACATGGTCTAACCATATGGCATTTGCCACATGTCCCTATTTTAAGTCATGATGCCATGTGGTGTCGTGCCACAAGTTTTCATGCCAATTACCCGTCTCACCTTGAATTACGTGAAATTTGATGTACCGAATTGAAGGCGCAATTAAGTCGGGGTAACTAAACTCCATGAGACGAATTTATTGGTGAGTCCGTTCCATCACTTGAGGTCTAGGGAATTTCAGTTTTCCTGTACTATAGCGGCAAATTATAGTTTTGCCATTTTAGAAAAATTGAATTTTCTCGGGTTTAACAACACCTTCACTAGCCTCACGGTCTTGCCTTACCAAGAACCACCTCCACGGCTATCCATGATCTGCTGGTCCCTCTGAAGGTTCTCTGCATCATGACAAGTTACTCCCCAATCCACTTTGCATGAATCAGATGCAGGTGTACTTTCGTTTTGTGGAGAGATGGTCTGCATGAACACTCGATAATATCGGTGGTAAAATAGTGGTAAACAGTAGTACCTACCCTCTCAAGTACCTCGAAGGGCCTAATATACCTCGGCGATAGCTTTCTGATGAGTATACTTTATACTCATTATATCAATATGTTTTGCTTATATTTTTAGTATTTTATATAAATAAGTGATCTAATTCTCTAAATGTTCAATTTGTGATTAGGTCAATCATGAGCCAATATGGAGCAAAAACAAAGATATAAAGCCCAAAAATCAGCAAACTACACATGCAACAATAGCTACTATGATTTGATGTTTTTAGCTAGAAGATGATCCCAAATGGTTGTAATATTTATATGGATGGATAGGATACTTCTCAGGCTTTCCAAAGAGACCTTATTCATTCAATTTGGACTTCAAATGATCAAGTTATGAGTTTTGGTAGTTGAAGAAAGAAGAAGAGAGAGCTCAAAAGGGACCAGTTGGAGAATTTTGTAACTTACATCTTTATAATCATTTCTAAAGTATTATTTCTGGTCATACAGATTTTCACTCTAAGATTTCCGCGAGGTCAAGATCCACCCAAATCAAAGTTCATATAATGAGTTATGGCCTTCTGAATTTGGTGCAAAAGCGAGAAGGCTGCGACAGCGTACTGCTTTGTTGTAGAGCTCTGGCAACGACAACCGGCGTATAGCGTTGCTTAAGCGATGTCGTGGCGTTTAGTGTTGGTTTTAGGTCGATTTCAGCCATTTTGAGCTCACCAGTGAGGATTTTAAATCTTAAACGGAGAAATGAAAAGGAGACCAGTTTTAGGCCTTTTGGGAGAACAAACTCATGGGGTGGAAGCACCCACAAAGGTTTGTTCTTGGAAGGAAGAACACTTGAGGAAGAAGGCGATAATGGAGGAGAAGAAGGGCTTCAATGCAGTTGTTTCCTCTCTTTCTTTTCATTTTCTTTCTTTTGATGGTTGTATTTACTTTTTTCCACTTATGTTTTGATTAGTTTTCTTAAAGTTTGAATGTACCCAAAGGCATGTTTGTATGAATCTTTCCTATTTTATATTGATTGATGTTTTATTTCCTTGTTATGTTAGTATTTCATTTGATCTTAATGCTTGTAGATTGTTGGCCAATATTTTCATGATTTGTGGTTTGTTTCAAGATCTGAGAGGTGAGAGTCAAAATTAGACCATGGATGATTTGCCATCCAATTATCATGAGATAGAGATATAATTGAGATTAGAGTGGTATTAAGATTTTTAAGTTCAGTATCCCTTAGTTTATGATGGTTTGAGCGAAGTGCGATGCCTTTCCAGGGTAGCGTGGGGATGCTCGAGAGAGATTCGAATATACATTAGTGCAATCACCATCTTCATGATGAAATTGATCATTGATTAATTGGGTTAGGAGGTTCATACATCATTGTTTAGGTAGAATCTGCCTAAAACTTTTTAGTCTTTATAGAGTCATTCTTGCATGCCTAGATTAGTGACTTTGAGTTTTTCTTTAGATTTTCCACCATCCAAATAGAGCATATGCTAGATGAGAGTCGGTACTTAGTAACCCAATTCTCCATGGGAATTATACTCACTTATCATTATATTACTTGAGGCGATGCGTGCACTTGCACACATAGGCATACACATTTTACATAGCACAAATCGACCTATCAAGTTTTTGGCTCCATTGTCGGGGAATTTGTGCTTTTACTAATATTGATTTGAAATAGCTTTACTCTACTCTGGATATAGTTAGTCTTGTTTTATTTTCCTTTCTATCTATTTTACTTTTGAATTTATTTTTTTGTTTTATAGGTTTCAATCACAATGAATCCTATCATTGAGTTGACAAATGCTTTGGCTCTCCTTAATCAACAACTAAGAATGAGGCAAATGGCCAATGAATATCATCAAAGACAAATCAGTGAGGAGTCCCACATATGCACATGAATCAAGTTCGATGGAATTTATATTGAACAATTATAGCCCAGGTTGGCAACATTGCTCACAGCACCTCATGGAATACAGAGCTATAACACTCTTCAATCTCCTGAGTCCAAAGTCAAGCCTAGAAGAAGCTATGGATGAATTAAGAGAAGAATTCAACCTGAATCTACCATGGCACAACCTGAATTTTCAAGATCATGAAATGGACCACTCTCCAGGATTGGAGTTTGCATAGGTTTCATGATCTAAATGAATAAGTCAACCTCGAAAGAGAGAATGACAAAGTTAGAGCTAGCCATGACCCAGTTGAAAGGGCTCATGATGAATGCTCAATATCTCAAGTTCAATTCATGCGGGTGACAATGGCTCATGTTCAAATTCAACCTACGCCATTCAAGAGCTTGAAAGAAGAGATGGCTCCAAGCTACTTCTAGTACTCAACACATTTGAAAGAACAACCTAAAAGAAGGAAGTATGAGTATAGAAGAACTAGTGGCAAAATACGGGAAGAATAGGGCTGCAATGTCCTTGAAGGACAACATGAGAGTTTGCCATCTACTCTTGGGGTAAATTTAGAAGAAGAAAACGACTACAATGAAGAAATCACCTCAAGAATTGTGAAGAACTAAGAGAAGCTTCAAAGAGTGGAGAATGATGTAAAAGGCTTTGAAGACTTAGTTGCAAGGAGGAAAGAAGAGCCCCTTCTCCCAGGAATCATAGAAAAAAGACAAATGATGAAGTTGGAAAGACTATTTCGGAGATGACTCTTTGGGTTCCAATGCATGATGAAGTGAAAAATGAGATAAAAAACCCCAACTTCCAAGGTGGATGAGTACATCATTCACTTTAACAATGAATTGAGAGGAATCATTGTAAAGAAAAAAATGAAAAAAATAGAAAATATAAAAAAAAAAAAATTGATCTTGGAAGATTATGTGCTCAAGTTGATGGTTGAGAACAATTATTGCCTCTTAGAAAATGATGGGCGAATTACCAGCATATATGATTGGTAAAGTGTTGGATTCGAAAAATGGGCGACTCATGGGAGGCAGCCCGAAGTTCAAGTTTTCCATTTTTTTCAATTTCTTAGTTAGTTTAAGTTTTGAATAATTTTCTTGTGATCTTGTGTTTTTTTTTTAGGTTTTGGTTAGGTTTGCAAATTCAAAGTTGGTTTAGAAGCTAAGGTTGAAATCTTGAAGTTCAATTATTTTGGGAGGCAGGCCAAGGAAACATATTCAAGCATCCCTTCATTTAGACCAGGTCTGCCCTCTTAACCTTGCCTCAAGCGGAGTCATATTCATTGGAGTAACTTAGGAACAGTTAACCTTAGGTACTCATTGTCCCTTCTTGCTTTGTTTCATTGGGGACAATGTTTAATTCAAGTTTTTATTTTTCAAATCAAAGCACTAGCATCTCCTTACTGTTTTGGTTGTTTCTTTTTAGTTGTTTGGTTTGTCATTTGCGCAGGTTTTTCTTTCTTTCTTTTGTTTTTTTGTGTCTTACATGAGTTAGGTTTGTGCTTAGTAATGGTTTTGAGAATGCATTGGTTTTGTGCTTAAATTGTTTCTTAGTCAAATTTGGGATACCTTTGCATTTGTTTGATTTAGGAATTTAGTGTATCATTTGGTTGTGGGAGACTTAGCTTGAATAGCCCCGTTTTTTCTCAAGAAATAATTTCTTAATGAAACTGTTTTGTACGCACTGGAGTCTGGTATATCTTTGGCTCCGACCTCTTTTCTGAGTGAACTTACCTTGAGATACCTTAACTTCTATAGTGATGAGACACCTCAATAAAGAGGATTGCCATTGTGCCCCAACAGAAAAGAAAGAAAAACAAAAACAAAAGAAAAAAAGAAAAAGAAAGAAAAAGAAAAAGAAAAGAAAAAAATAAAAAAAAGAAAAAAGAAAAAAGAAAAACAAATAAGTGAGTTTACTCATAAGTTGGTGCTTTGGTTTTTAGTTGAGTGTTCGGGGTGAAGTTCTAGGAGAACTAAATGCCCGATGCCCTTAACCAATTGGTGGGTAGTCACCAATGGACCCCTGCTACATGGACACTTTTCTAAAACTCCTTAGCATTGCTTAAGCACTTTTTAGTTTAGTTGTTGAACAAGGATGCGTTCTTATCCCCATTTTGGTTAATTTTCTTTCGAATAGAGTGAGTTGAGTTTAGTTGAAGAGTGTTTTGGAACCTTAGTCTATATTTGAGACCTAAAACATCATTTACACCGAGTCCCTTTAGGAAAGATCTATTGAGGGCTTGGGGGCAAAACTTGTCTTGATCAACATACCATTTGAATGCCTTGTCTTTTAGAGATGATAAATGTTTTGGGATCCCATTTTTGGCTAACATGTTTTCATAGAACTTTTCCAAGATTTCTCTTAACTTGTACTAGCTCCATACTCATACTCATATCTATCTTAGTGTTTTTTTTTTTTTTTTATGTGTTTCCTTTGCTTTTTGACAAGCAAAGATTTAAGTTTGGGGGTGTGATAGTATACTTGTACTCATTTTATCAATATGTTTTGCTTATATTTTAGTATTTTTTTTTATCATATAAATAAGTGATCTAATGCTCTAAATGTTCAATTTTTGATTAGGTCAACCATGAGCCAATATAGAGCAAAAACAAAGAGATAAAGCCCAAAACTTAGCAAACTACACATGCAGCAACATCTATTGTGATTTGATGTTTTCAGTTGCAAGATGATCCCAAATGGCTACAATATTTATATGGATGGATAGATGACTTCTCATGCTTTCCAAAGAGACCTTATTCACTCCATTTGGACTTCAAATGATAAAGTTATGACTCTTGGTAGTTGAAGGAAGAAGAGAAGAGAGCTCAAAAGTGACCAGTTGGAGAATTTTGTAACTTACATCTTTATAATACTCTAAAGTATTCTTTCTAGCCATATCTAGATTCTACACTCTCTAATATTTCCAACAAGTCTAAGATCATCAAAATCGAAGTTCATATGACAAAGTTATGGCCTTACAGTTGGTGCAGCAGAGCTGCCGACAGCGTCGCGATGTTAGAGCGTCGCGATGTTAGAACATCTGATGTTGTAGAGAGAATTTGCGAAATCACGACTACCTCGAAGCGTCGCGGCGTTGCCAAATGGCGTCATGGTATTTTAGGGTTTGTTTGGAGTCCAATTTTAAGCCACATTTTGAGCTTATAGAATTAAGGGTTTAAAGCTCAAACTTGAGCTTGGAAGGGGCAATTTTTGGCATTTTTGGGAGAGAACAAGCTCCCTTTGGGTGGAAAAGCCCTAGGGTTTGTTCTTGGAAGAGGAAGAACACTCAAGGAAGAAGAAGATAATAGAGGAGAAGAAAGGAGCTTCACTGCCAAATTTGTTTTCTCTCTTTCCTTTTCCGTTTTTCTTTCTTTTAATGGTTGTAATTACTTTTCCACTTATGTTTTAGTTAGTTTTCATAGGGTTTATATTTAGCCAAAGACATGTTTGTATGAATCTCTACTATTTATATTGATTGATGTTTTATTTCATTTTTGTGTTGAGTATTTCATTTGGATCTTAATTCTTGTGGGTATTTGGCCAATATTTGCATGATTTGTGGTTTGATTCAAGATATGAGAAGTGAGAGTTAAAATTAGACCATGGATGATTTACCATCTAATTATCATGAGATAGAGATATAAGTGAGATTAGGTGTGGTATTAAGATTTCTAGGGTTCAATGCATCCTTAGTTATGATGGTTTGAGCGAGGAGATGCGATATAACATTTTCTAAGGGAGTAGCGTGAATGCTCAGAGGGAACATTCGAATATACATTAGTGAAATCTCCATCTTCATGATGAAATTGATCATTGATTAATGGGGTTAGGAGGTTCATACATTATTATTTAGGTGAAATCTATGCCCTAAGGCTTTTTAGTCTTTATAGAGTCATTCTTGCATGCCTAGATTAGTGTCTTTGAGTTTTTCTATAGTTTTCCACCATCGAATAGAGCATAGGTTAGATTAGGTCGATGCTTAGTGGCTTGATTCTCGGAATTAGAACTGATACTCACTTATCATTATATTACTTAGATCGTGCACTTGCGCACATGGCGTACACATTTTACATAGCACGAATCGCCACATCCCTTTCTCTGCGCCTTAACCCATTCTCCTCTAGATCTTATTGATAAGACATGATCACCCACCTCGAGCTCCAAAGTTCGTCATGATCGTCTTGATACCTCTTCTATGAGCTCTGTTTTGAGGAAGATGTACATATCAAATCCACCTTCCCGAGGTGTCTCTAACTAAATCGGACTCGTGGTGGGTCTCCCCACCTCCAGATCAACAAGCCGAAGTTGACCTGACCTCCCATATAGTGCTGCTGGAAGTGTCATTTGTATGCTCGCTGATAGCTATTATTGTAGGCGAACTCCACTAGAGGTAAATTCTTCCCAGCACTACCCTTAAGATCAGGGCGCATCTTGGTAGCATGTCCTCTAACCTCTAGATGGTCCTCTTTGATTAACCGACCATCCGTTTGGGGATGAAAAGCTATGCTCATCATCAATTATGTCCCCATGACTCGTTGGAAACTATTCCAAAAATGAACCATAAACCTGGGATCCCGATCCGATACTATAGATACTAGCACTCCAAGTAATTGGACAATCTCTTGCACGTACAACCTGCAAAATTCCTCCAATGTGAAGGTAATCCGCACAGCTAGAAAGTGTATCGACTTTGTAAGTCGGTCCACTATCACCCACACAACGTCATGCCCTTGCGATGTCTATAGCAAGCAAGTCACAAAATCCATCGTGATATGCTCCCACTTCCACTCAGCTACCTCTAAGGGATGGAGTAACCCCGTTGGCCTCTGGTGCTCAACCTTTAATTGCTGACATGTGAGACATCGACGAACAAAATCTCCAACATGTTTCTTCATCCCGCTCTAGTAGTACTGGCGATGAAGATCATAGTACATCTTCGTGCCACTTGGATGCACTGCAAAACGAGAACAAAGGAACTCCTTGAGGATCTCCTCTCTTATATCTGTTGACTAAGGATCCACAACCCGTCCCCTATACCGAAGACTACCATCCCTGCGAATGGCCCAACCTTCATCACATGTACCCGATCGTGCTCAGTCCATGATGAACACATTTTGCGGTTCTGGTCCCTGCATTTGGATTTCTTTCAAACATAGATAAAAAATTATTCTAAACTAACCAAATTTCTACACTACCACCAAAGATTGAACTTAATCCCAAGTATTCATGCCAAAAACTTGATTTAACTATATAAGTAAAAAAAAATTGTTTTCTGCTAATGTTTAAGATTGTGCAAGTTAAAATTGGTTTATGGTCTAAATCACTGCAAGTGCACAAGTCATACAAGTAATAAAGTGGATTTAAGTCCAGATATCATTCTCATGGGGATTGATTAGAAAATCTAAAGATCAACTACCCCTACTACTCAAGATTATCACTATTTGAACCTTCTAATTTGAAGTTGAATTACATAGGAAAAATAATTTTAAATGAAATAATTCATGCTAACATAAAGCTAATTCAATTACAACTAGAGATTTCACCAAGTTGAAATAAAACTTGGAAGTGGTTAGCATTCTAACTATCAATTTGCATATTCCCCTAATAAAATATTGTTAAAGGTAAAAATCCTTGATTTGTCCAAGAGCAAGTAGTGTAGCCTTGGAATGCCTCCTAGCACTACACATTTCACTGTTTAGCTGACCATGTTCCTAAACCAGGTCAATGGGTCTAAATAGTTAGTTTTAGGATTTGATCCTCTTTAAGATTTGGCTATTATTTCTAAACTAAGATTTCATACCATCTCGGGATCGGAGATTATCATTTCATAGATCGGGTAATGATTCGTGCTACGTAGGCCGAGCTAAAATCAACAAAATTCTATACACTCTGTTACATACTTCATCACAGTCAAGCCACTGCAGCATAAAGGGTCTAGGGCCTACCACTGAATGGGTTTTCATCCTAAAAATGATTTTCATAAGTTCACGTAAGGTGCGCTTCTATTTGGACTTTTTGGATTTGTTTGAAAACAAAGTGGTGATGAGTTTGAAACCGACACTGTAAAACTGAAAATGAAGTGTTAAAAGTTAACTTCGAAGATTTAGGTCACTAACTTGGTGACTTAGTGGCAAACAAGGCGTCCCTGTTTTATCCTCGCTATGACAAGCAACCTATAGTCCAAGCCACAACCGATCTATGTTTAACTGAAGAAACTCACCCTAAAATCAACTCCTATTTGAGTCAACACGCATAACATGCACGGCGGCCTTTACAGCTTTGAAACCCTAACATTAAATATCATCTCGTAGGCTCGTGAAAAGACCATCTATAATGAACCACAAGCAGCATCTAGCAACAAGTATGCACTGCATCCTAAGCATGGTAAGTATTGCCAAATTAATAAACATCAATATTCAACCCTATTTTGAGAAGATAGGGCCATAAACACAAGACTATAGCTTAATACAAGAAGCACAAAAAACCCAAAGAGGTGCCTTTACCACCAAGCCAGCTTCCTTCCTTTCAAAGAAAAGAGGCTTACCTAAGCATCTCTCGAAGGTCATCCTCAAGAGGGGTAGTTTGGCGCCTAAGAAAATAAGGAAAGAGGAGGAGAGAAGAGAGAAAAGCAAACCCTAACTAAACTACAGACAAAAATAAAACTTACCAAAAAATTTCTTCTTCAATTTGTTCCTCACTTTCTTCCTTACTTTGTCATGAAAGGCAAAATGGGAGGGGGCTTATAAAGCACCCAATGTATGAAAATACCACAAAACTTAAAAATTTACTAATTTTAGGGACAAGAGAGTAATACACCAAAAATTGAAGTCGGGTTGCATTAATTACAAAAACATGACAAGGCAAGAATTTCACAGGTAGTATCAATTTTCGGCTTAGGCAATAAAATTTCGCTTAGCTAGCGAAATCACGTTAGATAAATAACCAAGAATTTTTCGCTAGTATAGATGATACGCTAGTTAGCCAATTTCGCTAGCTTAATAAAATTATGTGAGTATGAATACCGCTTAGAACAAAGGTTTGATAAAATTTTGGTCTACGGAATCATACTTCATTAAGATCGCGAATTTTCAATTAAGGTTATAATTTCAGAATCCCAAATAAATTCGTGAATCTATAGCGAAAATTCCCTGGATTTATTATCTTATCAGACCGCTCGTCCTTCATCAAGATCGATTTCCATCACTTGCCTTCATTCTTCTTTGATTTTTGGTCTGTTTGATGGTCATAAATTTGAGTTCAATCTTCATGATTCATCATATGTCTCGAATTGAACTCCCTGTAAGTACGCAAAAACTCAAACAAATCCATGTAAAGATAACCTCTAACGCATATGATACATTAAGAAGACTTGAACACTTCCAATTGGAGAGCAAATGACATGATTAGTGCTAAAGCACTCAAAACCTATCTAATATAGGAGTTCAAAATAAAAATTTTGGTACTAATCACACTCCCAACCAAAACGTTGTTAGTCCCTTTAGCAATGCAAAACTAAAAGGAGATATATGCAAAGATTTTCAAAAAGGTTATGATTCAAAGAGGTGTATGTACATATAAACATCGCCCCAAACTGAAAATGGACACCAAGTTTGAAACCGACATGAAAGAGCCAAACTAAGAATAATTTCAGTCAATATTGTTCCATGATTCTCAACTTGAATTTCCACCTAAGTCTAATGGTTTATTATGTAACCGACAAGTCAATAACCAAAATTTGTCCCCTCCCAACCCAGCACCCATGGCCTTAAGTCATTAACAACCTAGATATGATAGATACGACTTCTTTCTTTATTCAACTATATCGAGGTAATGTTTGCACCCGACTTCACTCCAAAGTCCGTAACTGGTCCACCGATGATTCTTTAACCAATTAAGGTTTAGGCATCGTCAAAAGGATCACTTGACCACAAACTCTACAGTCACTCTGACTCAATGACTTCAAAATCAAGACCTACAAATCGTTAGACTACCTATCCACCCATGTAACGAACACTAAATCGATGACTCCCAAACTAATTAAGGCTTAGTATGCCTGTTTCAAAGGCTTTATACACCCTCGGACTGTGCTCGGGTTTCAAGGCAAAACTTCACGACTTTATTTTTCTTTTTCTTCTTTTCTTTTCTTTTCTTTTGCTTTTTCTTTCTTTTCCTTTTTGGAAGACAACATCGTCTTCATGTGGCTGGTAACACTAAACCTATCTTAGGTTGCCAACACGCCTAAGGCTTCCACATGCAAAGTTTAAAGGAAGTAAACAAATTCACAAATTCCTCATTGAAATAATCTAGAGTGCAGCAGTGTGAATTAGCATATGAGAAATTCAAGTTGAGTATGCCAAAACTCGCACTTGACCAAAACTGTTTCAAGCATGGAATTTGTTCTAACATAAAGGTGACAAACAGGGATTCTATTCTCCAATAAAAGGCAATTCAATTGTCCAATTTGAAGCAATTCAATTGTCCAATTGAAGCAATTCAATTGTCCAATTGAAGCAATTCAATTACTTAAGGCGGAGGCATAAAAAGTATATGCAAAAGTGTGTATATATATACTGAATAGCTTTTGATATAGCCAAAATATTAGTACATGAATAAAGTTTTAAATATACAAATATCACTCGCTACTATGGCTAATACATGAATCTTAATCAAAAATTAGTAGGCAGTTGATGTGCCGTAATCTATACAAAATCATAAAGAAACCTAACCACCACCACCGGTGGTGGTGGGTCTGTTGCCGCCGCAACAAACATCCAAACAGCCACCAGGGCGGGCTCCTTCTCCGATCAGAACACGAGGCGCCCGTTGCTGCCATGATCTCACAAGCATAGAGGACACCGGGCCGCCCTTGATCCCGTGTCGCTCGCGGCCGCATGAGCAGATGGCATCCATCACACCCGCTATCTCTCGCGAAATGGGCGTGAACATACCAGTGAATGGTGTGTCAATGTGACGGGTCTGGGTGTATCACTGCACCGCGCATGTGGTGTGGAGGGAGGAGATGAAGGTGACATCTCGCGAGCCGACTCCTTCGTATCTCGTGCTCGTGCATCGTCTCCGTGGGAGTCCCGCCCACCCGATCCAGAGACTCCCCGGTCCTACCGTCTGAGGAAAGATTACTGCTGGTCATCACCACCCATCGACAGAACCGCAGGGCATCTAATCCTCCTCTCAATCCCCATCTCTCCTGAGTCCCATATGCCTCGAGAACCCGGCAGAGTACTCAGATCGCAGTGGAATGCCCTCGTCGTACCAGTCCTTCCGATGGACCTTCCCCAAATGCATCAAGGAGGTCATCACCACCGCAGGACTAAACCGCAGATCCCTCTCGAGATCCTGCAAAGAGCCTAAGATGGCTCCTCCGTTGCATAATGCCGCAATGGAAATAGACTCCGTCCTAATAAATGGTCGATCAGATCATCCTGAAAGGAGCTGCCTCCGGCGCACCGTCCACCAGGGTGTCTCGGCCAAAGATCGAACCATCTCGCGCCGAGCTCCGCAGTGGGCCCAATCTCTATAACCTCCGTGACGCTTCACGCAGATACGCGCACCCAAAGTCGAACATCGCCGCTCCGAGTACTCCGCGAGATCATCAATAGAGAATCAAGCTCACGCGCACCATCCGCTTCCTCGAGATGTCATAGAATGATTCAAACGGCAAAGACCACTCGTGGGTAATACGCCGCCTGAGTCAGCGAAGGGCAAGAGTGAATAATCTCCGATCAATCTCACAGACTCCTAACCCGGATCGGGCCCCTCACGGACATCGAGAATGACTCCGATGAAAGTCCCTCGAATGCAGTGCGCATTCCCTTAGAATGGGGTGCCCTATAACAACGCCCCGATCCGAGGCAGACAACCGAGGCGATGATGTCGCTCCGCGTACCCGATGTGACTGAGATGGCTGAGGCCGGAGGAAGATGACTCGCCGGGGCCCGATGTGCGGGCCCGCTTGGAGGGCCGGGCCCTCCTAACTCTCCTCTGAGGTACAGGTGATGGGGCCCGAGGTCCCATCCGTGTCTGATAACGACGAAATCCCTGAGGCTCCTCAGGTACTGCCTCAGGGACCGGTGATGGTACTGGAGCCGGGACCGGAGCTGAAATTTCCTGTACCGAATATAACCCAAGGCCGGTTGCGGGACTCCACCTCGAAAAGTACGAACCATACCGAAATGTAACTAAAATAATCGGGAAGAGGGCTCGACCACCGAAAATGCGTACCGAGGCTCAGACTCCTCGAACTGAGCTCACCGGAGGCGACCGAGTCACACCGAAGTCGAAGACTAACCAAGGCTCACCGTCAGCAGCTCAATCGGCCGTAATGCGCCAAATAAGGCTCGCAGAAAGGACCAATCACGTGGCACAACTAGCCGAATTAATGGAAAGAGGGTCCCGAACCGCAAGAGGCAATGAAGGCCCGACACATAATGGTATAAAGGGCGTTGAACTGGCCGAGGCGCGGCCGCGATCGGGGCTCAAACACCGAACCGTGCGCACAAGGGCACGCACGGCGCCGGGCCAGGCAGGCGCAAATTCTACAAAGGGCGCAGGCAAAGGACTACGGCGCACAGTGACCTGAGCTCAGGAAATCTGGGCGGCAAGAAGGGTCGACCTGTGGCTTCACTGACTCCAGAGGCGTGAGGGAATGAAAAGTGTGAATGTTAAGCACCCCTTTCCTCCTCTCTTATAACTCAGGTAGTCAAGAGTCCACTCCGTTGCCTTTCGCTTATTTAGCACCTGGGCCCTCGTCGGCCTTTCGAATTTCAAAATGTTAAATTAATTAATAGCACTATACGAAATAATAATCATTATAAATAATTTACTAGGATGAAACTATAATTAAAATTTAATACTTTCTAAGACTATAATATATAAACTAAATTACTGTAAAGTGAAAACTCGCTAAGTTATATAAAATTCTCAAAAATAAAGCAAGAATTATCTAAATTAACTAAATTAAGACAAAAAGCAAAATCAGGAACCGCACTGCCTGAACACCGAACCAGCCTCAATTTCAAAATTTACTCATAAATATGAGACATCTCTCAACCCCGCGTGAGCCCTCGGGGTTGATTCCATTGTGTCAGTCCACTATTGAAGTGGTCCTCATCGATGGATTTTGAATTGATCAATCGGGCATGCAACCAGGCCGATGGCGTGACTAAAATCTCTTCATCTCCTCGCTGACTATTCCACGTGGTTCCCTGGCACTTGTTTTCCCGCACACCGACCATTTGAAACAACTTCATCATAAATTTGATTTTCATGTTCTAGCAACTTTTGCTCGTTGTTCGATGAGCATGTTTAACTCCATACCATGTTACTAAATAAAACAGATGACTCCATTCCCAAGAATTGATGATCGTATCGGGTCAGGGCCGAAATGGTCTTCCTAAAATGATTGGTACATGATTGGGTTCACTTGCAATCGTCTCAAAGGTCACACCACAAAATCTAATGGCAAGAGAATTGCCTATTTTCACCAAGACATCCTCTCAACTATCCCTTGTGATTTTCACCGATCTATCGGCCAATGATAGTGTGATGTTGGTAGTTTAAGTTCACCCAAACCTAACTCGCTTGTACACGTAATACTAAGAAGAGGGTTCACACCGGCTCCTGCATCATAACACTTGTCTATGCAATTCCCACCGACCGAAATTGCGGGGAGCATCCCGATCCTCGTATTTGACTGATTCTTACTGATTATGGCACTGACTTGTTCAATAAGAAATGCCTTTTTCTCAATGCCTAATCCCTTCTTGATTGTGCAAAGATCTTTCAAAAATTTCGTATAAGGTGTGGGACTTGTTTGATTATGTCCAATAAGAGGTATGTTAACCTTTCACTTGGCTTAAGACTCCTAAAAATGCCCGCTTGCCGAGATGCCTCTTCGCTTCTAAGTGCTTCAGGGAAATGGAGGTGGTGTGCGGTATTTCATTGAATCCTCCAGGAGAATATGCTAGACTGTACTTTCTCCTGCATGGATTCTTCCAAATGTGCTTCGCATAAATGATCAACCCTTTTTCCACTTCGTGGGATTATACCCTTAACCTCATCCATTCTCGAATTGTCGGGATGACCCGACCTCATGGATTCCTTAGATTTGGAAGTGTTTGAGAGGGCAAACCTCCCTCTTCTCTTTTTGTACCTCCAAAGAATCCTGTTGATTTGGAGGATTGAATATCAGAGGTTATCAATTCTCTGGTTTAGATTGCTCTCAAGCCCATCTATTCTCTTATTCAAGGTGCTTTCTACAAGATCAACTCAGGGCAACTAATATTAATTCCTTTTGTTCCTCAACAAAGTTTCCTACCACCTTACTCAAATTCAATATGGCTTGTTCCACTGGAGAAGAGGATGGTGGTCAGTTGTGGTTTGTGGAGGGCTAACTAAACCGAGGCCTGGTCCCTGGGGCACATAAGCAGGGGGGTCAATCTCCATGAGAGGTTAGGTGATTCCTCCAATTGGAATTGTAGGTATTACCATATGGAGCATTGGATTGTGGTGGCTTGTATTGACCTACAGTGTTTGCACATTCTGACATCAAACTTCACCGTAGGGGCTTATCGACACTGCTCTACCGGATATACAGGGGATTGACTAGTGCAAGGATCAAAAGGTTTTCACACGCATGCACTTCTACGGAGCCTTTTCCTTCAAGCTCCTCCACTTTCCCTAAACTAAGGCTGAAATCCTAGCTTCATTTCCCTATATCCTCCGGGCAAAGGTATAACCTCCCTCTGGGGGTTGGTCAAGGCCTCATTGTTTCCATTTCCTGTGTGGTTCGCCCATCCCAACCCTAGAAGTTTCACCACGTAATTTAAGAAATCCATGGCTTCACAGATGCTTACTCGTAAAGTCTCCTCCACACATGTGAGCCCCAAAAAGCCGCCATGGCAGAGACATACCACCATAGAAGTGGTTAACATCCATGTATCAACCCATGGTGGGCATGCACTAATGGTCTCCATAATCTCTCCTAACATCGTAAAACCTCACCATCCCTTGAAATATAGCGTGTAAATTCTGGTTTCTTTCAAACTTTTCAGTTAGTCTTATGAGTATCAAGAACTTCAGACTCCATCAAGCAGCTCAACCCAATTTCTTATGGTTCTAGGCCTCTGAGTTTAGCCAAATCTGCCTTGTCCTTCAGTGGTCGCTGGAAATTTTTTAAATTCTTCCAAGAACTATTCATCATACCTTCCTTAAAGGTAATGCAACCTCCTCAAAATCCCTAATATGAGTGTATGGATTTTCATTTTCCATACCATGATATGTGGGGGGAGTAAGTAATGGGCCATGGCCTCAATCGCTACATCTTCACAGAGGTCGATACAGACGGGGCACTAACTCTGGGAGGGTGATGTGATCCCCCAGCGGTTCTATATGTCAAGGATCTATCGTTCCAGTCACCATGCTCTCGTGCAAGGATCCATGGTATCGTTGTGTACATCAACTTCACCGATCGTCAGTTAGGATCGATTCTATGCGCCTTCCGGTTCCTCCGTCTCCAAGATCAAGATACACAACTGCTACCCAAAACTGAGACACAACAAAGAGCACAAACCAACTTGCAAAAAGGTTAAAATTAGCTAACAAAAAAAAAAAAAAACTAATGAAAGCAAAACAAGGCGCCACCGCAAAGTAATGAAACCCGCCTCGCAACCCG
Source organism: Tetrastigma voinierianum (assembly GCA_016808115.1). Taxonomy (NCBI): domain Eukaryota; kingdom Viridiplantae; phylum Streptophyta; class Magnoliopsida; order Vitales; family Vitaceae; genus Tetrastigma; species Tetrastigma voinierianum. Next base: position 450,238 of record JAEQBH010000717.1, read on the forward strand.
GTTACAAAAAGAGCAAAGGTTACCTCACTGCGATGCTGATCACAAGTTCACTTCAACTTATCATTCGTAGTTTGGCACCATCCCCTGAACGGCGCCATTTGATTCGCGCTACGCAGGGCCGAAGCTTAAAATCAACAAAATTTATATACACCTGTTCCTACCACGCCGTAGCCGCCATCGCAAAGATAGTGGCCCAGGGCCTAACACAAGATGGGTTTTCATCCTAAAATGATTTGCATAAGTTCACGGCTGCAAGGCTTCTATTCGACTTTTCGATTTGTTTCAAAAACAAAGGTGATGAGTTTGAAAACTCCATTAATCAGAAAAAACTAAAATGAAGTGTTAAAAGTTAACTTCAAGATTTAGTCACTAACTTGGTGACTTAGGCAAAACAAGTGTCCTCGGTTTTATCCTCTCTGCTATGACAAGCAACCTATAGTCCAAGCCACAACCGATCTATGTTTAACTAGCAACCTCACCCTAAAATCAACTCCTATTCGAGTCAACATAGATAAATATGATCTATGGCCCTTTACGCTTGGAAACCCTAACACAAATATCATCTCGTGTCTGTAAAGACCATCTAATGAACCACAAAGGCATCTAAGAATAAAATCAGATCCTAAGCATGGTAAGTATTGGCCCCCACAACATCCAATGCCATTCAACCCTATTTTGAGAAGATAGGGCCATAAACACAGTACCTATAGCTTTTGGGTCACAAGAAGACAACCTCAGATATGCCCCACCACTAAGCTAGCTTCCTTCCTCTTCAAAGAAGAGGTTAGCTACACTTTCGAGTTGTCATCCTCAAGAAGGGTGTTTGGCATCCAAGAAAATAAGGGAAGGAGGAGAGAGAAGAGAGAAAAGCAAAACCCTAACTAAACTACGAGACAAAAATAAAAACTTACCAAAAATTTCTTCTTCAATTTGTTCCTCACTTTCTTCATTTGCCGTTTAGGGTTACAAAATGGGAGGGGCCATATAGCCAACACCCAATGTATGAAAATACCACAAAGCCTAAAATTTCATAATTTAGGACAGAGTAATACACCAAAATGAAGTCTGGGTTGCATTAATTACAAAAATACATACAAGAATTTCGCTAAGGTAACATTAATAGGCGTCAGAAATGCCATTAGCTAGCGAAATCACCAAGAGATAGCGAATCAAGAATTTTTCTATTAGGCATGGATGATTTCGCTAGTTAGCCAAATTTCGCCAGTTTAGCTAAAATTATGTGAGTAGTTTAAAATAGCAAAATTTCGGCTTAGGAACAATGCCTAGCTTAAAATTCTCAGTCTGAATAAATTGGTACTCGCTTAAGATTGCGAAATTTTCGTTGTCACAATTTTCGCAATCCGCAAATTCGCACCCGTACGAAATTCAGATTTGCCGATTCATCACCGCACTGCTCCTGCCCCTTCATCGCATCGATTTCCATCACTTTGCCTTCATTCTTTCTTTGATTTTTGGTCCGTTTGATGGCTGACAATTGAGTTCAATCTTCATGATTCATCATATGTCTCGATATTGAACTCCCAAAGTACGCAAAACCTGGGTAAAAAACAAATCAAGATAACCTCTAAACGGTATAAGGATACTAAGAAGACTTGAACACTCAATCGTGATAAATGACATGATTATGCGCAAAGCACTCAAACCTATCTAATATAGGGTTCAAATACACTTTTGGGTACTAATCAAAATAATCCTTCTCTAAAGTACTGGTATCTCAACCATCAATTTAGTAGAATCACATCTCTCCTTTGATTAGACTTAGCTAACACAGAATCAAGATCATTTTATTGATCGAGATGAAAACCTCTATGAATTAAATTAATAACTCATTAAGCGGTCCTACCTCCTCGAACACACTTTGTCGTCACCTGTAAGGAACCTTGAAGTCGACATTTGAACATCACCTATGATGTATCAAAGTGATACTTATATATTAGTTCCTTAAACATGAACAGATTTACCCCCTGCTGATCGCTCTATGCTCGCATAGCTTCACGTGTCACTCGTATGATCCTATAAATTAGAAAGATAGATACAACTCTTTCTAGGTGTGCGTTGATATATAGAACAACTCACTACAAGAACAAGACTAATTAGATAAACCTAATTTTCATACCTAAAACCTTCCCAAATACTGCAAAATAACAAATAAAACACCAAATCCTTTCCCAGAGAGCTAAGCCTTCCATATCTGAATCACAAGTGATAATGACTAGTTGATCAGACAAATTCACTGTAATTGTAATTAAAATTGAATAAAAATGAATCCTATAAAATTTCCAGATTTCACTCTAGTTCAGATAGACATGAAGCTTGATTTACATTCTAATAAACTCGAAATTTCATTTTAGATCTACCTCTATTTCTATAAGAAAGAAAAATAAAAATAAAATATATGCAAAGAGTCTTCAACTCTTCCAAAAAGAAAAAAGTTTGTTGAAAGTCACGAAGTTTTGATCCGAAGATAGTAGCTTGCCGCTTCATTCTTTCTATTTATAGGGCTTCATAAAATGCGAATGAATTTAGTTTGAATTGTGGGATTTCAATGCAAGCCCACCCCGTGGGTTCTTTGTCACGATAAAGTTTTCGAAAAGTCGCAACATTCTTTTAGCTCTTCCACCTTAACTGGGTCACGACATAGCTTTAAATTATCGCGACATTTTGCAACTATGCTTTTGGGCAATCTTTATGCTCTTTGTCATGATATAGATTTGACACTATCAGAACAAACTTTTCAAGGCTCGAACTTTTTTCACATGATAATTTTTGGAAACTGATCTGACATCTATGATCATTTTAGACATTTTAGCCGCTTTCATGCTAAGGCTTTTGCTTTATTTTTATTTTTATTTAAGTGCAAAAACATAAATCTAGGTGAAGATTCCATAATTTCACATTAAATTGACTTTTAAGCTTCAAATATTCATGAAAATGACTTAAAAATGTATGAGTTTCACATTCATCAAACTCCCTAAACTAAAGTTTTGCTTCATTCGCAAAGAAAAGAAATTGTTGCTTGTCCTCAAGTAATTTAGCTTTTAAAAGCCATTTTTGTTCTGCACTAGACATTTTGTTCCATTAAATCCAACAACCAAGTTCAAAAACAGGACTATTGTAATATTACTTTTGAACAAGTTTCAAATCAAAAATTTAGGAAGATTTCAATTAATTTCACTAATCAAACAAATAATTCATCAGAATGTAAACACCAATTATTTACCCCGACTATGAATGTGTGATTGTCTTCTCCTCTTTTCCATTTTTTGAAAAATTAAAGTTTCGATCTTCCAGATACAATTCGGGAGCACAAACCCAGCCCCGATTTTTCTAAGGTCTCATAGGCTTATTGGTCATATTAATCTCACTAATGTAGGTAGACACAACTTTCAAGATCAAATAGGTCTTTTAGGCTTGTAAGGTTTGGCTTGGGTATTGGGTAGTTAAGTAGTCATTTTAGGATCAAGTTTACCCAAACTGCATGTTCTTTCTTAACTTTTTGTCTTCATACTATTCACCTTTCCTTTTCTAATCAGCATACTTTTTCAAAAGCACCCCCAAACTTAATTGGGTACATCTTTATTCATACTCTTCATTGTGGTTTTTTTTTTTTTTTTGCTCCACTTTTCAAAATTCACATTTAGTTCATTATATTTGAAGCTTTTTTACTTTTCATTTCCTATCAAGGTTTATGGAATGGTGCAATGTTTTATCCTTTTAAGCTTTCTACCACCCTTAAAGAGCTTTGAGTTTGCAGCTCTCATGCCAGTTGGAATTAGGGTACTAGGTGTTGAAGCACCCCTAAGAACTTAATTGCACAAGGGATGAAGGTTACAAGACAAAACTCATTCCACCCTAAGATACTTTTATTTTTCAAATACTATTCCATTTTGTACCTTTCTTTTGTACATTCTTCTACTTAATTGATTCCATCTTCCACATCCTTCTCATCCTTCTTTCTTCAGCACTACTCCCAAATCCTATCTCTTAACCTTTTCCTCTGCACTCATTCTCGCACTTTGGGTAAACTTGGGGTTATTTACTAAAGGATTTAGCTTTAAGGAATGATTAAGGTTCTGTTATATGGTTTTGATGAAGATATTGGTAATCAGGCTCAAATAAGGTACTGAGGTGTATGCATATGCATATTACATGGGTAAGTTTTGAAAGGTTCAAACGTCCAAGGATGACCTATATCATTTCTTGTTAGTTGCATTGCCTAGGATTTCACCTTGAATAATAATCTAACAAGTTCTAGGACTTTTGGGGAGACTAAAACTATGATGGATCTCATAATATTTCCCTAATCTTAGCACAATTGGTTTTAGAGGTACTTTTAACCATATGCATGTTTTTAGGGTTCACAAAAATTGAGTTGTTTACAAAAACTGAACTATAAGTCTTATTTGTTCTATCATTTGTTTAAATCTTCCTAAGTCTTGAAGTTCCACTTATTCATTAATAACATCACAACTTCCAATTTTTAGTTAAGCATCATCCTACCCCAATTTCATCTACCAATTTCTTGTTTGGTTTCTACGCATGTTGTTATGCTATTGTATAACTTAAAAACTCATTTTGATCAAACCTTTCATTTCATTTCATCAGCAATCATAGTACACACAGCTCAACACTATTATATTAATTCATCCAAAAAAGCAAACTCACAATACTCATTATTCAAATTGCTCAAATTTTTAGACAAGATGCAGTTGCACAAATTTATCAAAGACACATCATTTAATTCATGAGACAATTGCAAAAAATGTTCTAATCATATAAACAAATAAGAGTGGCTAAATTTTTCTTTTTTTCTTTTGGAGATTTTCCTAAAGACTTTGCCTTTTATGCTTGCTCCTTTTTATATTTTTCAATTTCCTTCTGTGGTTCTTTCTGACATTCTTATTTGGTAATTTACAAGTCTCATCTTGATGTGTTGTTTTAAAAGGGATAAAAGGTATTTCTCTAGGTTCCTCTGGGTTGCTAAATGGCATGGAAGGGTTTGTTATATCCTAAGACACTATGGTATAGGGTACATAATCATAAATTTGGATATTTGGCAGTTGCACTTTCTTTTTGCCTGACACTATCTTCATGGCCCAATCCAAGATGCCTGCATCACTCTTTACTAGCTCGCGCTGCCTCTTTCCTATTGATTCTAGCGGTACACCCATGATTTGATCACCCTCAGCTGGTTTATTCTCAAGCTATCCTCAGAACGCTGCATTGTTTAACTATCCTATATCTCTTTGCTCCAGCAAGCCATTCTACTCTGCCTCCGGATTCTAACATTTTGTATAGCTCAAATTCTTGCTTCCCTGTTCTTCCTAGAAGATCACATCTCTAAATTTAACCTCTTCTCTCCACATTGCATCTCTTTCTTCTATCTCCTCCTTCTATTCCAAATATCTTACACTACCTCTCTCTAAAAATCTCACCCTTCTTCTTAGTTCGCATTTAGATATTCATCTCCTAAGTCGTAGTTGGAGTTTAGCTTCACATTCTTTCATCCTCTGCTCCATTCTAACTAACATGTCCATGATGTCTGCATTATTGCTTTGCTATCTTAAGCTTCCAGCTGGCTCTTGGTGATATTCTCTAGCGTTTGGAGATAGATTCAAGATTGGGCTCATACTCCGCCTCTCTTCTCTTTCTTTCATTAAGCCCATCACAATTGCTTGCTCATTCTCCCTTTCATTTCTATGCTCTTCTTCGATTTCTTGCACCTTCTTCTTGCCCTTACTGGGTGGAGGTATGGTTCTACCAGTAAGAGTTAAAGGGGAAGTTCTGGAACACCTTTCTTCTTCTTCCCAGGTTCCCTTCACCCCTCCTAATATGCAAAGCTTGGTGATGGTTGTTGGATGAGGAAGAAGACCTCTATACTTGTTGTTGAAGTAGTTCATGATTGATGTAATGCCCCACAAATACCTTAGAATTTTTATAATAATTTAATTATATATTCCGGGTATAAATTGAGCTAACTTGGGTTTTTCCAGGAAAAACGATAAATTGTTAAACTGTGAAAATGGTAAATGTAAAACGAATATGTGAGCATATGATTAAATATTTTATGCTAAAATGAGAAATTGATTGAACCCGGAAATAAACCCAAGTGAAAAAATGGCAAATTTGGAAATGTGAAAATAAGGACCTAAGGGTCTAATGAGAATGAGCTTAAATGCCAAGTGAATTAAATGATAAATGGAAGTAAAATGAAGACCAAAAGGAAGAAAAATGAGAAATGGGTTTATTAAAGTGCCAAACATGGCCTTAGGAGAAATGAGTGATATTAGACCATATTGGTCTTAGAATGGCCATTGTGCCAAAAACGTTTTGAGAGTGAGGGAGAGGAAAAGCTAGGGTTTTGTGTGTGTGAAGGATCAAAAGTGATCGGGTGTTATTCTTCCCTTTTTTCAAGATCTGGTGCATAAAAATAAGAAGCTGGCTTCAAAGTGCAAAGTGATTTATGGTACAAAATTCAAGCCCTAAAATTGTAAATGATATTCGATTAGAAACTGATCCAATCCATGGGTTTTGCCTTATGGCTGGCTTTAGGGATGGTATTTGGATAAAATCTTTGGGAGAGCCCCCCATATTTTTTGTTTTGAGTTTTGAGTTATTTTTGGAGAAAATCGCAAAAAAAAAGAAAATAAGGAAAACTAGGAAAATCAGGCCACTTCTCCGCGACGAAGTCCTTCGACACAGCGAAGGGTTCCCTCACGCGGGCGAGGCAAAGGGGCCAAAGGCACCCCTGCTTCATAAGGTGCAGCCCTCGCTACGCCCAGCGAGCAGCCACACAGCCGAACCGTTGTCGTCTCTACGGCACCGTCATAAAGAAAAATTTCGGATTTTGTTCCAAAAGCCTCGTATTACTACACCAATAGTTTAAGGACCCTAATAAATTATTAATGGGGTTCAAATAAGGATAAAATAAAATGTGAAAAACGTATCGCACTCGCGCCGGGCGCATATTCGTTAGTACGATTAATTGTTCAACCACTAAGAGTGGAGAATTTGTATTTGACTAGGTTCGGGTGAAGACGACAACTTGACCTAAGACTGGTATCAAAAGAGACAAGGGATCGATAAATTGGTTTTTTCTTTGTTCTTTGTTCTCTGTTCTCTGTCAGCTTGAATTATTAGTATTCAAATAATATCAAATATCTCGTATATGCACATGTATTTCAACTAGGCGGAATTTATCGTGATGTGAGTAAAATTGATTTGAAATGTATTGTTGAATGACCAACATGACAGGATTCACCAACTGAATTCGTCATGAAGGTAACCGTATTTGTTAAATGTGAAATCACATTACTACTGAATGACAAACAGATAGGATTCACCGACTGAATCTGTTGAGAATGTTGACTTTATAGTCATACGTGAGATTGTAATATTGAATGTGAAATCACATTGCTACTAAATGACAAACAGGACATGATTCACCAACTGAATATGTCGTGAATGTTGACTCTATAGCCCTATGTGAAATCACAAACCAAAAAGCGAAAAATGATTTGAAAAGTGTATTTGTATAAGTATCTTTTACATTACACATAGACATTGAAGTTAGCAGAATATTTTGATAAATACATGATTCGTGATTGAACCGAAATGGAATAGAGAATCAGATAGAACCACTAAGCATGAAAATGCTTGAATGATATTATCAACGCAAATTTCGAGTGATAGATAGGGTGATTGAAAGCGGACCCAAGGTCGAGGAGCTCAAAGTCATCCAGAAGTTCTCACTCTTGTGCATGCTCCACATGCATTCCTCACTATTTTTAGCATGACATGGTTTTGTAAACAAAAAAGGAGTTCAACTCCTCGAAATTGAGATTTGAAACTGGTATTTGAATTATTTCCATTTTGGATATTATGTTGTAAACGGCATCAAATGCCATTTTTGGGTAAATGCATATTTTGTAAAGGAATTGCGTTGAATTTGTAAATGTTTATGGGCTTGCCCTAAATTGAAACCGCTTCCGCAAAGGTTTGAGGATGAAAATGCTTGCATTAATGAAATGTATTTGATAAACGAATTTGATCAATGGCTTCGGCTGTGCTTCCTTGGGTTTTGGTCCGAATCCGCCAACTAGGTCAGGTCGGGCTCGGGGGTTGCTATAATTGACTTCTCAATGATCTTTCCTTACATTCGCTGTAACCCTTTAGGAATGGCATACAGAAGTAATGCCTCTTCCTTTCTCACTGTGCTAAGATGCTTTGAAGGGAGGAGTACTGAACTGAGGAAGTAAAACCAGACTTTTTCTTCCTCAGTCAATGATCCTCTTGCAATGGACTCATAAGGGTTCTTCTTTGTTGAGTTCCATTCACTTTTTCCATCTGTGAGCAGCTTAACAATCTTCTGGTAGTTTGTCTACTTCACCAGCTTCTTGAACTTAGAACTGTCTTTTCTTTATTTCAGATTATAGGTTTTATTGATCTCCCTCCTATCAAGAGATTCATTTTTCCTAAATATAACAATTCCCTTTCTTCCCCACCATATTTAAAAAAAATTTTCACACCACTATAGCAAAACCCAAATATTGTGTCGCAGCAAATTTTAGCCTCTTTCTCAATCTCTTTCTAAAAAGGTGAGATGAGCTATTAAAACCCTCTCCCCAATGAAATCCTTCTCGGGCAAAGCGCTCGTTCCATGATAACCAATGTGCTATCGATTACAAGTTCTACTCATTTTTCGCTTTGTTTATGTTCCATCTTCAACCTTTTCATTTTTTAGTTTTCGTCAAAATGATGCTTTGTTGCTCTTCTTCAACTCTCTTCAACAAATCTGTAGTTTCGCTCAGAGTTGCTTCTTCCCCGCTATTCCCCAAAGATACTCTTCTATCATTTCATTCAGATTCAGGATTAGATTTTGTTGCTCAGACATTTTAGTTGGTCATATTGGCCTAGGTTTGAGAAAAGGCTTTAGAAGGTTTCCTTGTGTGGTTCAAATCCATTGAGAGAAAATAAAGATGTTTCAAAATTGAATAAAAGCCCCTAAAACGTTAATTATGTTCTTTGTGTAAAGGAATATGTTGCGACATTTTAACTAATCAACAAATTAAAATTTCGTCGCGACACAACAAAGAGCTTTAAACTTCTTTTTTTTTTTTTAAATTAGGTCATGACATTTTTACTTTATGTCAGAATACAAAATTGTCGTGGACAAATATTTGTTTATGTCGATAAGATGATGATTATTAGAGCCAAAATAATGTTGCGACAGAGATCTTTTCAGTTAAGATAATGTTGTGACAATTTCTAGAGCCTCTTAAGTGAATGTTTATTCTTGACAAACATTTTAAATGTCACGACAATAAAACACCTTGTCACAACAAATTACTCATAAGCTGGTGTTGAATTTAAAACGGCATATTTTTGTCGTGGGAGAAGAAAACGGTGCCACAGTACAAAATATACATTTTCATATCCATCGTTATTTTACTGTAGATTTGAACCATTTTAACCATATCAATATGCAAGACAACAAACAATACAATTCAATCACACAAATCATGCTTGTGAAAACAATTTTAATACTAATCAAGCATCTCAACTCAAGCATGAAAAGTCAAATTCAAATTCTTCAATCAAACAAGGTATGAAATTATACAAAGACTATACGAATTAACTAAGGAAGCTAATTGGAAATTTCTCTACAATCAGAAGAGTTAATGATCTTTTCTTCAAATCAGACATCAGCTCATTCACGGCACTCAATTGCTCTTGTCCACAATTTCAATTCCATAATTAACTCTTATTCGAAATTAAAACCAAAATTTTAATCGAATATAAATTTCAAAACTAAACAAAAATAAAAAATTTTCTATTATGTAAACTAATCAAAACATCCTAATTTAAACAAAACCAAATGGATAAAAATTGAAAATGAACTAAATAAAAATTAGTTTGGGTTACCTCCCAATTAACTACTCATTTTATGTCTTTAGCTAGACATTGTTGCCATATATTCTCTTTTCATCAACTTCTTTCAATCTCTTACAATCTGATATTGTTCCTCATTCAAATTGCCTCCCAATAATGCTTCAGTCTTTGGCCATTAACCTTAAACTCATTTCTTGAATTTGATTTAAGTGTAACTGCTCCAAAAGGTGTAATTGCACCTTGATTTGAGCTTTCCAAGAAATAATCTAAGTCTTGAATTGTACAAAATAACTGATTCTCCAATTTTGAATTCTCTTCCCAGTATCCTCTAGTCATGCCATTTCTTTGTCTTATCTTTTTAAATTATTGCATTGTCATAGGCTTCATTTCTCAACTCTTCTAATTCACTCAATTAGAGGAATCTTTTTCTTTTAGCAAACTTGAGATCAGTTCGGGCCTTCTTAATCGTCACATAGCTTATATTCTAGCTCAAGCAGGGGAGATGACAAGGTTTTCCAAATACAATCCTTCAGATTATATTCCAACAGATTTATAAGTAGTCCTTCAGAAGCCTGGCGTTGCTTATAGGATGTTTCTAGGGGCTCCAAATCTGCTCAAGATTTTTCTTTGAATAAACCCCACCATTGTGTTGGCATTATTTCTGGGACAAGCTATAGCTTCCACCCATTTAGATACATAGTCCACAACTAGGAGAATGTATAGATTTCCAAATGAAGGTGGGTAATGTCCCATAAAGTCTATCCCCCATACATAAAAAATATGCACCACCAGGATCCCTTACAGAGGCATCTCATTTCTTCTATTTATGTTGCCCATTTTCAACATCCACTATGTTTTTACCCACTGTAACGCCTGGTCAGAAGTCACACAAACCTGACTGAGAATTTTCAGTTACTCTATCTCCCGCAAAGTGTCCCTCCAAGATGATATGGAATTTATCTGTACTCTAGCTCACGACTGTACACATCCCCGGTAATCCGATCTGCTCATCTTCTAAATAGTAGTGGGTCATTGATGAGTCTAAAACTCAAGGAGAGGGAGAATTATGCTAAACTTGCAGATTGTGGTACTAATTATATTGAAGAGGGCTTGCATTACCCTGTCTATGGGGCAAGCAAATTTCCGGGCCCTAATAGATGGTCAGAAGTACCGAAAAAGGAAAACAAATAAATCTTAAGAGGATCAAGTCCTACAAGTAGTTCTTCAGACCCACTGACTAGAGATAGAAATGTGGTAAGCTAAAGAGTGAAATGTATAGTGTCAAGAGGCATGCCAAGGCTATACTACCTTGCTCTTGAACAAATCCAACAATCAAGCCCCAAAACTGAATTGTTTTCTTAGAACCATTTTCAAATTAATAGTGAAGGCGCTGATCCCATTCCCAATACTTATTACTCCTTAGTGAAACACTTTGATTCCTTTGATTTCTTTTTGTTTTAAACTATTTTTATTTTAGTTTTTATTTCAGTTTATCTTAGTAAATTTAGAAGCTCAGATAGTGATGACCTTGAGTAGTAGAAGTAGTTGATCTATAGATTCTCTTATCGATCTTCGTGGGAATGATAACTTGGACTTAATTGTCCGTTGTATTACTTGTACGACCTGTGCACTTGCAGCGATTTAATTTAGACTAATTTGCATTTTTATTCGTATTTTAAATAGAGAAACCAGTAACATAAATTTTTGTCCCAATACAGTGACAGATTTCTAGGCAGCACTGTTGCTGAACATTTTATTGACAAAGAAGAAAAAATAGAGAATTTTGATCTATACTAAGCCGAGGATCAAAGCAAGAGGTTTATGGATGAATATTCCAAGAAAAAAGGGAACTGCTAATTTGAGCATTAACAATTTCATTTCTTTTCTTTTCTTTTCTTGAATTGATATTTTTTTATGAATTTTGTATACTTTAGTTTGTTTTTCTTTTATTTCAGGTTCGCTTGTGCTAAGTGCATTTAGCAAAGGAATTGATGGAGGAGCTTTCCGGAGACTTACTTGAGAAAAATATAAGCTCTCACAGAACTCCTTGACCAAAGAATACCTCAGTATCCCAACTATACTGGAGAAAGATTAAGTTACACAGGTTCAAAACAAATCCAGCAGCCTTCTTCTGATGAAAAGCTAATATATGCCTTATGGAATGAGGTGAATAAGGACATAAGAGAATGTAACAGCATGCTTTTGAGAATTAAGGAGGAAATCATAGATTTAGCAGTAGTTGAAGAAAGAGAATGAATATGGCAATGAGGTAGAGCTAACAATGGAAATGCGGAAAGGTGAAGAGCAGCATTAGCAGACCAAATTTGAAAATGTTTTGCTTGGGATTGACAAGTTCAAGTTCCCCATAGACATTGTGACTTCAAGCATAGAAGAGAACCAACAAATTTCATCATCAGGAAAATCTTCTAAGTCCAAAAGTCAAGCATGGATTGATACAGAAAATGGGGAAATGACCTTCTTGATTAGTCAAGAAAAATTGAAGATCAATCTCACCCAAAGCATACAACTCACGGATGAAGAAAATCTTATATGCATGCGAATAGAGAGCTCATTTCCATATTTTGAAGAGCAAGCACCATAAATTCTTCAAGAGGAAACTCTTGAAGGAATTGAATTAAATACGAACTCCGTGTCCACAAAAAAGTTGGTGTTAAAGCTTAAATTGCTGAATCTGGATGTGGGGGAGCTTATCTTTATGAATGATGAGGATGGAGAAGGAGCATTGGCCATAAAAGATGGAGGTCTAAGGCAAAGATCTAGTCTTTTCCAATGAGTCTAGCTGGACTCTAAAAACAGAGCAGCTTCTTGGGAGGCAACCCAAAGATGAAGAGAATAAGGATTTTTATTTAGTTTTTAGTTTTTAGTTAGTATGCATTTTTATTTTAGTGTTTATGTTAGTTTTTGTTTCTGTTTTTCACGGTATTGAAGCTGAATTTTGTTGAAGGGGTTACATAAAGATCAAACTCCAACCTAAACTCAATGAGCATAATTGATCTAACAAGGGAGTTTTATGTTCTTAATTTACTTATTTCAAGATGATGCATGCTCTAAGTTTGGGAGAGTTATTTTTTTCTGTTTTCAAATTAGTTAATTTCCAATACTTCTAGTTTTTAAGAGCCCTTTAATAAAGAAAATTTATGGATAAAGTGGGCAAAATGAGCTTCAAGAATTAGAAGTTGTGATGTCAATGACAATAGGCTGAATTATAATTTTGAAGCAGAAATTACTGACATGTATAAATCCGCTTTGCTTAAATAGCATACCAAGATGAGTTAAAATTATGCACATTGGTCATTAGTACCTTGAAAAACTAATTATTCTTGGGTTAGGAACACCTTATTGGATTCATCATGAATTAGTCTCAAAAGGGTCTTAGAACTTGTTATAATATTATTCAAGGCAAAATCCTAGGCATCACAACAAACAGGAAATGATTTAGGCCATCCTTGAACAGTTTGAACCTTTCAAAGTCTACCCTTGGATATGCATATGAATACATATGCATATAACTTAGTACCTTGTTTGAGCCTAATTCCTATTTCATCATCTACACCAAAAGAAAAACCTTAAACATACAAGAAATATGATGCTTCAATACATAATCAGATTTTGCCTAAATCTGGGTGTCGAATGCGTAAAATGATCAAGAGAACAAGCTTGGGGGAGAATGTTTTTTAGAAGGATAAGAATTATGGATATGAAAAGATAAGGAACTGAGTCAACATGTACTAAAGGAGATGCAAAACAGAAAATTGAGAAGCTTAAAAAGAATGTCAGTTTCAAGGGGGAATGAGTTTTACCTTGTAGCCTTCCTCCCTAGAGAAATTAAGTCCTTAAGGTGTTCTGACACCTCAGTACCCTCACTAATCGTACGGGAGTTGCTAACCTAAAGCTCATATGGGGTGGTAGAAAGCTTAAGAAGGCAAAACATTGCACCATTCCAAAAACCTTAAGCAACACCCAAAGACTCATTAAATTCTCTTCTAAAGAAAAAAACTTGATTGACCGATTTAGTATAGACCAAAATTCTCTGCTGTTTCTTCGTTTGTCAATAAAATGTCCACCAGCAAAGGTCGCCCCAAAAATCATTACTATTAGACCTAAAATTTCTGATGCTAGTTTTTCTCTATTTAAAATATGAATAAAAATGCAGATTAGTCTAAATTAAATCGCTACAAGTGCACAGGTCGTACAAGTAATAAAGTGGACAATTAAGTCCGAGTTATCGTTCCCACGAAGATCAATAAGAGAATCTATAAATCAACTACCCCTACTACTCAAGGTCATCACTATCTAAGCTTCTAAATTTACTGAAATAAAAACTAAAATAAAAGTAGTTTAAAACAAAAAGAAATCAAAGCAATCAAAGTGTTTCACTTAGGAGTATTAAGTACCGTAATGGATTACTGTCTTTCAATCACTATTAATTTGCAAATGGTTCTAAAAAACATCTACTTTGGGTTTGAATGTTGATTCACTCAAGAGCGTGTAGTATAGCCTTGAATGTTCTGACAATTATACATTTCACTTCCAAAATTACCACATTTCTATCTCTAGTCAGTGGTTTTGAAGAACTACTTGTATGACTTGATCCTTTTTATGATTTGACTGTTTTTCTTTTTCAATACTTAGCAGCCATCTCTTAGGAATGTAAATTGCTTGCTCCCATAAACAGGGTAATGTAAGCCCTCTCCAATATAATTGGTACCACAAGCTACAAGTTGAGTAGAATTCTCCCTCTCCTTGATTAGAATCTTAGCTAACATAGGATCGAGATTGTTCTGCTAAACCGAGACGAAACCTCTAAGCATTAAAATGATAACTCAATAGATGGTCCTAGTGCCTTGGGAACACACTTCTATTGTTACCGAGAAGTAAACCTTGAATGCAGAGGTTAGAACAATCACCTAATGATTTATTGGAGTGACAACTTAGATTTTATTAGCTCTAAATATATTAGTCTAGCATACCCCAAGTTACTACTCGTGTGCTCTTAGGAATCTCTATCTCTATGTCACTCAAAGGGCTTCCAGGAAATTAGAACACATATATAACTCTATTCTTGGTATAATGCCCTGATATCAAGAACAATTCACTACATGAACAAATACCAATCAAATCAATCCAGTTTTCATCCCCAAAACAACATTTAAATACTACAAATCATAACCAAAACACCAAATCCCTTCCCAGCAAAAGCTTAGCTCTCCATAACTGGACTACAATTATCAATGACTAGCTGGTTAGGCAAATTCATTGAAACTACAATCGAAACTGAATAAAAATGGGTTTCTAGAAAATTTCCAGCTCCCACTCAAGTTCAGACAAAAATGAAGCTTGATATTCAACGATTTCATCTCAATGTTACATTTCAGCTCAACAAATCTACTCCTAAGAACAAAAGAAATACATAAGAAAATAAAAATAAAATAAAGAAAAGAAAAGAAAAACAGAAAAATCTCCCCAGCTGCTAATCTTCTTCCCATTGCGAGAGCTAAGTAGAAGCCCTCAAAAGTTGAGCAAAAGCTCTCCCAAAGTTGGTCCAAAGCTCAACCCTAATCCCTAGGAGCTTCTATTTATAATCCTTAGAGATTAAGCCTTGAAAACGAGGTGGAAAAAGAGGACTTAGAAACGCCCAAAAATATGCCCTAGTAGCAAATGTTGTGGTTGATGTCGTGACATCGTAGATGTGATGTCGTGGCTCATTGTCATGGTCAATGTCGACATTGACGTGCAATGTCATGATATCGACGTAATGCTGCGACATCGATAGGCAATATCATGGCGATGTCCCGACATTGGAGATGCAGTGTTGTAGATCGAATTCGGTGTCGCAACATTGCCTCAATATTACTAAACTTTGATATCGCGACATTGCCATTTGATGTCACGACATTGTTGGATCTTCTTTTCTTTTCCTTTCAGCTGATGTCGCGATATTGCTAACCTGATGTCGCGACATTGAGTTGATGTTCGAGTCTGGCGTCAATGTCGCGGACATTACTTATCTCATGCTGCATCGTGAGGTTATGCCTCATGTCGCGATAATCGACTTTGAATTCGCAGCGTAGTGTGATGTCGCCGACATTGAATTATGATGCCATCGTTATGTCATGGATAGTTTTAGATTGGAAGTTTTCTGTGTTGCCTCTTTCAACGGATGTCGCGACTCTGAACTTGATGTCGCGAAATTCTGGACTCGATGTCACAATATTCCTCAGCCGATGTTGCGACTTTGGACTTTTCACCAATTTTTGCTGTTTTTTCTTGGTTTTCTACTTCTTTTCTCTAAATTCCTGCAAAACACAAGCTTGAGTGAAGACTCCATATTTTCGCATTAATTTGGACATTAAGCTCTAAAATATGCATGAAAAATGGACTTAAAAATAGATGAGTTTTAGACTCATCAGTCATTCCAAATGTAAAATCTGGCATTAGTCCTCAACTTTCTTTTCTACTGGTAGCTGAATTCTAGTGGCATAATTCCTACAAGCTAGGTAATTCACAATGTCAACATACCATGGTACTTGAAAGAGATGTTTATCAAGGAAATTTTTTTCTATTTCAGTCCCTTTTTCATCTTCAATGAGCCTTTCTAATCTTGATAAGTGATCAACTATCTCATTATCACTGCCTTTTTTGTCTTTAATCTCCAAATCAAATTCTTGTAGAAATAAAATCATCTGATTAGTCTTGGTTTTTCATCTTTCTTTGCCATCAGGTATTTGATTGCTACATGATCAGTATTGTAGCGACCCCCAAGCCCAATCCGACCCGAATGGCGAGTCTGAACCAAAACCTAAGGAATGCCCAGTTTATTTCTTTTATTTTACGTGTTATTAAATTTTCTTTTTCAAAATGTCGTGACCCGAATCCCCGGCCCGACCCGAATGGCGGATCCGAACCGAAGCCTGGTTTACTCCGACGTTTTCATTTATCTTATCAAAACATTTTATTAATTCATTTAATTGCGGAAGCGGTTTCAGTTTTTTTTTTTTTGGGCAAGCCCATGATCATTTGCACATTCAAAGTAATTCGGTAGGCCCATAAACATTAACAAAATACATTTACAAAGAAAGGCATTATATGCCCTTTCAAAATGATACACAAAAATCAAGTTTCAGGGTTTAACCCTTTCGTTTACAAAATACCACTTGTTCAAAAGATGATATGCAAAATTTCGGAGTATACACTTATACGCCGTACTCATTCTATGACTCGCTACCGTGCGATCTTAGCCTCTCTTTCTCGCTTACTCGACACCCAAGATAGATAAAACTACACGCCAAGCGCCATGCTTTAGTGGTTCTATACAGTTCTATTCCAATATTCAATTTAACTCGGCATGCATTTAACATTAAACCATGCCTAATATCAACATATACTCATGCTATTCATTTCCGCATGCTTCCAATATCCAAATCATTTACCATATCATATCATGCATCCTCAATGCAACAATTCATTTCACAATCAATTCATGAGATTTAAGCATATTCATAAAAAATCCCATTACACTCGTCAATGTTGCCTATTTCACCTTGACTATTCAATTCACAATTCTGTGATTAGTTTGATGAATCCGCCCTTATTATCACTCGGTAATATTAGCATTTAAAAATTCTATCTCCCCATCATAGTGATCTTTAAATTGGTGCATCAACCACATTAGTATCACTTATTCGGTCTCCCATCGCAGCCGGATGCCGTTTGGTGCACCAGAGCATGGTATCGATTAAATGCTATACGCCGTCGCAGCGGATCCGATTTAGTGAATCCGCCAAGTGGAAATTTCTTCAATGCGCCATCATGGCGGATCTGCGATTGGTGCATTCGCCCAGTGGGACATTGGACAATTTAGGTGCGCCGTGACGGATCTTAGGTGGTGCATCCCGTCGATGATTGGTGATATCATTTAATTCCGCATTTTATGACGGATTCAGTTTGATGAATCCCATCTTTATCATCATTCACATTTATTCAATTTTCAATTATCTCATTTCATATTCCTTTAGTAGTATCTTTTCAAGATATACTCCATCGTAATTATATAGCATACTCATTCATATGCTCATTTCATAGTTAATTGGTAAACTACCAAAATATTTGGATAAGGATAGAGTCGAGGAACTCAGCCCAGAAATTTGTCAGATCTAGCTTCCAACTCTTCGATTTCGGTCCTAGGTTAGGCGATCGTCACCCGTCCCTAGTCAATAACATTCACGTCACTCTTAGTGAATAACAATTTTAGCAAATTAAAATTTTATTTTTGTTAAAAGTCTTGGGTTAAGACACTAAGTGCGAAAGAGCCAGCCCTCGTGAGTCGATACATTTTTCACCTATCTCTAACCTTAATTAGACCCCCATTAATCGTTTCTTGAGGTCCTGGACATTTGGTACCTGATCCACAGGACCTAGCAGTAACTGAAAACATGTCAAAGTACCCCGGGGGTGCTGGAACTACGTATGCGGTACATGTGTTCAGCATGTACCGGTACATGTTAACCATGTTGAGGTGTCTCGGTACATGTTCAACATGTGCCCGGTACACGTTAACCACTACCCATTTTGCACAAGATGTACGGTACATGTTCAACTGTGCAGATACATGTCCTTTCGTTCTACTTTCGGGATGTTGGGATTTTGCATTTTTACACATTTTCATTCACGATCTTCTCGATACCATCCCATATCAAAATCCACCATGGAATCACTTCAAAACAACTCCAAAAGTGGTTTAGATTCAATAAAAATCCATTTTCCTCAAGTTAGGACTTTTCTCCCAAAAATCAAAATCATAAGAGATGAGGTTAGGGTTTGATCTATTACCTTGAACCTCTTCTAATCTCTTCTTGTATGGTGTTTGGTCTTGTAGGAGCAGGAAATGGGGAAGGAAACACACCAAGGCCTGATCTCTTGGAAACCCTAGCTTTTCTCCTCCTTTTCTCCTCTCCTTTTCTCAAAAATGAGATTTGCTCCAAATGAGCCCTCCTCAAGACCACTTTGGTCTTTTAAACTCCACTTAAGTGTAAGGCCATATTTGCTTTACTCTTTCATTCTCATTTTAGTCTTAGAATTGCTAGATTCTCATAGGGCATGTTTAGCCCTCTAAATCCAATTTTCCATTTTTGGTCTCCATTTATACATTTTGGCCATTCATTTATCGCCATTAGACACTTATTCTTTATAACAAGGTGACCCTTAGGACCTCATTTTGCGATTTTCCATATTTGTCCTTTTCACTTGAGTTTCTTCGGGTTCAATACATTTCTCAATTTTAGTATATAATATTCAATTATATGCTCATATAAAATTACATTTTACAATTTATCCAATTTACGGAAAAATCCCAGTTCCCTCGATTCATACCCCGAATATATAATAAGAATTATTATAAAATTCGAGTATTTTGAAATATTGATATACTATGACATGAGACCCCAATATATATGGTTTGAACTTCTCATAAGTAAAGACCATTTCTAACATTTCTTTTTCAATAGTTAAGTAGTTCTCTTGTGCTTCATTGAAATTCTTGCTATCATAATATATATATTTCTAAAGGTCTTGTCAGTTCTTTGTCCAATCTTGCACCGTTATGATCTTGTGGCATCACATGATTTCAAAATCCTTTTTCCAATCAGGTGTTGCCATGATAGGAGCTTTGATCAACCTGGCCTCGATATCTTCAAATGCACAATTACACTCTTCATCAAATTCAAAATTTGCTTATTTCCCAAGCAGTCTACATAATGGCATTGATATTTATGAGAAGTCTTTTATAAATCTTCTATAAAACATAGAATGTTCCAAAAAACTTCCTTTGACTGTAGTAGGTGGCAATAGAGTTTCAATCAAAGAAACCTTTGCTTGAGTACATACATCTTAACTGCGTAAATTTTATGCCCAAAGGCGATACCTTCTATTACCAGCGAAATGACATTTCCCAATTTAGAGCTAAATTCTTGTCTTAGCACCTCTAAGTCACAGTTTCCAAGTTATGGGGCAATGCTCAAGTGGATTCCTTGCTGAAAAATCATCTATGAAGATCTCATAGCTTCCCCTCGATCAAATTTGAAAATATGGACTATTGAGACCTAATTATATATTTGAGATTAGTGTGTATGTACTTTAAACTTCTAGATCTTATTCAAAGCTATTCAGTCCTAAACAGCGGCATCAAAAACTTGTTGACACATTGACCTTTTCTATATGCAGAATTTCCGTCCACTATTGCCGGAACTATTGATTACCACTGCCCGTAGCGCCAAAAACTTTTAGCAACAACGATTTTCCACTTTGACTACGTGGAGTCCTAAACCCATATATTTTAATCATTACAACATATTTTAGAAGTTTGCCAGATTTATTTTAATGTCAAATTATGGAATATTCACCAACTTTGCGTTTTGCGGGTTTTAAATGAAAAGAGACAAATCCGTAGCTTGAAGAAAAAGTGCGCCCAGCAAAGAATTTATGTCGTGACATAATTTCAGAATGTCACGACAGAATCCTAATAGAACCAACAAAAGTTATGTCGCAACAAGGATCAAGTTGAACTCAAATTTATAAATAAAGTACTTCGCAACATAATTTGAGATCATTGATCGATTTTATCGCGACGATGGATTCTTATGTCGTGACATAAATTTGGAGGTTCTATGAAGAAGAATTTAGCGACACATTCCTTACTTTATCGCCGATGATCAAGAAATGGTAGTTGAACTTTGTCGCGACATCTTACAACTATGTCGCGAAATAAAGATATGAAGATATCAGATGAACTCTGTCGCGACAAAAAATGGCAAAACAATGAGACAAGTTAAGATAATGTGCCTATGACAAAGTTTTCTATGTTGCGACAGACATTTCAACTTATGACAAGACCAAGGCAGATTATATGTCGTGACATAATGAAGAATTAAAGGCAAAAATCTCTGTCGCGACAAAAGAAGATTATGTCATGACAATAAAAGCTGCTGAAAGAGAGATTTCTATCGTGACAGACTAGTTTTATACCGTGACAAAAAATGGAAGAGAACTGAGATAAGCCAAGATTAGTTTGTCGTAACAAAGATTTCAATTTTTAAACAAACAAGTTCGATATGATAAAGATCGAGAAGACTATGTCGACATCTATATTCCACAGCATGAGTTCGAGTCTCGGTAAGTGCGAACCAACAAGACTCTGTCGCGACAAAGAAAGGTCTATCAATGACAACAACATCTGGCCCCTTGAGAAACTCTTATTTCTGATAAAAGAAAAGAATATCGAAGTAAAGTTGAAATTTGAAGGTAAAATATCGCCATGACAAAGAAATGTATGTCAGGCACAATCAAGAAACGTGAAAGTATGCAATAAAGAAATTTTATGTTGCAACATACTATTTTAGTGTTCAAGCTACAAGGCCTCCAAGTAATGTCACGACATAGAGAAGTCTGATCGACGAGAACAAGGGTTTGGAACAGATACTAGCTCTTAACATTATCAAAGTGCAGCCATTGGCGGAAATTCCAAGAAGAACAAAATCATCTTTGCGACAAGAAACTGCGAGGAGCCTGACAAAATTTGGGGAACAAAGACGAAAAACTATGTCGCGACAGAATTTCTATGTCACGAAAAAACTACTAATTGAGCCATAATTTTTGGGGATCCATAATTTGTGCCTTGAAGTACGACCCATCATTTGAAAATCTATAAATAGACGCATCTAGGGCACTATGCACAGCTTCCACAAAACTAGGAACTCTGGGTAGCTAGAGACTCTTTGTATATTATTTTTCTTTTATTTTATTTTTTGTCAATTTAGTTTTAACGTATCATTTTAGTTAGTTTTCTTGGTTGAGAGCCTTGTTGATCTGGTGCGAAGTTTAGAGTTGGTTGTCTATGAAATTTATGTTTTTTGTTCTTGTGGTTTTAAATGGAATTTGGAATTCTTAGGGTTCATTTATTTTAGTTTGTTAAATTTAGGTTAATTTTCGATCAGTTAGTCAATGCTACTTAGATCAGTTTGAAAGATTAGGCTCCTCTAAGAAGAATGGATTGATGTTATTATTGTTTTTATTACCAGTGAAATAACGTCATAGTTGAAATCTTGAATTTATTTGAACATTCTTGAGTTTAGTTATTTCAAAATGTTAGTAAACGTGTACCTAGTAAAGGACTATACCTGCAGCTCTGATTCTGGGAGGCCCTCTGAGTGACTTGAGATCATTCACGAGTAGAGCAAATTGCCGGGGTATGTTAGACTAATATTATGGAACTAATGAACTTTGAAAGATTACTCAAGATAGATCTTCAATTTACTCCTTGGTGTAGGATAATTTATGGATATTAGTTTAATAAATTAGAGGTTTCTCCTGGAATTACGATGAAAGGATCTTGATCCTTATTGCTTTGAATCTAATTAAGAGATGAAGGAATTTAAATTAGTTTGTTGGATGAGACAAATAACTAGGATTGGAGAAGGCATGCAATATCTCTATAGGGGTAAATTTTCCAGTCTAAAGTTAGAATTGTGAAGTATTGGAAGAAGGAAAACACTTGAGATCTTGAAAGTTACTTCTTTGATGATAATGATTAGACCCTTGCAAGGTTTTGGAAGGAACATGAGCTAACCAATTGAAATGTAGTTTTTGGAGGAATCCAGTTGCCTACCTTGTATCTTTGTGAGTTGAATTTCTTCAATGGTGAAATTTATGCATATAAGATAGAAGGTGATAATTGTCTTTTGGTCATTTCCCGATGTGTTCTTTGTTCAATGAACTTTTGAAATCCTAATATTTTAAATTCTTTATTATTTATTATAAAATTTGGATGTAGTTTAAACAAACCATTTTAATATTGGAGTTGAATAATGAGATCTTAAGTAGATAAATTGTGATCTTTAGTTTATCAATAATGCCATTAGGAATAATGCTGGGATCTTGAATTGTGTGCTTGTTCATTGTCCATGCGCCTGGACCATGCAATGGCATTCTGTGCATTTATACACGGACATCATGACATAGGTGTAGTGTGGCAGAGATCGACATTGTGTTTGGTGTTAGGTATCATCGTGAGTACATGGTAGATTGACACTTTGTTTGGTGTTCGATGGTGGGCTCAGTAAAATGGGACAATGTCCAAAATGAGTCTCACGATCGCATAAAAGAAAAATGAAATGAAAAATACGTGTGTTGGGTATTGCAAGAGTAGGATAAATACCTATAAATTCGAAAAACTCGGTATTCTTGGTTAGACATGTATGTATCCGATGATGAAGTTTCACGATGTCAAAGGTCATACGAAGCACAATGGGAGACCTCGAAAGTCGCTACCCTAGCCTGCAGGACTTAGTAAGGAAACAAGTGAATATCAGTTTGTCAAATGGATTTTGACTTACTCATTTGTTTTGGAAAAATAGTCATTGATACAAACATAAATACGGTTTTCACACTTATTATATCATGTGTGAAGTCGGTGAGGACTCGGGACATAGGACGAGGTAGATCACATTCTCATTCTTGGCATATGAACATTTGAGTAGGAATGTGTATATTTTACTTGAATGTAATGAAATGGCATTACATGTGCATAGGTGGAAGTAATACCATGGAATTATTCTCTCTTTGGGCATTACTACGCCCCAGATCTTAGGACCTATATTCGGATATAGGGCCAGTGCGAGGAGGAGACAGCTCGATAGAGGCCTCAGTTATAAAGAAAGCGGATTGTGGCTGATAAGTTGTTTTGACACGTATTTTGTATATTGCAGTATAAGAATGTATGAGCAAATACTTATGGACTATTGTGATATAGTTGTATATTGGGGATATGGACAGATGAACCTTATGCGGTCATTACTACTTCTATTGAGACCTTGGATGAGTCATGGATATACTGTTATACAAGTTGTATATTGGGTAGAACTTCCCGTACGAAGGAGACTCTACTAGATTTTGTGAAATCCACTTGAGTTGATATGTTTCTAGCAGTGTAGTATGGGTTACCCCGAAAATCCACAGAATTGAGTTGTGAGTTGTCAATGGGACCCCTGGGATTTGGGGCGTCCACGAGAATCTATAACAAAAATCAATGGTAAGAAAGGGGAAGCAAAAATACCCTTGAGACATTAGAAAGAATGCAAGTGTTTCTTTTGTAAAAAAGAAGGAACATATAAACAAAATTACGTAGAAATTTTAAGAAATGGTTTGAAAAAAAATGTAGTGTGTTTTAAATTTTTGATTGGTCATTGAACTGAAAAACAATACGAGCATAATTTTATTAGTCAAAATTCCACAATTTCTCATTATTTTATGTTGGTTTTTGAATTAAATATTTTTATCTTATAATGTAAACATTTAAATAAGAGTGATCATCAAATATAGAATAGAAAATAGAGGATCTTTAAATGGGTGGTATGGCATTGGTTTTATTTATTCTTATATTAATAAATATTTTTATATATATTTGTAAGTTTTTTATATAATTCTATTACCGCTTTTCATTTTATAAAACTCTACAATTATTTATCTATTTATTTTCGATATTAAATATGTGAGTTTATAATAAGCATAACTTATATTAATAAATAAATATATATATATATATATATATATATATATATATATATATATATATATATATATTGGATTTTTGAATGACCATAATGACACACTTGGTGCAAGATCCCACTTAATATATATCTTGATTACGATATCGTTCATTATGTACATCAATTAATGCTTATCATTTATATAAAGGTTTTTGTTCTTCTCACTATAAGCCTTTATAAATCAAACTGTCGGCGTAAGAATGTAAGATCATGAATTTCCTCTGAATTCTCTCTTTGTCTCTTCCTTATTTCTATAATTCTTTTGATTTACAACACGTTATCAGCACGCTCTACTGAAGCGATAGTTAGTTTCGACCATTTGCCCAAACTCGCTCCCTCCAATTACTCATGACTTTTATTAGTCTGTTTAGTGTTCACTTTTCGACGGAGTTCGAACCCGATAACTTCCATAATACTATTGTTTACACTCTACCATTGTGCTACTTTTATTTTTTATTTTTTATTTTTTATTCTATTTCTCTATGGTATCATTTCCAGAAGCATTTGATACCCATTTTTTCAATTTAACATGAATTCCAGTAGAATTCTATTCGATCATAACTCACCATCTTCACTTTGCATTCAGGAATTCCATTTTGCAACAATTACAGATAAATTTTAACAAAATCTTTGAATTAGAAGAATTCTTCTTAAATTCTAGAATTTTACAAAATTATAATACCAGAAAATGGGTATCATTTATTCCATTGGTCTATACAGCGAGTTTAAAGGTAGATATGACCACGAGAAAACGGTGATACTCCGAGAAAGCGAGATATGATTGGCTGCATTTGCAGCTTCAGGACTTAAGTCTGTTGCGAATCTGGTCGCTTCTTTCATATTGGATTATGATTAAAGCTTTGTGGGGAGAATATCAACGATGAGGATCCTGCTGAAAAAAACTTTTTACCACTTTTCACGCCTCTAATGTGCTCCTGCAGCAACATATAGAGAGCGTCGGTTTACTAAATATTACGAGTTGTTGCATATCTCCCCTTGTGGCTGAAAGAATAGCAGGCTTTTGCTTAAAATCATCAATCTCGTCTGCGGGGTTTAAAGCATTTCACGAAGCAAATCTGCTTTTGCCTCACCTGCCATGGCTACACGAGGCACGAAGTAGGTCGTCTAGGGGAAAGGACGAGGGGCGTGGTGATGGTCGAGGGCGTGGCCGTGGTGATAATTCTAGAAATCGTAACAATGGTCCCTTAAAAATAAGAAAACAGATTTCCAATAAAGGGAAGCTCCCAAATCCACCAGGCAACCCATACGACCGAATATCACTCAAGCCTTGTGAGATAATGCTTGCTATAGATGTGGCATGGCCAGGTCGTTAGTCACGTGCACATCGTCTGACGAACTTGGTTGGTTGGTCTGCAAAGCATCAATCAAAGGCAAGCGAGGATATTGAAGTCCAATTTCTTTGATGGTAATGGTGATAGTGGCATGGATTTGCCCAGCACGATGTTCGATTTCTTTGGACCACAATGGAAATGTTCCATCTAATTGGTGATGGGCATGTCGGTCAGTTAGTTCTTTTCTTTCTTTTCTTATATAATTCATTCCATAAGTCTTGATATTTCAATAATATTTCTTTTTCTTAATTTCTAAACCTTATTTTTCTCTTTGGAAATGACATGAATCCTCTCGGCTTGCCACCTCGAGTCAATATCACTGGAGATATTTATCGCGACATTCTCTGACTCATTCTATTTCTGAGGAAAAGTATTTTTCCCAATTAACATTAGCCCCTTACAATGTTACTACTATTTCGGTCTTGTCAACAATTGTGGCTCCATTAAAATACTATTATTCTACCCGGTGGTACTATTCTCCACCTTCAAGATGCCCTTTATTCCACCCGATCGAAGCCTTGATTTGCTTAGTTTAAGGATATCAAGCTTGAATGGATACCATCCGAAACAATGAGTGATGACAGTGAATTTCTCTCATTCTGCCACTCATGATGGCACAAAATTATGTCTGGAAAATTGCGATCATTTAGAATGTGGTTTTATATCCGCCACCATTACTATTTCATTGAATCTTATGCAATTGTGAACCCGAAGTTCAGTAATTCACCACTCATTGTTCTATGGCATGAATGACTTGGTCATCCAGGGCACCTCAATAACAGGCGTATACTTCACCCGATCTAATGGTCATTCCTTGACCAATGGTCATATCGAGTCACAATCATTACAAATTTGTATTGCTTGTACTCAGGAGTTATCACCCGACCTTCTTCTCTAAAAGTGGTCTGATCCACTCAATTTCTCGAGCGTATTCAAGGGAGACGTTTGTGGACCTATTATTACCTAATTGGACCATTTAGATTTATTTTATGGTTTTGGTTGATGCATCGACTCGTTGGTCTCCATGTTTGCCTTCTTTCTCGAAACCTTGCTTTTGCTTTCGTTTTACATGCAAACTATCAAACGAGGCACATTTTCTGATCATCCTATTAAAACTATCAGTTTGGATATTGCGATATTAATTTTCTTCTAAAGCATTTCACTGACTTCTTGCATATCATTAGGTATAGAAATTCAATATCTGTTGCTCATACACATACTCAGAATGGACTATTTGAATGCTCATTTAAGCATTTTACTGATGGATTCTTGGGCAAATTCTACTCTGAGAACCAAATTACCTTTATTTACTTGGGGGCATGCTCTACTACATGCTGGTAACTTAATACGTCTTCGCCCTATTGGTGATCATGATTTCTCTCCTTTACAAATTGTTTAGGTCCCGACCAAATGTTCTCATTTCACGTATTTGGTTATGCGGTTGCTCATCCCTATTCCTCAGCCAGCGATTTCAAAATGGGTTCCTCAACGTAGATTGGGTATTTATGCTTGGGATTTTTCATTGCATCGATTACTTGTACCTTGAGCCTTTAACAGGGAATCTTTTTACTGCTCGTTTTGTGATTGTCATTTTGATGAATCTGTTTTCCGCCATTAGGGGGCGATAAACCAATTTATAATAAATGGTAGAAATTACTTGGGAATACACCGTGTTGCATCTTGATCCTGCGTACTAACAAATCTAGACTAGAAGTTCAAAAGGAATACTTCATTCACGGGATCTTGCGGATCAATTACGGATACTTTCACTAATCAGAATAGAGTGATAAAGTCACATATTCAGTTTATTAATACACCGGCACACATTAAATCCCTAGAGGATTTAGGAAATGTGGCCAAGTGCATCTAAACCCACGTGACGTGGAAGACCTATAGGATAAGATTCTTTGAAGGAAAGAAAATCTATTACTCTGTAAAATGCGAGTTTGATGATTACTCTGAAATATATTACGATACGAATTGACTCTGTTGAGCTAAAATACATTACAAGGGTTAAAGGAAACGATTACAGAGTAGCATGGCCCGACCAGTTATCTCCTATGAATGAATATCTCTATAAGTTATAGTAGGTAAGGAGAAATATGGGACAGTGAAATACTCTTGTGTATTTTTCTTACCAAGTGGCTAGGGCATTATGCAAAATAACGATGATCGGGAGCCTGAAGCTATAAATAGATATTTTAGAAATTGACAAGATTGGGAAAATGGAAAGAAGCAATTGAGGCCTCATGCCAGATTGTTTAGCAGCTAAAAGGGAAATTATTGGACAATGTAGTTCCAACACTGAAAATATTAAGCTTATTTGGATATAGATAGGTCTATGTACGAGAAAAAGAAATGAAAATAATGAAATGTCTGATATAAAGCTACTTGTTGCTGGGTTTTTCACAAAGACCGGTATTGACTATGAGAGACATATTCACGATGTGGATGCAATCACCTAGATATTTAATATTTGGCCGATCTCAAAGGACTAGAAATACATTTGTTGAATATTATCTGACATATTTGTTTGGATCCATAGATAGTGACATATACATGAAAATCCTTGAAGGATTTACATTGCCTGAAGCAAAATTTTCAAAACCACGTGGTATGTATTCAATAAAGTTGCAACGATCTTTGTATGGACTTAAACAATCTGGTAGGAGGGGGGGGGCGTGTGAATTTTTGATCCGTTTGAGTACATGATTAAGAGAAGGATATGTAAATAATTAATCTTCCCATGTGTATTTATCAAAGAAAACATAAGTCGGTTTGTGATTATAGCGGTATATGTGGATGATTTGAATCTAATAGGGACCCTGAAGGGCTCTCACAGAAGCGCTAATTATTTAAAGAAGAATTTGAGATAGAAAGATCTAGGTAAGACTAGATTTTTGTCGGTAATCGACATACATTGAAAAAGTCTGACGCTTTTGCATGGACAAAGCCCCATCCCTTAACTCCCTATGGTGTAAGATCACTTAGTGAATAAAACCCATTTATCTAAGAAAGAGATAAGAAACTCCTTGGTCAGTACCATGCTTAAGTGCCATTGGAGCAATGTATCTTCTGAATTATCTGAGGCCAGATAGCCTTTTCGATGAACTTGCTAAGATATAGCTCGGCGCCTACTCTTAGGCATTGGAGCGAGTAAAACATTTGTTGAGATACCTTCGTGGGACGAGTGATATGGGGCTCTTTTATTCTAAAGTACCAAAACGAGAATTACTTGGTTATGCGGTCACGAGGATACGCGGATCCCATGATGCTCGATCACAATCAGGATATGTATTTACTTGTGGCAATACTGCCATTTCTTGGAGATCCGTTAAGCAAACCATGGTGGCAACCTCCTCCAATCATTTAGAGTTATTAGCAATACATGAGGCAAGCAGGGAGTGCATGTGGTTAAGATCCATTATTCAACATATTCGTGACTCTAGTGGTCTTCCTCTTATTTCAAACATAACAACATTATATGAAGTTTAATGCTCTTTGTATTACTTTTAACTCAAAGGCGAGATACATCAAAGGAGACCCGAACAAACATATTTCTCCAAAATTCTTTTACACGCACTTAGGCTTCAAAACAATGATAGAGATTGATATACAACAAATCTGAGTCTAGTGATAATCCTGTGATTTATTCACTAAAGCATTACCTTTCGACCTTGAAAATTTCTCACATGAGGTGGAATGGGAGACCCAAGATCTTCACCTTTGAAGGATAAGACATCAGGAGCGTTCATACTCAAAGTATCTTTGTGCTCTTTTTTTTTTTTTTCCCTTCACTGAGTTTTTATCCCCTTTGGGTTTTTCCTAGTAAGGTTTTAATGAAACGTTATACTTTCAAAGTACATATCTCTTTTTTCCTTCACTAAGTTTTTGTCCCATTTGAGTTTTCTAGTAAGGTTTTAGCTGAGGCATGTTCTTTGATATTATGGTCATTCAAGGGGGAGTGTTATAAATATTGGATTTTGAATGACCATAATGACACACTGATTACAAGATCACTTATTATATATGCTGATTACAATGTCATTCATTATGTACATCAATTAATGTATCATTTATGTAAAGGCTTTTGTTCTTCTCACTATAAGCCTATAAATAGGCCTAATCAGCATGAAATGTAGATCATCAATTTCCTCACAGATTCTCTTTGTCTCTTCATACTTCTCTAAAAATTATTTTGATTTACAACAATATTGTAGAAAGTTTTTATATAATTCTATTGCACGTCTTTCATTTATAAAACTCTACAAGTATTTATCTATTTGGAGTTGATATTAAATAATATTGAAGTTCAAAAGCATAAACATCCATGATTCCATGATTCAATATGAATATAGAGGAGGGGTGGCAAAAGATGAATTAAAAAATTAGGAAATCTTTTGATAAGTCATACACGTTTTCGAACTCCACAATATATATATAAAGGACCCTTTGGGCTCTTCATTTTATATTTTATCAACTTCAACAAATTCTATGGGCCTATGGCACAATCGATAGTATGGATATGAATGAGTATACATTATATTAAGGTGTCAATTAATTTGTACGAATTATTCTTTCATTAAAAAATTGTATGAAATAGCAATATACAATTTTTTCTCAAAATCTCATATTGTTTTTTTATTTTGTTCTTAGTAAGATATTTAATTTTCTATGTTTCACTAGAACTTAATATTCTTTTTATTGCTAGGAATAGCTCCAAATAAATTAAAAACATATATTAATTTTCACAAGGTTTGAATAAATTAAATACATATATTAAGATATCAAGGTTCATTATTTCACAATAATAAAAGCACTTTTCAATTATTTTATATACTAGAGGGTTTTACTTGGAAAAAAAATGTTCCATATTAATAAATTTGGGTCTATAACTAGGTTCCAATACACGTTAGTATTATAAAAGAAGAAATCAATCATAAACACTACACACAATCAGATTCGCTCTTAGTAAACAAACTTGGGATTCAGGATCATGTGTTGTTTTCATGTCATGAGATAATTTTATACTCTATTCAATATTCAAACAAACTACTTTTAATAAAGGTATTGAATATATAATCAAATTGTTCATAAATAAATGGGTCCTACTTCAAATTGAATATATAACCAATTATAGTGGATCCTACTTCTGGCGTATCATCATCCCACCCTTTACCATTTAAATTAAATCTCAAAAGTCAAAAGCAAAGAAAATATAATAAAATCATTTACTTATTTATTTCATATTCTTACGTGTAGGCTTCTGGTATTCAGAATTTTTGAAATTCTCGGTCAAAGCAGTGAACCTTTAATGGATATATTTGTAATGATATGATAATTGGAGTCTTTTCGGAATAATAAAATCATTTACTTATTTATTACATGTTCTTACGTGTATTAACAAAACCACGTATGTGTAGGCTTCCTAGTATTTTGGAAATTTTGTAATTCTCGGTTAAAGCAGTAAACCCGTTTTTTTTTTTTTTTTACATTTATTCATTTTGAATATTATATTATAGCATTTGTTATGATGAACCTTATATCTTTTATAGCTTGATCCTATCTTTTTACCATTTAAATCAGACCTCAAAGATAATGAACCTGTTAATTAATGGATATATTTTCTTAATGACTACCCAAGAGGTCAGTAGTTGATCGGTTATAAAAATATTGTAGCTAATTGAAAAGAACATTCTAACAACTTTTGAGAAGTCGCATTATCCAAAGGTCTTTAGAATGTGATGGAGCATAAGATTCAGTTAAAACCGAATATTTGATTTAAAAGTTTGATTTTATTATTTTACTAGGAATAGGATTTAGTTTATATTTATCTTTAATTTAAAATTGAACACTACAAGAAAAATACTGATTTGCAACGAAAATTTTGCAACGGACAAATCTATTGCCAAAGCGATGTGGTTACAAACAGAATGCTAATGAGTCGATAAGTAAATTTTAAATTTGGATTGCAACTAGCACAGCGGACTTGCAACGGATTCATTTCTATTGCAAAACATGGCGATCCTTGGAGACGAAATTGCAACGGATTTGGCCGTTGCAAGTTTGCAACGGAATGATTTCGTTGCAAACTTGCAACGGATTGACAACAAAATTACAGTTGTTGCAATTTCGCAATGAATGCTACCAGCAGGTTCTGATAGATTTATAAATTCAAAGAGGAATTTTAAGATAACTTAGAATTTTATTTATAATTCAAGGTAAATTATTAAGTATCAACATTTTTATATGGGGGCCACTACAATAAATTCACAATTCACAGAGTAAAGTTCACCCAGATGAATTAAATTCCGTTAGTACTTATATTATGTTTAATGATGCTTAAGATTTGATCCCTTTTAGAAACATCATGGTAGGTAATTATTAGAAAACTAATATAAGTAAAAATAATTTCTTTATTTTCCTATCATGATTCTTTATTTAGTATCACATTAAATAGAATTGTGGAAACTAATTAGTTTTAAATATTAAAAAACTAAAATTTGTTTTTGTAGAGAAATAAAATACATACTTATTACAACTTTGTAGAGAAACTCTACAAAAAGTCTTATTTTATAAACAACAGGTCTTTGTCAAACCATATGAATGCGACACTCCATGCGGTCGAAACATTCTGAATATCTGGCCAAACGAATCTCTCGATGAGGTCATCCACTTACGGCTAGAAAATGTCATAGGGTCGTAAGCGATTCCACTATAACCATCTTGCATCATGTGTAAGACCCAGGAAATTTAAATTTACGGGAAAGAGACAAATCATAATTTTGGTTACAAAATTATTATTGATTAAAAAATTAAATTTATTCTCTAGATCTCGGATGACGAAACGGATTTCACCATTGGAATCATCTCGCGAAATCTAGTTAGCACGTCGAATTTCGTCGAATTCCGAGACAGTCAAAGTTGACACATTTTTCGAGGCATCGCGGTTCGGGTGCCGTAAAATGATTTTGATCGTGAGAGTCATATATACGTGCTCATGTGCCATAAGTGACATGAGTAGATAAATGATGAAATGAATGGTAGGATAGATCAGAGATGTCAAGCGGGAAAAGGACATAATGGTCATTATAGAGATTTGTTTTAAAATGAGAGATAATGCGAAATAGTGTATAGTGCTCATCTCCTACAATTAAAGGACCCAAAATGTGAGAAGGAGGGGAGGACTTGCGGAGGAGGGTTTGAAATGGCGTTTTAGAGTGAGAGTGTCAACCTGCAGAGATATCGGGAAGTCCAAGCCAGTCGGCGGAGTCTTTGGGACAAGAAGGGGAAAGAATTTTGCTCTGCACGGAGAGGGCTTCGTAGCTCGGTTGAGGAATTATGACAAACTCAGGGGGTGAGGGTTTCTCCTGCTTAGGTTTTACACTTTATTTAGTGTTTTTTGTCTTCCCGATTGGCAAGGCCTTGAGCGACCGTTTGATGCATCCCCAAAGCACAGGACCGAATTGATTAATTTAATGAACCCAATGTGAGCAGCCCGTAGCATTGAGGGACTATTTAGTCTTCTTGTGAGCGTAAATTATGCTTTAAATCATGTATTGGTTTGTATGGGGCCGGAAATGGCGTGAAATTAAGGTTCACAAGAGTGAGCAAACGATTGGTGATTTTTGGGAATAGTAACCGAGGTTTCACTATTCCTGAGGAATAGTGTTCCCCAAAATAAATTTTGTGAATTAATGTGTTTGATTTGAAGTAATTGATAAATTGCTCGTGTTTGATCATTAGCCCATGTAGGCTAATTTTGATGTGATGAAATGAGAAATTACATAACATGATTATTATGATTAATTTTTATGTGAATATATGCATGTTTATATATATTTGCATGTATTTATGAAACTATAATGATTGACATCATGTATTCCGTATGCATTCAGGACACCCAGATGGTAGGATTAGTGTAGGATGATGCAGAAAATGGTTTGAGGAGGTTATGCAAAACTAAAAATGATCGGAGTGGTTCATACTAAAAATATCAATGTTTGTCCCGGAGATGACTCAATTGATATAGATCGGAGGGTTCACTAAGAGCAAACATAATGAATTCTCATCTGAGGGCTTAGGCGGAGTGTGAAGTCAGTGAGGACTAAAGATGCGAGATGATGGTTAAACATTGGTAGGATCATGCATTTGCTTGAATGTGTGTTTATTTGGAACATTGCATATGCACTTGGTGGAGAGTAGCCAGCCAGGGTGATTCCGCTACGAGCATTAGCTCACCCCTGTCGAGGATATTATTTCTGGTACGGGAGGCGTAGGGGGACGGCTCATCCTGGTAGGCTTTAGAAAGTCGGATTGTGGCTTTGGGTTATGATGTATGACATTTATTAGAATTCTCTAATTTTAATATATGTGTTGTATAAAAGTAAAATTTGAACTCTTAAAACTATTGGATATAGTTGGATATGGATATTGTGATGAGTATTGTGGTATGGGCCCAAGAGGCCGTTTTTACTCAGATAGAGATATCATGTGATTGATGTTGATTGGGATAGGTTATATTCACGGTGTATTTGGGTAGAGCTCCGTTACAAAGGGGCTGATTTTGCGTAAGATGTGGTCACCCGATGTTCTGAGTGTTTCCACGGGTTGGCCAGATTGATCAACGGACCCCGGGTTTTGGGCGTCACGGCAGTATCGGAAGCTTAGGTATGCAGATACCTAGGGGCTGGGTT
Source organism: Tetrastigma voinierianum (assembly GCA_016808115.1). Lineage (NCBI taxonomy): Eukaryota > Viridiplantae > Streptophyta > Magnoliopsida > Vitales > Vitaceae > Tetrastigma > Tetrastigma voinierianum. The sequence continues at coordinate 484,816 of JAEQBH010000717.1, forward strand.
TGGGTATCCATCACCACTAGGGTGGTTTGATGTAGAGTATAGGTATATGAAAACCTAGAGATTGAGGGCTTGGGCTTAGGTCATAATCGCGTAAGAACATCACCACTTGGTGTGGTTCGATGTTGAGTTTAGGTATGAGATTACCTAGGAAATCACGGGACAAAACTAGGACACTGCATGCATGTGTTGGTGTGTTTTGTGTGATTTGATGATTTATTGTGTGATCATGTATGAATGATGTTTATAACATGGTTTGTGATATGTTATGATGTTTGGGTGCTTAGGTAATTAGCACTTATTATGTTGGAAAATAAATCTTAGGAGTTTCTGAGTGTGTAAACTAAATGAAATAAATTGTAATCAATTTCATTTGGTTTATTGGATGACAAAATAGAATTTTTAATAAAATTTTAAGGTATTAGAACACTTTGAGGAGTTTGTTAATTAAAAAGCGGAAAAGGAAAATAAATGAAATAAATTTATTTAGGAAAAGGAAATAAAATTTTAATAGATTTTATAGTTAGACTCATAAAAGTTTTGAGTTGTATGGATCACGGTATTTAGAGATTCTTTGCATGTAGAGGAATAACAGAGGCTACGTGGAGAGCGAAAAAAATGAGGAGAGAAAATTTTGGTTTTTCGTTTCACAGGTGTTAATAAAAATTGGAAAACTAGGATAAATAAATTTAATAAATTTATTTAGGTGTCTTCGGAGAATGAAAAAAAATATGGATAAATTATTTTTTGTATCTCGATAACAAATAAATGAAAAAAATGGCGAAGTAGAATCATTTTTCTAAGGTGTTTGGTAGTTTGAAAAAAAACAAGAAAATCAAAGAAAATAAATTTTTATTTGAGTAATCTGAAACAAAAATTTTTTTGAAAAATAAAATATAACAAAACTAGGACAAAATTTTGAAAAAAATGAAAATTTCGAAAATAAAATTTTATTGATAAATGATTTAATATATATTGGATAAATGGTCTTATATTGCTTATGAATGGGGACTTGAAATATACAGTTACGTGTATGAATAGTGTCTAGGCTACATTTTACACCCGCTCGGGGATCGTAGCAGATGTTGCATGTATTTTTGATTGCGCGGTTGTTGCGCGAAGGTACTAATGCATGGTGTAATGCATTATGGGAAGAAAGGGTAAATGCTAGGTTAGGAACTATGACCTTGAGTTTGGATAATGAAATGAGCAGAAAACTTAGAAGTTTATTGGAAATAAATGAATTAGTGGTTGGAGTTAGCCGCCAGGAAATGAGCAATTAGTTCATGGTTGTCAAGTCTATTATTAATTGGCATGCGTACTGCTAGCTAGACTGAAATGAAAAATAAAATGAATCTTGTTGCCATTAGAAGCTGTATGAGATGGTGTTCTAGAGGAAGGGCGAAGAGGTTGTCCCCAGTGCCCCAGTGGGCACCTCCAGTGTTGATCGACGGGGCCCTGGCGAGAATTTGTGGAGTATTATGGCGGCAATTTATAGCATAGGTTGGTATAGCAAGTAGTCAGGAAGGTCTTAGTAACCTCCAGAGGTTAGGGCGCATCATCCTCCGGGCGATTTCACGGAGGGAGGAGAGATCAGGTGGTGGCGGACCATTGGTTATCTTGGTCATAAAAGTGTTACAGAGATCATGGAGATTGCCTCACGACACTGCCAAGATTAGACTAGGTAGCGTTCGGCTAGAATGAGGCCCAAGTAGCAGTGGAAATGGGCAAGGACCTCTTGAGACCTTAGAGGGCCTTTGTATGAGTTCTCCCTAGAGATTGGGGCGAGAATATGTATGATAGGTGGTGGTTGCGGAGGTTGGGATCTGGGGACTCTACTCACGGTGGACACAGGAACATGGACACATGTCGAGTTCGATGTCATCCTAGGGATGGATTGACTGATAGCTTACAGGTTCGTTATCGATTGTGAGGCGTGGGAGGGTTCTGCCCTTTACCCGGGGACGGTACTCGTGTGGTATTTCGGAGGGACGAAGCATGATGTTTGTATAGTATCTGAGTCCAGTTATTAGGGACGGTTAAGCGGGCTGGCTAGCGGAGTCTTACCCTAGGGACGAGGAGAGACCAGACTTAGATACACCTCGGTAATTTGCGAGTATGTGGATGTTTTCGGATGAGCTAGCGGACTACCTCCACGGAGAATTCGTAGACTTCGACATCAGATTCATACAATTACTTCGCCCCATCTTCCATGGCTCCATAGGATGGCACAGTTGAGTTACGGGAACTGGAATTGACTCTGAGCTCTTGGATAAGGGGTTCATTAGGCAAGACACTTCACCATGGGGCGCTGCAGGTTGCATTTGCGAAGAAGAAGGACAAGACCCTTCATTTGTGCATTGATTAAACAGTTGAACAAGGTTTGTCGAGAATCGGTACCCATTAAGGATCGATGACTTGTGATCAGTTGAGAGGGTAGCGAGTCTACTCAGAGATAGACTTCGCCTTTAGTTCTATCGGTGATAGTTGGGAAGCGAATATCCTAAGGCAGTTTAGGGCTGGCGTTATAGGCACTTGAGTTTCTGGTGATGCCGCTTTGATTGTGAATGCACGGCATTCATGAACCTCATGCATGGGTGTTCCAACCTTATCTAGATCGGTTGTAAGTAGTCTTCGTGGATGCCATTTGATCTACTCGGTCGAATTAGGAGCATGAGTATCGCGAGGATCGTATTACAGGTTGTTGAGACCATCATTTGCTCACGCGAGTTACGATCGTCGAGTTTTGAAACTGCGAGAAATTTTTGGGACAGTGAGTTATCCCATTTTTCACGGAGTGTCGGTGCGATCTAGAAGGTTGGGGCTGTAATGAGTTGGGAGACTGAGATATCGATCTTGAATCGTAGTTTTCTTGGGATTGGTTGGGTATTACGGGGTCGAATGGGGTGAAGTTGTCCATTTGGGCGGGATCGTGGGACCGCTCTGGGACATGGACTCCATGGTTGGAATGGCCTTGACCATGGGAGAGATCGAGGATGCTCGAAGCTTTTCGGGATCTAGTGTTAGTAGCAAGAGGAGAATCCAGTCTTCTTATAGTTCGAGAAGAGCGGGAAGGCTTACGCCGCTGAGATTTGAGACAAGGAAGCGGGGATTAGGCATGTAAGGCAGAGATGCCACCCCCGAGAGGCGAGATCCAGGGCTTTTGGGGCAATAAATTCCAGGTGCCTCGGCTGGGAAAGTACTCAGTTCATTCCTCCACATCTAAATGCAGGTCGGAAGGGCAGTTTCGATTTCGAGTCTTCCTCTGAGCACTTCAGCCTTTCTGAATAGACCGGAGTAGAGTGTAGTCGAGTCGGGGGCCAGTCGAGTTGCATTGAAAAGCGTGGTGGACCTTAGAATTGTTAGACATATTGGTTGTTGTTAGCCGAACCGACATGGATGGGATTGACAGCCATCGGGTTTTGTTAATTAGGATCGTGGCGGTTTTGTCATGCAGGCAAGAGGCCTTGGATTTGGGCAGAGGTTAAGGCCTTTAGAGAAGCCGGGAATAAATGTTCTTCCCTGGGATATAGGGTGAGAGTTGACACGATAGTCGGGATTATGAGTGAGAGGTCTCAGTTACACTCATAGTGGACCCAGGATAGGGTGTCACAGTATGGCATTATTACGTTCGTGTGCACGGTAACATCGCGTCGAGTCAGGTGTGGGTGCACGGTATGAAGTCATTCACATCTTGGTGAGTGTGGAGTTGGGTTGTCTTGGAACTCGTCTATTGAGACTCATGTGGATCGAGATCGGGAAGTAAAGTGTAATAGAAGTGTGTTGGCGAAAAGCAGGGGGGGGGCGTTAATCCCTAAGGTGAAAATCTTGGAGTTAGGATGTAAGAGCTTGGGGAAGATATGTCCAGTTGCATTGTGAATGTAAGGGCTCGAGTGTGAGGTGAAGTTAGGTTAATCGAGATGAAAGAAACACGGTTAGGTTATCACATAGACTTAGAGTTAAGGTGATAGAGTGGGAGTGACTCAGGAATTTATGGATACCCCTTTGGGAATTGCATTGGGTGTTGTTAGTCGTGAGGGCTCGATATATGGATCATACATATGACATGGACTAGGTTGGTAGTCATTGGTTGTCAATGAGTGTGATCTTGGGAAGGTGGTTACACAAAAGTAAGAGGTTGTGTAGGGTTACCGTTAATGCGGACTATATATAGGTTAGAGGGACAAGTTGGCCTTGCCTTGCCTTTTTCTTACCTGCCTTTACTTACAGCACTTTGCCTTGCCACACCCACCTTTGCCTTGCCCGGCACACACGCGCTGCGGAGCGTCTCGGTTCTTAAGGAGTAGGAAGCGATTGCCCTTAGTGGGGTCGCCTACAACAGGTTCTCCCGATTCATTATCACGGATGGCACCATGACAGCATGTAGGAGGCCGTCACGGAGTCACCATTATGTTGGACGAGGTGGGAGAGAGTTCCATCAGTCTGATTTGATCGAGACACCTCAGAAGGTGGGCTTAATCCCCGGCGGCGTCTTCTCACCTGGCTCTGGGGCCCGGCGAAAGTTATACGGATGTGCGTGACCCTTAGAGTTCGAGTTAGGGATCGTGTTTTCTTGAAGGTGATGCCTAAGGGAGTGAGTCGGGTTCGTGGCGCGGGAAATTTGTCAGCGAGGGTTTATTGGACCTTCGAGATACTCGGAGGATGGGCAAATGAGCGTCACCGGTTGGCGATTCACATGAGCATGTCGGGTGTCCACCGGTATTTCACGTCTCATGCTCGGAGTATCTCTCGGATCCAGTTCATGTAGTGGATTGGGGACAGATCGAGGTTGACACTGATGGGACCTTTGAGGAGGGACCAGTATGTATTTTGGATAGTCGTGATCAGGTTTTGCGACGCAAGACCGTGAGGCTAGAGAGTACTATGGAGGCACTATGGAGTGGAGGAGTCAACGTGGGAGCGCGAGGACACGATGCGGGCCACCTATCCCTTCTTGTTTAGGGATGAAGGTCGTGGTTTAGTCGTTTAAGATTTAAATGACACATTTACCATGCATAATTAGAGTGCACGTTGCATATGCATGTGAGTGATTGTGATCGTTCAGAATTTCGGGATGAAATTCCTTTTAAGGAGGGGAGAATGTAAGACCCGAGAAATTTAAATTTATGGAAAAATGGCAAAATCGTAATTTTGGTTATAAATTTGTTATTTCAGTTAAAAAAAATCCGGAATTTATTCTCTAGATCTCATATGACAAAACGGATTTCACCGTTGGAATCATCTCACGAAATCTAGCTAGCACGTCGAATTTCGTCGAATTAAAGACGGTCGGGTTGGCACGTTTTTGAGACGCCAGGTTTGGAGTCTTAGTAAAGCGATTTTGATCTGACCGAAAGTCACATATAACCGTACTCATATTACCATAAAGTGACATGAGTAGAGAAATGATGAAAATGGGCCAGTCGAGATAGTAGAATGCTCTCAAGCCCAGGAAAGAAGGACATAATGGTCATTATAGAATTTATTGTTTTAAATGAGATAATGCCAAAATGGGTATACTCATCTCCTACAATTAAAGGACAAAAAAACGTGAAAAAGAAGGGGAGGACTTGCAGAGGGTTTGAAATGGCATTTTTAGGTGAAGTGTCATTCTCGCCAGAATGGGAGATCCGATGGTAGGCAGATCTTCAGGGACAAAAGGAAGCTCTCATGGGAGGGCCCGTAGGTCAGGGTTGAGGAGTTTTGACAAACTCCGAGAGGTAGGGGTTTCTCCCTACTTGGGTTTTACACTTTATTTAAGTGTTTTACAATGTTTCGATTAGCTTGAGGCCTTGAACGGCCGTTTGATCGGTCCCAAAGCTTGGGATCGAATTGATTTAATTTATTGAACCCAATGTGAGCAGCCCGTAACCGTGAGGGACTGTTTGGGTCTTTAATAGCGTAAATTATGCTTTAAATCATGTATTGGTTTGTATGAGGCCGGAAATAGCCATGAAATTCGGGTTCACAAAGTGAACCGACGATTGGTGATTTTTCGGGAATAATAACCGAGGGTTTCACTATTCCCGAGAATAGTGTTCCCAAAATAAATTTTGTGAATTAATGTGTTTGGTTGAGTAATTCAAGTAGAATTGCTCGTGTTTGATCATTAGCCTATATGAGCTAATTTTGATGTGATGAAATGAGAAATTACATAACATGATTGTGTGATTTAATTTTTATGTGAATATATGCATGTTTATATATTTGCATGTGTTATAGACTATAATGGAATTGACATGCATTTCCATATGCCTTTAGGACACCTAGGACGGTAGGAGTGAGTGCATGGGAATGGAGATCTAGAGAAAATGGTTTCGGAGGGTTGTCTGAAACTAAAAATGATCGGAGGGTAGTCCATACTAAAAATATCAATCGTCGGAGACGGCCCAATTGATATACATTGGAGGGTAGTCCATAAATAATATCAATCGTCGGAGCATTGAATTGATATATAGCATCGGAGGGTTGTCCACAAACAAACATAATAGTCTCATACGGGAAGCAGGCGGAGTGTGGGGAGTCGATGAGGACTCGGGTACGAGATGATTAGTTAGACATTCAAGTAGGATCATGCATTTTCTTGAATGTGTGTTTATTTTGGAACATTGCATATGCACTTAGGTGGAGAGTAGCCCACTTAGGGTGATTCCACTACTGAGCATTAGCTCACCCTGTCGAGGAATATTATTTTACAGGTACGGGGCGCGTGGGGGACGGCTCATCTAGAGAGGCGAGGCTTTAGAGAGAGAATTCGGATTGTGGCTTTGGGTTATGATGTATGACATGTATTAGAATTCTCTAATTTTAATATATGTGTTGTATAAGAGTAAAATTTGAACTCTTGAAACTATTGGATATAGTTGGATATGGATATTGTGATGAGTATTGTGGTATGGGCCCAAGAGGCCGTTTTTACTCAGATAAAGATATCATGTGATTGATGTTGATTGGGACAGGTTATATTACAGGTGTTGTATTTGGGTAGAGCTCCCCATACAAAGGAGACTCTGCCCGATTTTTGTAAGAGATGTCAGGTCACCCGATATTCACGAGTGTTTCCGCAGGTTGACGGGTAGTCAACGGACCCCGGGGTTTTGGGGCGACACATCATGTCCCTGCGGTGTCTGTGGCAAGTGGGTCACAAAATCCATCGTGATGTGCTCCCACTTCCACTCCGCCACCTCCAATGGCTTAAGTAGCCTCACTGGCTTCTGGTGTTCAACCTTAACTTATATGAGAAGATAAATTCAAATAAACTGTATATAAGCTTTCTCAAATGCACCCTTAATCATATGATCAAATTAAAATATCTATTTATAAATTATTATATTGAATATGTTATCATCATTTTACAATAATAAAGAATTAGAGTAAATAATGACATAATCATTAAATAAAAATGTGAGATTTGTACATTCATATTTTCTAAATCCAATAACCATTTAAATTTTTTTTTCATTAAAATTTGAATCAACAAATATATGAATAACCATATAACATATTTAATATAAGGAAATAAAATTTTTACCCATGAGGTGTAGCAATGAATATACAATATCTCTAATTTATTTGGGAAAGGAAAAGAAACTGATGGGTGGAATATTTGAAACTCTTGCTTGAGGAGAAGAAAATAAAAGGAAAAAGAGAAAATAAATAAATAAATAAATAAATAAAAATAAAAAATAGAAGAAAAAGGGGTAATATTCTTGTTGCATCCCTATGACCTCCCATCCCATCGATAATTTTTAGGGTCGGTTGTAACCTAAAAACATAGCAGCTCTCCTTGATGTGTTCATACCAGAGCTACTGGCCCTTTCTAACCCGAAAAGTGGAAACTCGAAATCTACCACCATCCTTTCTTGACCTTGAAATAGAGAAGCTTATCTGTAAGTCTCTAATCCACTCTCGTATAGGGTTAATTTAGGGATTAAGGGTTTGTAAATCTGCACCATTGATGATGACTGCTTCATTTGAAATTAGTTCATAATCTGTAAGTCTCTTGATTTTGTGAATTTAAATACTCCCATATTTTATTTTATTTTTTGAAAAATAACCAATTTTAGACAAAAATACCATTTTATATTTCATGTATTTATATTATCCTTCAAAAAATTGGATTAGTTTTGCAAGGAAATAAAATATATATTTCCAAGTTTTTTCATCTTAATTTATTGAATAGAAATTAGTTCTCTAAACCTTAGGAGAATAAGAAAATACAATACGTGTTGTTGGCAAGTTTTCGTATGTAATGGTTTAAAGCGATAAAAAAAAAAAAAAAAAAAGCACTTTCTAAATACATTACTTTGGCCAAAGTAATGTCGGAAGTACTTTTTATGGCAAAGTAGAAATGTTATTGAAAAAGCAATGTGAGTGCATGGTGAAAGATATCCTAAATCAATGTCTACATTTTCATAAAATTGAAAAACATATGCGAGTGCATGGTGAAAGATATCTTAAATCAATGTCTACATTTTCATAAAATTGAACAACATATATGTATGTGCAACTTGATAGATGGATATTAGAGACTCTAATAATATTATAAAAATGATTGCATTTACATTTAAACACGTGGGTAAGCCTTCAACAATTGTTATTGAATGAATGACTTTGAAGGTTGAAGGGGATTAAAAAGTATTTATAGATTATTGTAATAAGATGATGAATATCCCTACTTCTATTATGTTATTAAAAGGAAAATATTTGAAAATTGTATTGGAGTCTAAATATTTATGAGAGTCAATAGAAACAAATATAACTACAGATTGTCTAACTAGAAACAAGTATTAGTATTTTAGATTTAAATAATTGGTATCAAATTTTGTTAAATATGAACCATCATAAAAAAAATAAAATAAAATAAAAAAAACCCTTGGGGTATATTATTAGGGATGACAAACATTTGGGTGTGCACACGCCGCGAAAACTTGGGAGTTTGGAAATGAGCAACCATGGAAACATTGGTCCAAAATAGGGGCGCGGTGAGAACTAATGCTCATCTTGTTCATAAGCATTTCGATCGATCCTGCAGGGATTCATACCCATCAAGCTACTTGTAGGCATGTCTGCAATTTGTGACTGAAATTCTGTCAAGCGAGAGAGAGAGCTGCGGCTGAAAGGTTAATTTTCTGCTTGACAAAGCGCGGCTCGCGGCCGGATATGATTAAGGGTTTATTTTATTTCATTGGTTATTCATGCTTTTTATTTTATTTTTTTTTAAATTAGTTTTTTATGGGGTTATGGATCTAGGTTTTGGAATTAGGAATTGTGGTGCCTTCTCTTATCATTAGAACATTTGTGAAAATTGGTGTGGTGGGTGTAGATACCTTCAGTTCGTTGGTTACATTGCCCATGTATTGAGACTTTTTTTATGTCTTCCAATTTTTTGGAAAAAATATTTAGTACAAATATAGACTCTGTTTTGGTTTTCAAGCAATTTTTATTCAATAAAAAAATAAAGATAAACTTCTTTGATTCGTTAATCATTTGATCTGGGGTAGAAGACAAACTGTTAAAGTAGTTTGCCCAATATTTCTTTAATTAAGATAAGCTTTGCTATTGAAAAGGTTAACAAAAATCAAAACTGATTACTAACATTAAAATGATATGAGAAGCATAACTAAATTAGTATCACTTTATTCAAAGTGCTAGTTTTTTAAGTTTGAAAATGTGTACCCTTTCTAATGTTACATATGTTAATTTCTTTTGTTAGGGTTGATTTTGGATATTAGTATGTTTCTAATTTTGAAATATAGTTCTTCATTAATCTTTGAGGGTTGATTTTAAATCTATATTGTGGGACTTGGTTGGTAGAGATTTTGACTTCATTTGATTTATGGTCTTTAAGCTTGGCTATTGTTTCTAATATTGGAGATAAACTTTGGATGAACTTCAAAAAGATGAAAAATTTTCTGCTCATATCATTATCTAAGAATTCCAAGCGTGATGCAAAATTTCTCATTCTAGGCATTTTAATGAAGGATATGATGAAATTTAGCCTTCTTCTTTCAATTTTATGGATCTAGGATTAAAATCTTGTCTTTGCAATTTGCATATTGCTCCATGCTTTTCCTAAATTGGTTGTAAGTCTAGGAGTTTGTTGAAGATTTCATGCCTCCTTAAGGTATATATTCTTTAGGGTTCTATATGAGTTTTATTTGGATATTAGTTTAGTTTTTTTAAATTTGTTTTTCTATGTGGTTTTTTTGTTTGAAACCTATGCTTTTATATGATGTTAGATACATGAATTATAGTTGTTAAGATATAACATCTTGAAAGCCTTATTGATAAGCATATATAAGAATTTTAGTGGCCTTTTGTATTTTTATGAACATCTTGGCCGTACTTTGAACATTTGCGAGGTAGCTAGATTAATTTCATCCTTTGGATTGCCAATTATTAGCGAGCTGGCGATAGACAAGTACTTTTTAACTGGTTGGTCTTTAAATACACTGTTTCTAACTTTGATTTTTGTGTACTAGGAATGCTAATTTTTGGTGGTTGGCATTTTGTGTCTTGGTCTTTAAGGCTATGTTTGGAACCCCGGGGCAGACACGGAAAGGCGAGGAAAGAAAATAGGGAAGAAAGAAAAAGCTAGGGAGGGGAAAATAATTTTTTTTTTTTTCTTGTTTTATTCATGGAAAACTCAAGGGAAAAAGATAAGGAATCTATTTTCCCTTGTTTAATTATCTATGACCTTAAAGAGAGATGATGATCAGTACTTCCTAATTTCATTGTATGTCAATCCAGCAGCTAATTTGCCTGTTATATCGAGCATGTAAATGAGTTCCAACAGAGAATGGATGTATTTAAGGTTAACAAATGGATTGCCTAACCAATCATTTATATCGGGAGTTGAAGAATTTATTTGATTTGCACTTAGTCGACCAGAAGGCAGTGACGGTAATCACATTAGATGTCCATGTAATAAGAAGAAGTTCCAGAATAAGAATTTTGTTGAGGTTAACAATGCAAGGTTCTATCTTTATAAATACGGTTTTGTCCCTAATTATCGTGTGTGGTACTTGCATGGTGAGGCCAGAATCGATCTCTATATATAGGAGGAGGCATTATAGTAGTGAATGTACTAACCATCATGCAATAACAAATAATGTTGGATCATCGACAACATTTGTTCTAGATGGTTTATGATGCAGTTGGTCCACAATTTAATGCTAATATTGTTGAGGAATCTCAAACCCTAATCGCCTGAGAAATTTTTATGACATGCTTAATGCTGCCGAACCAAGAGTATGGCCTAATTGTCAAAGCGCACTCACGATTATCGGCCATTGCTCAAATGCTTCACATTAAGTGAGCATCGATTATGCGAGCGGTGCTGAGTGCTTTTGTGTCGATTTATGAAGGAGTTGTTCTGGGATGATAAATGTTATGACGTGGTTTCTATGAGACCAAGAAGCTTATCAAGGGAATTGGGTTGCCAGTCTATAAAATTCATACTTGCCTGAATGGTTGTATGATTTATTGGGGTGATGACTCGGAATTAACTCAATGCAAATTTTGTGACCATGCTTGATATCGACCACAAAGTATTAATAGACAAAAGCTTGTGCCATATAAGAAAATGTATTACTTTCCACTAACACACCAAGACTTCACGGTTATATGCTTGAGTACTTGCTAAGAGTATGAGATGTACGATGATCATTTTGTAGAAGATGGTGAGATGCGTGGTGTTGATTCTCACGCATGGAAACATTTTAATGCTATACCATCCCCTCGTTTGCAGTGAGCGTAATGTCATATTAGGCCTATGTATTGATGGATTTCAACCATTCAGGCAATCCAGGAGTCAGTATTCTTCATGGCTATTATTCTCACTCCATATAATCGCCCCAGTGTGTATGAAGGAGCGATACATGTTTCCTAACGGTTATTGTCGGGCCTAGAAATCCGAGAAGGACAAGTTAGATGTGTATTTACAACCTTTGATCTACGAGTTACAAGCATTTGAGAAATTGAAGTTGAAACTTATGACATTTAGAAAGCAAATTTTATGCTATAGGCGCTCTCTTATGGACAATGTCAGTGACTTTCCGACACTTTCGATGTTTTGGGTTTGAGTACATGCGGAGACTATCATGTCCGTATTGTATGAATGAATTAGATGTTTTTACCCTACAGAATGGAAGGAAACAAACTTGGTTTGATAATCATCGTAAGTTCCTTCCACTAGATCATCCATTTAGAATAAATAAATATGCTTTTAGAAAGAATTGAACGGTAACAGATCCACCTCCAAAAATTCGCTCTAGTGTTGAGTTGCTAAAGGAAATTGATGCATTAGGCTTAAAAAGAGTTACTGAGATTGGGGAAAATGATGCTATGTTCTTGTTAGTAAACCATAGGATGGAAAAGAAGTCAATTTTTTGGGATTTCCATGTTGGAGCACAAATCTCATAAGACAATTTAGATGTGATGCGTATAGTTAAAAATGTGTTTAAAAATATCTCTTTAACACAGTATTGAATGTTGTGGGAAAACAAAAGACAATGCAAAGTCTAGATTAGACTTAATGGAAATATGTTGTCAACCAGAATTGCATGTTGTTGATGGCAAGCTTCCAAAAGCTTGCTATACATTAGACAAAAATGGTCGAAATGAGTTGTGTATTTGGGTTCAGAATCTAAGATTTCTAGATGGATATGCTTCAAATATAGCCAGGTGTGTAGACATAAGGAAACATAAACTTTTTGGAATGAAAAGTCACGATTGTCATGTCTTTATGCAAAGGTTGATACCAATTTCATTTCGAGAATGCTTCCATCAGCCGTGTGGTAAGCATTAATAGAACTTAGCTTGTTCTTTAAGGAGCTTACATCAACTGTTCTTAAAACAGAAGCTATGTTGAGATTAAGTCGAAGCTCTGGTGTGTTGCAAACTAGAGCGGATGTTCCCTCTAGTTTTTTACTCAATGGAGCATTTGCCAATACACTTAGCATATGAAGCAAGAGTAGGAGACCCGTCCCATCTGGAGTGGATGTATCCATTTGAAAGTTATGCAAATTAATGTTATACAACTATTACTATCAACGAATCATTATATGATATTGGTATTTATAAACTTATTGATTGGATTTAACTAGGTACTTGCGGAAGTTAAAAACACAATGTAAGGAATAAGGCCAAAGTGGAAGGATCCATGCAGCGCATATTTAGTTGAAGAAGCTTCGACTTTTTGTGAGCATTATTTCAATCCAACCTCCCATGGAAGGATGCCTCGTAATGTTGAGTCCTGTCTTGGAGGAGAAGGAAATGATTTCGATGGGAACTTATCAATATTCACCCATCTGTCTGACCTTTTGGAAGACATACAATGAATGCTAAGTGAACAAAGAGATAAATGTCGCATCCCGGTATGTCTTCTTGAGCTTGCATTGAAGTTAAACCCTATATTAGTATCATCTTAACTCAACTATTGCACTAATGATGCAACTTTCTAATTCGACTAATTAGTGTTCCATTAACAGAATATTCATTCTTGAGTTATGGCAAATAGGCCATACGTGATGCAATTGTTGATGCTAGACTCGATGAATTTTTCCTAGCATGGTTCAAGACTTATGTAAGTTCTTTATTGTTTTAGGTAAAATGTATTTTAACACACTCTTATTAGCAGACACGTGACAACGTTGAAAACATATATCTTAAAGCTCTAGCAGATGGACCGCTTCAAACAATTAACTGTTATAATGGATATAATGTGAATGGTTTTCGTTTTCACACACTTCAACGGGGTACTTCTAGATTTTCAAACAATAGTGGTGTGTGCGTTAAAGGTACTAATTACGATTGATGGCGAGTACTACGTCGGTGCAAGTCGTGGAATTAGAGTACCAGGATGGCCATTAAAGGGAGTACATTTTAATTTAGAAGTGTGAGTGATTTGACATTACACCAAATGTGGACGAGGATCCACGAAGCAATACAAATTAGTGGATGTAAATCAGCATACAAGAAGATATACCTGAATGAACCATTTGTTTTAGCAAAGCAAGCATAACAAGTGTATTATAGCATATATCTAAGCTTAAAACGTGATACTAGATCTTGGTGGGCTGTTTGTAAAATCAAGGCTAAGAGGGATGATTACTGAGATGCTGTGAGCCGAAATTACCCCACAGATCTATTTGAGAGGAAACAAATGATGTGGATGAATTTAGTTTACCGGTGGAAAATGATACTATTTTGCTTAATGATTCGATAGGTGAAATGTTAGATATCGATGTAACTGAAACACTTTCTCATGATGATGATGAAGAAGAAGAATATGATGAAGATGAAGAAGAAGAATGAACGATTTAAATAAAGGATGAAAATTAGTTGGTAATTTGATTGTCAGATGAACCATTTAATTACTAATTAATATATATTGTAATATGTTCTTATTCGCGCATATGGGTCGAGGAGTAGGACGAGGATCTGGGATAAGGGGTAGAGGACGTGGTAGGAATGTGGTTTCCTCCCCTAGTGCCCTAGTAGATTCTGAATCATTAGAGGGATCACCTACCACACATACATCTGCACCAGGTGCCATCATCCATGATACTACTAGCCCTACCTTGCAGACACCAGGTGATCGTGCATCATCATCTACACCACCACCTGTAGAATATTCAACACCACAAGTAGCATCACTACAAAGTTCAGCATTACCACTACCCATTAGTTCTGTCTCTCGTCCTACCATTACACTTACTGATGGAGAGTACGTTTTCCTTTTTAAACTATATCATTTGAATTTTTTTATGTTGACCACATGAAGTTGAATGGGATCGTATCGACAACTTTGTAGTATTGATTGTGAGGATACACACTACGTAGAATATACTCTAGGATTATCACTAATATCTTCAAGGAGCGTTTGCATGTGATGGGTTATAATTGGAAGATGGTGCATCATGATATCAAAGATTTCTACTAGTAAGAGTTTCAAGTATGAATTGGGTCTAAGATATATTTTATTTTATTTTTCTATATATTGATCAATAACAAATGTTGTTTCACTTTGGTCTTGCTTTTTTTTTTTTAAATGTTTTATAATGGATAAGGTGGAATTTGGAATGTAATAAATTCACGAAAACTGACAACATTAAAAAAGTTTCACTATCATATACAATACAATTTTTTTTTCTTTTACAGATTTTCATTTTTGCATTATTTCAATTGCGTAAACATTACGTGGATCCTCTACCAAATGCTCTAGTTAAGGTTGCATGGCATAAAAAGGCTTCATGACGTTATAGCAATGATGTTAGTTGATGGAAAGATCATAGCGAACGATCGAGTTTCATCTCAAAGAGTATTTAGGAAGCTTGGCAACGTTATTGGCAAATACCGCACTCTGTGTAAAAGTTTGCCCAAGGATCATGAATAGGGACGAGTGAGACTGAGGTGACGTGACAAGACCTTCACGCCATACCGGGTGGTTCCCACCTAGAGCATGCTAAACGCTTGGTACGTATATTGATAAATATTTGATTTTTTTTAACTACTTGTTTTAATATATGATACTTTTAATTTTATGCAAGTTAAAGCGTCCTCGCTTTTCCACATGAGCTCCTAGGAACAAACTCATAGAGGAAGGTGTAGATAATCAATTTGTCGACCCAAGTCTCGTGAGATTCAGGTATGTAGTTGTAAACTTTTAGTCAATTTGTTTGTAATTTTGTTTATAGAAAATATATTACTACACGTTTATATATATATTTCTGTGATCGTTTAGTTAAGGTATGAGGTCAGACCGCGCAAATGTAAGAGAGAGAGATGATGCATCTTTATCTCAATCATTACGCAACTCAAACTATCTGTATTTGCAGGTCAAGGAGTCAATAAGAAACGAGTATATGGTCTTGGATCGATGGGATCCTCCCTACGATCTCAGGCATCATCCAGTTCTATCAATATGCCTTCAACTAGTCAACCGGTTCAAGAATCTCAGACACGAGCACAAGAAGATAGTCGAATCCAGGCTTTGGAAAAGGAGATGAGTGTGATGCGTGAGCAAATGATGCAGCAGTAGAGGGAGCATTTACAGACCGTGTAGAGTCTCCTCTGACTTTTCATGCACAAATTTCGAGGAGCTTATTAGAGTGCGCCTATTCCATGACCATTGCTCGAGTGAGATGTACACCCATCTTGAAGGATCCTACTGATTGTTAGACATTTTAATTATTAAACTTTTGCACAAGGGAACTATAAACTTAAATTGTGGTTGAATATGGTATATGAAACTATTAACTATTAGTTATCAAAAATTTTGTGTTTCATTTTTTATTATGGTACATGAAATTTTGAAATTGGTACAGGAAATTTTGAATAATATAGGAAATTTTGGAAATTTACAAATTTAACAAAAATTAATGAAAATTGGAAAAAATAATTGCAACGGATTTTACAATGGATTTTGCAACAGATATTCTATTGCAACTAATTAAGGTTTAGAAAGAAAATATTTGTTGCAATCCTGTTGCGAATTTGCAACCGAATTGCAATAGAATTACAACAACATATTTTGCAACGACTTATAGTGGTTGCAAATCTGTTGCAAAGTTGCAACGAAATTGCAACAGAAATTGCAATGGTTAGTAATGAAACGGTTCTTGATGCATTTTGTTAGCGAGTGCAATAGAATTACAATAACATATTTTGCAACGACTCATAGTGGTTTGAAAATGCATTTTGCAAGTTACTATGAGAATGACTAACATAAATTGTAATGGTTAGTAATATTAAAAGCGATTGCTGATCACATTTGTAAATTTACGCGGAATGATGGCAGCAACTTTGCTTATTCATTGTCTTTTGATTTTTGGGATTTAGCAACTGAATTAGCAACGGATGTGAAATTCGTTGTAATATAACAACAGAATAATTCGTTGCAATATTGTAACGAATTTCACATATGTTTCTAATTTAGTTGCTAAATCCCAAAAATCAAAAGACAATGAATAAGCTAAAGTTGTTGTCATTCCGTTGCAAATTTGCAACAAATCAGCAACCGTTTCATTACTAACCATTACAATTTATGTTAGTCATTACGTTGCAACTTTACAATAGATTTGCAAATCCGTTGCTAATGTCTAAAGTGCTAAATTTTAAGTGGTGAGTTTTTATAATTTACCTCCAAAAATCCATGTATTGTATTTGAACGTGTGTATTTATATATATTAATCGTAGCTTTTGATTATTGATGGAATCTTGTGAATGAATTTCGAAAACAAAAAAAAAAAAGAAGAAAGAAAATGAAACTAACAATGCATGATTGGGTTACTATTACGCCTCGAAGTTAAGAACTATTCAATTCAACTTCCAAGATTAACGAGTTTAGAATTTTGATTTTTACTATTGTCTAGTCAAGAGTCGGATGATGATAATTTTATTGAAGAGGGGTAATGAATGAGTGGTTTAAAATATTACGATATTGTAATTGAAAATTAATCTAATGAACGCAGAATATCATAGACAAAACATCAAGATGAAATCGTCTGAGGAGATAAGAACTTTTACATGCAAAAACCTACAAGCTAACTATGAGATAAATAACACCACGGCTGTAAAGCTTCATAATCTAAGTTTACTATATGAAATTCAAGTCATATATATTTAGGGTTAGTTTCACAATGCTTCTTAAAGTGTTTCTAGAGCCTAGTGTTTTTGGGATATTTTTCCTTTAGTTTAAAGGGACAAAATATTAGAGAATTTGCAAAACTAACCCCTCATCTTAAAACTTTGGAGATATGACCATGTTTAGAAAATTTTACCCTTATTTATTTGGGATTCCCTCCAAAAACATATCGGATTGTACTTGCTCATTCTCTCTCATAGTTAATGTAAAACCCAAGAAAATTCAAATTTTCTAAGAAAGAGTAAAACGGTAAATTTCGGTCAAAAATCCAGAATTTTTTTAGATTTCGGATGATGAAAGCAGTTTCAATTTGTTGGAATTGTCTCGAGAATTTGGTTACCGCGTCGGGTACATCGAGTCAGAACGGTCAATTTCACGTTTTTCGAGATCTTAGGGGGTAGCCTGAGACCCATGGCGCAGTTTGACGAAGGTGACTCACAGGTGAGCCATGTGTTTAGTAGAGAACAAAGTCAGCAAAGGCCGCAGTGGGCTCACATGAGATATGTGTCATCATGTGAATTTGTTGAGAATCTAAGGTAGATGGATAAAGGGATAAGGTAATCCAAGAGTGAGCCAATGATGGGTGACATGTGGAAAGAGAAATCTTCTCACCAAGAACTTTATTTGCATCTTGGACAACAGGTGGGGAAAGGAAGAAAAAAAGGAGGAGAAAAGAAAAGAAAGAGAAAAGAGAGAGTTGTGGGAAGCTACACCTTCTCTCTGGTTCCGACGATCGACCTGGAGTTTCGAGGGGCGAGCAAGAGGAAGATCCATCCTCACATAAAGGGTTTCGCATAGAGACTGGAGTCAGGGAGTTTTGACAAACTCCAAGAGGTAGGGGTTTTCTCCCACTCGGTTATTCTTGTCTAAAAATCAATGAAAATGGTTTGGGAGTTATGAGGCCGGGAATAGCCATGCATTCTAATCCGTGGGACCAGGAATGTGATGAGATTTTGTCCTCGGGCGGAGTTCGATTCGATGTGTGGGACATTTTGCATAATTAAAGTGATTTTGGAATGAAATTGTCCATGTGTGTTGCTTGCATGATATTGCTTGAATTGAATAGCATGAATTGTGTATGAATAATGATATGTTAATGCATGTAGAATTGACGTGTTAACATGATGGTTGTATGGTATGGAATCATATTGTGATGAAATATAACTGTGCAAGAACCATGAAAATTCCATATGTGAATTGATATGTTTACATTCGTATACACATTGCATCGCGTCTAGTCGAGTGCAGGTAATTTGTGATGTAAATTCACCATTCTTGGTGGATGTATGTGATGGGCTCAAAACGGGACAACGTCCAAGGCCGAGACCCACGGTCTAATAAATTTAAAAAAAAAAAAAAGAGGAAAAAGAAAATCACTTGTGTTGGGCTGAGCAAGTTGGGGTAGATCCCCCCAGGGTGAAAGTCCAAAATCCACATGCGATTAGACATGATCACCGACGGTGAAAGTTCGTAAAAATGTTGGAAGGCGTACGTCAATCCTGCGGTGTGACCCCAAAAAGACGTGACCCATAAATAAATAAATAATTAACACACGGAAAATCGATGATAAACCAAATGAGTGATTGGAGGTTGGTCCAATGAGTTGAGTCACCGGGTGGAACACCAAGGACTGGTTTCACACTTGGCTTTGCATGTGTGAAATTCGGTGTGATCGAGGACTCGGGGTATGTAAGGGAATGGTTTCATCTCATGCATGATGATAGAAAGCATTCAATGACTATTAAATTGTAAATTGTATGGAATGTGGATGATTGTGGTGTGCCATTGCATGCACATTTTTAGGAGGAAGTAGCCCTTGTAGGAAAGGGTGCGACTACTGGGCATTGCTCGCCGTGGTGAATAACAATTTCGGTGCGAGGTACTGGGGATGGGATGCATCCAAGGACATAGTGGCGAAGAAAAGGCCAGATTAGGCCTCATTCTATATAATGTAAATTTCTGGGTAGAAAACCCAGTTTTTGTACTGTGTAAAGAACGAAGAATTGTAATGATACTCTTTTTTTAATGATAAATATGTCGCGACCTGGGCCTTCGGTGGCAGTGGGCGGTTATGTCGCCACAAGAATCGTATGTCGCGACAAGGTTCCCAGGTAGGCAGGGAGGTTTGGGTCGCGACAGGGACTTCTCTATCGCGACAGAGAGTTGTTGGCTCCGTGTCGTGACAAGAAAGGCTACGTCGCGACAGGGATGGGGTTAGGACTGGCGCCCAGCAGGTGCGACGGGGCGTATTGGCCACATGTTGCGATAGAGAACATCCGTCTCGACGGCTTTAGGGTGGCACACTTGGCGCCACGCTCAGCGAGCACTTAACACGCGCCGCGACCGAGGCGCGGTGTGCGCACACTGCACACGACTAGGCGCTCACGATTACCTTTGTGTTATGCATTGTTGGGTCCTTTGGGCTCACGAGCCGCTGATTCATGAGCGCTATTTAAAAAAAAAAAAAGTACAAAAATGACCCCCGGGAATTTGGGGCGCACAGTTAATGCCTCCAAAATTTTGGGTCATGTTAAGCTCTTCATCCTACAAAAGTTCAACTCCGTCATCTTTTAACTGTCTTCATTTCTGATTCATCATCTCCTCCAGTTCAGCTCTATATCATATTGTATACATCTCTTTCACCAAGCCATCACCGAACAAGAAAAACACATTAACATTACTGTAACACCCAGAAATATACCCTAGTAGTTTTCGGACTTATTAAGTATAGTATAAAGCTAAATATGAATTTTAGGAAATAAAATTAAAGAGACAGAAATGAATATTAGAGACAAGGGGTAAAGTGGTCATTACCACTTGAGGACATAAATAGCATGAATCAATAAGTTTGAGATGTAAATTATGGAAATTGTCTGAAAGATGGGATGCGAAAATAGGGGGTATTTAATAGAAGTTGGGAGACAATAGAGAAGAGAAATGGGGACAGATGCAAATAAAAGAAAAGCAACCCCGAAAAAAAAAAAAGGGTTTTTGAAGCGAGCCTTGGCCTAAGAGATCTTATTTTGATTTAAAGACCAAAAATTGGTCTCATTTTATTTTGAGGGAGACAAAACTGTAAGAGAAGAGAAGTGGAAAAGAGAGAAGAAGAGGAAGAGGAAGAGAAGAAGAAGAGAAGAGAAGTTCAAGCCAAGATCAAAAAGGTATGGATCCTATGATTTTGGTATGGAACTATATGGTTTTGTATGGATTTCTTGTTTAGATATGTGTTTGTGGGTTGTGGGTTGTAGGAAACCTAACCCTAGAATGAATTTATGTATAGAAATCATCACAAATCACTTCCTGTTTCTCTAGGGTTTTTTTCTATCAGGGCCAGCCTAGAATTCCCATTACATGTGTTTTTAAGGTTCTAAGGGTTATGTAAAGTATTAATATGATTGTTCTTGTTCTAGGTTTTGATAGGGATCTCAGTTTCTTGAATTTGGGTTGAGTAAAACCCTAGACCTTGTATAAGAGATGAATAGAAAACATGTTTGAGTTCAATAGAGTGCATAAGATAAGTATTGGAAGATGAATTGAGTAAAAATAGAGATCATAAGATGAATTTGAAGTGGTCTTGAAGTGTTTATGAAGTATAGATTTGGTTTGGGATGAAAGTGCATGAAAAGGGTGAAAGGGCACGTGCAGGCATTTCAGTTGATGTGTGCGTTACACTTTGAACATGTACCGGTACGCACACGTGTTATGGTCGTTTTGGCTTCAGTGTGCGGTACACTTTAGAGTGTACCATTTTCTTCTCATTCCCGATTTGACCCGATTTTATTTGGCCATAACTTGTTCATTTCTTATCGATTTGAGTGATTCAAGTAGCTAAATAAAATAAATTCAAGGACCAACCAAAATTAAAGAATATGAATCTCCAAAATTCTGATCCTAATTGGCCTAAATTCACTCAAAAAGTGAGACCATGTACCAAGTAAATTTAGGTTTCCAGCTTTGAACATAGAGTGGTAGTTGTTTAATGTAACTTGATTTCGGTGCTCCGAATTGGGTGATTCAGTTGAAATAGAACCGCCAGCACCTTATCTTTAAAGAATACAATGAACTAGAGTCAAACATGAAGTTAAGATCCCGGAAAAATTAGTAATACAAACTGTTCTAGTATGCAATCGGAGTAAGCCAGAGCTAGTTTGGCATGAAAATGCTCCATAACTTTAGTTTGGATGATCCGATTGGTTGATTCAATTCCTAAGTAAAGTAGATTCATAGAGGAATAAGAATAGCATAAATGGTGTGATTTTCACTTCAGACATCATACTTCACCAGAATATGGAGTGCCATATGTAATAGGCATGAAACAAGGAAAATGTAGAACATGAAAAATGTATAGATGTGTTCATGAAACATGAAAATGATTATGGAAAATGAAAATGAAAACGAATTGAAACATGAATGTGAACATGAGAGGCAATATGTCATAAACACATAATGTGGATTTAAGTGATAATATATGATTATTATCACATATAACCAGAAAATGATAACAAATGATGGGAGTATACGTCGAATGTAGTATATACGTAAAATGAATTTATGAATGAGTATACATGAATAAGTATACATGAGTGAATATGTGAATGAGTGTATGAATGAGTATACGTGAATAAGTATACGTAAATGAATTTATGAATGAGTATACATGAATGAATATGTGAATGAGTGTATGAATGAGTATACGTGAATAAGTATACATAAATGAATTTATGAATAAGTATACATGAATGGGTATTTATGAATGAGTATACATGACTGAGTATACGTAAATGAATATGTGAATGAGAATTTATGAATGAGTGTATGAATGAGTATATAAAATAAGTACATAGATTGAGTATATCTTTGAAAGATAATCAGAGTGAAGTGGTGAAATGTGATTATGATGCGGTTGTAGGAATGCTATTTGTGAAATATATATTGATTTGAATTATGGTTATTCGAAATGCTCGTCACATATATGCATGTGTGCATGTATTGCATTACTAGTAATTCACGGAAGTATA
This sequence comes from Tetrastigma voinierianum, assembly GCA_016808115.1. Taxonomy (NCBI): domain Eukaryota; kingdom Viridiplantae; phylum Streptophyta; class Magnoliopsida; order Vitales; family Vitaceae; genus Tetrastigma; species Tetrastigma voinierianum. The sequence continues at coordinate 507,481 of JAEQBH010000717.1, forward strand.
AAAAGTAGATGATTTGAAATGTATCATAAAATGACGACATGGCCAAGGATTCACCAAATTTGGTCGTCTATAAGAGGTAGCAGTAATTGCTAAATGCGAGAAATCACATTTAACTCTTGTGAATGATAGACGGGGCAAGATTCCCCGAGAATGCGTAGTGATTAATGGAATCTCTATGTATATGTGAGGCGGTAATAATTGAATGCGAAAATCCACATTGCTGCGAATAACAGACAGAGGCGGGATTCTGGCAATTTGTAAAGTGAGATATCGATTTCTATATAGTCATATGTGAGGCGGTAATAGTGAATGTGAAACCACATTGCTCTTGAATGACAAACAAAAGACGGATTCACCAAGCTGAATTTGTCTGAATCATAGAGCTTCTATATATGTGAAATCACAAGCCAGAACAACGAACGATGGTATTGAAAAGTGTATTTGTATAAGTATCTTTACGTTACAGACATAGTAAAAAGGCATTATTTTGTAAATGCATGTATTAAGTGTGAATGTTATGGGTGTTTTGAAATTGTAAATAGATAAATAGGGATTGCCAGAAAAGTGTTTTTCAGCTTAATTAAGGTCACAAAATGGAATAACATAAACAACATGTTTTGGAAAGATAATTGAAAGCGTCGGAAGAAGTAATAGGGCTCCCGACTTGGATCATGTACAGGTCAGTGGGGATTAGGGTCGCGACATTTTGAAAATCAAATTTAATATATAACGAAACAAAATGTTTTAAACGGGCATCCCATATCATGAAACGTAATTGCTAAAGGGAGTTGATTAATGGCTTCGGCCGTGATAGTGATAAGAGTCTAATATATATTGGTATTAGTCTAATTTGACCCTGTATGTAATTGATATGACTTGATCTGTTCCGATTTGCCATTGTAGATGTATAAGTTGTTTTGAATATGATCTGACATGCCATACATGTAGAAGATATGAATTGGAATTTGTAAAACACATGACACATGAAATTGATACGACCATGAAAATGATATGGAATCTAAAAAGAATAAAATCTACATGTATAACATGTATGAGTTAGCAGTCACATAAGAATAGACTTCGTTATATGTATAAGTAAAAGTAAATGTAAAGAGCATTATGACGTGTTATTGGTCGTTGCGTCATATGTTCTGTAGCGTAAAACGCGGTGTTCAATCAGGTGTAAGATGCGAAGGGAGATAAAGAGACGAGGACATTCCACCGGCGATGCGGGCCATCTCGGAGATAGGTGCTCTGACACTATTTGCGATCTCGATGTTTGTATTAGATATGTACATGTATATGTTGTATAGAAAAAGGGGACTTAGCATATGTGTATAGATTTTAATGGATACCACTTCGATGGTAGTCCCTTTTGTATATGTAAATGATTTTTTTTTTTTGTTAATACAAAAATTGTTTGTATGCCACAGGTATAAGTTAAGCTCTGAAAAAAATAAATAAATAAATAAATAAATAAAGAGTCCCAGCATATGGTTTCGCACCCAGCGGGTTGGTCATGTCAGTCGGATAGGGAATCGGGGCGTGATATTCATCTCAATAACAATACTTTAGCATATGAACACTCCTTATTCTGTCAATTACCAAGACTATAACACCCAAGAAGTTATTCTTAACATATGACAAAATCAAATGAAGGTATATAAATATATTTGGGAAAAAGATAATGGTGATTTGGTTATTCTAACATTATTTTGTTATGGTGGAAAACAAATTTTTTTATAATAAACATGAAAGCAAATGTTTGTAAAGAGGTTTTGTATCAAAAGAGTGAGATTTGTATTGTAACATGTAAAACCTGAATGTAACTAAAGTTAAGTTTCTTTTATTAAAAACTTAACAACTGTTAAGTTTTTTGTAAGTCAACTTTACCTGTATGTAATATTACATTTCTTTTACAAAGAACTTAACATTTGTTAAGTTTGTAGTAAAACAACTTTACCTGAACGTAACTATAGTTAAGTTTTATTTACAAAGAACTTAATAGTTGTTAAGTTTTTTTTGTTAAAACAACTTTACATTTACATTTACATTTACATAACTACACTTAATTTCTTTTACTAAGAACTTAACAATGGTTAAATTTGTAGTAAAAAGACTTTGCTTGAACATAATTACAGTTAAGTTTCTTTTATAAAGAACTTAACAGTAGTTAAGTTTGTAGTAAAACAACTTAACCTGAATGGAACTAAAGATAAAATTCATACCTATACAACTATTACTTTAAATTTAATTTTAATATGAATAATTGATTATTATTTAATTTTAATTTTATTTTATTACAGTGATTGGTGAAGTGGGAATAATGCTTTTATATGAAGGACATTGGGTGCAAAATGGAAACATGTACCACTTCGAAGGTTGCAAAGGTAAATATTGAACTTAGTAAGACTATAACATATGAAGAATTGTTGAAGACTGTTTGTCAGATTTTGAGAGTAGATCTAAGGGAAAATAATGTTTCAATGAAGTATGTGTTCAAGGCTAATCTACCAACCACTCCTATACAACTAAGAGATGATGGAGATGTATAATTTTTCATTTGGTTGAATTGTACTGATGGTAAGTTGTCAGTTCCATTATCTATCACAACAGAAAAGAAAAATGATAACCATTAGTATGAATTAATCATCAATATTGATTTTAACACTAAACTTAAGAGTGATTTCAATGATGAAAATAGAATAAGTATGAGTTGTGATCTACTTAATTGTTTTGATTCTCATGATTTGGATACATACAAGGATGTTGAAGATGGTGAAATGAATGTCAACTTGTCTGGGGATAGCTAAGTGATGCAAATTGATTTGATGGAAGAGCCAATTGAAGAATATGAAACGTATGCAAAAGGAATCATAAAGGCACCATGTTTAGTTGATGATGACCATATAGAACAGTACCAATAAATTCTAATACGAAAGAATTTCAGAAAAAGTTGTGTAAGATTGCTTTGAAAAGATAGCTTCAGTCCAGCTTAGTAAAATCTTTAACCAAGATATTACTTGTTTGTTATATCGATAAAGAATGCAAGTGGCGACATCATGTAACAAAGTTGGGAAATTATGATTTGTTTGAGATAAGGATTTATAATTCAATAAATACTTGTAGCTTGGACATGATATCACGTGATCATTGTCATGCAAAAGTGGGTTTATTAATTGAAAGCATAGAGAAATATATGAAGGGGTTGAAAGTAAAGTGATATTTGTCCCTAAAGACATTATATAGCTGATATTCAAAAGAAAGTATGGCTTGAGGATAAGCTATGATAAGGCATGGAGAGTGTTAAGGGTGCTTTAGGTTAGCTTTTATTAGTGAAAAATATAGCATAATTCATGATTTTAATGCTAACTAAGCACCCTTCTTACTCATTTTCATGCCTAACCCCCTCTCTTTGTGTATTTTGTAGAAATGAAGAGAACAAGACAAAAATTAAGCAATTTGTGCAAGATTTGAAGAAGTTATGCAAGGAAGAAGTTGTGGTCATGACCATAGGATTTTATGGTCACGACCATAAATCAAACAAGAAGAAGACTGTGTAGCCAAGATGCATTATGGTTGTGACCATAGTCACGACCATGGAAACCTATCACCAGAAAATTTCAGTGTGGTCGCGACCATAGCCTTTTTCCTGCAGCAACTGTGTTTCATACATGCAATGCGGTCGCGACCACATTGAAATATGCAAAAACACAATGCTACTAAGATATCTGTGGTCGCAACCACACTAAAATTTGATGGCGACAAGTTTCCATGGTCACGACTATGGTCGCGACCGCACTGCATCTTGGCTGCACAGTCTTCTTCTTATTTGATTTGTGGTCATGACCATAAAATCCTATGGTCGCGACCACAACTTTTTATTGCATAACTTCTTCAAATCTTGCCCAAATTGCTTAATTTTTGTCTTTTTTCTCTTCATTTCTACAAAATACCTAACAGGAGTTAGCTGTGAAAAGAAGTAAGAAAGTAGTTAATTAACATCTGAATCATGAATTACATGCTATTTGCACTAACAACTAAAAACACCCTTTGCTGAAAAACTAGAGAAATTGCTTTAAGTTCTCTTAGAGGTGTACTAGAGGAGTCTTATAGTGCTTTACCATCTTATTATTATGTGTTGGAGAAAAAAAATCCTAGTACCATTATTGATATAGTTATTGACCATGACAAACGATTTAAGTATTTTTCTATGGCTCTTGGTACATGTATTTATGGATTTCGTACATCAATAAGATTTGTCATAACAATTGATGGTACATTTTTGAAAAGCAAAGTATTTAGGAACCTTCTTTGTTGCTGCATGCAAGGATGACAATAATCAGATATACCCTTTATGCTTTGGAATTGGTGATTCGAAGAATGATTCTTCTTGGGAATGGTTCCTTAGAAAATTATATGAAGGAATTGGTCATATTGATGATCTTGTGGTGGTTTCAAACCGTCATAATCCCATTGAAAAAGCTGTACGAAAAGTGTTTCTTCCTACAATCCATGATGTGTGCACATATCACTTGAAGTAAAACCTTAAAACAAGGTTTAGGAGTGCGGAAATCCATAAATTATTTAATGATGTTGCTTATACATACTGTGTAGCATAATTTAACGTTATAATTGAGCAATTACAAGTGATTTCTCCAAGAGAAACAACATATATAGTGGATGTAGGTGTTGATAGATGGGCGCGTTCACACTTTTCCAGTAATAGGTACAATAATGGAGTAAGTGATCATGTGAACTTGCAAACTCGTTCTTGCACATGCCGACATTTTGATCTTGATCACATACCATGTTCCCATGCCATTGTTCATGTTATTCTTTGTGCTCCAAATATTACACTGTGAACTCATTGTTAGCTTCATATGCTAAGTCAATGTATCCTCATGGACATAGAAAAGATTGTGTGGTGCCTAATGATATAAGAAGTAGAGTTTTATTACCACAAAAAAACAAGGTGATCGGCTAGAAGACCAAGAAAAGAGAGAATCCCTTCAGGTGGAGAGGGTAAATGCACATGACGGTGTGGTCGATGTGGTGATTATGGTCATAACTGAAAGTTTTGCAAATGACCAATCCCATTGGAGCATTAGTAAAAGTGTCATTGAGTCTACTTTCATGATTCATATTTTTGTTTATTGTTGTTATTTTTTGTACATTGTGAAAAGGGAAATAAACATGTTTATATATTTTGTTACTAGCTTGTGATTGAGTGATGACCTTAAAACTTAAAAATGAAGTGTAAGTTCATCACTCAATATCAACTCATTTGTAATGAGAAGTTAAAGCATATTTTTTTTGTGGGATAATAGACTTATTGACGTTTTGCTATATGCACATTTTTTTCTATGTTATAGTATCCTTAGTTTTTTAAAAATATGCACATGAAAAAAATTGTAAAGTTTTCAATGAAACGTCAACTCATTTTAACTACGGTTACGTTTTATTTACATTCAACTTAACAATGGTTTCGATTTTTAACTTTAAAAAACATGGCAAGTTAAGTTTCATTTACATTCAACTTAACAATGGTTTGGTTTTTAGTAAATCAATTTGACCTAAACGTAACTGTAGTTAAGTTTCTTTTATATTGAACATAACAGTGGTTATGTTTTCAGTTAAACTAGTTGACCTGAACATAATTGTAGTTAAGTTTTGTTTACATTGAACTTAAAAGTTGTTAAGTTTTTAGTTAAACAAGTTTACTCGAACATAACTATAGTTACGTTTCGGTTCCATTGAACTTAACAGTGGTTAAGTTTTTAGTTAAATAAGTTTATCTGAACGTAACTGTAGTTAAATTTCGTTTACATTGAAATTAGTAGTGGTTAAATTTTCAATTAAACAAGTTTACCCAAACGTAACTATAGTTAAGTTTCGTTTACATTGAACTTAACAATGGTTAAGTTTTCAATTAAACAAGTTTACTTGAACGTAACTGTAATTAAGTTTTGTTTACATTGAACTTAACAGTGGTTAAGTTTACAGTTAAACAAGTTTACCAGAACATAACTATAGTTAAGTTTCGTTTATATTGATCGTAACAGTGGTTAAGTTTACAGTTTAACAAGTTTACCAGAATGTAACTAAAGTTAAATTTCTTGTACTTCTCCATGTCATTGCTAAGTTCACTTGAACTACACTATTTTTAAGATCTCTCTACGAATAAGATATTCATATGTTCACATTTAGCAATAGATACAATAATTTATAAACTTTCTCAATAGATACATAAGAGTCATTACATACATAAACACTTTACAAAAAATTATATTGTAATGAAACAACCATGTTCATCAATATCCAATTACAAGTATGAGACTATATTGGAAGATCTTGATGGAAGTAAAACTCCACTACCATTTTTTCTCTAAATCATCTCACTTGTTCGGCTTTTAATGTGTCTATTGGACGGTTGTGCATAAGTTACTCCGCTTATTTGATAAAAAAAAACATGCCACAATCACCACTACAACATAAATAACAAATTTTATGTAAATAAAGTTAGATAAATATAGTCAAACTTACAAAAAATACACGCTTACTCCACTGATTATTGTGGAATACCGTTTAAGATTTCAATCTCCCATGCCATATCCCCTTTTGGGTCCCCATTCTCCCATAATATTTCACAACATTTAAGAGGTGAGGCAACAATATTGTTAAAGAAGTTACAAGCTTCTTCAATTGATTTTGCTTATTCAATGACCTTAGAAGTCATAAATATATATCCGCCTAGCGAGAAAGATGAGCAAACTGCTACGATCAATGTATGCTCTAACAATGATAGGAACATATATCACATCCCTCTAAGTCACGGTGTGGTCAAGTAAAGGAGCTAAGAGCATAAATAATTCCTGATACCAAGTACTTAACATACAGTGATTTATTTTATAGTAAAAGAAAATAAAATTAAGAACTACATCTAATTAAATCAAAGGGTTGACCTAGATTGAGTTTAAAACCAAAAGAAAATGTAGCCAATAAAATTTTTTTTAAAATTTCTTTTTAAACCCACACTTGGTGATAACCAAGCAATTCCCTAACTTCTTGATGATCTTTGGGTGGAACTTTCTAAACAACATAACATGAAATTCTTATTGAATTATCTATCCTCTATGATGACAACAATGTTGAATAATTGTATTGGAGTCTTTAGTACAACATCCCAATAAAAAGGACTTGTTTGGGCGGGGCTATATCTCAATAGTAAATGAAGTTCTTGAGGGTTATAACTGCACAATATTTGCCTATGGTCAAACAGATATAGACAAAACATACCCAATGGAAGGAGGCTCTAGGAAGAAGGTTTAAATTTCATTACATATGTCAATAAATTTTATCATTAATGCTTTTCATTGGTTTAATTCTATTTGATGCTTTTTTTTAGAATGGTGAATTTCCAAATGATGCGGGTGTTATACTAAGAGTTGTTCGGAAAATCTTTGATACACTAGAAGCTCAAAATGCTGAAAATAGCATGAAAGTACATTTTAGACACGATACGATGAAGAGATAACGAATCGCTTTGGCCTTTGGAGAGGGAATGTACAAAATTCATAGATGACAAAACTGAAACCCACGTGCTCTTATGGAAGATGGAAAAGGTGGTGTTATATAGTGAGAGGTTTGGAAGAGAATGGTGTCTTGCTAATGAAATTTATAAAATTTTGGAGAAAGGTCTACTAAAAGGCAAACATCAGAGACTCTACTTAACAAGCAAAGAATCCGTTCACACTTAATATTTTCCATCACTATCCACATTAAGGAGTGTACTGCAAAGAGGGATGAGATGATTAAATATGGCAAGCTTAATATTGTTGACCTTGCTAGTTTTGAGAATATTTCACGATTTGGTGCTAGATAGGTATAATATAACTTGCACTAGCATTCATTCTACTACGGTACTTGTACTGATGGATGGAGGGCTAGAAAATTCTATCTTTACAATATATTAACACAGTATATTGATGCCTTCACTATGCACCGTTAAGATACGCTGATGCCTTTGTCACGATATGCCAATGCAATCAAGCAACAACAAAAGCATATGCATAATATGATGTGTGTTGAATTGATGAAAATTTCATTTATCTTCACATAAAGGTTTGACTGCAAAATTCTGACCAGTTCATTGTTGAACGAGTGAGGTGAATGATAAAGCTTTGCAGCACTCTTTAGGCTTGTTATTAATGCATTAGTTGAGCACTCTAGTCATGTTCCATATAGGTATGAACTATATAATTAGTTTAGTAAATACGTTTTGGCATTTGAGATTTGATCTTGAACTTAGAAAAATTGAGGTGAGGTAATTAAAAGGGTTGTCATCAGATATCCCGGGACTGGTGGAACTAGGTTGCTCAAGTTTCATGTTGAAGAAACTCAGACTTCATATGTTGTATTTGAATATTCATATCCACATTGAGACTTTTGGAAAGATGTGTCACTACCGATGTGTTGGCCTGCATTCTCTGACAAGATCAAGGCCGCGGTTTGCTATTTTCTGTTTCATTAAATCGTGGGATTGGAATCACCTATCTTTGGCTGATTCTTTTGTTGTTTCAGTCAATGAAAATAATGGATCTTAAGGTGTGCGCGTCTTGAAGATATGAATTGACTTAACAAGGTTGTTAATCTTCTTGTATATAATCTTATGCATTGTCGGGCCAGAATCATATATAGTTATTATTCTTAAAGACGATTAGTGGTAAGGAATAAATAATGTAACATCTTGAGTTTTATCTTTAATAAAGTCACATCTTTGCTTGGGGAAGAATGAGATCTCTATATACCTCGAGATCGTTATCATAATGAAGAAGCAGAGAAAAAGGTTTCACTCTTACAATGTGATTGAACCATGACTAACTTTCCTCCATTTGTTGGGTTTTAGAAGGTGGCATCTCATTCCAAAGCAGTGGAAAAAAAGAAAAAAAACTTCAATAAAACCCTCCTAAAGATCCCTTGAGGCATCAAAGTCGGTTCAAAACAAGATGGTGTGCGAGATTTATACCTCATGTATGTGTAAATAGATCCCGAAGGGTGATGCAGTCGCGACTTAAGCAAACCACATCCTTGGTTTGCCTCTAACAGTATCTACACGAAAAGTGGAGCAGATAACCTCCAAGGCAAAGGTCTCGGATGAAGCCAGGTGCTAACCCAGTGCAGATCACGAAGAGGAAGCCAAGAACTGAAGATTTGATACTCGAATCTCATAAAGAGGATTATTCCTTAACAACACTCTCTAAAACTCAAGAACCCTCTTTCTTGAAATGTGAAATTTGAACTTCTTTTCTTTGATAGGGTTTTCCATAAAGATTTTATAGGAAAACCCTTTCCCCTGGAAAATGTCCAAGTGCCTATAACCAGAGATGATAGGTGTTTACTTTTTTCCATATAGACTAAAGGCTTCAATTCACATAGTTCACGAGAGCCTTACACTTCTCTTTGGCCCATTGTCACTGGACCAACTTGCTTGATTAAATAAACCTTTCTTGGTGTTGGGATTTTTAAAATGGGTATAGTACATGACAACGCAAGTGCCACCCGGGTCCGCCTGAAATGGCCGTCCAAAATCTGAATGTAGGAAAATACAGGTATCATTCCCGCGGAGATTGACAAAATTTGGGAAATCAACTACTGACACGAGTTCTATCTTATTTGGACTAAAAGGCGATAGTAGTTTATCTAGAAAAATAAGATCCTAGACTATTAACTAAAAATATAGCGAAATAACATATGAAACAACCAATAATATAAAGAACAAATCTTTGGACCGAATACGTTTCCTGTGGCTTGAAAACTATCGGCCAGTTACAATGAAACAATCAATTCCTACACGAAAGTACATTGCTCTGTTTTATTGATGGATCTGGATTTGTCTAAGATTGCCTAAATGTTGTAGTTGGATTTCTCCATATTCACTGGTTAGAAGCCCTTGCTTCTCTCGAAGTCAAGATCGAACCAGCTACTTGTATTTATGATATTCTTGCAAGATCTGGGTATTTTTCTTTCTCAATACTTCACACCCATTTCTTGATGACTGCAGATCTTTTTGCTTTTCCTTCTCGGGATTTTGCAAAAGTTCTACCATAGTGGTGGCTCCTCCTATAAGATCTGGCCAGGATCTTCCTTTCCCTTGATTAGATCTGTTAACCTGGGTTGGGGCTTTCCCTTTAGATTGAGGTGAACTCTCACGATTATTTATATTGTTAAATACTCCGCTTCGACTTCAATTATGACGAATGAAATTTATCAAAATGAACTTTCAGAGCTCAGCAACTCATCAATGGTAGTCTAACATACCCATAAGTAAATGCTCTCAACTCTAAGGAATCTCCAACTATGTGTCACGCAGAGGGCATCCTGGAAATCAGAGCAAGATACACTCTTTAAAGCGGTGTGATCTTACCATTGGGGGAACTTATAGATTAAAAAACAACACAGTAAGTAAATCACAACCCTAAATAATTCTCTCCGAATTTTGCGAGAAAAAGACTTTGTTAACTTGATAAATCGAATCCGAGTTGAAGTACAGCGTTCTAGTGCGCATCACAATTAACAATGGAGCATCAATCCAAGTACATCCCATATGTCGCAATTAAAGGCGAGAGAAGAAATGAATTCGGAAATTTGTCTAGATTTCACAATTTTTAGGCAGTAATTTTAAGAAGAAAATAACATAAATAAAAATCCAGCTTCAATCGTTTCTGCACAGTTCACCGATTTAGATCCAGAAAAGAAAAGAAAATAAAGAAAAGAAAAGAAAAGAAAAGAAAAGAAAAGAAAAGAAAAGAAAAGAAAAGAAAAGAATATCTACTCTAAACTGCTCTGATGAACCCTTCTTCTCTCCAGTTACGGGTGTAAGTGAAAAGTTAGAGGTTACTTTACTATTATTCTCCTGCTTGTCTATTATAACCATCTTCGAAAGAAATGGAAGTAGAATGCAAGATCTAGGTAAATTCACCGGAAGAAAAAAGCCCATATTGTTGTCTCAGGTCGCGACCTCGGGTTGATGTCGCGACACGGATTTCGCTATCTACTCGAGTTCGATTGCGACGGGGACGCGGTTGCGACGGGTTTCTTCGACCGTTGATTAGTGGTGGCGACCTCGGTGTGGTGCGACCTCTTTAACTCGATTTTCTCAAAAATTGATGTCGCGACCTTAGTCTCCGTCGCCTTACCTCGTTGTGGATTCCGCACCTGGCGCAGTGAGTCGTAAAGCTGTTTAGGTTGCAACCACCTTTTAGTTGTCACCACTTTAGTTCTGAGTTATGACTTCCTTTCCTTGCTGCACTGCACGTCGCGACCTCAGTTTTGCGACCACATTTCTGTTTCTACTACCTCACCTCAGGTCGTGACTTTCTTTTTCAGGTTGCGACCTCCCTTTTTGGTCTTCTACCTTGATATGTTCAGAATTTAGGTTGCGACCTCAATAACTTGTCTGTTGCTTTTGATAGCCCACTTTAAGCCGTTGCGTGACCTCAATATGACGTCGCGACCTCATGTTACTCCTTTTTGGTTGTAGGTTGTCTCAGTTGCTTTAAACATAATTGCGACCTGGATGTTGATGCTCAGTGTGTATTCAGGTCGTGACCTCAGTGATTGGTCGCGACCTCCTTTGAGGTTCTTGACTGATTAAGTGGTCGTAACTTCCATTTGCTTGGTAAGGACTTCGTTAGCGAGGTTTCATGTTACGACCTTAATATTAGGTTGCGACATGGCTTTGTAATGTTCAGTGTTTCTTTAGGTCGCGACCTCAGTGATTGGTCACAACCTCCCTTGCGGTCCTTGAATAACAAAGTGGTTACAACTTCAATTTCCCTAGCGGGACCCGGCAGCTCGACCCGGGTTTCTGTCGCGACCTCGATATTAGGTTGCGTCCTCATTTCTGATTCTCCAACTCTCTTGTAGTTGCAACCTCAGATCTTCTTGTTATGACTCCCAATTTAGTTCCATGTCGTGACCTGAAATACACGTCACGACCTAGAATAAGGTTTTCATTGAAGCACTAGTTGCAACCTCATTTCTCTACAGCAACTTCCTTTGTGGCTTCATCCCAACGGATCAGAAAGTAAAACTTTCGGTTTTACGCGCTTGAATAATTTCTTTCGTATCAACCACACTTTCTTGGTTGCAACCTCATTAACTGGTCTTGGTGATGTTGTGACCTGGAAATAACTGAACAAACGAGCTCCTTGTCGCGATTTCCATTTTCAAGTTACGACCTCGCTGATTACTCAAAAATTTGAATTCTTCCAGTTTTTGTTGGGATTTTATACCAGCTGTATTTTACGCAAAATTAAATTTGAGTAAATTACCCCGGTTTCTGCATATGAATCAACAATTATCTTGTAATATACTTTCGAAAAATGGATTAAAAAAAGAAGATCGGAAAATGAGTTTTTAGACTCATCCCGATGGGCTTTTTACGTTTGCCTGCAGCCATTTATGACGTCGTGATTTCACGCCCTAATGGGCGTAAGCCATGAACACCAAACCTACTTTATCTCTTAGTGAGGGCTTTGAACCCGAGGATTCCACTAATCCCGTGACATTCCATTCTCGAGATTGATCTCCCTCATGGCCCGGATCACGTCGATCCGTTTTATATCAACCCCACACTCTTCTAAGTGTGTGACCCATTAGGTTCGCGATTATGTTGGCCACTTGATTCAACTATTGAATCAAGCAAGTCATGAGCGACATCTAGCAACACACCATGACTCCTAATTGACCGGAGAGTCAGTGGTCTAACTGCATACCCTTCCATTGAAAATTATCGCGCAATTTATCCTTCGCGATCTATGCCTAGTGGTTCGGGCATGGACAAATTGTAGCTCCCACTAGATTGGCTATGCACATGTAGCCCAAGTGATATCAGATCTTGTCCCAAGACTCATTATTGATCCGTTATGCACCCGAAGACACTCTTTATGGCATTTCCACTATGGCTAAAGATTCCCGAGTAATGATCTCGACAAGAGGCCATAGGTATACTCTCCCATTAATGGGAGTGGCGAATCCTTTGTTGGCTACTCAATTACCTTCGAATACCTCAAGTTGTACCCGATCATCACTTTATGAGAGACCTTTGAAAGGCAACAAGGAATGAAGTCTAAGTATAAAATCAGGACACTTGCATAATTGCTACGATGAGACAATCATCTACATATAATAGATAATCCATATGATTGTCTCATAGCAGGTCTCCGATGTACTTAGCTACTCTTAGCAAGCATCCACATGTCAACTCTAATCAACTCATGATCACAGTTTATAAGATCCACTGCTTGATCCAATCAAGGAGTATGACACGTGCTAGTCTGTCCGGATTGACAATGTCCAGGCTCGTTAATCTTATGACTAGGGAGATAATTGTATATGATAGGAATCTTATTATCATGATCTCATCATGATTTCCTTCATGCATTATTATGTATCATGGACTTTATTGATTCAATTAAAAATCTATATCAATTCAACGTGTGAATATCAAATTAATGAAGATGCCTGTCATATTAAATAATATGCAATGCGTACAATAAGTGCTAAGGACAATTTCCTTTAGAACACTTCTCTAACAACAAGTTGAATCGATCACCTAGTATCCTCCCATCAACAAAAAATAAAAACCTAATATCTAAGTAATTATATTCTTCCAATCCACAGCACAAGTCAATCCCTATGATTACTAAAAAAGCCATGAAATTAGAGAAAATAGTAAAATTATTTTAGAAATCTTTTTGAAAAACTAAAGAAATTGTAGTTTTAGTGTTTTCAGATCCCAAACAATCATAAATCAAAATTTGACCTTGACACAAACACGATAATTATATGGTAAGAAACTACTGAGAAAAACAATAAATCTTGTGGATTAAAAAGTGAAGACACTAAGGCAAAAAGTAACTCATTTTTCTATCACTTTCACGAAGCAGTGAAAACTGAGGGCAAAGTGAGGACACTTCACGAGAAGAGAAAGGTGTAGAAGTCGATAATAGAGGAGGCACAACTAGGGAGGAACGATGTCGAGAGCAGGGTTGATTACACGAGATAACTGCTTGAAAGAAGAATCGTTTTGTTGATAGGGCTTTTCGGTAACATCAAATGGGAGGGAGAGAAAAAATCATTTGCTTCATAAAGGGTTTTTTGTCAGATGAGTTTTCGGATCAATAGAGAGAAGAAGAAGAATGGGAGAAAGAAGAATGGAAGGAAGGAGCAAAAAGGGAACGTGAGATTATTAAAATAAGGATAAAAATGTCCAAATAATTTCATATCTCAGTTTTAAGAGAGGATTAGTTTGAAAATTCCACTTGTATTTTGTCGCACAACAAATGTTACTTTTGGAGAAAAAAAAAGGTGTTTGATAGAATATTGAAAAACACTTTTCAAACCTCAAAAAAACACTTAGAGTGTTTTTTAAGAAGCACTTAGGCAGTGTTTTTTTAAAGTGATCATAACGCTCCTAGTGTTCAAACTAGTCATTAATTATTGGCTTAATTGGTACCCTTTCGGTATGTGTTGTGAACACTTTCATTTTTAGCATCTCATCCTCTCTAGAGAAGTGAAACTAGAACGGATAGAGCAGAAGGTCCAACTACATAACTCTTTCTTTTTCATTACTTCCATGGTCGTGCCTCATGGCATGAAAGCACCTGTACTATGGAAATGTTTTGTTAGTAGAGATATTCCCACAGGTGCCCTTTCTTCCAATGCTACTATAATTCCTATTTCTATCCTTTCATTCCCTTTTTTGCTCTATATACATTCCAGGAAATTCATATGATGCTTCATAGACAAAGCAAGAAGTGGGGTCTTGGTCAGAGCAAGCCACCCTACTATTCTATTATCATACATAATTGGGATAAGCTCATCTAAAACTAGAGCTAGAAAGGCCTCATTTCGTTTCGTTCAGTGGCCATTTCCTTAACTGTGAATCAGGGGACATCTCATATTCAGGAATCTTTCTACTGTGCTCAGCCCCATATTCTTTCGTACTCTTTTATCTTTACCATCTGTGGAGTCCAGTGAGCGGGAGAAGAGCGGAGAAAGGAAGAAAGGCCCGAAACACTTCGGGTGCTTGTGAGAGCGTGCCACCGAGGAAATGACAAGATGAGGATGCCCAGAGCACCTATTTAAATAAGGGTTGAAGGTTTTTGGGCTTGTAGCTTTCCCGAGTCACATTGTTGGGAATTGGTGCTTGTGTGAGGGAGTGTGCCACCATAAAATTAGGCCCCGAAGTTCTCACCTTAGCAGGCCTGATTGAGGGTGAGTACATTGAGTGAGGACTACTACAAACGAAACCAATGAAGATGAATATTACACATGGGAGTGTTCATGCGTATGTTAGGTGTTATAAGTCGTGTGACGGAAGCGACTTATGTGCGCTTGTGGCCCACGCCTTCTATTTGTTCAGGTCGGACGACATGAACTCTGATTTGATCAGGGTATTCAATCCCACCTCTGAGATGCTCCGGTGACTCATAGCACTTGATAGGAGAATTGGTTTATTCAATAATTTGTGCATAAGGTTAGGAACTTTGGATGAACTTTAATGTTAATAGATGTAGCCACCGATAGCGGAAACACCTAGTGTTGACCACACTGAGAGACATGAAAGCGCATGTCACACCAGTTGGCGAAGTGGCGTTAAGCATTGTTAAGTAATTGGCATAGCTACCAAATACTTTTGTTAGATCCCCGACAATGATGCTAAAAACTTGTTTGCTTATCACAAGTGCACGGGTCACACAAATGTCTGAGGTTTTCAATTATGAACGAGAATAGTTCCCACAGATTTGTAGGTTTTATGGTGGATTGAGTACCCCATTTGCTAAGCAGTTCCTTTGTCTAAGTATCTAAGTGAGTTGAAGTGAAAATATATAACTATTAAACAAGACTAACAAAACAACGGTTTTATTTTGTGGCGGATTGATTGACTAAAGCGAGAGAAAACGACTTAGAGGAAGGCGGGGTTTGTTATGGGTGGTGTGCCTAAAGTTCATCTAGGTAGGCTTTGGTTGAATGAATTACGACTTGGTTGGTTCGGCGTGGTACAAGGATTCCACTTTCGTGTTCCTCATTGTGTTTTCTCGTATTAGCTTCTTATTCATAGTTACATCCTTCTAGGTCGCTAATATGATACTTTTCAACGACATTTTTCCTCGAGACCTCATTGGTCACAATTACGTCCTTGCAATAGAGCTACCTAGACTAAGCTCAGATTAGTCACTATTATGTGCATGTAATCCACACTTAATGGGTTTGATGTCCCCTCCTAGTGAAATCCACTTAGTACGATACTTTTCTAATTCTCTAGGTCTCTTTAACTTAGGTTAATTAGACTCCTGATTAATTAATCTACACCTTAAGATAATTAGAGCCAGATTTAAGGGCTTAGTTCCCGCGGCACCAGGAATACCCTTGTAAAAGGATTGAAGATCCAATTCTCAGCACATATTAATTAACTAGAGAACTTAATCTTCCAGGATTAACACCAAACACAACAAATCACGTATAAAACAACCAACCAACTAAGATTAGACAAGAACTGATCATCGAATGCGGTAACCAACCCTATAGAATGATTAGACTAACATTTCGGCCATTAAAATCACCAAAATCATGTTGTTGGCAAACCCTGAAACTATAGAAATTAAAAAAAGGAGAAGATATAGAAGCTAAAACAAGGTTAAATATACAAATGTCTTCCCAAATCACGAATCTGACTGAAATCCTCTTTCTTTCAGACGTATTTGATTACAAACAGATTAATTCACAAAAAAAAAAACCTGAAATCTTAGTGAACTACAAATTCTAACCTAGAAATGGAACAAAACTCAGAGAGAACACAGAGGAATTGCCTCATTCCCAAAATTTGAACCTAATGTGAAAAAGCCTTACAAGGGCTAAAAAATGGAGTTAAAGAAGGAGCCCCAAAAATGGAAAATATTTTTGGGCTAGTGTCACGTAATTAGCGACCATGGTTACTCGATGTGACCTCATTGAGTTTTCTTCCACAATCTGCAGTAGGAAGTTCTTCACGGTCACGACATGGGTTGTGACCGTCCCAAAAGGTTGAGTCCACAGTTGTAGCATCAGGCTTCATGGTCGCGACTTTACCAAGAGATCACTTTGAAACTAGGCATGCAATTACGACCTCGTAGAGGTCGCTGGCAGGTGATCTTTGTAGCACGGTGGCGACCTTGGCTGTTGAGTCCACGACTTTGAGATTTTGTAGTCGAATCATTAGTTGTTTTGAGGGTCTAACTTTACAAAAATTCTCTTCACTTCATAAGTTTCTTATTTCTTGCCTCGAATTGCTTGCTTTTCGTCTCGTTTTCTTTGTTTATGAAAAATACATAGATATAGGGGGTTAGATATGAAAATTACTAAAAGGAATGCTTGGTTAGCATCAAAACCATGATTTATGCTATATTTTGCACTAAATAATGCTAATCTAAATTACTCGTAACAAGCCTCCCTTGCAAAATAGAAGTTGTGATGATATCATATGAAGTCGTTACCTCTCCTGGGTGGAGTAGATCCCACATCTAACCAAGTCTTTGACGATGAATGGGGGGAATCGCCACTGCGCTGAGAAAGTAGGCCGGTATGGGTTGGCCCACGGCGCGGTTGAAACAAGCTTCCTAAAATGCCAACCCGGGTCGGGGTCTGCATAGAATGAAGGGGACGACCCTAATGTTGTGTTAGCAAAGCTAACTTCTTAGGTTATGGGCGGAGAAGAGCGGACGTGGGGACTCGGGTTGGGGCGTAGCATAACTAAGAGAGCCATTCCATTTAGGGCAAGATAGAATGAGCGGGCATGAGCGATTTGGTGTCTGAGTCGATTGGTCAGATGAATACTTCCAACGGATATAGGTAACTAACAACATGTGTCTGGGCAAAATGGGATGGAAAGATGAAGCGAAGCTCTAGGGCTATAGAGATTAGTTTTGGGGGGATAGATGGCTGTCACAAGCTTATCCTACTCAGGCGATGGTTGCAAGGTCTCCTCATCTCTCCTAAACTCCCACGGTCTTTAGCTTGAGGCGGCCTGGGGCAAAACTCATCCTGCATACGGGTTTGTGGCCGAGCCCCTCTGCCCGGCACTGAGTGCGACTTAGGTTAACTAAGACAAATAAGATATAGTTTACTCAACAATTTCCTTTTTTTGGTTCGAACTCCATATGGGGGAAGGAGGCGTTGTTGTTCTGAGGTATCGATCATTTACATGGACCTACTTCTCATTCTATTTGTGGGAATTTTATGATCTATAAACTGTCATAACGAAGCAAATCGCTCATGTTTGAGCATGATGAATCACTTCGTGTTGATTACATTTGCTAATAGTAAACTTTACGGCCTCACGCAGGAATGGAAAACTGGAGCATTTTCTGCATCGGTGGATGAAGAATCGCAAACATAATAATTTATGGTTTACCATGTTCCTAAAAAAAAATATACTTTCGGCAGTGATCTGGCGAGTGGCTATACATATAAATCCATTTACGAATCTATATGCTCCGATTGGAAGTGGAAATTCCAGAACAAGCGGCTAGTATACCATCATAATGAAACTACCTTTTATTTTTTTTTTATTCGGATAGAATTTATGATGGCTTCATCGGGAGGCTCGCGTAGTTTGTTACGTAAGCTCTAAAAGGATAAGTTATGTTAGAATTGAGAAAGTTTAGTGGAATTTATAATTACAAAAAATGCAAGGAGTCAAAGTAGTGGCTTCGACGTGCCGAGGTAGTTCTTGGTTCTTGTTTGCCCGACCTGCCAACCCGCTTTGAAGAAGTCATGGGCCGACAGCGGCGAGAACGAGAATGAGCAAGCAACGCTAACCAAATAAGCCTAGATCTCCCAGATGAAACAGCGGTAGCTTGCTTCCAAGCCTTACCTTATATAATAGTTGTGGTCAAGGCCTGAAGAAGCCTTAAGCACTTATACAATGCTCAAGTTAAGGCTCCATCCTACTTGTTGCCCAGAGCCTTTTTTTTTCTATTATATTTGTAAAGCGTGTCATATATCTTGAGGGAAGGGAAAAATGAGTCTTTTTCCTTGCTCGATGGTAGAGGTCGATCCCCTATCACCTTCGGTGCCTCCTTGTGGTCCTTCTCATTAGTTTTTCCTCGGCCTTTTGAGTTAGTTAATAGGCCACTTTTGCATCTAGAATGCATCGATTAGGTTGTGAAATTTATATAGTTGTTGGAACTCGATGAGCATATACAAATTTATAACATTGTTGCCAAAGGACTATTGTCTAATCCCGACAGTGAGTTACTTAGAAACTTGTTGTGTTCCTTTGTTCTATAAGACTTAAGACCCCTCAAGTTAACATAGTTGCAAGAGTCTTACATTTCTCTTATATCCGTATTGTTTTGAGATTTGTTGCTTGACAAAATAATTTTCTCTTAATATTCATGATTTAAAGAAATAAATGGGTCAAGTCTATTTACACTACAAGTGCAGGTACTACAAGTAGTAAAATACGAATGTAAGTCGAGAGTATCATTCCCATAGAGATCTCGAGAATTTTATAAATCAACTACCTAACTACTCGAACTCTATACTATTTGGACCTTGATAGGAAAATGGAATCTGTTGTAACCTTAAGATGTAAAAATCTAAAGATATGTAAACTAAGAAAAATGAAATAGGCTGAAAATCTAAAATAAGAGTCGGCCGATCGGAGTTAACTCTTTTAAGGGGAGCATTAGCCTAACTATTGTGAAACTTCAGTTACACCACTACTACGTGGCTTTTTTACTTCTTGAACCACGGTTGAGAAATCTGTCGGGGGCATGATATTGGTCTGATTTGGATCTCTCATGCGACACTTTTAGGTCATCCAATCTTCCCTGTTTCTTTCGAAAATAGAGGATTAGACAATTACTTGTTGATTAGTGCCGCGATGAGGTGATGAATCACGGCAAGAATTTATTTCCTATGTTTCTCACTGACCGTGAAGTCCAAACTCTTTGCCCAGTATAGGGGTCTAGAAGTGGAACACGGGGGATAGGTTTCATCCTGAGGAATGAGGGTCGCATTAATGTTTGAAAATGGTGAGACTTTTGTTTGGATTTTTGGATTTGGTTAAAAGCGGGGAGTTGATTGTTCCTTTGGATAGCGAAATAGCTTAAGGCGAAAGTGTGAAATGAAAGTGGCATGAAGGCTTGGTCACTAGCTTGACAAAATGGGGTTATTAAGGGTGTCCTCGGGTTATTTCTCGCATTAGGAGCAAATGACATATAGTCAAAGCCAAAACCGGATCTTTGTTTAGTATTTATGAAACCTAACCACTAGAACCACTCCCTATTTGAGTCGATCAAATACTAAGCATTCAATGTCGATCCAGTTTGAAACCCTAGCATTTAACCTCATTTCAATGGCTAAGTAAATGACATCTAAAAGGGATATCGGTGCATCTACCATTAGAATGCATAACCTAAAAGAAGCATGTAGTATTGACCAAAGAAAGACATTAAATGGCATTAAACTGAATTTGGAAAGTTTGGAGCCATAATGCGTACTGTATCATTTAAGCATGAGGACAACCTGCGGTAGCCACAAACAAGCTAGCAACCCTATCTTCAAGGCTTTACGAGGCTTAACAGCATCCATGAGTTGTCTCCTCCAAGGGGTGTGTTTGTGTGGGAAAATGAGAAGAAAAAGGAGAGAAGAAGGCAATAAAACCTAAAATGAAAAGCTACGGGAAAGCTTGCATAAAATGAAAAAGTTAGGGTTACAAAGTTGTAGGGGAGCTTATATAGTCAATCCCAATGTGTGAAATGACAAAAAGGCCTAAAATATGAAATTACAATAGGGACAAAATGGTAATTAATCAAAGCACGTGGTAGTTTGGAATAAAAACATCAAAAACATAGGGGCGCCACTCGCTATAAATCACAAGATAGCTTAAAATTTCGCTTATGCTAGCTTAAATTTCGCAAATTTCAGCGAAAATCATATACAGCCAGCTTAAAATCAAAATTTTCGCTATGAATAGTAATTTTCGCTAGGCTAGCTAAATTTCGCTAGCTTAGCTTGTGGGCTCTAGATAGCTTAAAATTTCGCTGAATTGCGAAATTTTCGCATCTCAATAAATTTTCGCAGAATGTATAGCTTAAAATTCGTTTCTCCCTCGCTTTGCTCGTTAAGCATCGCATCAACCTTTCATCAACTCCACTCTCACATTTCTTCATTTTCAATATTGAATTAATGAATCCTCAAGATTCCGCACCAACTCCCGACATCAAACTTGAAATTATTGGTCGAGGCTCGCAAAACCCGCAAAATTACCAAAACAAACCCCGAAACGGATCGCTGGTACTAAGTGGACTCCGCACATGTCGACGCCCAATTCATATGATTTCTCAAGGCGCAAAAGCACCTGCCAAAACCTATCTTGAATAGGGCCTCAAAATAGCACTTTGGGCACTAATCACTCTGTAATCCGCCGCCTTGCTCTCGGGTATTTTCTCTTTTCAATACTTCATACCTAATACTGGACTGCAAACCTTAGCTCCTAAGACATAGATATAGCAAGGGTTTACACTTCACTGGTTTCTCTTCCTCCAAATTGAAACAGTTCATTCGTTCCTTGATTAGATCCTTGCTAACACGGGATTGAACTCACTGTTCGACTCGAGGTGACCTCTCTATTTGTTTTAATTGATAAGTCATTCAACTCATTCTCGGTTTCAAGTGAGAAGAGGATTTATCGATAAAAATTCACAGAGCTCATTAGTTCCCCAATATCAGGTTCGCATACCCTCAAGAAATTGTTCACCACTCTCAAGATTGCCTTCTCTGTGTCACTCAGAGGGCCTCCTGGAAATCAGAGCATGAGACAATCCCTATCAGGTATAGGACACCGATATTGAGATCAAATACTTAAATATTCAAAAAACCGTGAAATGATTTACAACCGACAAAGCCTTAGAAGTTCATGATACTTTCGGGCAGTATGATTTCTAACAATAGAGTTCTTTCCAATGGAAGTCGAGCTTCTCAATTACTTAATTACACTAACCCGTAGCTCCGATCAAGAGAACCACTAAATCAAAAACCTGGAAGTTCGAATTCCAAAATTTGTTCGACTACAGACGATCAAAGCGCACTAGCAAATAAAGATTCCGCATTCAGCTTCAACTTTAACAGCTAACATCCAGATCCAGAAATTCAAAGGAAATAAAAATCTACTCTAAAATATTAAAAATAAAAAAAAATAAAAAGAAAATAAATTAAAATACAAGAGCTTTCAGCTACCCAGATCTCTCATTCTGAGCCCCCAAGAACTGCTATCCTTCAATAGCATTTGCTTATTTATAGGGTTCTGAAGTTGGGCCCTAACTTTGATGTGTCATCTTATGGGTTTCAGGAAAATTGGCCCAATTGGTTGTTAGTGTTGCGACTCCATTTTTATGTCGCGACCTTGCCTTCAGTTTGATGTCGCGACTTCACTTATCTGCTTGTGAGCTGTTTTTTGGTCGCGACACCAATTCCACGTCGCGACTTTACTTGTCTCAGCGTCTGGTAGAAGCAGCTTTCACTTAGTCACGACTTATATTTTGTTCCTTCAGCCCTTCCTATGTCGCGACCTTGATTCTCTATCGCGACATCGATTGTTCCTTGCATTTTGTCTATCCAATCGCGACTTGGAATTTGAGTTGCAACTAATAAGCCTCATGTCGGGTCGTGAACTCCTCAGACGTAGTCGACATAATTTCAGGTCTTATCAAGAATCGATGTCGCGACATCACCCTGTCTCGACCTACTTTCCCTGCGGTTCAACTTATACAAAGTCGCAGCCTGACTCTGCCTCAGAAGACCTCGCTTTAGCCTCGTGGTGACTTGTTGTTGTCGCGACATCAATTCTGTGTCACGACATAGAAACCTTTATCACTTATCCATTCTCTCAAGAAGGTTCATCTTCTGGTCGCGACCTCTAAATAACGTCGCGATCTAAATTCCTTGCACACTGCCTCTGATACGAACCCTAGGACCAATTCCTGAGTCAGTGCTGATGTCGCGACCTCTTCTTAATGTCGCGACTTCAATGTTCAGTCCTTTGAAGATTTTGTGTCGCGACCTCTCTTCCTTATCGCGACTTCCATATCTATTGTTATGCCTTCAATTCTGTCGCGATTTTAAAATTGTGTCGCGACCTAGTTTTCATCCTTCCATTAACCTCACAGGGTTTGTAAATTGACTTGAATTTCATATGTAATTCAGCCTGCTCTCTCGCCTTTATAATCGCTTTCCTCAGGTCACGACCGAGTTTCTTTGTGGTCGCGACTCGATGTAAGTCTCTCATTCCTCGCTGCATAAGAATGACATCCACCTTCTCATGCATCTCTCATGTCGCGACTTCTTTTCCTTGTCGCGACTTCAATGTTTAGTTGCTGACATCCCCGTTAGCCAATTTTTCGCCTTTTACCGGCAGAATTTCTTTCTTTTCTCTTGAATTTCCTCGCGCACAAAGAGTTTGGTGAGTTATTCCACATTTCTCGCATATAAATCGCCTTTTTACATAGAAATCAATCGTAAAATGGACTCCAAAATGGATGACTTTTAAGCTCATCAAACTCCCCCCAAACTTAAATTTTGCTTGCCCTCGAGCAGAAAGAAAGAATTGTTTGTCCTCAAACAAATAAGCTTAAAATTTTAGGACATTTTTCGATTCATACCATAATCTTTCTCATTCCTCTTTCTAACTGAATAAGAGATACAGTATCATTTTAATCTTCGCTTCGACTCAAAAATGAGAAATGATATACTTCCTCTCACAAATTCTTGATGAAATAATATAAGTAAATGCTTTTATTCAACAAGTCCGTTCAGGTGTACGTGTGTCTTATAATCCTCTTCATCTTCGGCTGAATTAGTTCATCTTCTCGGGAATTTCCTGTAATCGCGCTTGTCAAAGTCCCATAGGCTTGTTTTTCATATTGATCTCCACTAATGTAGGTAAATTCAACCTTCAAGATCAATGAGGTCTTTTAGGCTTGTAATGTTGGGCTTAGGTAATTGGGTAGATGATGGAAAATTTTAAGTTGCAATTCACCTAGTTTCCACCTTTTCTATACTGATTGCCTTCTACTTTTCATCTTTTCCTTCCATGACACTGTATCCTTCCCTCAATCTTAACCTGATACATCTTTTTGACATCTTTTTATGACATCTTGACTTGCCATTTGCACCTTATCAGGTCAGTACCCCTTTTTCTCGGATTCTCTTTGTATTTCTCTCTATAAATGGGAGTAGTGCAATGTTTTGTCTTATTAGGCTTTCTATCACTCTTAGAGAACTTTGGGCTAGCAACTCCCATACCAATTGGCATTAGGGTACTAGGTGTTGAACACCCCTATGAGCTTAATGGTTCAAGGGAGATAGGCCACAAGACAAAACTCATTCCCTTTTTCATTAATTTCCTCTTCTTTACTTCTTCTCTCACACCTTGTAACATTTGGAAAATATCTTTCCCCAAACTTGTTTCTTCCTTTATAGTAGACTTTTCTCGGATCGGAAACTAGATAATTTAGGCTCTTTGTCGTTGCACTGTTGCAAGGGATGGAATTTGTAGCTCTTTAGTTGCCGTTCATCAAGAAATAAGGCTTATTCGCCTGTAAATCATGAACTAGGGTTTATGCATTAGCATATTTTTTAGTGGTAGGCTCAAAAGGCTCAAACTCGCGTAGCTCGGGCCTCATCATTTCGCTGGCCGTTTTCACTTCCAGGATTTCGCTCAATCAATAATCTAATGCTTCCCAGACTATAAAATTTTTTCATCCGCACTTCCCGTAAGATGTTTCTAATTCTTTCAAAGTTTCATGATTTCACTTAAGTGTATTATTTCTTCTAGATCAGACTTATTTACTGTCTATTTATACTATTTCAACGAAGTATATTTGTTCTATCAGCAATAACCATTTTTCCAATTTTTGCAATCTAAACTGTATCCAAACATGCACACTGTAACTCCTAATTTCCAGTTGGTAAAGATGTTCCCTTATTTTTGAAACTAAATCCTACTGTTATTTTCCTAGCAATTCAAGCAACAAGTAATAGTACAATTCTAACTATAAGCAATATCAAACAATGTTCTCTTTAAAAATTTTCTTATTTTATTCATGAGATGATGCAGAAGTTGAGAATCGCGCTTGGAAGAGAGGAAGAGAAGGATAGATCATTTGGGAGATTTATTTTTTTCTTTTTGAAGGAGGAGCAAAGATGTTAGGAGGATCAAGATCAAGGGTTGCCAAACTAGGAGAGAACTTGGGGAATTTCATTTCCATTCTTTTCTTCTTCTTGTCATTCTCCTTCTCTATTTGTTCTTCAAGGACCAATTGCAGAGATTAACCTTTTGGCCATATCATCTTGTCTCATATTCCTGTGTTCATTGTGCTGCTCCATTTTAGTCATGACTCTAAAAAATTGACAGATTATTAATCAAATCCAAATTTTCAAGCCAAATCTTTCTTCGAAGGCATCATTGTCACTGCTTCGATCTCTCGTCTTTCATCTTCTCAAAGTCCTTGAACAATGACATGTAGAGGAATTTGAATCCCTTGATCTGCTCCATAGTTTTGGCTTCCAGATCTGAGTCCCTTTTCTTCAAAAAGGTTAGGAGTTGGGAATCGCGATCATACTGATTGTTGTAGAACGATTCATGGCTCCTCAAATCTTTAACTCTTTCCGCAGATTCAGATCTCTTTCCTCCATTTCCTTCTTGAATTGTTCCTCTTGATGCTTCAAGAACTCCTTCCTCTGCTTTTCTCTTCTGTTCATTTCTTCTTCCCATTGCTGATCTCTTCTCCTCAATTCTGCTTCGTTCACCTCTTCTCTTCTGTTCATTGCTTCTTCCCATTGCTGATATCTTCTCTTCAATTCTGCTTCGTACACATCTTCTCTGAATTTTGGCTGGAGGTTCCATTTCTTCTCCCTTTCTTCCATGCTCTTCTGAATGGAAATGAGTGCCTCCATTATTTGATTGTTCCCCTGAGCTCCGCTAGAACTTTCACCAGGTTCTCTGAAATCTCTATTTCTGATTGGGGAAGAGATGGCCAGTGAGATTGAGAAATTCATGGGGCTTTCATCATCTGGATCTCTGTCCTCTGCAAAGAGAAAGGTGTTCTCTTTTGGATGTTGATGAGTATCTTAAATACTCATTTTATCCCTATGCTTTAGTTAGTTTTTCTAGTGTTTTTATGTTAAATAAGTGCCCTAATGCTCTAAAAGTTCATACTTATGATCAGGTCATCCATTTGATGGAATCAGGCAAAATCGTGGAAAACTACTACAGAAGCAAATTTACTGTATTTTGACATTTTCAGATATCATATGAGCTCCAATTGAAGCAAGCTTTATATGTATGAATTCTAAATTTCAAGAGCTTTCCATGGATACCAAGAACACAAAAATTGGAGTTCGAACAAAGAAGTTATGCAAGTTCCAAAACTTGAAGAAAATCACCAAACATTGCAGCACCTTCAGCAGGAGAGGCTACTTTATTTTGAAGTTTTCAGACGTCATATGAGCTCCTATTGCATCAAGCCATATATGGATAGATTCTACACTTCAATAGCTTTCCAACGGTACCAAGAACACCCAAATCGGAGTTCGGATGACAAAGTTATGGTCTTACAAAGTTGGAGCAAAAACAGAAGCTACTTAACGTCGCGACGTTCAACGTCGTGACGTTGGGAAAACTGCGAAACGCAGCATCCCAGCGTCGCGACGTTGCTAAGCAACGTCAGCGACGTTGGGGTCATTTGGATGGATTTTAGCCCGGTACAGGCCCGTAAGGATTTTAAAGCTCAGGTACGTAGGATCGAGGGAGCGGATTGGGAGCGGTTTTTGGACGTTTTGAGAGAACAAGCTCCTTTTGGGTGGGAAACACCTAGGGCTTGTTCTTGGAGATTCTAGGAGTTCGTTCTTGGAAGGAGGAAGGAGGAACACTTGAGGAAGAAGAAGAGACAATGGAGGAGAAAAAGGGAGCTTGACTCCGTTGTTTTCTCTCGCCTTTCCATTTTCTTTCTTTTGATGGTTGTATTTACTTTTCCACTTATGTTTTAGTTAGTTTTCTTAGGGTTTAGATGTAGCCAAAGACATATTTGTATGAATCTCTCCTAATTTATATTGATGGATGTTTTATTTCATATTGATGTTGAGTATTTCATTTAGATCTTAATGCTTGTAGATATTTGGCCAATATTTGCATGAATTGTGGTTTGATTCAAAATCTGAGAAGTGAGAGTTAAAATTAGACCATGGATGATTTACCATCTAATTATCATGAGATAGAGATATAAGTGAAATTAGGTGTGGTATTAAGATTTATAGGGTTCAATGCATCCTTAGTTACGCCAGTGGTTTGAGCGAGATGCGGTATAACCTTTTCTAAGGGTAGTGTGCGAATGCTCGAGAGAGATTTGAATTTACATTAGTGAAATCGCCATCTTCATGATGAGGTGATGAGTAATAAATAAATATTAATAAGAAATATCGGATGGTCAAGTTCATATCATTATTCGTTAATCTATACCTTAAAACTTTAATCTTTATATAGTCATTCTTACGTACCTAGATTAGTGTCTTTGAACAATTTTCTATAGATTTTCCAACATCCAAATAAAGCATAGGCTAGATTAGTCGATCTTAGTAACCCAATTCTCGTGGGAGCGATGCTCACTTATCCATTATATTACTTGGTGGCGTGCCTTCACGCATGAGGCGTATATATATACACATCACGTTTTGACTGTCGGATGTGCATCTGGATCTTCACTCTTAGTGCATGTCGAAGGGTGTCCTCTTTTTGTTTTGCATTCTCCTTCTCTGAATCGGCCTCAACTATAATCCCCTTATGCCTTTTATTCCTAGGCCCCTTGATCACTCCAGTCAGAGTTAAGGGTGAAGCCTTGGGGCATTCTTCTTCTTCTGGCCAAGTTCCCTTTACACCAGCCCGCAAGCATAGCCTTGTGATAGTTGCTAGGTGAGGGATCAGTCCCTTTTTATTTCCTTCATGATATCTCAGTATAGAGCTTTCAATGATTGCTCCAGCATTGATCTTGTACCCTTTCAACAAGGCATACAGGATGATTGCTTCTTGTTCGGTGTGAACAGACTTATGTTTGGTTGGAATCATAACAGAGGCAATAAAGTAAAACCAAACCTTTGCCTCTTCTGTCAAGTCTCCCCTATTTATGTTCTTGTGCTCTCCTTTTCCTTGACCCCATTTCCCTTTATCATTTGTCAATTTTTTTGTAATCTTCTCACGGTCGGGATTGTTTATCAACTTCTTGAACTTGGAGCCATGCTTCTGCCCTTCCATCCTGTACATCTCGTTGATGGTTTTTGCCCCAAAAGGCACCCACACTCCTCTGACATAAACAGAGTTATCCTTCCTCCCCACCAGGTTGGAGTAGAACTCCCTGACTACTGCTGCGTATCCTGTCTTTTGATGCTTGCAGAAGCTCTCCCAACCTCTCTATTCTATTAGTTCCTTGAAAGGGGAAATGTGTTTGCTGAAACCTCTTTCTCCGATAAACCCCTTACCGGCATAGTACTTCCTCCAAGTGGAGAAACCCTCTTCTGACACGAAAGCGTCTTCCTCTTCTTCTTCCCCCTTTTCTTTTTCTCTTTACTTTGTTGCTCGGATCTTTGGTTGAACTTACGGTAGTTAAATGACCTAGTTTCCTTTGAAGGTTCAGACGGAGCCTCCTCTTGATTTGAAATTATACTCTTCCATGAATCCCTTATATTTGGGATTAGGGTTGAAGGTTGACCATTTGAGAAATAAGACTGTTTTCAAGAGGAGTTTTGAATCTAGGGTTTGTAAGAATTGAAAAGATGAAGAGTTGTGTTCGTTCCCAAGGATGAAATAATGATGGAGGGAGTTTCTCAACGTATGCAATCAAATCTTTGTTGTGGACTCTTTATTACTTCAATTAATTGCGCATGTCGCGACTTAAATTGCAGCCCACAATTATGTGCTGTCATCAAATTTAGGGCAGATTAAAAATTTATTAGCTGGCACACTTTCCACTTATGTCGCGACTTATCATAGTCTGTCGCGACATAAGTAGGTTGTGGGAGAACAATAAATTATTTGGTTACGACATTTGGCATTTCTGCATGTTAATCAACAGTAATGCCGGCGACATAGTTTTGGGTTAGTCGCGACCTTCAATAGTCTTTTGAAGAATTTGTTCACATCGCGACCCCAAATGTTATGTCGACACGTGCCGCTGTTCTCCCCCTTCTTTAGGTTACAACCAAAGCAGGTTAATTCGCGACCTAGTCTGCATTTGCCCTGAGTTTGATGACCAGACAGCTATGCATTCCCTATCAATTACAAATTCTTAACTCCAATATATCATTCCCTAACATCAACTCAAGCATGCAATTCAATTAAATCTCAACAGAATTTGTGTAGGGAGATGAGTACTCCCCTTTTTCAAGTCGCTGCATCTACCCTTGAAGCTGCTGGAACCTTCCCTTTAATTGGTTCCCTTCTCACGAGCCTGCCCAGTTAAGAGCAAGAAACAACTTCAAGGATTACAATGAACAAAACGACAGCAAGTCCTAACAAATCATTACAGAACTAAGAAAAATCAAATTGAGTGATTAAAAGCATAAGTTCATATAAAGAAGCAAAAATCTATATCATTTGCCTCCCATAGGCTACTCAGTTTGAGTCCTTAAAATTTGGACTAATTTTGTTTTATTCTTTGCTTAGCCTTCTCTCTCAATTCACCAGCTGGAGTTCTTCTTTTCCACTCTCCCTGCTGAGATAGTGCTTTAGTCTTTGACCATTAACCTTGAATTCTTCCCTAGCATCAGTCCTCAGTGTTACTGCTCCAAAGGTAGTACTTGACACCACTGTATATGGTCCTCCATTTGATTTCAACTTCACCGGAAATAATCTTAACACAGGTTAAATAGCAAAACCCTGATCCACAACAAATTCTCTCCTCATAATCCTTTGATCATGCCATTTCTTTTGTTTTGTCCTTGTATACCTAGCATTATCACCCAGGCTTAGTTTCTCAATTACTTCAGTTCATTGATTAGGCGGTCTCTCTCTTATTTGCGGAGTTTGAAATGAAGTTCAGCTTCTTGATAGCCCCTTAACTTTATATTCCAGTTCAAGAGGAGGTGACATGGTTTGCCAAAGACAACTACGTATGGGAGGGACATCGATGGGAGTTTTGAGCATGATCCTGTAAGCCCGAGTGCATCATCAAGTTTGGAAGACCGGTCAGCCTTCCCTACTTGAACTACGGTCTTTTCCGGGATCCTTTTAATCTCCCTGTGGAAATTTACGCGTCCATTAGTATGGGGTGATAGGCCAGGCTCATTATATGTTTGATCATACGCTCATGAGCTTTGCAAATATTTTGTTTGCAAAGTGGCTTCCCCCATCACTGATGATAGTCTTGGGTGTTCCGAATCTGCTTAAAATGTTCCTTTGAAAGAAACTTACAATTGTGCTAGCGTCATTCCTTGGACAAGCTATTGTTTCCACCCACTTGGACACATAATCCACTGCCAGCAGTATGTACAGGTTTCCAAATGATGGTGGGAAGGGTCCCATAAAATCTATTCCGGCCATCAAAGAATTTGCACCATGATATGCCTTGTAGGGGCATTTCATTTCTTCTGCGATATTTCAATATTTTGGCATCTATCCATAATTTGACCCATTCAGGCGCAATCTCACGAAGATAGTGGGCCAATAAAATCCCGATTAGATATCTTATGAAATTTGTTCTTTCTCGGAAAAGTGTCCCATTATGGTGATGCATGGCATTCATTCAAAATCTTGCATTTGTTCACTCTCGCTACCATTCTTATAATCATGTCTGACACCTCTTTTAAATAGCCAATTAAGGTCTCCCGGATGTAGTACACAACGTCGGTCCTTAGCTTTCTTTTGTTGGTAAATGAATTAGGAACACTCATCGAGCCAAGTAATTCACGATATCGATACCATGGGAGTTAGATGACAATTTTAAGCGGAGTTGCTCATGCGAGTTCTTTGTTAATCCTTCCTTCTCCTCTTTTACTTTGTTTTTTTCTACTCTAGACAAGTGATCAGCTATCACATTGTCATAACCTTTCTTATCTTTAATCTCTAGATCAAACTCTTGTAGTAACAGCACCCACCTTATAAGTCTTGGTTTGGCTTCTTTCTTTGTCATCGGATATTTGATTTCCCATGATCGATTGAACTACCAACATGGGATCCCAAAATGCTTATGGCTGAATTTCTCACAAGAAAAACTATGGCTAGCATCTCCTTTTATTAGTTGAATAGTTTTCTTAGGCTTCATTGGAAGGTTACCCTTCAGCATAGTATATGGCCCTAAATATCTTATTTGTTCTTTGCCCCAATACAGCTCCCATTGCGAAATCACTAGCATCACACATTATTTCGAGCCCTTTATCCCATTCTGGTGCAGCCATGATCGGTGCTTGAACTAATCTGGTTTCGATTTCTTCAAAGGCTGCCTTGTAGGAGTCATCAAAATTAAATGTGTCTTTCCGACAATGCGCAATAATGGTTTTGCTATTTTTGAAGTCTCTGATGAATCTTCCTATAGAATCAGCATGTCCCAAAAACTTCTTATCCCTTTTCTTTGTTGTGGAGTGAGAGTCTTGATAATGAAACTGCTGATTAGTCCCAGCACCTAGTCTATGGCATAAATTTTATGCCCAGAATGATATACATTACCATGAAATGGCACTTTTCCAGTTTAATGCTAGATGTTTGTCCTTGCATCTTTGAAATCTTTGTTTCAGGTTGTTCAGTGATACTCAAGCTGGATCCATACAACTATAAGTCATCCATAAAAATCTCCATGACCTCTTCAACCAAATCTGAGAACATGGACATCATACACCTCTGAAAAGTAGCAGGAGCATTGCACAACCCAAATGGCATCCTTCTGAAGGCAAAGGTGCCATAGGGGCATGTGAATGTGGTTTTCTCCTGGTCCTCAGGCGCAATGGCAATTTGGTTATAGCCAGAATATCCATCTAGGAAACAAAAATGAGGGTATCTGCTAACCTATCAACATCGATCTATGAAGGAATGGGAAATGATCCTTCCTGGTTGCAGTGTTCAACTTCCAGTAGTCAATGCATACTCTCCACCCTGTCACCATCCTTGTAGGAATTAGCTCATTTTTCATTTGATTACAATGAACCCACCACTTCTTGGGAACCACATGGGTAGGCCTTGAGAATTTTGTCTGAGATTGCATGTATAAAACCTGACATTCAACCATTTGAGGACTTCCCTTTAGACAACTTCTTTCATGGTAGGTTGGAGTCTTCTTTGATGTTCAGATGGTTTTGCATTTTCCTCTAAACGTATTTGTGCATGCATATTCTTGCGGATGATACCCTTTAATTCATCAATGGACAATCGACTCTGATATTTCTTCAAAATTTTGATAGCTTACGTTCTTGACGTGCGGAGTCTAGCAAAGATACTTATTGGCTTACTCTTTAGGTAGCTCAAGTAAGCATATTCGAGATAATATGTAGCTCTTTTAAAACTAACCCATACGCACTTGTCTCTTGATGAAATTCAGCCTCTTCGATTTCTTGTCCGGCTGTCAAAGTCTTGTTTGATTAAGACTCGACACATTTTTCGGTAGAGTGTAAGGCGATGTGCGAGTCGAGTGCTACCTTCGAATCTTGAAATTCATCTCATTTTCATTGATAGGAAGTTGAGCATTACAATCATAATAACAATCAGAGTTGTTGAGGTAGACATCTTCTACTAACATGTGATCTTCCCTATCTGTGTCTAAGTTCTTCAAACTTTTGATTAGGTTGAAGTCGTTCCTTCCTCCAACCACGAGGTAGGGAACTCGCTGCATACTCAATGCGCGCTCCGGTTGCAGGAATGGCCTTCTAAGCGTGGGGGGGACTTGAATCTTCTTGATATCCCGGGATGATAAAGTCTGGGAAAAATGGAATTTCCCACCTTTACAAACACGTCTTTAAAGACTCCTTCGAGTTTAGCCATTGTTATCGCCATTTGGAGTAAAGCGTGGTGGGAGTGAGCTCCCCAGGCTTAATTTCCTTACAACAGGAACTGATGGCATTAAGTTAATACTTGCTGAGTCCACAAAAGAGCCTTTTAGATTCAACTCTCCAATGGTGCAAGGGATGGTGAAACTACGGGTCTTTCATCTTCTCACGTAGAATTCTTCTTTATGTGCTGCATGTGATCGGATTCACTACTCTTTCCTTTGCAATTCTTCTCTTCTTGCTTAAAATTTCTTTTAAGAATCTGGCATAAAGTGGCATTTGAGTTACCACTTCTGTGAATGGCATGCTTATCTCCAACTTCTTGAAAGTTTCTAAAAACCTTGCGAACTGCTCCTCTATCTTTGACTTTTGCAGTCTGCGAGGGAATGGAGGCTAACGGGCATAGAGTTGAGGCTCTCTTTTATCTTCTTCTTGCTTCTCTCTTCTTCTTGCTGTTGTTCTTCCTTTCTTTCTTTCTCAGGTACTGCAGTCTTTTCTAGACTTCCTTCTCCCTTGTTGCCTTCATCTTTCTATGACTTTTCCTTCTCTAATTCTCTTCCACTTCTAAGCTACACTGCCATACAGTCTTTTGGATTTTTCTTTGTGTCACTGGGAAAAGCATCTTTATTTTGATTCTGCAGGGTCAGGGCCAGTTGCCCTACTTGTGTTTCCAAGTTCTTAAGAGATGCATTGATGGTTGTCTGAAAAATTTGAGAATTGGTATTTGAAGCTTCCAGTGCAAACCTTTTACCGTGGGTCATTGAAACTATTTTTCTCCCATGAGGCTGTAGCATCGGGTCCTCGAGGTCTGGGTCCTCCTTTGACCCTGATAGTCATTTCTGCCCTCTCCTGTTGCTATTCTTTGGGACGCCCAGTGCAGACATGCGGAGTCTTGAAAGTTACGCATGTCTTGGGACGTGTTGTGCTCCTCCACCATAAGAAATTCTCATGGTTCCTTAATCTTTGGGGTATAATGGGTTGCGGGTTGGGGTTAGGCTTGAAATAATGTACCACATGCTTTCGTTGAATAGTTAGCCTCCTCAACTGCATAGGAACCCTCTTCAGTGCGCCCCTCAGCATTATTTACTCTTCCTTCTCTTTCCACTGCTCCTATTTCATGTGCAGAGTGCATTCTTCTATCCAACCGATGCATCAATGCGTCCAGCTTGGCCTCCATGGCAGTCATCTTGTTCAGCTCAATCATTCCATTCCCCTTAGCTCTGCTGCTGCTCCCTGAGTTCGGAAGGGAGGTTTCGTATTTGCACCTAGCAAGATCCTCGTCCGGTGTCTTGCTTCTTCTGCTCTTCTTCTTACGAATGCTCCAGACAAGGCATCAAATTATACCAGCCCGGTATAATTCATGCAAATTAATGAAGATGTCGTTTGTCTTAGGTCTATCCGGTCGCCAGGACATCTCTTGACTGACCTCTTATACCTCTCCCAAGCGATTATCTGAGACTCTCCATCTTCCCTTGTTTGAAAGTAGTAATTTCCCCTCTTCTTTCAGAAGTGAGGGATGGAGGAAGAATGCGCTCATGTAGATTCATCCAGCTCTTCCCTGTGTTAATAGATTCATATGGTAATAGGTCGACCATGATGCGACTATATCTCTTAAAAATCATCTGGAAACAAGCGTGGCTTAATCATACGGTCTCACACCATTGGTTCTTTGTATTGGCCATTCTCAAAAACCTCCCCAAGTGTTCGTTGGGATCTTCAGAAGGGTGACCTGTGAATTGGTTCTGTTGAACCATGGTTATCAGGGCTGGCTTGAGCTCAAAATTGTTAGCCTCTACCGCTGGTTGTCTCACTGCTGAGTATTCTTCTTGGATAACTGGTCTCCAGAAATCCTCCATAGTGTCTCGCTCTTGAGGTATTTCTGCTGTGAATTCCTGGTTGACTGCTTGGGTCAATCTTTCGTCTACCATCTCTACTACTTCTGCACTCTTAACTTTTCTTAGCCCTCTAAGTGTTCTTTCGATCCTGAGTGTCACAGTGGTATCAATTGGCTCACGGCTTCTGTGCGCTAGATTAACCCACGAAATTGTAACATACTGAGATCAAATGGAGTCAATGATATCAAAACATGTATTTAACATGAAAAGCTCTAAAAAAAAAAAAAATTGAGTAGCTTGCTAAGCTACTGCTGTTGAATCTTATTTTGTAAATTTTCTATTTTCTTAGCAAAATAATTTGTGTCCAAACTAGTATTTCGCTCTTTGGTCTGAATATTGATTCACCAAATTCTTTCGATCCGTTAGCAGTATCATAAAAACTTGTTGGGACCAAATGACATATACAAATTTATAACATTATTACCAAAGGACTATTGTCTAATCCCCGACAACAGAGTTATAGAAACTTGTTGTGTTCCTTTGTTCTATAGACTTAAGACCCCTCAAATTAACATAGTTACAAGAGTCTTACATTTCTCTTATATCCATGTTATTTTGGATACATTTGCTTGAAAAAATAATTTTCTCTTAATATTCATGATTTAAAAATAATGGGTCAAGTCTATTACACTGCAAGTGCACAGGTCGTATAAGTAGTAAAATCAGAATGTAAGTCAGGTATCCATTGAGAGATCTCAAGAATTCTCAATCAACTACCTAACTTCTTTCGAACTCTATGCTATTTGGACCTTGATAGGCCGATGGAATCTATTTAGTAAAGCCTTAAGATGTAAAAATCTAAAAGATATGTAAACTAAGAACAAAATGAAATAAAGTGAAAAATCTAAAATAAAGAATTCATTGTCGATTATCTTTTAAAGAGCATTGAAACTCTTGCTATTGTAAACACAATTCTGGCATACTACTACGTAGCTTTACTTCTTGAACCACGGATAAATGTCAGGGCGATGGTAGTGCAATTTGGATCTCTCTTAACGGCACTTTCGTCATCAATCTTCCACTGTTTCTTCGAAAACAAAGTTAGACAATTACTTGTAATGCGGGTTTGCTTTGTTACGGGTATTTTCTTTTTCAATACTTCATACCCTAATCTTTGTGGTGCAAACCTTAGCTCTAAGACATAGATATAGCAAGGGTTTACACTTCCAGCGGTTCTCTTCCTCCAGAATTGAAGCAGTTCATTCGTTCATGATTAGATCGCTGGCAGGGATTGAACTCAGCATTGACTCGGTGACCTCTCTGTTTGTTTTAATTGATAAGTCATTGACTCATTCTCGGTTTCAAGTGAGAAGGATTTATCGATTAAAATTCCTGCGAGCTCATTAGTTCCCCAATATCGGATTCGCATACCCTTAGAAATTTGTTCACCACTCCTCAAGATTGCCTTCTGCATTGTCCTTTCGGAGGGCCTCTGGAAATCAGAGCATGAGACAAACCTTTTGTGGGTATAGGACAAGCGATGTGAGATCAAATACTTAAATGCCGAGGAACCCGAAATGGGTTACAAGCGCGGCTTAGAAGTTCATGATACTTTAGCGGAAAGATGATTTCCTATGATAGAGTTCTTTCAATGGCTTTGAGCTTCTCAATTATAGTGCACTAACGGTAGCTCATGATCAAGGGAACCACTATAAATGTTGAGCTGAGTTCGAGATTCCAAAATTTGTTTGGACTTCAACGATCCAAGCGGTAATTTGAAGAAATAGCATTACGCATTCGAAGCTTCAGCACAATAGCTAACATCGGATCCAGAAATTCAAAGGAAATAACAATCTACTCTAAAATATTAAAACTAAAAAAATAAAAAGAAAAAGAAAATTAAAAAAATACAAGAGCTTTTTCGGCTACAGATCTCTCGTTAAACCTTGTTTGCTATCCTTCAATAGCATTTGCTTATTTATAGGGTTCTGAAGTTGGGCCCTAACTTTGATGTGTCATCTTGTGGGTTTCAGGAAAATTGGCCTAATTGGTTGTTAGTGTTGCGATTCCATTTTTGTGTCGCGACCTTGCCTTCAGTTTGATGTCGCGACATTGTTTCCTTGTCGCGACTTCACTTATCTTCTTGTGAGATGTTTTTAGGTCGCGACACCAATTCCGCGATCAGCGACTACTTGTCTCAACGTCACGGTAGTAGCAGCTTTCACTTAGATCCGCGACATATTTAGTTCCTTCAGCCCTTCCGCCATATCGCGACCTTGATTCTCTATCGCGACGCTCGGTTGTTCACTGCATTTGTCTATCAGTCGACTTGGAATTTGAGTTGCAACTAAGTCAAGCCTCATGCTGGTCGTAACTCCTTGTACGTAGTCGTGACATAATTTTTGTGTCTCACTGCTAGTCGATGTCGCGACATCAAATTCTTGTCGCGACCTACTTTCCCTGTGTTCAACTTATACAAGTCGCGTGACTTGCCTTGTAAAGACACCTTAGCTCTGGTGACTTGTTATTTGTTGTCGCGACATCAATTACATTAATCGGCGACGCAAGAGCCTTTATCACTTATCTCAGAAGGTTTATCTTCTAATCGCGACCTCTAAATAATGTCGCGATCTAAATTCCTTGCACTGCGCCTCGTCGAACCTAGGACTAATTCACGAGTCGGTCTCGTCTTGCGACCTCTTCTTAATGTTGCGACTTCAATGTTCAGTCCTTTAAAGATTTTGTGTCACGACCTCTCTTCCTTATGCATGACTTCCATATCTATTATTGTGCCTTCAATTCTGTCGCGATCTTAAAATTGTGTCGCGACCTGGTTTTCATCCTTCCATTAACTTTTGTGGTTTACCTTTTGACTTGGAATTTACATTGCGACCATTTCGTTCACACCTTATAATTGCCTTGTGCGATTGGAGTTTGTGGTCGCGACCTTGATGCTTAAGTTCTTCATTCACATCGAGGGCGCCGCGACATCAGTCTTTCTTTCGTGCATCTCTCATGCTCCGCGACTTCTTTTCATATCGCGGCTTCAATGTTTGAATTCACGACATCACACAGTTCTTGATTTTCGCTCATTTCTTGCAATTTCTTCTTCTCTTGAATTTCACTATTTTGATGGTTTGGTAGATTCCACATTTACGCATATAAATCAGTCTTTTACATAGAAATCAATCAGAAAAAATGGGTGAAAATGGATGATTTTAAACTCATCAACGATCTTTAGCTTTTTTTTTTTATTGAGACAAATTTATTATTATTATTATTTTTATTTTTATTTTTATGAAATATATATCATATATATATATATATATATATATATATATATATATATACTCTCTATATATATAAAATAAAAGCCCTTCTTTTACAAATCACATTCCTTTTTATCTTCTTCCTGTGATCTGCTCTGTACGCCTGCTATAGTGGGGTTGCGAAATTTCACACAGTTGCGAAATTTCTTGCCCATTGCGAAAATTTTCATTTTTGCAAGGGTTGCGAAATTTCACAACTCTTGCGAAAATTGCTGGGTTTTGTTCTTTGGCTCCTGCACCTCCTTCAAAATTTTGACACAAACTGCAAAAATAAACACAGGAAAAATTTTAAAAAGAATATAGAAAAAATTAAAAAATAATTTGAAACAAAATTAACTTAAAATTAAAGAAAATCTAACAAGAAAAATTAAATAAATCACAAATAAAACTTAAAATAAAACAAACAAAAGTCCAACAAAAATTGGAGTGACTTCTAAGTTACTGCAGAAACCAGTCCCACTCAGGTAGCCTTGTGGGTTCCTGGGGAATTCGAGAGAGAGATCCCTCCATGTCTGGCGTGGTGGTACGCAGCAGTTTTTAGCCACGCCCCGCACTGTTTTTAAACCTTGTGCCTTTTAGGGTGGTCTTGGGGTGTGGAGTGGTCTTGGAGGGGTAGTGAGGCCTTGGATTCTCCATTAGACACTTCATTGTTCTTCATCAATTCCTCCTGCAGTTTGTGAGCACTATGTTTTCCTGCACCTGGGCCAATCAAGCAAACTTCATCTAGCTCTTGTTCTTCCATTGATTTGTGCTTATTGCTTAGGTGGAAGATGTTGAGCTCCAATGTCATGTTGCCAAATGTGATTTGCGCTGACTCGTTTCGGCAATTGATGATGGCATTGGATGTGGCCGTAGCCTCCAGTATGATGGGCATGGTTGAGTGCCCTGCTAAAACACGTATCAGAACTCTGAAGTCTGGATAAGCCAAGTTTTTCCACCTTCACCAGCGTCTACAGCTATGCCCTTGGGAATTTTTGCGTCGGTCGACGAGGATAGAGTGATGTTGGTAGGCTTCAGCTCCCGGACCTTCTTCCTTGTACAGGTAAAGGCGGCCCGGGTTGTGCGCTCCTAAATCCGGCGATTACTTTATCTACACAAGTTCCCCTAATGTTCCTTTGATGGTGGGGATCTTGGATCCTTGTACTTCAACCCAGGGTCTTGTTTTAGCCAGTGGCGACTTGCTTTGTCAGTAAGGCCTTCTTATCAACATTCAATCCTCTCTTCACTGTTCATAGGTCCTTTAAAAATTTGGCATAAGTTGGAACTTGTTTAATCATGTCTGCTTGGTGGGATGACCAGCCTTCACTTGCCTTAGCACCTCTAAAATTTTAATACGATTGAGCCTTGGCTGATCCAGCACACGCCACTTCTCAAAGTGATGACAACCTTTAGCTAATCATTCTTAGAAGCGGGGTTCTTGGTAGAACCTATCTCATATTCTCCCCTTGAATTGGTGAGTTTGGGCGAGAATTTCCGCTCTCTGTACCTCCGGCCGGGTTGGCCAAATCTATTGATGGGTATTACGGATTATCTATTTTTCGATTGAGATCAACTGGGGCCCATCAATCTTTTTGTTTAAGGTACTCTCCACGGTATCAATTCTCTGAGCCAATTGCACATTGATTCCCTTTTGTCCTTCCACAAAATCACCTACCATCTTGCTTAAATTTAAAATAGCTTGTTCAACAGGGGATGAGGATAGTGGTGGCTATGGCTGAGACGGGGAACCACTCTGTTGTCGTGCACCAGGGGGGATATAAGTTGGCGGGTTTGGCTTCCAAGAGAGATTAGGGTGGTTCCTCGAATTAGGGTTGTATGTATTACCGTATGGGGCATTGGGTTGTGGCTTGTATTGGCCCACGACATTGGCATGCTCTGTCATCATATCCCTCACTGAAGGAACCATAGGGTAGTTTTCTCTTTGGTGGTCGATGGTTGTGATTAAAGCAAAAAATTTGGATGGGTACATGCGCGCCTCTTCTCTGCCGTACCTCATTGTGATTTTCACTCTTCAGTTCTTCGACCTTCTAGTCAAGGGTGGAATGACTTTGCCTTCATCTCCATATCCTACAGGGTGAGTACATGCCCTCCTCTGATTCTTTGTAAGGCTCACATCCTGTCGCCTCCACTGACTAGGCTCATCCCACATGCTTTAGAAGTTTCAGCCACATAGTGAAATCCATGGCTGTCTGGATTCTTGCTTAGGAAGTCCCTCTGTAGTCTCTAATA
Organism: Tetrastigma voinierianum; assembly: GCA_016808115.1. Taxonomy (NCBI): domain Eukaryota; kingdom Viridiplantae; phylum Streptophyta; class Magnoliopsida; order Vitales; family Vitaceae; genus Tetrastigma; species Tetrastigma voinierianum. The sequence continues at coordinate 547,946 of JAEQBH010000717.1, forward strand.
ATTGTTTCATAGCGGGGGACATTCCATCATAAAAATGGTTGACCAGCATCCAAGTATCGAAACCATGGTGAGGACAGGAATTGATGGTCTCCAAATACCTTTCCCAGCATTGGTAAAACTTCTCATTGTCATGGGCTGCAAAGGTATAGATCTGCCTCTTTAAGCTGTTGGTCTTGTGTGCACTAAAGAATTTCTTCAAAATTGACTTGCATCTCACGTAATTTATTAGTCCTTGGCCTTAGAATTAAAGCCAAATCTTGTATATCTTTGGGGGTTAAGGGAAGGCTTTCAATTTGACAATTCCATATCGGTTGTACCTTCCTTGAAAGTAGTACAAACTTCAGCAAACTCCACGATCTGTGTGTATGGATTTTCATTTTCCATTCATGGAAAGTTGGGAGCAAGGGCACGAATGGGCGACAACCATCCTCGCGGGAGGTATAATACATGGGTGCACTCACCCAGCAATTGAGTGTATCATGGTCCCTCATTGACTTGTAGGCATTGGGGTTTCTCTGTACCCCCTATTGTCTTTGTTGCTCCTCAGGTGAGGGCTCCATCTGACCACGATTAATGCTCACTTCACAGGCCTGTTCAAGTGGAGCAACGGCCCACTTCAATATCACCTTGTAGTGTTCACGTCTAATAGTTGCATAAGGCGCTAGGCAAGCAACATGAGTGAGACAACCAAAAGAAAGCGGAAGCTGCAAAAGGTTAATGTTAGCTAGAAATAAAAATGAAAATTCTATGTATGGAATGAGTATAAAAATTAATCAATGACATTGAAGCTAGCAAGGAAAAAAAAGTAAAGGCAAAGAGATTGCGATTCACCAACACTTGTGATGAGGATCACAAGTTTTATGACTTCTCCTACTTACTAAGGCACCATCCGACAACGGCCATTTGATTCATACGTGGCATTAGCTAGGCAGCGCCGTAAACCAACAAAATTTATAAACCTAAACCTTCTCTTTGGTAGCTATGTAGGTAACTAGTGGCTCTAGGGTCGAACTCAAGGATGTGTTTTCTTTGCACAAATGATTTACAATGAGCTCAAAAAAGTGAATTTAAGTTTGGATTTTTGGGTTTGATAAAAAGAGTAGTGTATGGTGGTTTGCAGGCTAAAAATAAAATGAAGAAAAATAAGAAAAAAAAACTCCTTGAACCATCAGGATACTGAGTTGAGGTCCTAAGGTAAATGAGAGGTTCTCAGGTCCTTTTCCTCGCGTTGGGGAGGATGACCTATAGTCATTTCCCAAACCGGATCTTCATTTGACTTTTAAAATCTGAACCCTAACAATTTTCCTTTTGAAACAAAGCATTTATTGAGCATAAATGCTCCAGAACAGTGAAAACATGTCCACAGTCTACTACGGTGACTCCTGAAGAACAAATGCTTAGAATCTCGAGTGAATCTAACAATAAGCATCCATTGAACCCAAAAATATTGCAAAATACTGGTCAATCAAGGCATCTCAAGAGGATTTAACCCCAGATTTAAAGATAGAAACATAAATGCTAATAACTGCTTACATTAACAACAGAAGAACCAAAATTTTACCTCAATTCCAAAGCCTAGTGGTCCTCCTCTTCAAGGATGAAGGGGTTTTAGCCAACCATCCCTTGAGTTGTCATCCTCGAGGGTGTTTGGCAGCCGAGAAAATGAAAGAAAATGAAAGAAAAGGGGAGAAAATAAAAGTAGCGGGAAAAACTAGCTGTGCGCGCTAAAAAATTTATTCCTTTGGACAAAAGTCTCGCTCTGAGTGTGTACAAATGAAGCATATAGCCACCAAGACAACAAAATTACAAATTACATAGACTATCACTATTACATAGAGAGGGTAAAATGGGAAACAAACCAAAAGTGACAAGAGTCAAAAGGTAAAAGGGACGAGAAGAGTGAGCATTAGGCGCATGAGGCGATTTGCGGGTTGCAAAATTTCCACATTACAGCACCTTCTTCTCTTTAAGTTTCTTCTTCTCTTTTCTTTTGGTTTCTGACCTACAGCTTTGAGTTCGACTCAAATTCTTCATGCTTGGATCGACTCAACAATTTTGGCATAATTAGCTTGCAAAAACTATAAAATTAGCCAAAAAATGCGTTCAGTAGAATAACAGGGACCTTAATCTGCAAATCGGGTTAATTACACTGATTAGTACATAAAAAGTGCTCAAAACCTGCAATAAACAGGGTTCAAAATAGCACTTTTTGAGCACTAATCACAATGCGATGCAACTATCGAATCCAGTGCTATCAATTGTTGATTTGTGCACTATCACTGGGTTATCATCTCATGATACGTGTACATCTTATGTATATTGACTGACTCGTCTCTATCCAGCATCAACCTTAGGGTTAGCCCGACAAGCTAATGAAGTCTAGTTAAGGCCAGCCTGTCGGGAAAACTCTTTTCCATGGATAGAACATGCTCTTGTGGAGAGGCTTGGGGTTAGCCAATGACCTCAGTCTCTAAAGGAACTCGTTCACACCATATTAGTGGAAGGCGTTAGCCTTAATATTAATAATGGAGGGGTTCCTCTTAGGTTAAGTCTCATCCCCTTTCATTAGCATGCATTATCCATTCATCTCATGAAATTATAAGGATAGATTACTCTAAGCTATATGGCATGATTATGGGCCTCCCCAAATGGAAATTCCATGAGCCATAATGGAATTGACTAGGTCAAACCTAGGGATATGCATCATTATTACAACCCTTTAAAATTAAAAACAAATTTACAATCTTCAAGGTCTTCTTTCTTGGTTCCTTCTCCACATAGCTTTCTCATTTTGCATCTTCACCAACTTATCCTAATCCTGTGTAATCTAATCACATACATTTAATAAGAATAACCTCAAGTTACATTTGAGGGGGATTTAGATGAGGAAGGAAATTACATAGAGAATTTAGAGAGAGGCAGGGACACCAGGCCTATCTGTCAAAGAAATAATAATCAAATGTAGTATGCTCGATCACCATTGGGCAAAGTCCATAATCTCCATAATGCTAGCTTATACACCTTAAACATGCATTCTCACAACATGATCCATCAAAAGTTGAAAATGGTGTACACATGATTTCAAAAGCAAATTAAAGGTTTTTCAACGCTTGAAATAAAATTGATCCATTTTGTTTTGTTTAACATTTGAACAATGACCTCAATTCCACACTTGAACTAAAAATTGTCCTACATTCTTTTCATTCAACATTTAACAAATAATCCCTTTATTCAACACTTGAATCATGAACCCGATTCAACTTCTTGAATCATAAACCCTATTTAACCTGGAGTGGTTCAACACCTTGAACCATTATTCGATTCAACACTTGAACCGTAATTTTCCAAGGGCGTTTGTGTGAAATTCTCTCTTAAGTAATTTCAACATGGTTTCGAAATCCATGATTCCTAGAAATTTTAAATTTGAGGCAGCTTCGATTTAACTGCACATTTTCTATTTCAAACACATAAGAGTAGAGTGTTCGAAACTTGTGCAAAACCATACAAGAAAGGAATTGAACAAGGCATCAGCAGTCCTTAACGTCGTAAAGTGTCAAGCGATGTCGTCACATCGTCACGTTGGAATGTCACGATGTTGTGAGGGTTCAAAACCCATTGTCGCCTTCACATCGCGACATTAGCACGTCCTTACGTGATGACGTCACCACGTCGCGACGTTAGGAAAAGTCACAACGTCACCACATCGCGACGTTGGAACGTCGTGACGTTGGAATGTCATGACGTTGGGAGTGTTTGACTCAAACGTCATGTCAAGTCAATTCACATCACATCAAGTCATGTCACGTCGCATCACGTCAAGTTGCAACATCAAAACATCAAGATGTTGGAACGTCACGACATTCTAGGTTTGGATGAACAAGCGTCATAGCGTTCTTTGGAAATTTAAGAACAGCGTCGTGGCGTTGAAACGCAGGCTATTCGCGACGTTCTTTGGGTTTTCTAGCGACGAGAAATATGCAAAAATCCAATCTTTGGGACTTTTACACACTTCCAAGTTGTTCCTTCTTCATATTAACCATCCTAGATCATCTCATGACCATATATATAAAGAACAACACTGGATCTAAACCTTTTCATACCAAAAATCTCATTTTCGAAACTTTTGAAAACATGGGTACCATAAACCGAAAACTCTCAACAATAAACCGATTTTGATGCACACAAGGTTGCTCTGATACCACTAAAGGGTTTCATGGGTGGCAACACTTGCCAGTAGCAGCGAAAATAAAAAAAAATCCCTACAAAAACCCATCCAAGGACCCCTAGTAGCATCAAAACCGGTTCTACAACAAAGAGAAGGGTGTAGGATTACCTTGTGTCGGTTCAGAAGCAGAGCTGAGTGGTCGGCGGCTTTAGGCAAGGCAGACGAGTTTTAGGTTCGCCTCTAACGGTATCCACACGAAGAGTGGAGCCGACAACCTCCAAGGCAACGATCTCAGGAATGGTCCCAGTGCTAGCCAAGACTCGATCTGAAGAGGAAGCCAAAACCCGGTCTCTCAAGCTCTAGAACACCTTCTTGGATATGAGAGCACAAACTTGGCCTTTTCTCATGGACTCTCTCTTGTCTCAAAAGAGAATCATCTTCTTTAAGGTTTCCATAAGGTTCCTTATATAGGAAAACCCTATCTTGTGAAATGACCAAAATACCCTCACTCTAAGTGATGATGAGTTCTGCGCATCCCCATGCGTTATGTGATTCTCCACAGACTGGCCAGAGTGGCCAGAACCTATTGTCTCTCTAAGTGGATTCGAACAGGGGATTCCACTAATCCCGTGAAATTTCATTCATGAGAATTAACTCCCTCATATTTATATCACATCCAAATCCGTTTTATATCAACCCCACACTCTTCTAAGTGTGTGACCCATTAGGTTCTGGTTGTGTTTGCCACTTGATTCAACCATTGAATTAAGAAAGTGAATTGGTATCCTAGCGACACATCGCTGACCCCGATGGGCCGGAAGTCGGTGGTGTGCATACCCTTCCCATAGACAAATATCGCTGGTCGTCCCTTTCACCAAACTATACCCTACTTGGTTCGAGCATGGATAATGTATGGCTCCCAGCTAGGCGGCTGTACCACACACAGCCCAGTGATATTTGTCATGTCCCCAGGATTCGTCGCTCGGTGTTATGCACTTAGAAGACCTCCTCAAAGACATTCTCACTGCGGCTTGAGAGATTCCCAAGTAATGATTCCGACAAGAGTCCTTAGGTATACTCTCCCTTTATTGGGAGTGTCGAATCCTTTGTTAGCTACTCAATTACCTCTGAACACCTCAAACTATACCCAGTCCTCATCCAATGAGCAACCATGGATTAAGGTCAAAGTACAGGATCAACATCTAAGATATCCTTTACTTTACCTTAAATCTGAGATACTTGCATCATTACTATGATAGGAACAATCATCTACATTTAAATAGATGAATCCATATGATTGCCTCATTATAAGTCTTCGATGTACTATACGTTGTGAGCATAGTGGTAAATATTCACTTAACTTGTTCGTGACGAAAGGACATATACAGGTATGACATTATTGCAAGGACTATTATCTAATCCCTAGGCAACGGCGCCAAAGCTTGTTAAACTCTTTGTTGATGGATCAAAACACATATACAAATTTACAACGTTATTAAGTTATTATACAATCTGACAATAATGCCATGAAACTTGTTTGTTGTGTTCACTTATCTATTATGCAGATTTAAAAATTAGTTTCCTTAGAGTAAATCATTTTCTTCTGGTTTTGATCCAGGGATCTTTAAGTGTCTGGTCGAACAAGTAGTAAATTGGATTTAAGTCGGATATCGTTACCCACGGAGATCTCAAGAATTCTCAATCTTACCTGACTACTCAAACTCACATACTATTTGGACTTTGTTAAATGATTGGAAATATTCTTAACAACCCTTAAAATAAGAAAAACTAAGAAAAGTGACTTAATAACAAAATGAATTAAAATTGAAAATCTAAAATAACAAATTCGGCCCGATCGATTTATGTACTTTTAAAGGGAGCATTGAAAATACGCTGTTGGCCAAACATCAGTTCTACTTGAATACTCTTGTAACTGCTTCATGAACTCTGATTTAAAACACCTGTCAAGGGAATGAGATGATGCGAGATAAGATCTCCTTACGGCATTGTTCATCATCTAATCTTCTCGATTCTTTCGAAGGCAGTTAGATAACTACTTTAATCACAGGTTGCCTTGTTACGGATATTTTCTTTCAATACTTCATACCCGAACATGGTGTTGTAAACCTTAAGCTCCTAAGACATGGAGGTATAGCATGGTTTACACTTTACTAATTTCTCTTCCTCAAAAAATTGGGCAGTTCATCCCTTTCCTTGATTTACAGATCCTTGCTAACACCGGAGTTGAACTTACTTGTTGAATCGAGGTGGACTCTACCTTGTTTTTAAATTGATAAGTCATTGACTCTCTCGGTTTCAAGTGAGAAAGGTTATCGATTAAAATTCCTGGAAACTCATTGGATCTAATATCAGGTTTTGCATATGAAATTGTTCACTACTCTCAGGAATGCCTTCTCTGTGTCACTCAGAGGGCCTCCTGGAAATCAGAGCATGAAACAATCCTATTACGGGTATAGGACACTGATCTTGAGTATCAGTTCGGAATAATCGGAACCGACAAATAGATTTATAAACTGAAGTTCGGTAACCGATAAATTTCTACAAAGAAAGATAAATTCTAACCCTTGAGTCTATTCAATGGAAAATTGGGTTTCTAAATTACTTTACTATAATAGCTACGTCCAGAGAACAACTATATCGAGCTGAAATCCGATTCAAATTTATGCAGAATTCGATGAATCCATACATTAATTTGAAAGAAATTGAATTCTGCATTCAGCTTTTACTTTAACAGCTAACTTCCAGATCCAAAATGTGAAGAAATAACAATCTAATCTAAAAACAACAAAACAAAGGAAAAGAAAAAGAAAATTAAAATACATGAGCCTTAGGCTACCCGGATCGTTCACGAAGCGTAAGAATTTGCTTTCCTTCGATGGCAGAAATTTGCTTATTTATAGGAGTTACGAGTTTGGGCCCTAAATTGAATGCCCTCTTTGTGGATTTGATTAAGCGGCCCGTTTAGTTTGTTAATATCGCGACCTTGATTCTTTGTCATGACATCGATTATCTAAGTGATCGCATAAACATATGTGGGTCACGACATGCCTTTAGCATCCCTTGTTTCTTCCTTTGTCGCGACCTTGAGTCGTTGTCGCGACCTCAGTTGTCTCAGCATACGTCGCAGAAGCTTTTATGTGGTCGCGACATCAGTTGTTCAGCATACGTCGCAGAAGCTTATATGTTGTCGCGACATCAGTTGTCTCAGCATACGTCGCAGAAGCTTATATGTTGTCGCGACATCAGTTGTCTCATCTGTCAGCGAGAAACATATGTTGTCGCGACATCGATTTGTTCGACTATCGTCGCGAAGCTTATATGTTATCGCGACATCGGTTGTCTCAGCGGCTCGTCCATTCTTCCCGAAGGTTCTTCCTACGGTCGACCTCTAAATGATGTATGACAATTCCTGCAAGTTGTCACGATACCCACAAGGAATAATTCACGATTGATTGATGTCGCGACCTCTTCTAAATGTCGACTTGATGTCGATCTCTTGAAAATCTTATGTTGCGACTTATTCGTGTCCGCGACGCCATGTCTTGCTACGGCCTTCAATTCTTTCGCGACCTCGAAATGGTGTCGTGACATTATGTCTTGTTCTTCATAAATTTATGTTGCGGCTTGGGTTTACATTTGCGACACGCTTTCGTTACGCGCTAATTTCCCTTATGTCGCGGCCCCGGGCTTTGTGGTTGCGACCTAGATGCTTCGATCTTCATTTTTGTCTGGCGTCCGCGACATGGTCTTTTCTTCTGGTACACCTCTGTTGCGACATCATTCGAACCGGTCGTGTTATTCTGCTCAGCAATTTACGCTCCTTCTCTTTGCAATATCCACTGTTTCTCTTGAATTTCCTCTTTGCATAGCAATTTGGTAGGATTATTCCACATTTACGCATACTCATCGGTCCTTTTAGATAGAAATCAATCGGAAAAATGGGCGAAAGAAAGATTTGTTTGTCCTCAAACAAAAGGACATTTACATTTTGATTTGCGGTTGCAGCAATTTAATTGAAATACTAGGAATTGCATTCTTTTACGTATCTAACGAGTCGGATGAGGTTAGTCTACACTCAATCAGATGTACAAAACTAAATTGTTGAATTTGTTTTATAAGCAGAGTATAGTCGATTGATCCTGGCGAAAAAAATAAGTTGGTCTTCTTCCTCTTTTCTTGATGAATTGATTAGCCCTCTGAAGTCCTTCAGTTTTTGATCCTTTCAAGATTTCAAATTTCATGTATTGTTCATATTGATCTCCACTAATGTAAGGTAATTCCCGACCTTGGAGATCAATCGAGTCTTTTAGGTTTTGTAATGTCGAGGCTTGGGTCTTTGGTGGGATGGATGGAACTTTTTAGGTTAAGATTACCCAGACCCCTTCTCCTTTCTTACTTAACTGCTGCCCTTCTTTTCCTTGCAATTTCTTTATTTGTTTCCCCCAAACTTCATCTTTGGGGTATCTCCTTGATTTCTTCTTTTCATTCCCGTTTCTCATTTGTACTTCACCTTTGTTGGAACTTTTCTGTCTGCATTAAAAATGAATTACGTATTACGTCTTTTAGGCTTTCACTCTTAGCGAACTTTGGGTTAGTAGCTCCATACCAGTTAGCATTAGGGTACTAGGTGTTGAAACACCCCTAAGAACTTAATTGTTCGAGAGTTAGGCCATAAGACAAAACTTCTTCCTTTAAGCTTTCTTTTCTGTTGTATCTTCCTACTTTAGATCTTTCTCTATTCACCCCTTTCTGTATTTTCTCCTTTAGTTTCCCAAAAAAAATACATACTCCCCCGAACTTTATCTCTTCCTCCTTTGTATTTTGGGTAATCAGAGGTTCTTTACTGGAGGATTAATTATCTAAGATGGCTTGGGATTTCCAATGGCTTGTTTTGAAGATAAGGATTGTTTTGGCTCAAATTCAGGAACTAAGGTGCATGTGACATATAAATAAGGGTGGCTAGAATGGCTTAAAGCTGGATGGCTGCGTATTTCTTGTTAGTTTATCACTGGTTCGCCTTGATCAATAATCTAACAAGTTACAGAATTCGGTTTGATTAAAGCGCGAGAGCTAACCCAAGGATGTCCTTGACTCATTCGGTGATGAGGAGTTACATGATTTAAGGAGTTCTGGGTTCTTTGGTTTCTGTTTATACTTCAAACTCAAAAATATATTTTGCTCCTTAGTTGAGCTTTCCTTTATCTTCTTGGACTCATAAGGCTAAATTCAAGTCAATTATACAATTTGTGTTTCAATTCAATTATATATCATGCCCTTGATACGCAATTCTTTGTGTTTGACTTATCTTCTAGTCAAACTACTTCAACTAGCTCAGATTATGATATGAAAGCATTTTCATTCTTGAACTAAATCCTAATGTTATTCTCCTAACAATTCAAGCAAAAATTAACAATACAATCTAACTGCAAGCAACATCAAACATTTCCTTTTTAACAAATTTTCTTATTTTATTCATGAAATGATGCAAAAGTTAAGAATAACAATCAGGAAGAGAGGAAGAGAGGAAGATAAGGATAAATCAATGGGAAGATTTATTTTTTTCTTTTTGGGGGAGGAGCAAAGATGTTGGGAGGATCCAGATCAAGGGTAGCCAAATTAGGATTGAATTTAGGGGCTTCATTTCAGGTTCTCTTCTTCTTCTTGTCATTCTCCTCTCTACCTCTGTTCTTCAAGGATCAGATTCGTTAGTGAGATCAACCTTTTTGTTCGAGGATCATCTTGTCTTTTCCCCAATGTGTTCATCGTGTTCTCGTTTCGGTCGTGACTTCTAAGAATTTGGAAAGATTATTATTGATCGAATCCAGTTACAAACGAACTTTTCTTATGAAGGCATCTTTGTCATCAAGCTCTTTATCTCTTTCCTTCATCCTCTTCTCTAAGTCCTTGAACATTGACGTAGCAAAGGAATTTGAATCCCTTGATCTGCTCCATAGTTTGAAGCTGCTTGATCGAGTCCTTTCTTTATGATTGTTAGGGTTGAGAATCGCAGTCCATGCGATTGTTATGCAAATGACTCATGGCTCAATTGCAGCTGTGATCGATCGTGATCTCTTCCTCCATTTCCTTCTTGAATTTTCTCGATGCTCAGGATCCTTCATCTGCTCTTCCCTTACTGTTCATTTCTTCTTCCATTCTTTGATCTCTTCTTTTTCGTTCCGATTCATACCGCGCCACTCTCTGAATTTTTGTTGGATGTTCCATTCCCTTTCCCTTTCTTCCATTCTCTTCTGAATGGAACTGAGCATCTCCATTATTTGATCATTCCCCTGAGCTCCCCTAGAGCTTTCACCAGGTTCTCGGAAATCTCGTTCCCTGATAAAGAGAGTCACAAGGCCGAAATTTATGTGGCTTCTATCATCTTGCTCTCCGTCCCTCGCAAACATAAAGGTGTTCTCTTCTCGATGTGCTTCCCGCTCTTCTTCTTGATCTACAACCGTAAGAGTGTCCTCTTTCTCGTCTCGCATTCTCATTTTCTTCTCTTGAATCTTTCTTCATTATAACTCTCTTTTCTTTGATTCCAGTTCCCTTTGCTTACTCCGTCGTAGCACGGTGAAACCTTAGGGCATTCTTCTTCTTTCTTCCCAAGTTCCTTTCACACCAGCCCCTCAAACATACTCTCGTGATAGTCACGGGCGAGCGATCAAACCCCTTTATCTCCTCGCTGTTTGAAACCGGTTGAACTTCGATGGTTCCGACTTGCATTCTCCTCGTTGGTTCCCGACTCTAACTTCCCTTCCTGCCGAGTATATTCTTCCATGATCTCGCTTAGATTTGGGACGAGGTCGACTGCATCTACCATTCGAGAAAATAGGAATGTTTTTACGAAGAATTTTGGATCTAGGGTTTGCAAGAATTGAAAAACCAGAGAGTAGGCGAAGATGAAGAGTTGTCTTTGCTTCAAGGAATGAAATAGTGATGGAGGGAATTTCACAACTTTTGCAATTCAATCATTATTGTGGACTCTTTTTTACATCATTTAATTGCGCTTGTCGCGACTTAAATTTCAGTCGCACTGTGTGTCAGCCATTAAATAAAGGGCAGATTTAAAGTTGCCCCGCTGCACATTTTCTCTTATGTCGCGACTTATTATTGTTTGTCGCAACATCAATAAGTTGTGGGAGGACAATATATCATCAGGTTGCGACATCTGGCATGTCTACCCCCTTTTGGTCAACAAGTAATTCATGACATGGTTGAGTTGTCGCGACCTTCAATACTCTTTTGAAGAAATTGTTCTTGTCGCGACCTCAAATGGTGTCGCGACATCAAACGTTCTGTCACGACATAACTTTTCTCGTCACACTGGTTCTGTTCCTCCTTAGCACTTACTGTTGCAACCAAATAAAGTAATTTTGATGATCTAGTCGCGACTTTAGTCCAGACTTCTGCCCTAAATTTGATGATCGCACAGCCTTCGTTAGAGACTCCTTATTAATTTAGCAAATCCTTAACATCCAAGAAAGTACTCCCAAACAGCAATTCAAGCATGCATTCTATTTATTTTCCACATAATTTGTTTAGGGAGAAAAATACTCCCCTTTTTCAAGTCGCCCTATCCTGTGAAGCGCTGGAGCCGTCCTAGAGTTGGTTCCTTCTCACCTGAGCCTTGCAATTCTGCATAAGCACACTGTAACAATTTCAAAAAGGGTTTAATTGATCAAATACTAACTTAGCAAGTCCTTACAAATCATTACAAAAATTAAAAAAATCAAATCAAGTAATTAAAAAAAATCAAAATCTATATAAAGTTAGCAAAATCTATATGGGTTACTCCACGAATCGCTTCCGTTTTGAGTCCCGATGGACTAGCCGTTTTAGTTTTCTCTCCTCAATTCACCAACTGGAGTCTTCCTTTTCTTTCTCCCCGCCGAGATAAGGCTTCGCCTTGACCATTAACTCAATTCTTCCCCAAAGATCGCCCGAGTGTTATCGCCCAAAGGTACTGACACCATCAGATATGGTCCACTCCATTTTGATTTTAACTTCCCCGAAATAATCTCAATCTGAGTTAAACAGTTGGTAACTCGATCCCCGCTCGAACTTCTTTCCTCTAACTTTGATCATGCCATCTCTTTCTGTCTCGCCCTTGTATATTCTAGCATTATCATAGGCTTCGCTTTCGCTCTCTTTCTAGTTCATTCAATTGGCGCCCCTCTTCCTTGCAATTTTGAAATCGAAGTCCAACTTCTTGATGGCCCATGGCTTTTGTATTCCGCCAAGAGGAGGTGACATGGTTCGCTAAAGACTACTTATGGGGACATCCCAATGGGAGTTGGTGAATGTCGTCCCGTAAGCCCAAAGTGCATCATCAAGTTTGGAAGACCAATCTTCCCGCTTGAATTTACGCCTTCCAGATCCTTTAATCTCCCTACTGAAATTTCGCTTGTCCATTAGTCCAAAGATAAGCCAGCTCATTATATGTTCGATCCCATACCGCCATGAGCTTACAACATTTTGTTTGTAAAGTGGTTTCCCCCATCACTAATGACAACCCTGGTGTTCCGACCGTCAAAATGTTCCTTTGCAAGAAACTCACTTAACAGAAAGAAGGCTATTCTTCATAAGCTATTACTTCCCACCACTGACACATAATCCACCGCGCCAGCATGTACAAGTTTCCAAATGATGGTGGGATGGGTCCCATAAAATCTATTCCCCATACATCAAAAATTTGCACCACCAATATGCCTTGCAGGGGAATTTTGTTTCTTCTGCTGATATTTCCAATATTTTGGCATCTATCACATAATTTGACCATTCAACACAGTCTCTAAAGATAAGGCCACAAAACTGCATTTAGATCTGATGACTGCATCTGCAAAATGCCTCATATGGTGATGCATGGCATTCATTTAAAATTTTGCATTGTTCACTTTCCGCACACATCTTCTTATAATCATGTCAAGACTCTTTAAATAGCAAATGGGTCATCCCGCATGTAATACCCGCCGGCCGCTTTGAGCTTTCTTCCGCTGGTAGCTGAATTCCGGAGGCACTATTCCACAAGCCAAGTAATTCACGATATCAGCATACCATGGGGAGTTGGAATGACAATTTAAACAATAGCTTGATCATCCGGAAAATTGCGACTCGCCTCCTTCTACTTTATTTTTCTACTGACAAGTGATCAGCTATCACATTGTCGCAACCCTTTCATTCAATTTCCAAATCAAACTCTTTGTAGTAACAACACCCACCTTATCACTGGCTTACTTCCTTTTCGACATCGATATCTGACACGCACGGTCGTGAATGATAATATGGATCCCAAAATGTATGGCCTGAATTTCTCACAAGCAAAAACTATGGCTAGCATTTTCAGTAGTTGAATAGTTTTCTTGGGCTTCATTGAAGGTTCTGCTAGCATAGTATATGGCTCTGAATATCTTCTCTTTTCTTTGCCCCAATACAGCTCCCATTACGAAATCACTGGCATCACACATTATTCCGAATCCCTGATCCCATTCTGGTGCAGCTATGATAGGTGCTTGAACTAATCTGATCTTGATTTCTTCAAAGGCTAAGTTTTTATGTGAGTCATCAAAATTAAACTCCGGTGTCTTTCTCCGCACCAGATAATGGTCTGCTATTTTTGAAGTCTTTGATGAATCTCCTATAGAATCAAAGATGTCCCAAGAAAACCTCTTATCCCTTTTATCAGTTGTGGGCGAAAGTAAGAGTCTTGATAATCCAACCTTGCTTGGTCTACTTCTAGTCCTGTAGCATAAATTTCCACATCAAGAATAACATCTTCTGCTACTCATGAAACGGCACTTCTTTCCCAATTTAATGCTAGCCGCTTGTCCTTACATCTTGGAAGGCTAATCGCTTCTAGGTTGGTTTAGACAATGCTCAAACCTAATCCATACCTAGTCATCCATAAAAACTCCATGACCTCCTCAACCAAATACAGAACATCACTTGGACATCATACACCTCCTAAAAAGAGTATCAGACAACCCAAATGGCATCCTTCCGAAGGCAAGGCCATAAGGGCATGTGAATGTGGTTTTCCCGGGTCCTCCAGGTGCAATGGCAACTGTTATAGCCTAATATCCATCTAGGAAACAAAAATGTGTAGGGTGTCTCATAACTCCGCCCAACATCCGATCGAAGGGCAATCTGAAATGATCCTTCCCGGTTGCCGTGTTCACTTCCAGACCATACATACTTCCATCCCGTCATCGCCGCTCTGCTGAACCACCCATTTTTTTTTTCTATCAATCGCTGAACCTCCTTTCTTGGGAACCACATGGACTGGGCTAACCCAAGGACTGTCTGAGATTGCATATATAAAACCAAGGATTCAACCATTCGAAAGCACTTCCCTTCTTACTACTTTTCTACGACCGGGTTCGGGCCTTCTTTGATGTTCAACTCCGATGGTTTTGTATTTCTCCAAGATTATTTTGTGCATGCATATTGACCGACCGATAATTCTTTAACTATCTATGGACCAAGTAATCGACCGATAATTCTTCAAAATTTTCAAGAAATTTCGTCAAAGATCACCGAGTCTAGCAGATAATCACTCCGGCTTACTTTGAGTAGCCCAAGTAAGCATACTTCAAAATGACTTGGCAACTCTTTAAAACTAGCCCTTTCAGACTGGTTCCTTTGATGAAATTCCTTCTCTTCATTATTTTCTCCATCGGCCCATGCCGTTTTAAGACTCAATACCTTTTCAGACAAGCAGTAACCGATAAAGTAAAATTAAGAATTAACATCATCAAGATACTAGAAATTCATCTCATTTTCATTGATAGGAAGTTGAGCATTACAATCATAATAACAATCAGAGTTGTTGAGATAGACATCATCTACTAACGATAATCTTCCCTATCTGCAAGGCTCAAATTCTTCAAAGTTTGGAGCATTGAAGTCACCGTTTCTTCTCCAACCCTCGAGGAGTGAGAACTCCTTTCACATATCTATTAAAGCAAACAGCTAGGAATGGCCTCTTCCTAATGTACAGAGGGGACTTGTGAATCTTCTTCCATGTCCAAAGATGATTAAAGCTTCCATGTGAAAAACAAATTTCCCCACCTTAACAAGAACATCTTCAATGACTCCTTCAGGTTTTGCCATTGTTCTATCTGCCATTTGGAGAGTAACAGTAGTGGAAGTAAGCTCCCCCAAACTTAATTTCCTTGCAACAAATAATGGCATTAAGTTAATACTTGCACCGGAGTCACAAAGAGCCTTTTTAATTTCAAATCCTCCAATGGTGCAAGGAATGGTGAAACTTCCTGGGTCTTTCATCTTCTCTGGCAAATTCTTCTTTTATCACCGCACTCAAGAGCAAATGATTCACTACTCCTTCCTCTGCAATTCTTCTCTTCTTGCTTAAAATTTCATTCAAGAATTTGGCATAAAGTGGCATTTGAGTTACCACTTTTGTGAATGGCATACTTATCTCCAACTTTTAGAAAGTTTTCAAAAACTTTGCGAACTGCTCCTCTATCCTTGACTTTTTGCAAATTTCAAGGAAATGGAACCGCAGTGCATAGAGTTCCCCCGAGCTTTTTCTGCTTCTTTTCTTCTTCTTGTCAGCCGCTTCTTTCTTCCTTTCTTCTCTCTCGTGACTCAAGATTTTCCAGATCTCTTCTCCTTGTCACTTCAACTTTCTCTCCTCGACTTTTCCTTCTAATTCTTTCCACTTCTAAGCCGCACACCCATGCGCCTGATTGTCTTCGTGTCACTGGAAAGCATCTTTAATTTGATTCCCGCAGGTTAGGCCGCTTCCCTATTTATGCTTTCTGCCCTCGAGAGAGGTATCAGCGGTTGTCCTAGTAATTTTGAGAATTGGTTTTTGAAGCTTCCAATCTCCGCAAACCTTTGTTCATGAAGTTAATGTTTTTTATTTTCCTCTTACGAACCCACATGACTGTCTTCAAAGGTCTGAGTCCTTTTGACTCTCGATATCTATTTCGCCTCTCCCCGTTGTCGCCGCAGAACTCGTGGAGCACACCACAAAGTTTCTCGCGACGCCTCAGGACGTGTCAAATTCTCCAAACAAGAGAAATTCTCATGGTTCCCACGTCGGGGTATAATGGGCTGCTGTGTCAGTTAGGCTTGAAACATATGTTTCTTGCTCGCTCAAATAGTTAGCCTCTCCACTTCATAGGAACCCTTCGCGCCCTCAAAGATTATTTAATTTTCCTTCTCTTTCCACTGCTCCTATCTCATTTGCAGAGTGCATTCTTTTATCCAAATTGATGCATCATCACATCCAAATGGCCTATGGCGTATGATTCTGTTCAATTAATCATTCCATTTCCTGTCACGCCCCCGAGGATTTAAAGGAGGTCCTATGTTGCACCTAGCAAGATCCTCGATCACTGCCTCATTTCTTCCGCTCTTCTTCTTCTCGAATGTCTGGCCATTAAGTCGATCTATTATACCTTTGAGGTATAATCTGCGGAGTGGTGAAGATGTCCATTTGTGGTTCGTGTCTATCCCATGGGACATCTCTTCAAGAAATTCTCAGATTCTCCTACAAAGGTACATACTCTCATCCTCCTCCCCGTTTGAAAGTAGTAATTTCCTCTTCTGCCTCTGTGGCGAGGGATGGAGGAAAGAATCTCGCCTGTGCAAGCTTCCACGCCTCTTCCTATGTATTACTGCATCCATATGGTAGTGAGTCAAACCATGATGCATTTATATTCCTTAAAGAGAGAATGGAACAACTGCACGAATAACTCGTTTCACACCATTCAATTTAATCAGATGGCTATTCTCGAAACCGTCCCAAGTGTCACTGATCTTCGCGAGGGGTGACTGCGAATTGGTTCTCGTTTGAACCATGGTGATCGTGGTTGGCTTGAAGCCTTAAAATTGTTAGCATCAATCGGCCGCCTCGAGTATTCATCTTCGATCACCGGGTTCTAGAAGTCTCCATGTCTCGCTTCGATGTACTTCATTCGACCGTTAACTCCCCTCGATCAATCTTTCGCCGCCATTTCTCGCTATTTCATTCTTAACCTTTCTAGCCCTCTCTTAGTGTTCTTTTTCATCTCTCTGTCTAGTGGCAATGCACTACCCTCGCTTCCCGTGCATGAATTAACTCCTAAATTATAATATACCGAGATCAAATGAGCCGTGATACCATCAATTGTATTTAACATGAAAAGCTCATGAAAATTCTGCAGGGGCTTACAACTATCAGCTGTTGAATCATATATTTGCATATTTTCTATTTTCTTTTTTTAAATTATGTCCAAATTAGTATTTCGCTTTTTGGTCTGAATATTGATTCACCAAATTCTTTCGATCCCCGGCAACGGTGCCAAAAACTTGTTCGTGACCGAAGGACATATACAAATTTATGACATTATTACCAAAGGACTATTATCTAATCCCCGGCAACGGCGCCAAAAACTTGTTCGCCTCTTTTCAAAGATAATCAAAACGACATATATAAATTACAACGTTATTACCCAAGGATTATTATCTAATCCCCAATAATGCCATATAAACTTGTTTGTTGTGTTCCTATCTATTGTACCGATTTAAAGTGGTTTCCTTAAGAGAAAATCATTTCTTTCCGGTTTTGATCCGTGATGTCATAAGTGTACGTGGCTCCATCAAGTAGTAAATCGATTTAAGTACGTATATCGTGACCCATGTAGATCTCAAGAATTCTCAATCTACCACCCTCGACTCCATTCAAACTCTATACTATTTGGACTTTGATAGGCAATTGAAATATTCTTAGCAAACCTTAAAATAATAAAAACTAAGAAAAGTGACTTAATAACAAAATGAATTAAAATTGAAAATCTAAAATAATAAATTCAGACTGATCAGTTATCTTTTAAACGGAGCATTGAAAATACTGCTATTGTGAAACATCAATTCCTGCAGAATACTCTGTAACTTTGCTTCATGAACTGGCGATTAAAACCCGGTCCAAGGAATAGATAGTGATGGATCTCTCATTTAAGATCGTGTCTCATCACTAATCTTCTCCATTCTTTGAAAGACAGGATTAGATAACTACTTTTAACTTGGTCATTTTGTTCCTCGATATTTTTCTTTTCAATACTTCATACCTGTAATATGGATCTGTAAACCTTAGCTCCAAGCACATAGGTATAGCATGGGTTTACACTCCCATCGGTTTCTCTTCCTCAAAATTGGACGCTAACTTTTCCTGATTAGATCCTGCTAACACGGGATCGAACTTCACTGCTCGAATCTAGTGGACTCTCCGCTGCCTCAAATTGATAAGGTCCAACTCCTCCCCTAGCTTCAAGTGAGAAGAAGATTTATCGATTAAAATTCACAGAGCTCATTAGATCCCCAATAAGGTTCGCATACCTTAGAGAAATTGTTCACTACTCTGTGAATGCCTTCTCTCCGTGTCACTTGAGGTGGCCTGAAATCGAGCATGAAACAATCCTATTGGTGTATAGGACACCATCTTGCACGCATTCATCATTCAACTTGCAATAGATTTATAAACTTGTCTCCGAGCTTCCGATAAATTTCTACAGGAAAGATAAATTCTAACAACAGAGTCTATTCAATGGAAGCTGGGTTTCTAAATTACTTTACTACAATGGCTTTATGATCAAGAGAACCACTGTATATCGAAAACTGGAAATCTGAATTCCAAAATTTGTCTGGAATTCAGACAATCCAGATAGTAATTTGAAAGAAATTGAATTATGCATTCAGCTTCTACTTTAACAGCTAACTTCCAGATCCAAAATGTGAAGAAATAACAATCTAATCTAAAAACAACAAAACAAAGGAAAAGAAAAAGAGTACTAAACATGAGCCTTAAGCACCATCTCTATTCGAAAGCTACCAAGAGCCGCTCTTCGCAGGGTACCGCTTATTTATGTGGTTCTCAAGTCAGCCCTAACTTGAATGCGCCTCAGGATTTTTATTAATCGCCCATTTGTTGTGCCAATGTCGCTGACCCTCGACTTTGGTCGACATCAATTGTCTACATTGGTCGCAGTAGCTTATATGTAATTTACGCCTTAGCGCATCCCTTGCTCTTCCTTTGTCGCGACTCGAGTCGCTGTTTAATCTCTCGCCGCCACCTCAAAGATACGCCGCTAAGATTTTATGTGGTCGCTACATCGCTTGTTCAAGATACGCCGCAGAGCTATATGTTGTCGCATCACTGTCTCAAGATACGCCATTTGTTTATATGTTGTCGCGACATCATTGTCTCCAACATACGCCGCAAAGCTTGTTGTCGCGACATCGCTTGTTCAAAGATAATGTCGTGTGGTTTATATGTTGTCGCGACATCGCTTGTCTCAACACTTCATCCATCTCTTCCCAAAGAAGGTTCTTCCTCTGGTCACCAATTCCTCTAAATGATGTCACACCTTAATTCCTACAAGTTGTCTCGATACTCCACTTTAGGAATAATTCCGATTCAGACCGATGTCGCGACCTCTCTTAAATGTCGCGGAATTTCCAATGTTCACTTTGAATATCTTATGTTGCGACTTCGTTCACAGGTCACGACCCTCCATGTCTACTATCACCTTCAATTTACTTGAACCTCGAAATGGTGTCGCGACATTATGTCTTGTTCTTCATTAATTTATGGTCACTCGACTTGAGTTTCGCTATGACCGCCGTTTCGCTTCAATTTCCTTTATGTCGACCGAGCTTTGTATTGCGACTGATGTGATCTTCATTTCGCAAGGTCACACATCGTCTTTTCTCTTCCTCGTGCACCTCTCCCAAGGCGACATCATTCATCCAAATGTGTTATTCCCGCCACCACTTTCTACTCCTTCTACCACATCCTCTTTCGAATTTCCGCCGTACAGCGCTTTGGTGAGTAATTCCACATTTGTGCATATAATCACTCTTGGAGCAGAAATCAAATCTAAAATGGACTGGAAAATGGATGACTTTTAAGTCATCACTACTCTTAGCAAGCATCCACGCCACGTCGATCAACCGATCACGCTTATAAGATCTACCGCCGATCCAATCAAGGAGTATGATATAAAGAATCGTCCGATCACACGTCCAGCCTTTGATCCTATGACTAGATAATTTAGACACTAACATAATTTCACATGATAGGAATCTTATTATCATGATCCCTTCATGATTTCCTTCATGCTATGTTATGTATCATGGACTTCATTAATTCGATTAAAGATCTATATCAATTCAACGTATGAATACCGAATTAACGAAGAAGCCTGATATATTAAATAATATGTCATGTGTACAATAAGTGTTAATGGCGATTGCATTTAGAGCACTTCTCTAACAGAAGGAACAAACAGTGTCTGTAAATGCCCCACTGGTGCCTGAAACTGTGTTATCTCATAACTCTAGGATCCCTGCCTTTGGGGGCAATCCTGTCTCACATGTCTAAGCTGCTGACAATGGTAGCATATAATCGTCCCTGCCTAGCTAACACCTCTACCCTAGCCTTGGCCGATAGTCACACGATCGGAGCCCTCCCGAGGAATATAAGTCCTCTACTTTTCCTCGAGCTCAAGGTCGATCCTCCTTCTTCCTTTTCTAACTAGCACCCGCATCTCATATGCTTTGGGCATCATTAATCTCTCTCTCTATAGCCATAGTTGTGCTATCCATAAAGTCCATATTCTGTAGGAGAAGTCTCATAATCTTGCCCCGAATGGACAACTTCGGACCATCCTCAATTTTCGACTCGCCATATCCGTAATACATAATCATCCCGAAACGTGCTAACTCATGGAACTTAACCACGTATCTCGAGTAATCGTCAGCGGATCCCTCGTCTTAACTCGAGAAACTCCCAAGCCTTGCATACCGAGCCATGCCGGAAAAAACTTGATCATAAAGAGCTCGGTAACCGCTCATGTCACGGCCTCCCAATCCCTCGGAGGTTTTCACCCACCCCCACCATACTCCGATTCACCTCTAGCTGAAATGTAGCCGATCGGATTTGTGTCACACTCCGAGGTAACTCCATAGCCTCTAAAACTCCCCTCTCTACCTATCGAATCCAATGGTTAGCCACTCGCGTGTCCCATCCCCTCCGAGTAGTAGAGATGATGATGTGCCTCTAAACCCTCTGTGAGGTCACTCAGCCCTCCTGACCGCTTAGCCGCACTAGTCCTGAGGCAATGGTGGTAACACAACGAGACATGCCCACAAATGCCTACCGATCAAAGCCGAAGCAAGGGCTCCGCCGCCCATGGATCACCTCACGTCCGCACTCGACTTCACATCTACTCAAGTTAAGATATAAATTAGATCTTCTTTCATTTATCACAATAGTGTGCACAAACACTATTAAATAACCATTCCTATGTAATCATGCTTATTCGTTTTTCGAACCCTAAGGTTACGTTTGCTAACCCTAGTGTTCTTCAATTTCTATGCACATTCTATCATGCATATATTCACACAACCACCATACATCTCCTGTGGAACATATTAGAACACAAAAGCAATCAATGCACACAATGCAGTGTTCTACACCCATGCCTACTAATCCTAGGTATTTGTATACCTAACTCTCGATACTCAACTATGACAAGCCAATATCCAAAAACACTGGCGGATACCCCCACCCGAGCTCCTAGGCAATCCGCAACATAAGCCTCGGGAGTACTGTCGTGACGCCCCAACTCCGGGGTTTGCTGACACCTCACAACCCACGAAATATTCGCAAGGTCTCTGATGATCCGATGTACGCTGGTCAATCCTATTCACAGGGACTCATTTCTCTATGTTTTTCTTACAAACATATAAATTCTCATATTATTATACAAGAGTTTGATATACAAACCAAAATATATCAAAACAGATTGTCCCAATATATTTTACAAACATAGTGTTCAAGGCCACAACCTGGCCCTCTTCATACTCATATGGCCTACGAGCGCTGTCCTCATGTACCGAAGGGTGATCCCATGATGGGGTGAGAAAAGCTAGTAGATATATCTCCTACAAGGGCTACTCCCCACCTAAGTGCACATGCAATGCCAGTTACATAATCACACACCTGAATGCCTACATGTCATGAATAAGATGCAACCAATCATGACGCAATCCCAAGTCCTCACTGATTCCCTCACACATGCAGGTTTTTCAATGTCCCGTGCTCATTTTCATATCGGTTTGGTTCCAAAGGACAACTTTTGATCATCGCCATCGATTCCAAGCATTGTAGGGAGGCCCCGGGCAGTTCTGAAGTGAAGTGGGGCAACTGTGGAGACATTAGTATCGGTACCACACTAACTGGTACCGGTACCCACATGTAGTGAGATACAGTGGAGCTGTGGTACCGGTACCAAACTAGAGTGGTACCGATACCCAAGTGATGTTGGAGAACTAGTGGAGTTTTAGTACTGGTACAACACTAACTGGTACCGATACCAACATGCGATCTTTGCAAGATTTAAGAGGGATTTCGATCTTGGTGCAAGGGCACGCTCATCTTTTGATTCCCACTTTGAGATCACTAATGTGGATTGTATTTAAGCCCACTTTAGGGAAGAATTGGGGGAGTTCGGATTCTAGGGTTTTGGCTCTAACCTTTAGAGTTTTTCTCATATCTTTCTATGGTTTTCTAATGTGGAGAAGGTTAGTTTTTATGAGCTCAAGTTTTGAACAAATTTGTAATCTTTCGCCAAATGGTTTTATAACTTGGTATTCGTGGAGTGACTCTGCGTTTTTTATATCTCAACCTTGCAATTGAAGTATTATTTCTCAATTCACATTTACTATTAGTGTTCCAGCAATTACGAATCAATTCTCACTTTTAATGGAGTTCTAAACCTCCATGATAGTGTTTTAACGGTGGAAACTCACCTCCTTCAAGGTAACAACACTCAATCCCTCTCTTGTGCTTCAATGGGATTTGTAAGATATTAAACACTTGCTAAAATTATTATAAAACTTTAGTTTGGCATCTTCTTGACAATGTGTGAATGAGAGATTCTTAGTACATGTTGTGCTTGATCTCAAATGCAATCTAAGAGTCCAATCAAATCGTCTGAGCAAGTGTTTGATATCTTTCATTTATTCTTTGTCTTACAAAAAAGCTTGTGTTATATCCCCCATCACACTCATTCATCAATGGCCTTGGGGACAGAATGCAAGTGAGAGAAGGGTGTTACCTAGTTGGTGGAGAGCGAAAACCTCAAGATCCTATCATTCGCCCTTCTCGTTTTAAATAGTTTAAGTCAACCAGTTAACAAATCAATCAATCAAAACCCCCCAGATTTTACTTTATTTGCACATTCATTGGATAGCAATCGTTAAGAACCATCTAGGAAACCACTCCTTGTGGAAATGACCTATGGACTCCCACAGTATTATAATACTTGATGACATCAGTTCCTACGCTTGGGAATAATTTCAGCACACGAAATAGACGAAGCATTTTTGGCGCCGTTATCGGGGAGTGGGGAGCACTCTAGTTGATCAAAAGAGAGCTAGTGGTAATTTTCAATTGCATTGCAAATCTAGTACGTTCTCTACCTTTTGATTTTAATTCTTTTTGTAGATAATATAAGTGGATACCTATCCAGTTGGGGTAATATTGGTGCATGTCAATTTGGGCTCGTGACAAGCAACGCCGACTTGTAAGAGTTATACCTCAAAGACATCTTGACAATCCCACAATAAGACGTTTGTTTCAAGAGAACCCTAATTCTAAAATGGAACATCGTGGAAATCAACAAACTCATTTTAATCCAAATGACCAAGGGTTACCTAGTAACCCACAAAGACCCTATGAGCCTCCACATGACAAGTGAGATGGTGTTTGCATCGTCTAAGAACCCCGATGACAGAAGGAAGCCATTACCTCTACCAAAATCAATATCGAGCTCCCCCTGCCCCTTGGCCTAATGTGGAAAGGACCCTTCGAGAGAATCTGCAACCTCAATGAACCAAAACAAACTCATGTATTCGCCTACCAAGAGGCGTTAACCACCCCTTATGAAGTCAAGATGATCCGCTTTCCCGTATCAAGGGGCTCATCTCAAAACCCCTACCATTCATGAGAGATACTTCTAAGATGTCATGTTGTTTCCTTTCCACAGGATCGCCCATCCATATAATTTGTATGGTTTTATTCGCATTCTCTCTGAAGGAAAAGGCCAAAATATGGTTTCACTCTCTTGCTCCCAATTCAATTTTCACTTGGGAAGACATGAGAAATGAATTTTTGAAAAAATTCTTCCTTCCCGCACGTACTAATTCACTCACGCGAGCAATCTAAAATTTTCTGAAAAACTGGGTGAACCTTTTGCTATTGTATGGGAAAGATATAATGACCTCCTTCACTCTCTCCCTCATCATGGTTTGGATGTTTGATGAATTGTTGCATATTTTCACCAAGGACTTTCCCTAAATAACAAACAATACATCCAAATGATGTGTGCGAGGGAGTTCTATGAGAAAAGTGCTAGGAGGTCAGGCAATTTTTGATACACAGCCGAAAATGCTCGAACTTGGGAGACTAATACTCTCCCTAGATACCGCTAAAGGCATAGTACACCCACAGATGAGGAATACATCACTTAAGAGAGATTGATGACCATGTTAAAATAACCCAATTTGACCAGGGAAGTTAGAGTCATCGACCAAAAGTGAATGAGGCACTGTTGCATCTGGTACCTCCTGCCTAGGATCCAAGTATAGGAGTCATGCATCACTCATGACCCCATCATTCAACCATTAATCGGCTCAACCTCCTCAAGTCAAGGAAGGGAATCCAAATAGAGCAAGCTAATTCTCTTAATTACCAAAGGAAGCTCTTCAACTCTCCATACTCAAAACTTAGTAATCCAGGAGGGCACTAAGGCTAGAAGCATCGAGGAGGCCAAAACCATTTGCCAAATAACCAAGGCCAAAACTTTCAAAACCAAGGCTTTTCAATTCCAAACAGGTCCTCAAGGATTCCCTCACATCCAAATCAAGGGTTTCACCCTTCTCAAGGGAATCAAATCAACAGCCTTTTACCAACCTCCACATAAGAGTAGTTCGAGGACATTAGATAGTTTGGCTCAGCTCACACTCCACTAACACTGAATTTCGAATTGCCTTAAATGATGTGAGATCCCAAATCACTAAGTTGACCTCTTCTATGGGAAATTTTCAATAAGAAAAAGTGAAACTTCCTTCTCAGACAATCCAAAACCCTCAAGGTCAAGTCTAAACGATGTAACTTTTGAACATTGCAAGGCTGTCACCACTCTTCGAAGTGGAAAAATAATTGATAAAACCATTCAGCCCAAAGAATTTTCCAAAGAAATAACAAAATATTTGCAAAATGAACCGCTAAGGGATGATGATGTGTCTGACAAGCCTCATGTTCCTAGGACAGATGTTGTTGATGTTGAGCCATAAAAAGATAAAGCCACCCATGTCCTCCTGGGGCTCCATACCCTCAGGTTGAGAGAGTCTTAAGAAATTGAACAATCATTAGTGAAATCCATGAGTTGCTCAACAGGTTAAGGTAACATTCCTCGGGTTGATGCCATAAAGAAAATTTTGTCATATGCCAAATTCTTGAAAGACTTGTGTACTGTGAAAAGAAAGTTAGGTGTTAACAAAGTTGCATTTATGACTGAACAATCCACCTCTTTGATTAGGAACAACTTGCCCCCGAAATACAAAGATCCAGAAGCCCCACTATTTCCAGTGGTATAAACTTAAAATTGGGACATGCTCTAGTGGACTTGGGAGCAAGTGTTAATTTGTTGCCATACTCGGTATATGTTGAGCTAGGGTTAGGAGAGTTAGAACTGACTAATATCATCCTTCAGCTTGCTAACCGTAGTGAAATTCCTGCAGGTATAAAGTGAAAGACGTATTGGTGCAAGTAGACAAGTTCTACTTTCCTGTGGATTTTTTTGTTCTTGACACTCAACCTGTGGTGAATCAAGGGACGCAGTTTCTAGTGATTCTTGGTAAGCCCTTCTCGGCCACTGCCAATGCCATCATACATTGTAGGGGAGGACTAATGATGTTATCTTTTGGTAACATATTTGTTGTCTGAATATCTTCACAATGTTGCTCCGAGGAGATAGGGATGATGAGGGCGTTTGTGAGGTAAATATGATGAATCATTTGTGCGGGAACTATGATCGAAAATATTTCATATGATGACCCTCTCAAGTCTTGTCTAAGTAAGCCCAAGTATGTTGAGGAGGTAGCCACATAGGGTGGGTTTACACTCCATAATTGAGCACGAGTGAGGTAATGGGGCAAATGGGGTGAGCACAGATTTGAAAATTGCCGCAATTGAGAATGAGTATTAACCGAAGAGAAACCTAAGCTTGAATTGAAACCCTTACCATCACATCTCAAGTATGCATTCCTAGGGGTAGAAGATATATTCCCGATAATCATATCCTCATTTTTAAAGCCAGATCAAGAGAATAAACTTTTGGAGATATTGAGAACCCACAAAACTGCCATAGGATGGACCATTGTAGATATTAAGGGAATTAGCCCCTTGATTTTCACACACAGGATTCACTTGGAAGAGGATGTTAAACCCTCTAGACAACCACAACGAAGTGAACCCCGGTCATGAAAAGTTGTCAACAAGGCGTCTTAAAGCTATTTGGATGTAGGTGTTATTACCCCATCGCGAGATGGCAAGTGGGTCGAGTCCAACCCAGAGTAGTTTCTAAGAAATGCGAGGTCAATTTGGTAGCAAATGAACACAATGAGCCTAATTCCTCAGTGCCACATGTTGGAGGGTAATGCATAGATATAGGAAACTTAATGCTGGCACTAGAAAATATCATTTCCCTCTACTTTTTGTGGATCAAATGTTGGAGAGAGTTGCAGGGCATGAATTCTATTGTTTTCTAGATGGGTACTCCGGGTATAATCAAATTGAGATAGCCCTAAAAGATCAAGAGAAAACCACGTTCAATTGCCCTTTTGGTTCATTTGCCTTTAGAAAAATGCCCTTCGGATTATATAATGCACCAGGATTCATGATTACGCTGATGAAATTCTTAGTGATATGATAGGAACTTATCATAGAGATTTTCATGGGCTTGATTTCTACGTTTTGGAGACTCATATAGAGGATGTTTGGAAAATTTAAGGAAATCTTGGAAGGTGTCGGAAGAATTTAGTCTTGAACTAGGAGAAGTGTCATTTCATGAGTGACACAAAGGGATTGTGCTAGGACACATAGTGTCGAGAGAAGGAATAGAGGTAGATAAAGAAAAAGTTGAGTTGATCTCCAACTTACCCACTCCTAAGTGTGTCAAGGATATACAGTCATTCTTAGGTCATGCAGGATTTTATAGGAGGTTCATAAGAGATTTTAGTGCCATAGCACGTCCTTTGTGTAATTTGCTTGCCAAGGATGTCACTTTTGAATGGTAACAAGCATGTGAGGCGCCCTTTCATAAACTGAAAACTATGTTAGTGTCACCTCCTATCATGCAATCTCCTAATTAGGACCTCCCTTTTGAGATCATGTGTGAAGCTAGTGATTATGCCGTAAGGCCTGTATTAGAGCAAGGGAAGATAAAATCATTTGTGTGATCTATAATACGACAAGACTCTAGACTCCGCTCAGTCCAATTATACAACTACGAAAAAAGAGTTCTTGGCTATAGTCTTTGCCCTAGAAAAGCTCAGGTCTTATATTGTAGGGTATCTCGTAACCATTTTCACTGATCATGCAGCGCTGAGATACTTGCTCTCTAAGTAGGATACTAAGCCTCGTCTGACTAAGTGGATTTTACTCTTTCAAGAATTTAATTTGACCATTAAGGACAAGAAGGGAGTTGAGAATGTGGTAGCTAACCACCTTTCTCGTTGGTTGAGACAACTTAGAAGATGCCGTAAGCGACACATTCCACGATGAGCAACTTTGCTCTTGTCCGCACCTCCCGTGGTATGCGGACATAGTAAACTATCTGATGGCCGGATAAATTCCATCCCAATGGACCTCGACAAAGGAAATTTTTGGTGGACATAAAAAAATACTATTTTGATGATCCATACTTGTTTAAATACTGTCCTGATCAATTGATGAGAAGGTGTGTATCCAATGACGATCAAATCGGGGTACTCACCTTTTGTCATTCTGAAGCTTGTGAAGGGCATTTGTCCGCAAGAAAAACAGCTAACAAAATCTTGCAAGCCGATTTTTATTGGCCCACCATTTTTTAAAGATTGCTTTGACTTTTGCAAAACCTGTGCTTGGTGCCAACAATTAGGAGGGATCACAAAGGAACATGTGATGCCTCTTACCCTATTTTGGTGTTTCGATTGCTAGGTTTGAACTTCATGGGTCCTTCCCTCTTGTGGGTACCTTTACATTTTATTGGCATTTGATTATGTTTCAAAGTGGGTGGAAGCCATTCAAAACTGTGACCCTGAGTTGTTTTGAAATTTTGAATGAACATATTTTTTCTCACTTTAGAATGCCTCGTGCAATCATTAGTGATGGTGGGCTCCATTTTTGTAACCGACCTTTTGAAAATATGTTAAAATTGTAAGTCACACATGGAAATTTTCAGCCATCTTACCACCCCATAGACAAAATGATTAAGCAGGCGCTAATAGGGAGATCAAACATATTTTGGAAAAGACAGTTACCCCTAATCGCAAGGATTGGTCTCTTCGACTAACCGATGCTCTTTAGGCCTACCGTACCACTTTTAAAACTATTCTTGGTATGTCTCCTTATAGGTTAGTCTATGGAAAGGCATGTCACTCTCCTAGTGGAAATGGAGCATAGAGCATATTGGGCCATTAAAACTCTTAATTTTGATTTGGCTAAGGCAGGTAAACAAAGGATCTTTGCAGGATGGGCAGACTTAATGAATTGAGGCGTGAATCGTATGAGAGATTGAGAATTTACAAAGAGAAGGTCAAGCTCTTCCATGACAAGACCATTTTAAGGAAGACCTTTGAACCTCACCAAAAGGTAATGTTGTACAGCTCTCGCTTATACATCTTTCCAAGTAAACTCCGTTCTAGATGGACTGGGCCTTTCATCATCAAGGTAGTTCACCCATATGGCGTAGTGGAGATTGAGAATCCGGAAAATGGGAAACTCTTTAAAGTCAATGGTCAGCGCTTAAAGCCATTTAAGGAGGAGCCCATTGTAGCCGGGAGAGTAGTGAGCCCGGTGATCAGTATATCAGGATCATGCTTCGCGTAATCTGTCTTACCCTTTTGTATATAGCTTTTCTTTTCCTTTTCTTGTACTTCTTTACACTTTATTCATTTAGTTTTGTTTTTGTGTTTTTCATAAAGGAGAGTCTGACCCTTATGTAACCAGTATTTTTGGCCCTTTCCTATAGTCTGTGGTGTGTACCCTTGATGCATTGAAGTGTGTATTCATGGTGGGGTGGGCATACACTAGCATTTAGAGCCATTTAAGTGCATGCTATTTGGATTAATTCGGTGTTCTTGGGGTTGAGTGCATCGTTTTTTGATTTCGGCTTTCTTAAATGGTATTTGTTTTGAAGTATAAACGCTTGGAGCCTTATGTGAACTCTATATAGTTTCTTGCACATACCCAATAACAAGCATGCACAAAACTTCTTGTATTTTTGATCCATCTTTTGGCCCTCCATGCATATATGCATTATGTTCTCAGGCTCCATATGGAACCAGACCCTAAACTGAGTTATCCTTTCTTCCAACAAGATTGAGTAGAATTACGACAATTCTTTGTATACCAGTTTTATAATGTTTGCAAGAATTTCCCCCATCCTCGTTGCTCTATCAATTTGACAGGAGATGAATAACGAATCCCCTTTCCTACAAATCCCTTGCTGCGTAGTGCTTTCTATGGAATAAGCTTCAACAGCGAACTCATCTTCTTCTTTTAAGTTCTTGTTGCCTCTCCTTTCTCTTTTTCTTCTTTGCCTTATGGCCCGGTCGAACTTTTGGTTGTTAGAAGAATGTTCTCCCTCGTATGCTCTTAGATGAACCTCTTAAAGTAGGTTCGGATGAACCTCCTCCTGCAGTTTGTGCATGCTCCTCCATGATTTCATTCGATTAGGTAAAAAGTTGACAGAGTTCGGCAATTAGAATTTGAGGTTGTATGAAGAGTTACGGTCTAGGAGTTTGAGATTTGAATCGGAGAGAATCTGAAAATGAAAAGTTATCCGCTTCGGAGGAGATGATAATGAAGGATATTCTCAGCGGTTGCAATTCAATCATTATTACGGGCTATTTATTATCTCACTTAAATTAAACGTATGACTAAATGTAAAGTTGAAAATTTGTGTCGCGTCATTAAATTTAGGGCAAAATGAGGGCGCCCAGGTATGAAATTTCCCTCTTTTGTCGCGATGACTTCTTGTTTGTCGCTGACGGCTGATAACTGGAGGGCGAGTGATAAATCCTCAGCGGCGACCTAAAGTGTTTCATTTAAGATGTGAGCCACGTACTCTTTTGAAAGAATTTCTCTTGTCATTGACATAAGTGTTTTGTCGCTGACATTCAATACTTTTCTTCCTTCAATTTTTACTAAGTCCACGACGCCGACACGTCGCGACGAAGTTTTGCAATGGAACCTAGTCTGGGTATAGAATTAAATGAGCAGAGAGCTTTCATTTCTTTATCAATTCTCAAATTCTCAGTGCTCATTAAATCAATTCCACCTGACAATTCAAACATATATTCTATTCACTTTTCCCAAAATTTGTATAGGAAAGGAATGCTCCCTTTTTCTGTAGTTCTCTTACTGATTCTTTGAGTTGTCTTGAGTTTATTCCTTCTTGCACAGGCCATTTCATAATCCTTTCTGCAACATTTTTGAAAGAATTTAATTAAACAAAAATTAACTTCTCAAGTACTTACAACTAATCATTACGACAACTAGATAAAAAGAAATCCAAAATTTGAATTCACAAAAAATATTCCAAAGTCTAAGCAACGAGAAATTAAACTACATGGGCCTCCCATCATTTGCTTTCGGTTTTGGAGTCATAGTTGGACTTGTTTGATTTTCTTTCCTCTCAGCGAACCAGTACCAACTCTTCTTCGTTCTTCCTGCTTTGATAATGCTTAGGTCTTTGTCCATTGACTTTAAATTCCTCGACATCGGTCTTAGGTGTTCTTTGCTCAAAAAGTGTTACTTGACACCACTTGTATAGTCCACTCCACCTTGATCTCAATTTTCTGGGAACAATCTTAATGCGGGTTAAATAGCGAACAGTCCCTTCTTGAACTCTTTCCTCAAAATCCTTTGATCATGCCATTTCTTTGTCTTGTCTTTGTATATCTAAAGGGCAGCGCATTATCATAGGCTTCATTGTGATTCTTCAGTTCATTCGGTTGAAGCAGAAATCTCTCTTCCCTTACCATTTTGAAATCAAAATTCAGCTTCTTGATGGCCCACATAACTTGTATTCTAATTCAAAGGGAGGTGACATGGCTTACTGAAATACGATCTATATGGGGACATCGATAGGGTTTGAATCTGCGGATCCTGTAGGCCCAAGTGCATCGTCAAGTTTGGAGAGCCAATCCTTCATGCTTGAACTTACAGTCTTTTCCAGGATCCTTTTAATCTCCCTGTTGGAAATTTCTGCTTGCCCATTAGTCTGGGGATGATAAGCTAGGCTCATTATATGTTTGATCCCATATCTGCTCATGAGCTTTGCAAAAATTTTGTTTGCAAAGTGGCTTCCCCCATCACTGATGATAGTTCTGGGTGTTCCAAATCTGCTCAATATGTTCTTTTGCAGGAAACTCACAACTGTATTAACATCATTTCTTGGGCAAGCTATGGCTTCCACCCATTTAGAAACATAATCCCGCACTGGCGAGTATGCTCTGAGTTTCAAATGATTGTGGAAAGGTCCCATGGAAATCTATCCCCATGTCAAAATTTGCACCACCAATATACTTTCGTAAAGGGCATTTCATTCTATTCTTGATATTTCAATCTTTTGGAATCTATGCTTTCATTGACCCATTCGATCTGAGTCCACAAACAGTTGGCGATAAAATCTGATTGGAGTATCTTATGAGTTGTTAACTCTCGGAAAAATGCTATATGGTGATCATGGCATTCATTCATAATTAACTGTTCACCCTCGGCACACATCTTCTTATAATCATATCGGCCTCCTCTTAAACGATAATTAGGTCATCCCGGATATAATACACATTGTGATCCACGAGCTTTCTTTTACGGTGGTGAAATTTGAGATTAAGGAAGGAACCTCCACAAGCTAAGTAATTCACAATATTGGCATACCATGGCATTTGGAATGACAATTGGAAATAGTTGCTCATGGGGAAGTTCTCTCTTAGTCTCTTATCTCCTCATTACCTTGATTTCTTTCTAATGCAGACCAGTGATCGGCTATCCTGTGTCACATCCTTTTTTATCTCTAATCTCCATATCAAACTCTTGCGGTAAGTAGCACCCACATTATCAGTCTTGGCTTAGCTTCCTTTTTGACATAAGATATTTGATGCATTTGCATAGTGCGTGTGTTTGATAACATGGGATCCCAAAATGTATGGCACGAATTTCTGTAAACAAACACTATCGCTAGCATCTCCTTTTCGGTTGTGGAATAGTTTTCTTGCTTCATTAAAGTTACGCTAGCATAGTATAATACGAATATTTTCTCCTTTCTTTGCTGTCACATTTTATTGCGAAGTCATTGGCATCACCACGTTACTTGAATCCACGATCCCGTGCAGTTGCAGCCATGATAGGTGTGAACCAATCGATCTTGATTTCTTCAAAGCTGACCCCGCTGCGAGAATCATCAAAAATTAAGAAGCTTTGTGTCCTTCTCATTAATGCGCATAATTAGTGCATTTATCCTTGAGAAATCTTTGATGAATGTCTCACATAAAATCCGGCATTGCCCAGAAACTCCTTATACCTTTCACTGTTGTGGGAGGTGCTAAGGTTTTGATAATGGAAATCTTGGATTGGTCCACTTCTAGTTCTGTAGCAGAAATTTTATGACCAAGAACAATACCTTCTGTCACCATGAAATAGCATTTTTTGATTCAATACTAAATTTGTTTGTCACTTGCATCTTTGAAGTGCGTTTCTAGGTTGCTTTCGAGACTTGTTCAAAACTAAGCCCACTGTGAAGTCATCCATAAAAATCTCCGCGACTTCCCTCGACCAAATCTGAGAACATCGACATCATACATCTACGGAAAGTAACGGGGCATTACTGCTTGAATGGCATCCGCCACAATAGTACCATAAGGGCATGTAAATGTAGTCTTTTCTTAGTCCTCAGTGCAATTGCAATCTGGTTGGCAACTTTGAATATCCATCAAAAACAAGTAGTGATGTCTGCTAGCACGTCTAGCATCGATCAATGAAAGGTAAGGGAAATGATCTTTCACGATTCTTTGTGTTCAACTTCACCTTAATCAATGCATATTCCATCACAATCCTTTGTTCTTGTTGGAATCAATTCATTTCTGTCATTGCGGATTACAGTAAATCCACCTTTCTTTGGAACCACATGGACTGGGCTAACCCAAGGACTATCTGAAATTGCATAGATAAAACCAGCATTTAACCATTTGAGCACCTGTCGACTACCTCCTTCATGGTGGATTCAATCTCGGCTGATGTTCAACGGTTGGTCTTAGCTCTCTTCTAGAAGTATTTTGTGCATGCATATTGATGGATTGATACCTTTTAAATCTTCAATAGACCATGCTATAGACTCTTTATGCTTCCTTAAAATTTCCAGCAAACTTTGTTCCTCAGCATCACTAAGTCTGGCCGAAATTATTACTGGTTTGTTCTTTAAGCGGCTCGAGGTAAGCATACTTTAAATGACTTAGCAACTCTTTTAAAAACTAGCCCTTCTTCACTTTGGCTTCTTGGTGAAATTCCTTTTTCTTCATTTTTGTCTCTTTGTTTTTATCATTTTGTTCAAGACTCATCTCCTTTTGAGTAGAATGTAAATTGATGTGCGAAAATGCAGATCAAAACCTTTAGGATGCGGAAATTCATCTCTTTTCATTATTGAAGAGTTGGTCATTACAATCATAGTAAAAATCAAATGTTGTATATACATCTTCTCTCTTGACTTGATATCATCCCTTTCTATATCTAAATTCTTCCAAACCGATTAAATTGAAATTAATTTGTCTCTTCTCCAACTCTAAGCGTGAGAATTCCCTTCTGCATATCGATTAGAGCTGCTCCAGTTGCTAAGAATGGCCTTCCCAGCAACAAAGGGACTTGTGAATCTTCCTCCATATCCAATATGATGAAGTCGGCTGGAAAAATAAATTTTCCCACCTTGACCAGCACATCTTCTATGATTCCT
This sequence comes from Tetrastigma voinierianum, assembly GCA_016808115.1. NCBI lineage: Eukaryota > Viridiplantae > Streptophyta > Magnoliopsida > Vitales > Vitaceae > Tetrastigma > Tetrastigma voinierianum. The sequence goes on from JAEQBH010000717.1 coordinate 582,416, forward strand.
TCAGGTTTTGCCAGGGTTCTATCTGCCATTTGGAGGGTGACAGTGGTGGGAGTATCTCCCAAACTTACTTCTTGGCAGCGAGAATAGGAGCATTAAATTTATCTTGGCTTTTTGAGTCACGAGAAACTACGGAACTTAAACTCTCAATGGTGCGGGGAGATGAGTAAAGCTCCCTGGATCCTTAAATGCTACGGTAAGCCTCTCTTGATCCGGCTGCGCAAGTTGCGGTCGGGTTCACAATTCCTTCTTGACAATCTTCCTCTTTTGCTCAGTATGTCTTTCAAAAAATTTTGCATAAGTGGCATCCCGGTAACCATACAGCGAAAGGCATGCGCGATCTCCGGCTTACGAAAGGTCTTTAAGAACCTTGCAAAGCTGTTCACTCTATCTTTGATTTCTCTGACTCTGTGGAAATGGGAGGCTATGATGATTGTGCAGGTCTTTTCTTCCTTCTTCTCGACGGTTGTTCCTTCTTTCTTTTCCTTCCGGTGTTTTAACAATTTACGGGCCTTCCTCTCTGGTTGCTTTCATCTTTTTTTTGTCTCTTCTCGAGTCACCCATACATTTTGCCTGACCATCTGATCTTTTGGATTCTTCTTCGTGTCATTGGGAAAGGCATCTTTCATCTGGTTTTGCAAGTTTAGAGCCAGTTGCCCTATTTGTGTTTCCAGGTTCTTGAGGGAGGCATTAGTGGTCTTTTGAAAAATTTGAGAATTGGTATTTGAGGCTTCAGTGCAAACTTTTTGTTCATGGAGGGACTGCCCGACTTCTTATTGTCCCTATGAATTGCGGCATTTGCTCTTCAAATGGTTATGGGCTCTCCTCGACCTTGTGTCGTTTCTATTTTCACCTCCCCTTCTTTGCTTCTTTGAACCTGGATGATTCTTGGTATCCTTGTTGAGGATTCTGTCCATGCCTTGGGCCTTGTGAAGCCCCTCCACCATATGAAAAATTTTCATGGTTCCTCAGTGCTGGATGATAGTGTGCTGGCAGATTAGGATTTGGTTTGAAGTGATAACTTCTTGGCTCTCCCAAGTACTTAACCTCCTCAGCATCATAAAATAGTTCTTCAGTGGGTACCTCAGCACTTCCTCTCATTAGTTCCCTCTCAACTGCTCCTATTTCATGAACTGATTAATCGTCTTATCTCTTGCTTGTCCATTCTATGCATGATGGCATCTAGCTTTGCCTCATGAGCGTCATCTTACTCGGCTCCGGCTCCTCTGCCAATTACTCTTGAAAACTACGATGGAGCTTTCATATTGCATTGCAGGTCCTCGACGGATCTCTTGCCTCTTGACTTTTCCGTTTGAATGCTCCTGACATGAAGCCTCCGATAATACCATGGGTATCATTGAGCATGATACACTGTGTCCATCTGGGTCTTGAGATCTATTCCATGCATTGGACACCTCTTGACGCCTTTTGAATCTTTCCCCAAGCTACGTAAAGGCTTTCATCTTCCCCTTCAGAAACACAATTATCTCCCTCCTTCTCTCGGAGGTGAGTGAGGTGGAAAGAATCTACCCAGTAGGCTTCTCTGGCTCACTCCCAAGTATCAGAACCATATGGTAGAGATTCATACCATGTGGTACATTGTATCTCTTAGAAAATGGGAATAAATGCAATTTTAAGACCTGCGGTCTCCACCCCATTCAATTTCACCGTATTTGCCATTACGAAACCTTCCCGGATATCATTTGGGTCTTCATGGGATGACCGATGGCTGTTGATTCTTTGAACCATTGTAATCGTCTTGGCTTCGGTTCAAAATTATTGGCATCAGCCTTAAAGTATGCGATTCTGATGATGCCACCATCTGAATAATTGGTGCTCAAAAGTCCTCCATTGTATCGGTGATAGGAGGCCTTAATTCTTGTTCATTGTCCTTGATGCGAGTCACGGCCTTTTAAATACCGCCATAGGCGGGTTTTACGACCTTTCGCCTTTCTCAAGCTTACGAGTGTTCTTTTTAGTTCGATTATCTGCTTTGGAATCGGATCAGTGTTACATTTCCTATGCATTAAGTTTCTTGAAATCAAAACACACTTACATTAATAGAAGTTAGTCGAGACTGACAAACATTTTCAATATGGCTTGTTAAAGTTAGTGGCTAACGATAACCACTTTGCTTTGAAAACTATTTTTGTTCTTTTTCTTTTAAATGTCCAAATTAGCATTTCCTTCTTCATTAGGAATATTGATCTACTAAATTCTTTGATCCAAACAGCGGCATGCATAAAACTTGTTAGTGGACCATATGATGTACCTGAGTATGACGTTATCACGAAGGACTATTATAATCTATAGCAGTGACAATAGACATGATGATAGAGCTATATCCTGAGATTCCATGACCACAATTACCAAAGGACTATTGTCTAATCCCCGAAAAAACTGCGCCATAAAACTTGTTGACCACATCTATGAATTGATATGGATCAAAACACCTATTCAAATTTATGACTTATTACAAAAGGACTATTGTCTAATCCCCAGTAATAAAACCATTAAACTTGAGTATGGGTTTCTTTAGCTATAGTATTGATTAAAAGATTTTTCATAAAGAGTAAAGCATTTTCTATGGTTTGATCGATATCTGCAGAAGTGCACGAGATCGAACAAGTAGTAAATTGGATTTAAGTCCAGGATATCGATCCGGAGATCTCGAAATTTTTTCAATCAACTACCCCAACTACTTAAGCTCCATACTATTTGGACGATAATACGATATTGGGATTTTGCTTTGAAAGCTTGAAAATAATGAAGTAAAAGAAAAATGAATGAATAACAAATGAATTGAATATTGAAATATTAAAATAGCAAATTTAGATTGAACAGTTATCTCTGAAAACATTGGATGTCGGCTATTGTGAGAATCAATTCTGACTGTCTTGTAACTTTTGCTTTACGAACTCTGATTTTAAAACTAGTCCAAGGAATAAGATAGTGTAGTTGGATCTCTCCAAACCCCACCGTTCATCATCTCACCTTAACTGTTTCTCTCGAACACAGTGGGTTAGATAACTACTTTCATCATTTAGCCTTATTAAAGGTATTTTTCTTTCTCAATACTTCCTTACAACATAAGATTTATAAACTGATCTCCTTAAACAGTCATTGCAGAGGTTTTACCTTTATCTTGGTTCCTCATCCTCAAAAATTAGAAACGACTTACTCTTTCCTTGATTAGATCCTTGCTAACACGGATCAATTCCTTGTCGAATTTGAGTGAACTCTCTGCATACTTAAATTAATAACTCACTCAACTCATTCTCGGTTACAAGTGAGAAGAGGATGTATTGATTTTAGTATACAGAGCACATTAGATCAGCAATATCAGGTTCATATACCTTCCCGAAATTGTTCCTTACCCTCAGGAATGCCTTCTACGTGTCACTTTCGAGGGCTCACGGAAATCGAGCTGAAACAATCTCGTTATGGGTCTGAGGCGCGTTGGGATCAATTCGGGGAAATAAGCAAAACCCGGCAAGTCGATTTAATATCACGAAGTTCAGTCATAATGAATAAAATCTTTGCCAAGAAATATAATTTCGACAATAGATCATTTCAATGGAAGAATTTGGGTTCTAAGTGCGATTATACCATACATTGGTTTCAACGTCGAAAACCAGCATGTCGAGCGGGTGTTCGAAATCCCAAAATTTGTCTAGAATTCAAACAACCCAGTTGAAATTTGAAGAAATATCATCTGCATTGACTAAATCGCTACGGCTAACGTTGAATCCAAATTAGAACGAAAATACAAACTAATCTAATCTAAGAAATAAATGGAAGAAAAATGAAAGAAAAATAAAAAGAAAAGAAAAGAAAAATAAAAATCACAGGGAGCCTTGACCTCGGATCTCCTCTTTCAAGTAGCCCCAGTGCGTTTCTTCTTTTTAAATTGCATATTTATAGGGTTACAGAAGTTGGGCCTAATTTCGTGCATTTCTTTTTTGGACTTTAGTTAGCGCCCGACCAGGGCGGAAGTGTTGTCGAGCATCGAGCCCTCGTCGCGACATACGTTCTATCGCGGAGTCCTTGTCGCGAGAGCCTGCATGTGGTTGCGACATGTCTTAAGTGAAGGCTGGTGTCGCTGGCCGACGATCTTATCACGACCTCTTCTCCATTGAAACTCGCGTCGTGATAGCTTCTTGGCGTCAGCGACCTTGGTCCTTCGCGGTGATGTCGCGACAGCCTGGTGTTGTCGTGACTTCCATTCATTACAATTGTTGTCGCGACAACCTGTTGTTGTCGCGACCTCAAGTCTTCGTAATTCATGTCGCGACAACCAGGTGTTGTCGCGACCTTATCTTCTGTGGGATTGTTGTTGCGACAACTTTCTCTTACAAGCGATCTCCAGCTATTTGCCCGATGCGGTGTTGATGTCGCGGCGCATCCGAATCAGCGACATTGTGTCTTCTTCTTCTTCAATTCTGGTTGTTTAACTTTGAGTTTCTTTCCTCCCGGCTCATTTTATTTTCAATTCGCTTCATTTGCGACTGGATTTTCGCGATGTAGCTTTGAATCGCATTTGATAGGTACATCCAAGCCGACATCACGGTCCTTTCATCTTTATCGTGTCGTTCTTGGCACTTTGCTTCATCCCATTATATCAGTTCTGCTCGGCCACATTCTGCTCCTTTTTACTGCAATTTCTGCTTTCTTTTGAATTTCTTGTTGTAAAGAAATTTGGTGAAGTTTATTCCAGATTCCTGCATATAAATCAGTCTTTTTATATAAAAATTAATCAGAAAAATGGACTGAAAATATATGACTTTTAAGCTCATCAGCTAGGTGTTAAAACACCCCTACGAGCTTAATTGTTCAAGGGAAATAGGCCACAAGACAAAGCATTCCTTAGCTGCTATTACCTTCTTTACTTCTTGACTCCTTCATTGTCAAAATTTGGCGTGTTCACTGAACTGTTTCTTCCTTTATGCCAAACTTTACGGCCCAGGCCTTGGATAATTTGGGCTCTTTCTGCTGCAGGAGTTTATTGCAAGGAAGGGAATTTCGGTTTTCAATTGCTGTTTATTGAAGAAATAAGGCTTCTTTGGCTCAAATCAAGGAACTAGAGAATATGCTTAAGCAAGGATGGCCTCTATCATTTCCTGTTGGCTGTTTTCACCTAGGATTTCGCCTCAATCAATAATCAAACAAGTTCTAGGACTATGGACTCTAAATCCTGAATTCCCCAGAAGATGTTCCTAATTCCTGTCAAAGTTTCATAAGTTTTGTTGACCTAAGTGTATTATTTCTTCAAGACTTGTATTTATTCACTGTCTACTTACATTATTTTAACCAAGCATTTTGTTCCATCAGCAATAACCAAATTTTCCAATTTTTTTTTTGCAAACTAAACTGAATTTAAACAATACAATAATTACTCCTAATTTCCAGTTTTCATCATTCATGCTCTGATTCTTTCCAAATTTCTGTTCTTGAGAAAGAACATAATTATTTATTTGATTCCTAAACAGAAAATAAAATGACACAGAAATAAAATTCAGAGATCATTAACATTCAATTTGTAAGTCTACATAAATTTTATTCAAATATCAAAATATTTCGATATTATACAATCTTCTTTCTTTACAAATAAAACTGTAACTAAATTCAAGAAAAACTCTCTATTTCTTGATCTAAAATCCTATATCTTCTTCCTGAAGATTGCGGCTCCTGCTTCAAAATTTGGTTCACCAGACCTTGAGCTCCTCCAAGAGTGATTCGGCTGTTAACAAGGTTGTTCAACAAATTGGAGCCTTTTCTCCCTTTTTCTTTGGAGCTTCTCTGGCTGATGGGTTCTAATTAACCCTTCTTCGATTCTACATTTCCCATGACCCTCTTGATTACACAGCATTTTATGGAACAAAGAATGGAATTAGTTTGTTTTCCGACTCATTCATTCCATAAAATGCGTGTTACTAACCTGGAGCTCTTCTTTTCTCTCAGTCTTCCTTTTCTCCATTCTCTTTGTTTTATTTTTCCTTTGTTCTCTCATCCTTTTATATTGAATTTCGTCTCTTGGGAACTTACAAGACCATTTATTCTTTCTTTAAATTTACGATGAGTGGATTAAATGAGGTTCCTAAATTTTGCTCTTCGATATTTTCCAAGCGAGATTTTGGCTTTTGATTGAAATTTTGATCATTTTCTTGAATTTATTAACTTCCCTACGATTATTCTCCTCGAAGCTGACGTACTCAACAAATTAGTTCATCGAAATGAATTTACGTTTTGCATTAATATCCATTTATTTACGACCCAAACTTTTGAATGAATCTTTCAAGCGAAAGAGTTTGGGTGGTGTAGGTTAGTGGATTTTGAATGAGAATAGACGATTGGTTTAATGTCATGACAGTGCCTTTGGAGTCAAGACATTAACTATTGAACCACTCATCGATGATTACCCGATGACTTTTTTTTTTTTTAGCTGTTGAACGCCGAATTAGAGGTTTACTCTTCTCGGGCTTTTTTGGTCACGACTTCAAATTTTATGTCGTGACTTGAAAATTTAGGTCACGAAGGGTATTGTTCTTGACATAAAAATGATGCTCACTCGCTTTATTTAGGTTGTGACCTCAATTTCATTATTTTGACTTACTTTTTCACTTTTTATTCTTCATCCGGCCTCTTGGTTTGCCACCTTTGAATTAACATTGGGCCAAAACACTTAAACACTCAATTTCACAACAATTTCAATATATTCACTTCCATTCAAAACAACACACATGACTCATACATCATGCAAAAATTTAGCAACTTCTATCATGCTTCATATTCAACAGTTAAGCATAAAAACAAGATAAAAATTCCCCCAAACTTTCAATCATGATATATCAAAGACAAATTTTTTTTAAAAAAAAATTCAAATCAAGGAGAAGAAGAAACTGCCCCTTTTTGGTCTCTTATGCTGATTGAAGTTTGATTTCAGATGTTCTTCTTTTGTACAATCTTCATTCCTGCAAAACTAAAAAAAATATATTTAACTACTCTTCAATCTATAATGAATTTAGTCACTAGAAACTATTAAACAAGTAAACACAAAAATGGTAAAATAAAACACGAAATATTTAAATCAGGCGGGTATTGGATTTTCCCCTGAAAAATTTGCTCCATTTTTAGTCTTTAGCTGGACTTTCTGCTGCCATTGTTCTGTTTCTTCAATTTTCTTCATTCAAAACTAAGGGTTCATCTTCCAATTGCTTTTTCCCAAGATAATGCTTTAATCTCTGACCATTAACTTTGAACTCCTCATGATTGCTGTTTCTAAGTGTCCCTTACTTACAAACTGTGTGTGATACCACTGTAGTAGTCCCACTCCATTTGGACTTCAGCTTTCCTGGAAAGAGTCTTAATCTGGAGTTGAATAACAAGACCTGATCTCCTGCCTTGAATTCCTTTCTCAAAATTCATTGATCATGCCATTTTTTTGTTTTATCCTTGTAGATTCTGGCACTATCATAGGCTTCATTCCTCGACTCTTCGATTCATTTAAGCTGGGTAGCTTATCTTCCTTAAGCGACTTTAAAATCAAAATTAAACTTCTTGATGGCCCACATTGCTTTGTATTCTAGCTCAAGAATTTAGGTGACAAGGTTTTCCAAAAGAACAAGTTTGTATGGGGACATTCAATGGGAGTTTAAAAAGCAGTCTGTATGCCCTTGGAGTGCATCAAATCCAAGCTTGAACCAATCTTTCTGTTTAGAACTTACAGTCTTTTCAATTTTCTTTATTTCTTTGTTGGAAATTTGACACCCATTTGTTTGAGGATGATAAGCCAAGCTCATAATGTGTTTGATACCATATGCGCTCATGGGTTTTGTCAAACACCTTATTTTGCAAAATGAAGCTGCTCCAATCACTAATTATAGTTCTGGGTGTCCCCGAATCCTCTCACGAATATTTCTTTGTAAAAACCCACAAGCTGTATTATTGGCATCATTCTTTGGACATCTTTGTTTGCTTCTACCATTTGATACGCAATCCTGACTAGGAGTATGTATATATTTCAAATGACAGGAAAAATTGTAAAATTCATTCCCATTTTGTCGAAACAATTGCACCACGAGGATACACCGGGGGCATCTCATGCCTTTGTGATATTTCCATTCTCGGCATTGATCACTGACTTTACCCATTCAAAAGCAGTCCTTAAATCGTAGGCCGACCAAATCATTTGTAGAGTACACATTGAATTTGTTTTTATCTCCTACAAAGTCTCCTGTAGGTGATGTGACATTCTTGTAAAATCTTGCTTTGCTCACCTTAAATTTTCACATCTCCTTATAATCGAGATCGACTCCTCTTTAAACCAATAATGGATCATCCCGGATGTAATACACCTTTATCAGTCCTTAGCTTCTTTCTACAGCGTAGGCTGAATTAGAAGTGGCATAATTCCACAAGCTAAAGAAATTCTAATATCGGCATACCCGGGTGATTGGGTGACGGCTGGCTCTTCTCATACGGAAAATTTTACGCTATTTCTCTTCCTTCTTCTTTATGCAGTGGGTTTCTCTACTCTTGACAAGTGATCGAATATCACATTGTCCTTGCCCTTCTTGTCTTTTATCTCTAAATCAAATTCACCGCAATAATAGTACCCACACGATCAATCTTAGCTTTGCTTCTTTCTTTGCCATTAGATATTTAATTGCGCATGATCGGTGTGTATGACAACATGGGACCCCAATGTATGGCCTGAATTTTTCACATGCAAAACTATTGCCGGCATCTCCTTTTCAGGTAGTAAGAGTAATTTTCTTATGCTTCATTAAAGGTTTTAGCATAGGTATATGGCCTTGAAGCGCTTTTTCATCTTTACGTCTAATACGACTCCCGTTGCAAAATCCTTTGGCATCACATGATTTCAAAGTCTACATTCCAATCGAGGTTTGCCATGATGGGAGCTTCAACTAGTCTGGATTTGATTTCTTTAAATGCTTTAAGCTGAGATTCATCAAGTAGAACTTAATATCTTTCCGACAATGCATAGTGGTCTAGCAATTTTGAGAAATCTCTGATAAATCTTCTATAAAATCCAACATGTCCTAAGAAACTTCTAATTCCCTTGACTATAGTGGGTGGCATTAGGTCTCTTATAATTGAAACTTTTGCCTGGTCTACTTCAAGCCCTGCTGTAGAAATCATGTTCCCCAAGACAATCCCTTCTGTAACCATAAAATGGCATTTTCCCCGGTCGAGCTAGATTTTGTCTTTACCTTTGAAATCTTGGCCAGGTTATCACAGGCATTGTTAGTTGGATCCATACAACTGTAAAATCATCCATGAAAGATCTCCATAACTTCTTCTACTAGATCGAGAAAATATAGACATCATGCATCTTTAGAAGTACCGGGAGCATTACACAAACCCAATGGCATTCTTCTAAAAGCAAAAGTACCAAATGGGCATGTAAAGTGGTTTCTCGGTCTTGAGTGCAATAGAAATTTGGTTATATCCGGAGTATCCATCGAAAACAAAAATGAGGTGTCCTTCAGCCTATCCGACATCTGATCCAATGAAGAGCGGGGAAAATGATCCTTTAAGTTTGCGTATTCAATTTTACGTAGTCAATACAACTCCATCTGTCCACCGATTCTTGTAGGAATCGGTTCATTCTTTTCATTTCGATTCTGGTGAATCCACCTTTCTTGGGGACCACATGCGGAGAAACACCCGAGAACTATCGATATAACATATATAAAGCACATTTAACCATTTGAACTTCTTTTTCGACAACTAACTCATAATGAGTTCCAACCTCCTTTGATACTCAAAGTTTTACGTATCTTAAGCCAAAATTTTGTGCATATAAATAGAGGTGATACCCTTGGATCTTCAATTGACGACCAATGGCTTCCTTGTATTTTCTTAAAATTACCCGGCCAACCGTTTCTTGACTTCGTCAATGCGTGATATGATACTTAGTTTTCTCTTTTGGCTCACAAAACTCATATTTTTTAAATGGTAGGCAATTCTTTCAATGTTAGCCCCTTCTGCGCTAGTTTCTGCTCATGGGTTTCTTTGTTTAAGGCACTTACTTCATCTTATTTATTTTCATTTATACTAGAAATTGTTTCCACGGTTAAACAAATTTGAAGCGAGAACTTCACAATCAAAGCTCTCAAGGTGCGAAAGATTACATCTCATTTCATTGATAGAGTGTTGAATGATACAATCGGAATTGATTCATCATTGAGAGGCTGTGGCTACTTACGACCATACAATTGTCTTCCTCTACATTAGGATGTTCAGACTCTATTAATATTAAAATGCTTCATTCCCAACTAGTGTCAGTTCCGCCTTTAAATACGTCAATCAGGCGACTCTTGTTACTTGAGTCTTCAACAACAAAGGAACTTGAGTATCTTCCTCCATCTGCATGATAACAAAATCTACTAGGAAAATGAATTTCCCAACCTTGAAAAGTACATCTTCATGAATGCCCTCTGGTTGTGCCATTGATCTATCAGCCATCTGCAATGTAATTGTTGTTGGGGTGAGTTCCCTCAAACTAAGTCTCTGCACAACTGATAGAGGCATCAGATTTATACTTGCTCCGGAATCACATAAAGCTTTCTTGAACTCATATTTCCCTATGGAGCAGGGAATGGTGAAACTGCCAGGGTCTTTCATCTTTGCTGGGAGCTTCTGTTGGATAATGGCACTGCAAGTAGCAGTCAGATTGACTATACCCTCCTCAGCTATCTTTCTTTTCTTGCTCAGTATTTCCTTCAAAAATTTTGCATAAAGAGGCATTTGGTGATCACCTCGCAGCGGGATATTTATTTCTATTTTCTTGAAAAAGATCAGGAATTTAGAAAGCCCCATTTCTTCTCTTCTTGACCACGAGAATCTACGTGGGGAATGCTTTCTGGTGTACTATCTTTGGTACTCCTTCCTTCTTTTTACGGTCATTACTTCCTTTTAGGCTGTTGTCGGTTGTTCTTTTCTTCTTTCTTTTGATCCTCTTCTTTCTCACCTCGATCCTCTTCTTTCCTTCTGTCTTTTTGTTCTTTGCTCAAATCCTTTCCCTTCTTAGCTAAATTGCCATACGATCTTTTAGGTTCTTACGTATGTCAGCAGAGATACCCTTGCTCTTAGTTGGCATATTCGGGCCGGTTCTGTGTCTCTAAATTTTGTTGAGGCACTAGCATTCTTCTGAAACATCACGAGTATCAAACTTGGCTTCCAAGTCGGATAGTTCTGTTCATGGAAATTATGTACTCTTATTTATCCCCAGTGAGCTGCGGCATTTGTTCTTCAAATGGTTGGAGTTCTCCTCGACCACGATATTCATTTACGCCCTCACCTCCTTGATCTTCTTGCTAGAACCTTGGTGGCTCTTGATATCCTTGTTGAGGATCTTTGTCCACTTATCTTAGGCCATGTAATGCCCTCCACCATATGAAATTCTCATGGTTCCTCAGTCTATCTTTGGGTTGTAGTGTGGGCGAGGTTAGGATTTAGCAAATGATAACCGTTCTTTCGTTCACGTGCTTAACCTCCTCGCACCATAAGAATCTTCTTATTGGCACTCGGCACTTCTTCTCATAAGTTCTCTTTCCCTTTGCTCTATTTCATGGCTTGGTGTGCATCTTCTCCTTGTTTGTCCATCCTATGCATTATAGCATCAACTTTGCCTCCATGGGTCTATCCCTTGCTCGGCTCCATGACCCTTTTCTCTTGCTACTTCCTCTACAGAAAACTCGGATGGAGCTTTCATATTACATTTGCTAAGTCTTCTATCAGGATCTCTGCCTCTTGGCACTTTTTCGCTTGAATGCTCCACGACATGAAACGTGATAATACCCTTGGATGTATCATTTAAGCATGATAAACTATGTCCATCTGGGTCTTCAAATCTATTCCATGCATCGGGCATCTCTTGACTTAAGCAGATTTCCCGAAGCTACATATAGGCTCTCATGCTTTCCCGCTTGTTGGGAATACTATTATCTCTCTTACGTCTCTGAAGTGAGAGATGGGGAAAAAGAAATGCACTTGAATAGGCTTCTACCGGCTCTTCCCACTATCAAGCCCCGAACCATATGGTAATGATTCATACCATGTGGCTGCTATATCTTAAAGAAAATGGGAAGAGATGCAACTTTATCACCTTTGGTCTCACACCATTCAGCTTCTTGTGATACCGCCATTAAAGAAATCTTCCTAGGTGCTCGTTTGGGTCTTGATTGGGATGACCGGTAAAGCGATGTTCTTCGAACCATTGTAATTAAAGTGGCTTTAGTTCAAAATTATTTGCATCCACAGTAAATTTGTCGATTAGAATATTCTTCTGAATAATAGGCCTCGAAATCCTCCATTGTGTCGATAATGGGGTCTTAATTTCTTTAATCCTCTGTTCCTCTGTTTGGTCATGTCTTTCATCTGCCATGGTTGTGTTTTCTGCTCTTTTTGTCTTTCTTAAGCTCCTGAGTGTTCTCTCAATTCAGTATCTACTGGAATCAGGACAGAATCCGGTTTCCTATGCATTAAAGATTTTCATGTAATCAAAATACAATCAGATTAATAGGATTAGTCAAACTAGACAAATATTTCCAATATGGCTTGTTAAAAATTAGCGGCTGATGTAGCCACTGCTTGCAAACTATATTTGTTGTCCAAATTAGTATTTCCTTCTTTCGTTAGAATATTGATCTAATTAATTCTTTCAATCCCCAGCAACGGCGCCATAAAACTTGTTGAACGACCAAATGACATATACAAATTTATAACAATATTACCAAAGGACTATTGTCTAATCCCCAGCAACAGAGTTATAGAAACTTGTTGTGTTCCTTTGTTCTATAGACTTAAAACCCCTCAAATTAACATAGTTACAAGAGTCTTACATTTCTCTTATATCCATGTTCTTTTGGATACATTTGCTTGACAAAATAATTTTCTCTTAATATTCATGATTTAAAAATAATGGAGTGAGTCGCCTCTTTATAAGTGCCACAGTCCTCTAGTAGTAAATCTAAATGTAAGTCCGGTATCATTCCCACACGAGATTGATAGCGAATTACAGGTCCAACTACTAACTACTAAAATTTCATACTATTTGGACTCAAAACTCGCAATGAATGTTTTATCAATAATGAATTAAAATCTTATACTATTGAATATGCTCGAATAAACTAAAACAAAAATGAATGATAAAAATAAATGGTATATAAAAGAATGATTGAATCGAGTTCTTGAGAGAAAGCATCATCAATGAAATACAATGGAACAGTCAATTCCAGCAATAAATCCATTGCTCTGTTCTATGTATGGATCTGAATTTTGTCCAAGATTTCCTAATTTTTGGAATTGGATCTCTCCATTTTCACTGATTTAATATCCTTGTTTCTCTCGAAGACAAGATTAAACCAGCTACCTGTATTCCACATTCTCTTGCAAGATTTGGTATTTTCTTTCTGATACTTCACACCCGTTCCACATTGTGACGGGAGACTTTTGCTTTACCTTCTCAGGATTCTAGCAAAATTTCTACTACTTAATTGGTGTCTCAACCTCCAGATCTATAGGTTTATCCCTTTCCCTTGATTAGATCTAAGCTAACACGGGGATTAGAACTTACCTTAGATCAAGGTGAACTCCGTGATCATTTATCTTGTTAAATACACCCCTCCGACTTCAATTATGAGTGAATGGGGGATTTATCAAAATGAATTTTGAGCTGTGAGTTCATGTGCGTGTCGAACATACCCGAAAAGATGCTCTCAACTCTCGGGGAATCTCCGTCTACGTGTCACTCGGAGGGCATCTACGGATATCGGAAGCGAATACATTCCATATTTGGTATTAGAGTACTACCATTGGGAACTTATCCATTCAAATCAACACCCATTAGTAAAAATCGAACCCAATTAATTCTCTGTAAATGCGGAAGGCGTAACTAAATGTAAATCAAATCCAGTGATTCTTCGATTCTGCATTGCAATTAAGAAATGGAGTGTCGATCTACACCATACTACTGTATAGTACAATAAATGCGAAAGAGGTGAATTCGAAATTTGTCTAGATTTCTACATAAATTTCACAAGCGATATCTTGAGAAAGAAAAATAAAATAACTAATAATCCAGCTCTACTCGTCTCTACACAGTTCGCAGATTCAAAACCAGAAAATAAAACTAAAAAAATAAAAATCTACTCTATAATATACACTGAGTTCCTCTTCTTTTCCCTTTTCTTTGTTTGAGAGTCAAAAGGGAGAAAAAACTACTTTACTATTAAGCTATCTATTTATCTTTGTAAAAAAAGAATGCGTGAAGATCCTCAAAATTGCTCGGTGGATATCAAAAAAGCCCAGCTCACGGTTCTATGTCGCGACCTCAAATTGATGTCGCAACATGGAATTCTCTTGATAGCTCATTATCAGTCGCGACCTCTTCCTTTTCTGTTGCAACAAGTTTGTCTTGCAAAAGCCTTAATCAGTGGTCGCGACATCCAGTGATAATCACGACATCTTTTTTGTTACTGTGTTCGCCGGTGTTGATGTCAGCGACCTCAGTGATGTCGGCGACGGTATTCCATATTCTCATTCTTCCCGACTTACGTGCGACATTAGTTTAAGTTCACGACCGCTGATGTTTGTAAGATGACTTCATGTCGTGACCTTGATTTCTTGGTCGCAATTCTGTTGGTGTTTTTCTGTTCTTCATATCTTTCAATTTTATGTCGCGACCTCATGGTGATGTCGCGACATCGTTTGCTTTCCATTTCTGTTCTTCAGGTTGCTACCTCAGTTCCACGTTGCAACTGATTTCTTTCTTTCAACAATTTTCTGAGTCGACATCAAAGTGATGTCTTTGACATCTTTGTTCTGCTTCGACTCTTCTTAAGGTTGCAACACGGATGATTAGTTCGCGACACCATTTTTCTTGTCAAGACCGGATCCTGTTTTTATGTCGCGACACAGCGCCGCGTAGCCAGCGGCATCAGTCTTCTTTAATTAAAATCTAGTTGCGACTTCTTTGACTTTGGAGCCTCTCTGTGGCTTCATAAGCGGTCTTATGCGCTAACCTCGAGTTGCCAGCGACATCATTCACCTTCTTTTGGCGTCGCGACGCCGAAAGGATGTTTGACATGAATTTCTTCATTTAAGCGCTTCGCGTCTAACGACTGCGCCCGTATTGCGCACTCTTTTGATCCGTTCGCGTTCATGTTTGGTTTCTTCTGGCCAATTTTATTAATGTGGTGACTTGAATTGCTGAAGTGAACTTCTGTGTGACTTATCGGTCGCGCATGCATGGTCATAATCATTCATCATTCTTGGTAGTAGGTGGTGAGCTCGGTACTTTGGACTATGTCAGCGGAGTCCTCATAGTTTTGTTCATAGCTTTGAATAAAGTTGTTTATAGGAGACTGTCCAATGCTTTTAAACAAAGCGGTTTATTGGAGACTGTCCAATGCTTTTGATTCGCGGTTTACTCGAAGGAAGTATCGATACTTTTAGACCAAAAGGCTGTTTATCGAGCGTCGATGCTTTTGAATAAAGTTATTTATAAGAGATTGTCAATGCTTTTGAATAAAAATTTTGTTTAGTAGAGGTGTTCAATGGCTTTAGAATAAATGCTACATCGGGGGATGTCAATGAGTTTTTAAAATAAAAGCTTTTGTTTTGATAAAGGGTCATTGGGTGAAACATTAATGACAAGTTTTTACTTGGCATAAGCGTAATGTGAAATTCGGTGAGAACTCGTGTTAAGTGACACTTCATTCATGGCATGTAGGCATTCAGTAGAAGCGCATTTTGGAATGTTTGATTGTGTGAACGGCGTGTGTGCACTTAGGTGGGAGTAGCCACGTGAAGTTTACCCCTCTTTGGGCATTGCTCACTTATCGTGGGAGCCGCACCAGTCTGGGGTATGCGAGTGGGTGATCACTCGAGGCCACAGTTATGAAGAAAGCCGGGTTGTGGCTTATAATAAAATTTTTGTAAAGAAGCTTGGAACAAACTAGTTCTAGCTTGTATTTTGTGTAAAAGGATTGTAAAATACTTTGGAACAACCTTGTTCTAATTTGTAATATTTGTAAGAGTGTTATAATTAAACTCTTGAGGACTATGGTAATTAGTCCTATATATTGTAGTGTGGATGAGTGGGCCCGGTTAGGCCACTTTCACTCATAATTGGACCCAGTGAGGTCATTGTATTATATTGGGCCATGTTGCCAAGTTTTTTGTACAGGTTGTATTTTGGGTAGAGCTCCCCGTACAAAGGAGACTCTATCCGATTTTCGTTAAATCATAGGTCTCGAAAAAGGGGACATGGTGGTGTGGTGTGGGTTGCAGATATCCACAGTCTTTATTAGTTGACGGGTTATCCAATGGACCTCGGGTTTTTGAGGCGTGATTAGTGCCCAAATAGTGCTATTTTGGGCGCTATGTTTATTGCGGGTTTTGAGCACTTTTGGTGCTAATCAACAATGCTTGATTGGCACATTAAGGTCTGGTAGGTTTGTGGTCGAAAGATCCTTATGACTTGATACCCTACGCCTAAATTGGTTGGGAGTCATCGATGGATCCCCGTTACATGGACTTTGGTGAAGTTGATTCCTTAGCATTGCACCCCTACAACGTAAAAAGAATTGTGGAATAAGAGTAGATCCTGATTTATTTAGGTCAGTCAATGTTCTAGGTTATGGCAGTAGCTTGGTTGGGGGGAGAATGCAGTTTGGCAGTTCATTGTTGAAAACTGATCATATAAACACTTAGATTTTGGTGGAAGTTTCAAGTTGATTCTCTTGAGTTGGATGCTCTTCTGAAGCTTGATTCTATATGGCATTCATTCTCTCAAGATGGTTATTAGGCAGGGTCTTGGTGATTCATACTGAGGGTTAGGCATTACTCATTTACATTCTTTTTGAAATACCATTTTTTTGTGAACATAATTTATCTTCTCTCTCTTTCTTTCTGTCATTGCTAAGGGACTAGCAATGTGTCGGTTAGGGGGAGTGATTAGTGCCCAAATAATGCTATTTTGAGCCCTGTTTATTGCAGGTTTTGAGACAATTTTGTGTGCTAATCAACTTAATTAACCTGATTGGCACATTAAGGTCCCGGCTTTACTACTAATCGCATTTTGTGGCTATTTTTGTAGTTTATCGATAAGCTTCATAAATTGTTGAGTCGACTCAAACACGAAGAATCTAAGCCGAACTCAAAAGTTGCGGGTCAAAAGCCAAAAGGAAAGTGGAGCATAAAATAGAAGGAATTGGGTCCCTGCGGGGAATTTGCGGGGTTGCGGTCATGACACAACGAATTTACGCGGGTTGTAATTACACCTTTGCTCCTGTGTCTGTCGACCCCATTTGACCAACTTTTGTAACTTTTCTAAACTACCCTCTATGTATTATTGGTAGTTCATACATTTTTGTAATTTCCCTTGTTTTGAGCAGTATATAAGGCTCAGTCAAGGCTTTGTACAAACAATCATCACTTTATGCAATAAATTTTGGTGCGAAAGCTTTCAGCTCTCCCGCCTATTTTTCTTTCTTTCATTTTCTCTCACTTTCTCTCTTGCCAGACACCCCCTGAGGATGACAACTCAGAGGATGGTTGGCTAAACCCCTCTTATCCTTGAAGAGTAGGGCTATTGGGCTAGGGTTTTGAGGTAACTACTGGTCCTCTTGTTTTTAACGCAAGCATTTATTGTCATTTATGTCTCTATCTGTCACTATAGGTTTAGATCCTTTTTATGTATCCTGATTGACCAGTACTTGACAATCTTTTAGGGTTCAGTGGATGCTTATTGCTAGATCCACTAAGGCTCGTTTAGTTGCCATTTATTTGTCACTGTAGGGTAGATCAAAGGATCAGTTTTTACAGTCTTGAAACATTAATGACCAATAAATGCTATATCTCAAGAAAACTATTAGAGGTTCGGTTTATAACTAAAGCGAAAGATCCGATTCGGGGAAATGGCGTAGGTCATTCTCACAGCATGAGAAAAGGACTCGAGGACTCGGTTTCCCTAAGAACTTCAAACCCCCGGTGGCTGAGGCTAAGAGGAGTTCTTTTTACATTTTATTACATTTTAGTTGCGAGTCTTCAAATCACGAGCCCATTGTTTTTTATGAAAACCAAAAATCCAAATTAAATCACCATTTTGAATCAAGCGTAGTTACTACACAAAGAAAACTCATCATGTGTTTGACCCTGAGCCACTATCTTGCGAGTAGCTATCTTTCTGACGATGAAGGTTTAGGTTTATAAATATTTTGATTAGAGCACCAAATCTCTGGCTGTGCATGCTACGATTTTTAAGCGAATCGGGCGTCATAGCTTGGTATCATAGCATAGAATAAGCGATTACCTAGGAGCTTGGGTGTGTATCCATGGTATGGTCGATGCTGGCTCACGTCTCGGCTAGGTGTCAAAGTCTAGGTACGAATACCCTGGGAGTGTTTTGGCATGGTTAGATCATTGCATGGGGTGCATTATATGTTTTGTGTTCTAACATGCTCAATGTTTGTGTGTTACAAATTATGTGAAATATATGCATGGTAAAATATATATGGAAAAAGAGGAACACTAGGGTTAGAGAACATAGCAGCAAGGGTTCGAAAGGAGCAGCGAGATAGTTTGGGATGTTAAGGTCTATTAGTAGTTGGCACATGCACTCTTGGTTAGACAGAGAGGAGAGGATCTTAAGGTTTATGGAGATCCTCTGGGTTGCCCATAGGATAAGGCTAGTTGCAATCCCGGCTGAGGAGAATCCCTAGTATGGGTGCGGATTGGGTCAAAGCCTTAAAAAGACTTGGAGCAATGACATGGGAAGGATTAAGTGAGCTTTCATGGGAGAAAGTATTTCTGGCTCCTGCTCGACATGCAGCTTCGGAGTTCCTAGAAATGAAATAAGGAATAATAATAGTGCTCGAATACGTGGCTAAGTTCACTGAATTATCCCATTTCACTGATGATTATGTGGCCCTGAGACATGACAAGGTGAAAAAGTCGGATGAATTACGAGAAGTTTGTCTATCCGGGCAAGATTGTAGAGTTTCTCTTGCAACATATATGGATACATGGGACACCTCAGTCCTAATCATCAGTGGGACATGCACAGACACAGTTTGTATCTCCTTACCTCAGCACATGCCAGGGGAACCGATTATTTCACAAACAAGCCAGGGCATGGGTCGAGGTCGGGTATAGGGCTCACAAGCCTAGACTTCGGGGACCCAAGGGCGTGTCTACGCCATTACACCTTAGATTGAGCCGACAGATCAGTCGATTATTTAGGGTATTTTTCTACTCTTACGCCTATGGGCAAGTGTATTGTTCGATTATGTAGCATGTGCATGTGATTGTGTGTGCTAGTGTGTGTGAATTTCGAGGACGAAATTCTGTTAAGGGGGGAAGAATATAAAACCTGGGAAAATTTTAATTTTTTTGAAAAATGGCAAAACAGTAAAATTAAAGTAGTTCGAGGAAAGGTTGGAAATTTTCTAGATCTCGGATGTGAAAGCGGACCTGGGTTGGATTAGATGCGGCGAAATCTAGTTACTCATAAAATTTTCGTCGAATTCCGAGGCAGTCAGTTTTTCGATTTTGGACGTCGGGTGTCTAGATGGACCCAAAAGGGTTACGAAATAAATCTCGAGGTGAAAAATTAATTAGTAAAGTTCATTTTAAAATAATTTGAACTTAAATCGGGACGAAATAAATCGTTTCGAGGCATAAACGGGCCCAAACGAGTCGTGACACGAGGCGCAACGTGGGCCAAGCAATTAAAACTTAAAGATATGTTAAAAAGTGTGAAATGAGGTGAAAAAAAGGAAAAAAAATTCACTTTCTTCTGGCTGTTCGAACGTGAGAGTGAAAGAGGAGACGAAAGGGTGTAGAGAGATAAGCTCCAACTTCTCTCTACGATCTACGAAGTCGGGTGAGTGGAGTCTTAGATGGGCTGAGGTTTAAAGTCGAAGAGTACTCGGAGAGGGAGCTACGCGTGGATACTGGGAGGGGAAACTCCCGAGTTTGCGAGGTTTCGCACGAAGGTTCGAGTCGAAAGCTTTGGGTTCGAAGTGTTTGTGGAACAATCAGCAGGTCGTTAACTCACGCACAAGGGTAGGGATTCTTCTTACTTTGGTTATTTTCCATTCTAGGGGCTGTTTGGGTTGAGTTTTAATTCCTTAAGGGGTTGTTTGGCAGTTTTTTTCCCTAAGGGGCAGCTTGGCAAAATAATGGGTTATGAGAATAGTGCTATGTTTTGACCCTATATGATGTCCAGTTTTTAGGGCTGATTTTTTGTTATAAGGGAGAATTTGGACTAGTATCCTTCAAGCAAATTGTAGTTGTATCCAAGAACTTGATGTTAGGCTTTTGAATCACCCAAATTAGACATCTATAGCGAGTTATGGGTCATTTTCGGGGTTGCCATAATTTGCTGTTGGCGAACCTACTCTAGATTTTTGGACTGATTTTCGATTGGGAAAAAGTGAGAATTTGGACTAGTATCTTCAAGGAAATTGTAGCTCTATCTGAGAAATTGATTTTAGGCTTTTGAATCACCCAAATTGGACCTCTATAACTTAAGTTATGGTCCGTTTTTTAGAGAATTTGCTATTATCGCGGCCGATTCGATTCGACCGCTTGAATCCGAGCCGAGTTGAGTCGCGAGAACTTCAGGTAGGACTCTTCACGATTTTTTTTTTAAACGAGCGAGAATTTTGTGGGTATGGCCCACAACTTATAATAATTCAAAATATCATATCAAAGAACTACCCAGGAGTGGTGTCCGTCAAAAATCTAGACACATATAAGCGAGTCCATTTACGTATAAGAACTTTTACATTACAAATCGAGCACATAACCATGTAGTGACCCTTTCGGGTGTGTTGGCCGGTATGCGGAAGTCTTGATGTCTTCTCTGGCTACCTACACGGATTAAAACCCGTGCTAATCTTTGCTTAGTGGAAACATATGTCTTATGCATATACACATTTAACGCATAAAACAATAACAGATAATATAAATTTCATGCATTTATATTATGAACTTATACGAGTACTTCTTCTTATAACAGGCTTATGTTTGTCGGGACTCAGTAGAAGTTACATAACATACGGACTTATGTTTGTGGGACTCAGTAGGATTCTGAGAACTTATTCTTATCTGAGACTTATACTTATAACGGACTTATTTTCGGTCGGGACTCCTGTAGGAGTTCTGAACTTATCTTATACTGCGGGTTTAGGTTTGGTTCGGAGGAGTACGTGGGCATCGCGAGAGATTACGGATATCTTGGTATTGGGAACTTATTCTTATACGGAAGTACTTGTAAGTACTAGAGCTTATCTTGTGCCATTATCTTATACTTGTACTCTGAAGTATATCCTGGTCTTACGGGAACTTATCTTTGTATTTGAGCACATGCGGTTTTGGGTCTTATCGTAGCTATTGCAGAACTTATACATGTATTGGATCTCATACCATGTATTATAGAACTTATACTTGTCTTACGGATCTTATCCTTGTGCGAAATTACGTTAGGTACAATAAATTAGAGTAATCATAATCGGTATCACATACGAGGAATTTGAGATCGGATGTATGCGGATACATATCGGTATGGACATTAATCCAGGTAGGTGCAGTCGGAAGCAGATACATATACTTATTTACGAGGATCACGAGAGTACCCATGGGGTACTACTAGACTTATACTTGTTTTACCGATACGGGAGTACGTGGAATTTTCTGAGTTGTCAGTCTGAGAATTGCCCACACAGATGCTACGAAACTTGATGAAATACGAGGTACGGGTGGTACTCTGAGAACTTGTCGACGGACGGGGCAATCGATCACGGGTACCATTGGGGTACTCACGAACTGTCGGTCACGGAGGCGGAACTTGTTCGGATGCGGGAGTACCCATTGGAGCACTGGGGCAATCAAATACGGGAGTACCCTTAGGTACTACGAGTACGTTTTGGATCACGGGAGTACCGTGGGTACTGAATATCGAGAGACGGGAGTTAATCGGAGGCGGGGAGTTAATCGGAGACGGGTACGCCAGGTACTCTGAGAACTAAATAGAGAACGAAGCGAGGAACTTAATTAAATACGGTACCCATAGGTACTATGAGAACATTTTCAGTCTGGGAGTACCGTGGAAATTTTCTGAGCTTAATCAGTGAGTTAATCGAAGCGGGAGTACCCCCATAAGGTACTATAGAGCTAAATCAGTGACAGAACTTAATTAAATATAGGAGTACGGTAGTTTCTGGTGTCGAGAGGCAGGGTACCCGTGGGTACTCACGAACTTATTCGAGATGGGACTTGTCAGTCTGAGAATTGCAGAGCTGGAGTGCTACGGGACTTGTCGAATCACGGGACTTATCGGATACATGACTTATCAAATACGGGACTTATCGAGATACGAGGTGCGTAGGTACTACGGGACTTATTAGAATACGAAACCGTAGGCACTACGAGGACTTATTTCCGAATACGGGAGTACCGTGGGGTACTACGAGAAATTAATCGGTTGGGAGTACACATGGAGTTTTCTGAGAGCAGTCTGGTACATTGGATCTTTACTCTTATTCTTTATTTAGGGTCACATCATATATTGTTTGACTACCTAGACCGTGTCTGGAATGAGTAGGACCGCAGTACAATTAGTACGAGAGAAGATACTATACAATACTAGTGCGTGGCATTAGTGAGACGGGAGTGTAGAAGCAAGGGAATGCAGAAGTACTGTCGGGATAGTAGTCTTTGTCATTTAATAAGCGGTCTTAGGTGGTTTACAATTATGTAAGTTCGGTAACTTACTATCTTATAATAGAGTATTAACGCCCCTTATGTGTTCATAACGGTCGTATTTCATATACCGGTAGGTATGATGCATAATAATCACACCTTATTCATGTATTCTTATTCTTCTATGAATCTACTTTACCCGAGTGGAATCAATTCAATCGGATCCTCTGAGCTGAAGTTATGGCATTTAAATGCCGTAGTCATTACCGATTTTGCAGGGACGGTTGAGATACTCCCTTTTTCCGGGGTCTTAAATTCATATTTGTACTATATCTTTTGAACTCTTTTAAATCTAAGGTACTAGGGTTCTATTCCAACTGGAATCACCCGATTGAACACGAAACTCGGGATACGTCGAAACAGCCGGGTACTCTATGTTCAAAGCTGGAACCAGAATCTGGCTTGCACATGGCTTTACTTTGAGGTGAATTTTTAGGCCACTTAGGATCAGGAATTTAGCGTACCTATTCTTTAAGTTTTGTTCTCCTTGAAGTCTACTACTAGACACTTGAATCACTGAATCGGATAGAAATGAGCAAGTTATGGCCAAAATCGGCCCGGTCGAAACAGGAAAACGAGCGGTGTCTGGTACACCCCTAAAGTGTGCCGTACACATTGATAAAATGGCAGGAGACACAAAGTGTACGGTACACTTTCAATGTGCAGTACTTTCAATGTCTGGATGTATCTTAGGGAATGCCAGAATGTGTGTTTTAGTCAATTTTCCATATTTTGATACTCGAATCAACTCTACACTTCAAACACACATCAAAACCATTTCAATTCACCTTGGAATCTCTTGCCTGCTCAAATCATCTTTCCAATTCTTGTCTTCTTTCAAAACCTTTCCATGAATCTCTCGATATCATTCTAATATGGGTTACCACCCATATCTCTGAGCAAAATACAAAGATTTGTTAGGGTTTGTTCTAAACCTAACTCAATTCCTTCGTTTAACCATGAATCCAACAACAAAGGAGATTCCATAATTATCTGTTCCTTGTAGGTTATACCAACCTTAATTTCAAAAATCTAAGGTTAGGATGCAGTGTCCCTATCAAAACCCTAGATTTAGAGACAAGATATTAACCATATCGAGCCTTAAATTCCATGTGATCCATACAAAATCCATACTCAAGTAGTTTCATACCTTTTTTGACGATCCCCTCTCACTCTTCTTCTCTTCTTAACTGCTTCCTCTTCCTCTTCTTTCTCCTTCTCCTTCCCGTTTTGTTCCTCTCCCCAAAATGAGACCCAGGTGGTCTTTGAAATCCCTTAGATGTAGTATATGCACCTAAATCAAATATTTGGACATTTATTCATTCTTAAAATAGTCCTTCCAATTCTTATTGTTATAGTTCAATTTCCTTTTATTGTATTTTGGCCTCTAGATGTTTCACATTAGGACTTTTAAGCCCCTTTTGGACCAATTACAAATTGTCCTTAAGTTTGTAAATTTCCGGGTCCTCGTTTCCATGTTGCATTAAACTCACGAAGCAGGTCAAATTATGCTAATACCCACAAACATGCTTCGAGAAAACAACGGGTATATTTCGAATATTCTGACTATATAGCAGCTTTGGTTGTTTAATGATTTGTGTCTAGATTTTGCTACAATTGATATGTGATTATAGTATATCATTGCTTTAATTGAGTGATATACTTGGTTGAAATTGTTTTGAAGTTAAATTGTGTGTTCTAATGGTTTGGCTTGTGATGTGTTTGTGTATGAACAAGGCCATTGCATGGCTTAGTTGTAGGCTATTTGTGGTCATGGTGTCACAATTAAGCCTAGAGTATAAGATAAGTCATTGCTTGATTGATGATGACTTGTAGATGTCAATATATGTGTGTATAATATGTTGACATGTATGGTGGTTTATTTGGAAATTGTATGTTTTATTGATATGATTGTCCAAATGATGCATGGGTATTATGCATGGTTTAAAATGTCCATATAGCACTCATCATATATATGGCATGGTATAGGCATGGAATGGCATAATTGCATTTCATTTCAGAATCCCTTTTTTCTATTTCAACATTCGGAATTTCCTGTTGCACTTGGCTTTCACCTTTTTCAACATGTTGGGATTCATTCTACTCCTTCCCTTCTTAGTACGAGTCATACATTGCTTGGTTAGTTTTGGTGTCACTTGGAAATGATTTTTTGGGGGGTTGTTCTCTCACCAGTTAATTGAATTGACCCATTGTGTTTCCATAATTTTTAGAGATGCTCTAAGATTGGCTTGATTTGTTTCCATGTTCTTCATGCAAGTTTCGATGCTCGCTTGATTGTTCTCCTGATTTTTCATGCATGTCCCCATGGTCGCTTGAATATTCTCTAATCCTTTGATGTGCATTCTAAAGGTGAGTTGATTGTTCCAATGACTTGGCGTGACTCGTTGCTCTTTCTCATTTCATTCATTCTTATAACAGCTTATTCCTCAGTTTTTCCTTTGGTTCGCTTGATAAGTGGAACTTGGTGTTCCTTGATTTTGGAATCCCAGAGGTGCCATGGTGGTGCTAAGCTAATGGGCTCATCTTGAGCTAATCGCTTGATTTACGTATGATGGGATTTTGTGATTTCATTTCGGCATGGTAATGAGTTGGAAAATTGTTGTTGGGGCAAAATGTTTAGCTCCTATTGTTCACATAATTGACGTCTTCAATCTAGAGTGGAGCGTTAGCCACGAGAGCATTCTAACTTTGCATGTAAGCGATCTCACCAAGAGTTGGCTCTTTTGGAGCTTGTTGATTCAATATAGTCATCAACGCTTCAAAATACCTCCAAAGACGATATCCTATCAATTTCTTGGATTCCCCCTTGCCTTTTACCATCACCTCTCTCAAAAAGAGGTTGGTAATTGTTTTTGGCAAGCTCTTCAAACAAACATCAAATTAGCTTCTTGTGTTGTTTTCATCGTGATAGAGCCTCCACAAGCTGTGTTGACTAAAGCCCTTATTGAGTAATTGAGTCTATTGTAAAAAATTTGCACTTGAGCACTAAGCTCATACCCATGCTGTGGGCATCTCCTCAACAAATCCTTAAATTGGTCCAATGCATCATACAACGTTTCTTGCTCACCTTGTCGAAATTGCTTGATTTCAGCTCTGAATTGTGAGGTCAATTGCGATGGAAAGAACTTGGTTAAGAATGTTTCGAGTCCCCAAGTGTGTCGATTGAACCCAGGCATCAGGGTGTTAAACCAATTTCTAGCTTTATCCCTCAAAGAGAACGGAAAAAGCTTTAGCTTGATTACGTTGTGATCTACTCCGTTCATCTTAATTGTGCCACATAATTGTAGAAAATTTGGCAAGTGTCTGTTGGGATCTTCTATAGGACTACCCCCAAACTGTTGTTGTTGAACCATGTTGATCAATGTAGGCTTTAACTCGAAATTATTTGCATCTATCTGCTGATGGCAAATTCCTGAATAGTCTTCTTTCATCATAGGACGCTAGCAATCCCCAAGTGTAGGTTCTCTAAGTCTAGGTATTTCATTATGCTCTGAATGACCCTTGCTGAACCTATCACTATTCTAATCCTCCATCTTTGCATTACCAGCTTCCGCTTTCTTTCGTCTGAACAAAGTCCTTTCTATTTCAAGATCGAAGAGCGATAGTGGTTCAATCTTTGGATTTTAGGCATGTAAAAAATTGGTACTTGAAATCGAGAAAATACTAGAACACGAGTAAGCGAATACAAATGAAACTAAGTAAAACTACAAATGAAAATAAGAAATAAAATAAAACTCCCGTAGAAAAGATTTTTGCTTAAATTGTAAATGTCTCTCTTTCTCTAGAATAGTAATCCATTCCCATAAAGCAGCTCTTTGTTCCCAAACAGCGGCACAAAAACTTATTCGATTATTTGTATATATATATATATATATAAATTTTTGGCATAAAACAACCAAATCCGCAAGTATACGGATCACAAGTAATATAGTGGCTTTTAATTAAAAACGAGAGTATCGAACCCACAAGGAAAAGTTGGTTTAAATGGGGACTAAGTACCCTAGCTACTAAAGAGCTTTCACTATCCAAGCGATAAAAATGATTTTGATGATGATCAATTAGAATTTAAACTAAAAGAAAACTAGTATAACACTTAAAAATTAACAAATAAGTGAAGCAAATTGGAAGAAAAACTCTTAATACTAGGGCCAATTGCATCCATTGGTGGGTTTGTGACTTAAAAACGTAAGATACCGATTAACATGAAAAAATCCTTGTGCTTACCCAAGGAACACGATATGAGGTTTACACTTTCGTGTCTCCCCTCGATTTCTCACACTCCATTCCTATTCTACATTTAGTCCTTCTAGGTCGAGAAAATGTGATGGTTCTATGGCGGAGAAATCGGTCCTTAGGAGTTCTATTGGTCTCCTTTCGGTCCTTGCAATATAACATTCAGGGTTATGTTCCAATCGATCTTCTTTCGATCCTTATGATCTTCACATAAGATTGCATGTTGTCTATCTTAATAAAATCCACCTAGTACTAGGCATTCCTAGTTCCCTAGATTTCCTTGATTAAGTTAATTAGGTTATAGAAATTGTAGGTTACTAAAGGTGGAAATTAATCCCTAAGGGGATACCTCCAGCTATCACTCTAGATCCTTGAGCTCTAGGTTTTAATTTCAGCCTCCAACATACAACAATTAGGAAAAAACCCTAAATAATCAAATATTCACAAACATACAACCTCAACACAAATATGGATGCATACAAATCGGTCAATAAAAA
Organism: Tetrastigma voinierianum; assembly: GCA_016808115.1. Lineage (NCBI taxonomy): Eukaryota > Viridiplantae > Streptophyta > Magnoliopsida > Vitales > Vitaceae > Tetrastigma > Tetrastigma voinierianum. The sequence goes on from JAEQBH010000717.1 coordinate 609,961, forward strand.
CCCTAATTCTACCACCAATTTCAACAACCAGCCCTAAGGGAGATATTAGCCACTCGTAGCAACCTCAAAACCCAACAATACCATATTTGCACCAAATAAAGTACTGAAAGATTAATAAATGAAATAGAGTTAAAGAATACAAAACAATTTGTAATCAATCCCATCATTTCGGATCCTTTGCTACAAGATGTCCTCGACAAGCGAGATTCTCGACAAGCTCCAATGAGCTCAAAATCAAGTAAAAACTAAAAACCCTAGAAAAATCTAAGTCTAGAGAGAGGAACCCTTAAATTGGTAATGTAGCCGCCTTCTCTTTTGTCTCTCTCCCTCTAGGTCAAAAAATAAGTGTAGTATATATAGCCCTCGGGAAATGGGCTAATCATTAGGCTAAAAATGGGAATATTCATATTCCAGCCCGTCATTCTTCGCCTAGGCGAAGACACGTGTTGATCCCAACAGACACTTGCCAAATTAAGGAGTCTTCATGTTGATCGCAAAAAAAAAGCTGCCTGGCGGGGCCCATTTCTACGCCTAGGCGAGCCTCACCTTTGGCGAGTTTCCCTACACCCCTAGCGAACCAAATTTTCCTTCGAGGTCTTGCCTCCTTGCTCTGGTTTGCCTTCATTTCAATTACGCTCTTATTTTGTGATTTTCAATCATATTCTTCAAAACATTGCAGAATGGGGGATTAGTGTAATATGGCTGAATAAGGATGTGAATTAAGCATTTGAGTTATGCATATACATGAAACATACACTCAAAATGCATATATAATTCACATTGAACAGGGACATATTTCACACAATCACAAAAGCGGCCACAATCGACCCACAAAACAGCCAATTAAGCCTTTTTAGAACAACCAAACAGTCCCTAAGGGCTAGCATTTTTCCAAATAACCCTTAAAACCATGCTTTGAGCATGCCATGGACATCTCCCAAACTAGGAGCGGCGGAAATCGTACGAGTACAAAAACGGCTTTAAACGGTTCCAAACTCAGCTAAAAAGGCCCTTATGACCTCTACACAAATTTTCCCTTAAAATCAACCCCTTAGGGTGGATATAAACCGAAGTAGGAAGAATCCCTACTAGTACGCAAAGCTAGCCACGAACAGGCCTTGAAATCGGCCATAAAGCGTGTAAACTTCACATAGGGCACCTGTTGAATAAATAGCCCTTAGAGTGGAAATAATCCAAAGTAAGAAGAAACCTAACCTCTTGGAGCGTAGTAGCACGGGTACGAAGCCTCCTTAGCCCGAAATCTTTGGTTTCTCGAAATCTCTTCATTTGGATCTTTGGTGAAATTCCTCCTTTTTGGTATGTACGCAAAGCCCTCGTCGAGTAGATGAACTTTCACTCTTGGGTCCACGAATTCCGACCGACGAAACTTCGTAGATCATGGAAAGAAGCTTGGCTCTCTCTCTTTTTCTTTCCTTCTCTCCCGTAGAACCAGAAAACCAAAATGGGAGATAGGATATTTTTGTCGCCAAAACCTTGCACTTAAGTTTAAGTGAGTGGCTCTCGTAGTGCCACGTGTCCGCGACTAGTCCGAGTTAGTTTCTGTCCCGAAATGATTTATTTCATCTTTGTTCAAGTTCAAATTATTCTAAATGAACTTTAGTTAATTTATTTCCCAAATTTCAAGATTTTTCTCCAAATCCCTTTTTTTGTCCGGCGGACACTTTCGGCCTTCTCGAAAAACAAAAGTATGACTATCTCGGAATTGACCCAATTCCAACTATCTGAGTCGGCGAAGTGCGTGCGGAGTAACTAGATTTCACAAGACAAATCCAACGATGAGATCTATTTCGTCATCCGAGATCTAGAAATTTTCAAGTTTGCAACCTATATTGGAGCAACAATTTACCGTTTTGTCATTTTTAGGAAAATTTCAAACTTACTCGAGTTTTACACTAGTAAGTATGCGACCAATATGGTTTCTACCCACATCCAAATATATCAGTGAGGATAAGCACCATAAATCACTAGGGATTTCTCCTTCCATAAGATTACAACCACCTAAATCTAGTCCCCTTAAGCAAAATCCTAGGCTTCTCAAGCTATCAGGCAATTTTTGGAGCTTTGAACAGTTATGAAGATGAAGGCTTCTATGATGTTTCAAATTACCTACACTATTCAGAAGAGTCACAAGGTTCTTACAGTCGTTCAATTCCAAGGTCTAAAGATGTTTTAAATGGTCAATTGATGATGGCACCTTCGTTATGGCTATTCTAGACAAATGAAGTTCTTCTAAATGTTCCATCTCCTCTATTTTCTCCCCAATATCTAGATTTGAACAACCAGTGAAAGAGAAGTATTGAAGGGACTTCAATCCAAAAATGCTACTTGGAAGACTCTTCAAGCTTTTGCAGCCGTCCAAACTTAAGCTATCAAGTTTGGTGAGATAACCTATTGAGTAGGGCAGTTTTTCAATTGCAGTCCAACATAAAGAGAGAGAAGATAGGCTCCCCAAATTCCTTCTCATCTCAAGGAACTTCTCAATATTTTAGCAACCATTGACAAAAAGATGTGTAAGAGCCTCCAAGCAACCAATGCCATATGGGAGTTCTTTAATAGGAGTGAAATTTAAAAAGAGCACTTCAAGAGCCTCTAAACATCTAATGCTATTTGGAAGCTCCTTAATACTGGTTCTTTCAAAATTAAGATGCCTTAAACGGTTCATATTTCCTCGGAAATTTCTCAAATTTTGATGATTCTCTCAAAGAAATAGTTTCCAAAGATTCCAAATATCCAATGCTGTTTAGGAGTTCCTTAATGCCGATTCTTTCCAAGAGAAGCTCTTTTAAGCATTTTGTAGTCATCATCTCTGGAAAATTCTCGTAGTTTGAGCAACCTGAGATATCAAAAGATTCAAGAGATTCTAAATATCCGATACTACTTGGGACATGTTTGATTCTGGTCTCACTTAGACAAAGCTTCCTCAAGCGTCTCATATTTCCAAAAATATAAGGTAATTTATGGAATTTTGAACATCTCATAAGATCAAGAATTTCAAGTGATGTCAAGGATCCCATGTTGCTTGGTACTTCTTTGATTCCAATCCTATTAAAACAAAGCTTCTTCAAAAAATTCATACAAGGAAATGCACCAACAGATGAATGCAATTTTCGTAAATTTGTACAACCTCCAATATTTAGGCTCTCCAAATTTGGCATGCTTAAAAATTTTGGTATTTTGATGAGCTTTTGTGAATCACTCACATCAACGAACTTCAAATTTTCATGGAGTTGTGCCAAGAGACATTTTTTTTCAATTAAAGAAAATCCTTAGAAATTGAAAATTACCAAGAAAAAACTCATTTATAATTAATGGTTACATATACCTTCTTCCCTTTCCAAAGCTTTTTTATGTTGTGCACTTCAAATTGATTGCAACAAGGTTCCTTTCGTCAAAGTTGGAAGGCAAAGACTCCAAACTTCCCATTGAAGATATCTTAATTTAGGAGGAAATTCAAAGCCTTTAGGGAGAGATGTTTTGTACTCCTTTGTCATCAGAAAAAGGTGATTGTTGTAATAGACCTTGAGTAGTCTAAGTTTCTTCATCTCAGCAAATCCTCTCTTCATATTGGCAATCACTATTTCGGTAAACAGTATTTCCTTTGATCTAGATAAATTTAGAGATATGGTTTCAACATTTTTCATTCCTTGGGGAACAAGAATGGAGAATAAGGCAAAAATAAGAGGAAAAAGTCTAAATTAAGCACATAATATTTTTTAATAAAAAATATTAGTATTACTTTCACAGAAATATATTAGACATTAAAATCAGTTGAAATATTCTTACCTTTTCACTTGTAAATGCATGATAAATATTGTCGGGATTCCACAATCTACTCCATTTGCTTAGGTCTTCAAGATGTTGTTCGCGGACAATTTGCCAACCTATTTGTTGTATCAAATCACCTATATATATATATATATATATATATATATCTTATTATATGAAAATGTTATGAGGGATTTTGCCTTTAGAACTCCAATCCCACTCTTAACATACATCTCACAACCATCCAAAATTTTTGAAACAAAGTTTCTATCTTCTCCTTGAAGAAAATAAGCAATATCTAAGAATATCGCATGTTGTATAGGATCTAATCCATCAGAACTTATTTTAAGCGCATCTTGAACTTTTAGCTTCAGTTTTTTTCTCCAATTTATGGATTTCACTTTCCCATTCACTTTTTGTCTTGCTACATAAAAGAGAACCCAAAACTTTCAAAGCTAGTGAAAGACCTTGACAATAATGTTGTACTACACAATTTGAGAGGTTCTTATAACCTTCTATTGGAAGATTTTCTTGAAAAGCATATAGACTAAAGAGCTCAAGAGCATCTTCATAATTTAATCCTTCAACCTCATATATGTCATTAACTTTATTTAACAAATGGCTATCTCTAGTTGTTATCAAGACTCTACTTCCTTTCCTAAACCAATGATTTTCAACTAGACACTATGAATCATCATCAATATCATCGAAAACAATAAGAGCCTTTAGAGAACGAAGAGTATTTTCTATTACTTGGGCTCCTTGATTAATGGTACTTATATCATTTTCCCCTAATATATCATGAAGAAGTTGATTTTTTAAATGCAGTAACCTTTTATCTTTGTGAACTTCTTTGACATTCTTAAGAAAGGTAATACAATCAATTCAGAAGCAATTTGATTAATATAACTTGGCAATTGTTTTTTTACCTATTCCACCAATTCCAAAAATGCCAACTATTCGAACATCATTATTTGATTAAATCTTCAATCGCAAAGTCAATTCTCTCAAATAGAAATTCATTCCATCTAAATTCTCTCCAACATATAAGCATTTATATATAGTTCAATCCCTTGAAAATGTTGGTAGCAATTTCCTTGATATATTTTGATTCATACCTAGTAATATGAAGTATGTTAGAGAGTACATGGTAAATCAAAATGAGTAGTACTATTAAGAATAAGGTTGATTTGGCTTAAATTTAAATCATCTTATGATGTGAATGATAATTAAAAAAAAGTTCAATTCAAAACATGGATTGTAATTGTTTATGTTGCATGTACTCATGTCTATTGTTTAGTAACCTCCAAATTTTGTGGTAGAGAGAGTTCACTTCTCAAGAAGAAAAACTTTAAGCTTTTTGGCAATTCATTAGTGTGTTTTCCAATGATCCAATCATAGAAGCTCAAATGTTATAAACTTGTGGTTAGATTTTTAAGCTAACTTCTATATTTTAATTATGACTTAAGAGAAACATAACCATCAACAGTAATTTTAGCTTTAATGAACTTATAACACTTAGTTCGAGCTCTTATATCAAGGGTACTTGTCTAAACCTTCTAAACCATGTTTTTTTTATTCTCTGTTTTCATTTTTTTTTTCTTATTTTAATTGTATCACTGATTGTTAGAAAAATTGTCGTTTTGTTGTAGAAACCTAGGAACACATAAACCAATTGTTTGGACATTCCAAGCAACATAGACATAATTCTGCAAAATAATGGTTATTCAAGAAAAACAAAAATAAATTAAATCAATAAGAAAGAAGGAGAATATAACCAAGTTGGAGAAAACAATCGAGTCTTGTGAATTCAAAATTTTCGTAAGACAGATTCACCATCTCCACTGGTGCTTTGAGATTTTTGAGGCATCTGTCTCATAGGATAAAACGATTGTCGAATGGTCGACAAATGCACATTGTCATCACTCTGACGAATTGATGATATGTTTGCTCTATCACCGACAAAAGGACAAAGGAAGGAAAACTCAAGACTCGATGACCTTTATATACACATCTGAAATACCCCGACAACCTTTTTATTAAAGAGAGATCCGATCTTTTGGAATGTCAAACCTTTTGGCTTCCCAAACTCTCAGAATTCCAAAGTAATTATTTATTTAATGTCATTAATTTCATATAACTGAAAGTCATAGAATTCTAAACAAAGAATTATTTAGATTGTGACTCTAGTGAAGAACACGGAAGGGAATTTTTTTTTTTCAGTTATTTTTTTCTCGTTTGGGCATTGTTGGATATAGTGAATGAAATGAATGACATTCACTGAATAATTCTTTGTTCAGAATTCTATGAATTTCAGTTATATGAAATTAATGAAATTCAATGAATAATTACTTTTGGAATTATGAGAGTTTGGGAAGCCAAAAGGTTTGGCATTCTAAAAGGTCGGGTCTCTCCTTTATATAAAGGTTGTCGGGGTATTTCATATAGGTGTGTCTCTAAAGGTCATTGAGTCTCAAGTTTTCCTTCCGTGCGATCCTTTGACTTGGTGATAGGCCCGAACATATCATCAGTTGATTGTATCCTGGAAGACGGACGCCTTGAAAATCTCAAAGCACTAGTGGAGACGGTGAATTTGTCTTAAGGAAATTGTGAATTTACAAGACTCGGTTGTTTTCTCCAACTTGGTTATATTCTACTTCTTTCTTATTGATTTAATTTATTTTGGTTTTTCTTTAATAACCATTATTTTGCAACATTATGTCTATGTTGCTTGGAATGCCCAAACAATTGGTTTATGTGTTCCCGGGTTTCTACAAGAAGGAGACAATTTTTCAAAAAATCTTAAGATAGATTGACTCCACAAGAAGTTGTTGATTGGTTTGGTTATGGACAAGGAAAAAAAAAAGGAAAATTTCCTCTAGTAGGCAAACAAACGTTTTGGTTTGTTACCTGTGTGGGGAAAAAAAAGAATTAGGTTTTTTCAGATTGTGACTCTAGTGTAGAAGACGAAAGAGAAATTTTTTTTTTTTCAGTTGTTTTTTTTTCTTGTTTGGGCTTTGGAAGGAAACAAACAACAATTTGAGGTTTTGACCAAAAAAAAAAATGGTTGTTGTTTTCAAGGAAAGAAGAAACCATAAAAATGATAAGGTTCGGATTGTATCATTGAGGAAAAAAATGGGTCCAAAAAAACGCCTTTTTTTTTGTTTCCTCGAAGACAAGCAAACAATCTAGTTTGTTTTCTGTTTGGGAAAAAAAAAAAAAAAAAGCTAGCAATTATGTTGGTGTTATTCACATTTTTTTTTAAATTGGTTTATTCTCTCTAAAGGAAGATATCTATTTTTTCCTTTTTGATATAAAGGAAAAATGATTGAAAGAAAAAGGGAAGGAACCAATTGGAAGAAGGTTATTTGAAAGGAAAAAGAATATTTTCTTTAGGAAAAATGGAAATGATTATCATGGGAAAAAAAAAACTCTTCTCCAAGGAAAATAATGGAAAAAGGTTGTTGGAAAAAAAATGTATATATTAACCTTTTAGTTTTTTTAAGATGAAAAAGTGTCTAGAAAAACATAACATTTTTTTAAAAAAAAATATAATGTTTGGAACAAGGATTCAGAAAAGAGTTATTTGAGGTTTTTGGGGAAAAAAAAATCTCATTTAATCGAACACTAAACATTTCTACAACCAAACAAACTAGTGGTTTGTTGGTTTGAAAAATCCTTGTTGATACATAGAAAGGGTTGGCTGGTTTGAAAAATCCTTGTTGAAACATACAAGGAGTTAGCTGATTTGGAAAATCCTTGTTGCAACAGTACAATGACAAGTATTGAACTTGAGAACTTGTGTAAAAGATCCTAATTGCCTATCGAGAACCTAAACCTTTAGGCTACAATTAGGGATTGTGTTGAATTATTGGATTTGATATTTTCTTAAATATTTCGTAAATTATATTTGAATCCAATAACGGTGTTGTGACTGAATTTACCCAAGTAGTTATGTGTTTACATTGAGAATTACAACAGTCACATGGAAATTCTCAAAACAAATGGTTATTTACAAATTCACAATGGAATTTGAGTTTATAACATTTGAAAATTGTGGGAAAGAGGCTGAACGGTTACAACAATTCTTAAATGACGTTTCTAGGTGACCAAAGCCTATGCCTCCAATATGCATACATTGTGATTATTGGTAGAGCACTAAGCAGTATGGATACTAGTAAGTCTAGACATATTAATCGTAGACATATTACCATTAGTCAGCTACTCTTAGTTTGTGTTATCTCTCTAGACTATGTAACGTCTAAGGATAACATTGCGGATCCGCTAACCAAATGGTTAAATATAGAGTTAGTTGAAACGTCATCGAAGGGAATGAGACTAAAGCCCATAAAAGAATAAGTTGATACGGTGGACACCCGACCTAGTTGACTGGAGATCCCAAGATCTAGGTTCGAAAGGGACAACTAAACTGTAGAGATTGGGTTATATCATTGTGGGAGATCTTCCCTTGTCCATTCATAGTGATACTTGTAAAAAGGAAGGTTAAGTTATGCTTTTAATGATCTCTATATAAAGAGCGAGATGAGTTGCTCTTAAATTAGGAGATCACCTATGTAAGAGTGAAGTGTGGCTGCTTCAAAGGGAATTGAATGAAGCACAATTCCTATTAAACTATTGTAGAACCAAGTGCATGTCCATGGCCAAAATGGACATAAAAGTGAGAACTGAAATGTGTTTGGAAGATTTCTGTGTGAGATATGTCATCGTCTACACAAATGGAAAAACAGTTCAAGGACATTATGTCTACTATTTAGCTAGTAGAGTCAACATATTTTTACAATGGAAGGTTCAAAGGGTATTACCTACCTCTCTTATGCAGATTTCAACCGTTGGTTCTATCTCTAAGTTTGTCTCGTCTTTAGTCATAAATTTCATTCTTGTAAGGAATTGTTGGATATAGTGAATGCAATGAATGACATTCACTGAATAATTCTTTGTTTAGAATTCTATGAATTTCAGTTATATGAAATTAATGATATTCAATGAATAATTACTTTCGATATTCTGAGGGTTTGGGAAGCCAAAAGGTTTGGCATTCCAAAAGGTCAGGTCTCTCCTTTATATAAAGGTTGTCGGGGTATTTCAGATAGGTGTGTCTCTAAAGGTCATCGAGTCTCGAGTTTTCCTTCTTTCGTCCTTTTTTCGGTAATAGAGCACACACATCATCAGTTCACCGGAGTGGCGGCAATGTGCTTTTGTCGACCATTCAACAACCGTTTTATCTTGGAAGACGAACGCCTTGAAAATCTTGAAGCACCAGTGGAGATGGTGAATCTGTCTTAAGGAAATTGTGAATTCACAAGATTCGGTTGTTTTCTCCAACTTGGGTATATTATCTTTCTTTCTTATTGATTTAATTTATTTTGGTTTTTCTTGAATAACCATTATTTTGCAACATCGTGTCTATGTTGTTTGGAATGTCCAAACAATTGGTTTATGTGTTCCCGTATTTTTACAACAAGGAGACAATTTTTCTAACATTAATATCTATCATTTTTTAGATAGGAAATCATTCTTCATATATATATATATATATATATATATATATATATATATATATATATTCACCTTGGATCTCTAAAGTAGGAGAATTGCAATTTAAATGAAAATTTTAAAAAAAATTTGTTGGTAGTTAGAAAAATGATATGATTGATCAGATCAGGAATTTATTTTTGGAAAGAAAATCTAGTTTGAACTTATTTTCTCTTTATTTTCGTTCTTTAGTAATCTTCGGGTTTACTACAATTCTCGGAAAGGTCATGGAGACAAGGGAGGCCTAGATTACATAAATAAGTTCAAAAATACCATAAGTAGAAAGATACTTTAATTTCTAAGATTCAAGGAAGGTTCGGGAACTATCTTTGGATTCCCCAAGGACTTATTGATATATTATGTATTGATATATATTTTAGTAAAATTTATTGATATATTCAGAGAAAGTAAAATATCCACTTTTAATATAGTAAATTAAACTGCTGAGTATAATATAGTAAATTATTTTTAGTAGGACTCAGAACCTAGAACCCTTCTTCTCCCTATACCATGCCTTTTAAACGTTAAACATTTAATCGTGCTACCAACTGCCTTTTAATGTAAGAGCCAACTTTTAAACATTATCTTAATTATTTTTTAATTTTAAAATAAAGTTTAATTTTGGTACTTTTAAATTGAAATTTAGAAATCAAAAAAAATTTAAAAATAAAGTTAGCTTTCAATTTGTATTTTAAAATTTCAAAAACTTATTTAATTAAACAAATTTTGATCCCATTTATTTTAAAGTAGATATTGACTTTCAAAAAAAAATAATTAAATTCTAAAAAGAAAATAAAAGCTAATTTTATTTTTAAAATATTATTATTTTTAATTTTTAGACTTCATTTCCAATTCAAAATCTAGAAATTAAACTTCAATTAAAATGAAAAAGAAATCGATATTTACTTTAAAAATAAATGCAAAAATAATATTTAATTAGAATAATTTACTAAAATTTTAGAATAAAAATTAAAAGATAACTTTAGTTTTTAAAATATTTTAATTCAAATTTAAAATTTAATTTTTAGGACACTTTAATTTAAAAATCTAAAAATCTAATCTAGAAATCAAAATTTAAACTCTAAAAGTTATTAAATATTTACTTTAGTCTTAAATTTGAAACTTATTTTTATTTTGATGTTAAAATTTAATTAAATTTAATTTTTAATTAAATATTTCAGAAAGAGAGAGCGGGAGAAAAAAGGGTGTGAGATCCGAGAGAGAGAGAGAGACAGAGAGAGACAGAGAGACAGAGAGGAAGAAAGGGAATGAGATATGAGAGAGATGGTGACATGTCGTACCTTTTCTCTTTTCTATGGCAAACATGGGTCTCACGGGGCATTTAAGTCTTCAAAAGATTTTATTATTCCACTACATGTTTTAATTATTTTGTGGATTTTATTACATGTTTCAATCATTTATCATTCTTCACGACATGTTTACATAATCCTTCCATTTTGTTAGCAGCGTTTTTATAACCGAAGAAGATTAGTAGATCCCATCATCGAACCTTCATGCTTCATCCAGTGATCTTTCAGTTCTGGTTCTAATCCAATTTGATCGTGGTTCTACCATGTATTGATTCAACCGTTAAATATGAATCGCTAACTTTTTCGATTCAATAATTAATCCAATTTTTAAAACATTGTTCTTTTAAGTGTTATGCATGCATCACCTTGACAAAGAAAAACGAAAACATGACCTGGATTTATGCTTGTACAACTAAGTTAACTCTCGATTAAGATTACCGTAGGATTTTCTTTTAGTTTCACTTACATTAAAAAAAAAAAAAAAAAAAGTTCGGAGAATTACCCTTCTTTTACATGCCATCCAGAAATATTGGCTGCTTCAGTCAAGGCCTCCCTCTACCTTTGCATATTGTTGTTCTAGTTCTCTTCATAATCATACTTGGCAGTACTGGTGAATTCTCCTCCAAAGCTGTTGGCTTGTTTATGGACATCAGCTGGATCCACATGGTAGAATATCGGTAATACGATTTGCCTGTATTCCTGTCTACACTCCATGATCTTTGCAAGCTCTTCGAGACACCACCTTGATTCAGCATAATTTTTTGAAAAAACGACAATGGAAAATCTCGATTTTTCAATAGCTTTAAGAAGCTCTGGTGTGATACAGGGCTGGCCCTTACTTTATAGGGGCCTAGGCTATTTTTTTTTTTTTGGCCCTATTATATATATATATATATATACATATATATATATATATATATATATATATATATAAGTTTGAAATAAAAATTTTATTGAACAAATATATTCAACATTACATAAAAATTTCTTGTAAGTTTATTCTACAAATTTTTTAGATAAAAAAAGTAATAATTAAACTATTAAAATCCAATTTATTCTAGCATATGTTTCAATGAAGCCGGTATAGCCAATCCATTCAATCTTTCTTGTGACATTGTTGTCGAATGTATGATTTGATTAACTTTAACTGAAACTAACTGCAACGAAAGCGGCTTGTAATTGGTATAGTCGATAGTATTCTGTAAGCAATCCATACATTTGGAAAACGGGAGTGTCGTTTTCAAATGGTCCCAACATGATTGCTCTTTTGGTCTCCTTTGGTAGAACTTTCTCACAATCTTTAGCTCAAAAATAACTCATCCCCATCAATCTCGAGTCCGTATTATGTCTCGAAAAATTTTAAACTTATCACAACAAGACTTGAGCAATCATCATGCAATATGTAACTTGTGTAAATCAAATAAAAATCAAAAATATCTTAAGTATTTGAAATTATTCAAATCTACTATTAGTGAAAATAGCTTGATCAATTATATATAAGAAAAAATCAACTCTATAAGATTCTTATTGAATGTGTAATCTCTTCACTAGCATTTTCATCCAGCGCTTCTTTAACATAAATATCACGCTTTTCCTGAAAATGTAGGTTCGATGAAAAGTAAACGATCAACTATATATAGAAAAAATCAACTCTATAAGATTCTTATTTGAATGTGGCAATCTCTTCACTAGCACATTTCATCAGCTTCTTTCTATAAATAATCGCTTTTCACAAAAAATGTAGGTTCAATTTCATCGACGGCAATTTCTTTAGCAATAATCTTATCGATTCAAATCCAGTTTCTCTATAGGTCTCAAAGAAGAAATAAGTTCTTTCAGAAATGACTAATAAGCGGCATCAATAACTATGTCTTTACTTTGCAACATTTTGCTCACTCACATTAGCAGCGGATAAAATATTGTACCAAATAACCATGCCAAATAAGAATTCAAAATCCATGATATCGACAATAAACTTTTAGCATCCACTGAATGTCTTAGGATCATCCTTGTTTCACCAAGTGAGTTAAAGCGACTTTAATTTAAGACTTGAAATCTTATTGCCTTAACATTCAACTTGGCTTTCTAGCATTAATGCGTGATAGCGGCTTAAAGGTCAAACCTTTTACATTATCTTGCAAAATTTTCCATCGCTTTGTAGAAGATGAAAACAATATATATATGCATTGTACAATTCCAAAAAAAGATTTAGCCTTTAGACAAGAATTTGCCATATCACAAAGTGCAAGATTAAGACTATGACAACCACATGGTGTGTAGAAAGCTCTTGGATTTACTTCTAATACTTTTTTTTGTACACCTTTATGCTTTCCTTTCATATTCAAACCGTTATCATAACCTTAACCTCTTAAATCCGCAAGATCAAGTTCCGTGTTCTTAAGCATTTATTAATTCATCAAATAATCCTTGTCTGAGGTATCCACTCCACTTCGGAAATCTAAAAGAACTCTTCTACCTTCTTGGACTTGCAAAAGACATCATCATTGTGAGAGACATTTGTTCTTCTTGACTTATATCGGTGTCTGTTCAAGTATAACTAAAAATATTTTGCTTCTCTAACTTTTTAATAATCCTGATCTTTATTTCACTGCGACATAAGTATAAATTCATTTTGAATTTTGTGACTAAGATAATGATAATGAA